>VDFB02271358.1:335237060-335512486 GCA_007258455.2 Sequoia sempervirens | reverse complement strand
CAATATATATGCTCGATTCATCCACAAGCATCAATTAGGTCGGCCTAATTAGATGTGTTTCCTTGTTTACCAAAAAATACCAACTTGTCGGCTACAATCATTCACAAAATATTTCCAAAAGGAAATCCGAATGTCCAACATGTTACATCATGTTGGCATGGACCTAAGATAGGTCACACATATATCCGCATAAGAAAAATTAATTGACCATATCACGACTTATCCAAGAAGTCAGCCATAAATAAAATTAATTGAAAAAAGTAATCAACAGAATAATTCCAATATGTTGTGCGAGCACCAGCGTACAAGAGATTTTGAACATACATGCTTTCAACAATCATAAACTATTTCCCAAAACTGCAAGCAACAACAATCAACTACAGAGGATTGTAGGCTAGAATACCAGAGGGTGCAACTTGAATACCGATTCAGATACCAGACCAAAATACCGGATCAAGCACTGACTTAGACTTGCAATCACAACATGGTGAAATCAATGACAACACAAAATTGTAGAGATGGCCAATTTTCTTCATTCTTCCAACAATCTCCCCCTTTGTCATTGATGGCAACATGTGCCAAAATTTTCAAAACACAACATTCTCCCAACTCATATGACTCTCTACCCATAACTTTAACTCTCTCTCCCCCTTTGATATAAATGGAAAAGGGTGATAAAAAAGGTAGGATGTATATGATGACACAAGAATTCTAGCTTCCCATTTCAAACATTCAAACAAGAATGACACTTTTTACATGAAATATTTTCTTATACCTCTCTCTTATGATTGGAAGAATTCTTTTCCAAGCAAGTACAACTAAATTCATTCTTGCACTCATACCTTCCAACAAAGATAATTGCGTAAAGGAGGATGTTTGATCAGAAGATAGGCACGGTCATTCACAATTTTCAGCATTCGAAAGGATTCCAGAGAGATGATCTAACAGGACCTTAATAACTTCCTTAACCAACCAGAAGGTTTGAACCATATCTTCTCTTTGCCTTTGAGTAGTCAACAATTCTACCTGTAGTTCTCCAACTCTTATTCTCTATTTTCCATCCATGTCTTTGAAGAAATCAAAGTTCTTTCCAATACCATTCATCTCAGCTTCAATAGCTTCAATCCTACTTCTGAAATTATCAACAGCTGCCGGCCACCGGAGACAATACCTGTAAATGTCAGATATTTTTTTGATGCATTCTTTTGTCTCATTCATATGTTTAGATAGTACTTGCTTTGCTTTGTTACACCTTCTTTCAAGCATAACTTTGAATTTATGTCCTTCAGGTCTTTCCAACAATGTTCTCTCTTCAACAATCTCTACAAGATCATCTGGTAAAGAATCTAACACATCTAAAGCTGAAATACCTTTATTCAGCAAATAATCAACCAACACATCATCAATTTTAAGTTTCTCAACTAGAGAGCACACATTCCACATTTCACCAGTCTTCTTCATCTCACCCTTATCCAACAACATTTGTATATCCTCTATATCAGATCCAAACATAAATTCTTCTTCATTCTTCTCTTCTAGGACACCTATTACAATAGTTTTCCTCTTTTTCAGTTTTGGAGGAGACTCACCAATGATAAATTCCAACTCTCTATTACCGGAGGATGAACCCACTTCAAACTAACTCAGTATTGTCATACCAGAGCATAGATTTGTTCTTAAGGATGTGAAATATGATCTGCAATCACTTACATTATCCGCCAACGATTCCAAGTATTTGTAGACTTGTTTCCCAATAGGAATACTGGATTCCCACACTACATTTTCTCTTCCCGGTGGGGAGTTCAAAAAGTAAAGGCCAAGCACACAAGCAAAGATCCAAACCAAAAGGGATAACCCTCGACCAACGACATTCAGGCATTCTTAGTTAGATTTTCAAGTAATAGGCTACACAAATCAAACTGCCTACTTTCCTTAACCATCATATGTGCAATATATACAGTAATAGCCAATGTCGAGCCTTCACGATTTCTGAAATAGATTTTATAGGAAATTCCATATGCAACATACCTTATAGTTGAATCCACAAGTGTTTATCAATAAAGCTCAAGGATCTTTATTAATGCCAGAAAGTTCCTCCACATCTTTGTATTTCACAGTTTTCTTTCCAAGGAGATCCCCAATACTACATAACCTAGTAATCACTTTGATCGCTTCCTTTGTGATTAGGTAGGGTTTGTCAATACAATGCTGTTGTTCTTGAAGCTTGACTCAACAAGAACAAGATGAAATCATCTTTATCAACAAACCAAGGGAAATTCTCCCCATAAATCCATACCTAGAGGTTTTTATGCTCGTAATTCGTTTTTCCTTCAGCCCTAGTTCCATTTCTTTCATCTTTCTATGATCAAAAATTCTTCCTGAATTCAACTCCTTTCAACCGGTGGAATGTAAGCCACTTTCGATCCTCTTTCCATCCGCGGTCTTAACTTTCTTGAATGCAATGTTGAGTCAAGACTTCTTTCCTTAGCGAGAATGAATAATAATTCTAAGTATTCATAATAGTTTCTTCAAATTTCTTGAGAAATGCTTTTTAGATCACTTGAGATCTCCAAGGCACTTTTCAAACTCTTCGTGCCCAACTAATCAAAAGGCTTACAAATTTTATCTTATACACCATCGATTTTCCTAAAGCGCATTAAATCGCAGCCCGGTTATCAAAAAGCTTCTAAAACATTCTTCTCAACATAGAAAACCTAATTCGATCCATGGAATCATCATGTCAACATGTTTTCTTACAGTTCCTTTTCCAAAACCTCTAATTATTCATTCTTCACATTCCATCCTCGTGCGACCTCGACCGCCATTCATCAAAGGGGTTTTTACAATTTTCTAATAATATACAAGACCATGCTAGAGTCTAATTCGGGAGGAATTGTCGTCTGGGATGAGTACCGGACACATCGGTGGTTTCAAGTTCTTCTTCCATATCTTATTCATCTCTTGCTTCATCTCTTCTTTAGCCGATCTTCTTTACGGTTCATTCTTCTCTACGAGTAGGCGCTTTCCCTTCTTACTTTGCAAACCTTTGAGATATGTCGAGGTTTGTTACAATTATATGAGACTACACCTTCGACTATTAGAGCCTCCATTACTTCTCAATCTACATTGATTTGCTTTGTGTCCAAATTTGTTACAGGTCTAGCAGTAGCCATTAAAGGATGGATTCATTCTGCCTCCATTAAACCTATTCATCATCACCTGGTTGATCATTCTCACATGAGATTTTCATTCAGTAGCTTTATGTCCAAATTCCTTACATCCAAAACATTGTCTAGTGAAGGGACTAGAAAACTAATTCATCCTAGTACATTTTATTGCCTTGTGACCATATTTATTACAGGAAAAATAAATACCATTGAAAGAGGGATACCTTTGTGCATTAGGTTGCCTCACAGGCGGTCTCCTTGCAAAATTTATTTTTTGTTTCCCTTTGTCCTGAGTCATTTGATTGTCCTTAGAACTTTCACCTACTTCATTTCCCAGGCCACCTTTGTCTTTACTCGGTTTCTATCCTGCAAGCAGTTCTCCAAGCTTGTTGGAGCTAAATATAAAATTATTCTCATAGATTTTTGCCTTCTCTAGCTCAACTCTCAAGTTTACTACCTCCTATTCAAGTTTAGAGCATTCATCAGATTTGTTTTGCACCATTTCATTTAGACATTCTTCAATTCTCTTATTTTCTTCTATAAGCACTTTCAATCCAATGATCTCTTGTTTATGCTGCTCACTTATTTCTTTGTGTCTTTCCTTGATTTTTTTTAATTATTCTTTCAGCTTCCAAACACATTCATTAGCCTCATCTATATTTTCTTTCAAGTCTCTGTTTTCATTTTCTGCCTTATCAGATTTGATCAACCTTTAGGATCTACCTTAGGTGGTTAAGCTTTAAACCAAGGAACCTGTTACACCCCGATTGTATAGCTACTATTGCATAGGGAAATTGATTGTAGTGACTGAATCAATGTGATGAATAAAACATGTTGTTCTTGTTGTCAATATGAATGTGTCACCATGTAATGATTGTTTCATTTGATTGTTACTTCTATTGATGTAATCCTAGATAAATGTTGCGTGTAAGTTATTGAATAATGTTTATTCTAACTTTTGAGATGTTTCATGTATACTGCTTTGTTGAAAACATATGACTCCCATTATCGTGTAATGGAATGCAGGTATGAGGACCATTCCTCCAAGCAGAGGAGAAATATCACTCGGGAGAGGAGCTTGGTCGGGTAAACAGTAACGAGAACCATTTGAGCATATATACACACACGTTCCTTAGACTGAGTAAGCTAAGTCAGATAAGTTGGTCTTCATAAGTCATCCATAGGCTTTAGGAGTCTGGTTTACTTCTTTGTGCTTTGTGAGTGATGATTGTTTGTTTATCAGACTTACTATATTGTGATCATTGTGAGGATAACGTGAATGGACATAATAGTGAATAGGTTGAGTGGTATGTATACACATGTATATAGTATGTACACTAAGGTATATACAAGTATATACGTGTATATATATACACACGCTACCTATTAATGGTTATTAATAATATAATATTATTATTGCCTGATGACTTTACGTAAAAATTTATATATATTTATATATCGGGTTGCTGACTGGCTCACGATATTTTTATATAATTGTTAAATATATAAATATATATGAAATTATATATTATGGATTATATATAATATTGTTATAGTTATATTAAAATATATATATTAATAAATACTCGGGTATTTAAATATATATATATATATATATATATATATATATATATATATATATATATATATATATATATATATATATATATATATAAGACTATAGTAATATTTATACAATAAAATATATATAATGAAATTATATTTTATTTAATTTCTCAATTTATGGAAAACAAATTATTTTCTAAATTAACTTTGGAAAATAATTTATAATATCATAAATCTCTAAAGTGAAAAATTAAAAGATTAAATTTTTACTTGGAGTAAATATTTAAAATGGAACTATAGAGAAATAATAAATCTCTTGAATTAAACTATGGAGAAATAATAAATCTCACGTAAAAAAAGAATCGAGCCTTTTCATTTAAAAGAATTTAAAACATAAAGTTCAATGAGGAATCGAAATATTTTGTAAGTGAATAGTTAAACTTTTGGAAAAAGGCAAAAATTGCTGAAAGAAGCTTTCCCGTGAAAATGGCGCTTGAGGAAATACGCAGGTCGCCTGAAGAAATTTTCAACCAATGCTATGTATGTGGGCGACGCAGTCTGCAACTGGTGAGGTGTTTTAAGTATTGCCTTGACCGATTCACTAAATGATGAATCATTTTCATAGGTGCCATTACAGGTGAGTTTCCTGTAGGTGGCGATTTCTCTTACTGAGTTGATTTATTCTTGTTTTGCTGGCTCAAAATGAAGTCGAATCACTTCCATTTTTGATGAGTAAGGAGTTAGAAACCCGCCATGTCTCTCTTTGAATGTTTCTGGGCATTGTGTTGTCATTTATCATGCCTTCATAAGTGGAAAACGTTGCATTCGGGCCCTATATATAGACGCCTTGCCATTCTATATTGCATCACTTGTGGAATCCAAGTTTAGCATTTCTCTGAGCTTTCATGTCCATTTCATAATTTTGTTTACATACTCTATTTTTCTGAGTAGAAAATATAGAGTTTTTACCAGCAATTTGCCATAGACTGTGAATAACCCCAATACAGCTGAGAGTGAAATCATTGTGAATTCATTATTGAGTAAGAAATTAGTTGTGAGTTCATTATTGAGTGAGAATTCATAGGGAGTTCATTTAGAGTGAGAAGCTATCATTGGGAAGTTAATTTTAGTGAGAAGTAACTGTTTTTCTGGAAGCTTAATTGAAAGAGGGACTGGAAGTATGATTTTGGAAGGAGAAGCTTTTAAATAGGCATGGAACTTCTTCATTTTACATTTTTTAATTTGATTGTTGGTTTCTATTTTCTTATGCTTGTTTGGTTTCTATAGTTATAAGGGGATAAAACTATTAAGGAAAACATTTACAAGTTATGCATAAATGGGAGTTTGTGTAAGGGAATCTATGAGAAAGGGAATTTGTGAAAATGGGATTTATGTGAAAAGAAATTGAGGGAATGGTTTATTTGCTTTGCATAAAAGGGAAATAATGTGAAAGAGATAATGGAAGGGTTTTAAATGCATTTAAAATGAATATTGCATGACTTGTATGATCTCCATATAAGGAGAATACGATGATTTAGTTATTATCTATTAGGACCGAAATGAAGGCAGAATCAAGTAAGGTCTTGAGGCTTAAGTTATTAGGTTAACTGAGACAAGCTAAGCACTCCTAGGATAAAGATTTCCAGATTAGGAGTTATGTTACAAGACACTTGTAGACTGTTTTGTTTCTAAGTAGATAGTTTGTTGTAGGTAGTCTGGGGTGACTGAATACCCATTGAAGGACATAGCCTACACGTAGAGTAAGATAGCCTTAAGTCAAATCGGCCTTGAGTAGTGTTTATGATAGATGACCATCATTCAAAGTACTGAATGAGAATACTTTGGCCAAAGTAGTGAAATGTACGACATCCACTTAGGTGTGAGATAGTTGAGACTACACTGCCAGTTCATTGTGATCCTTGTACTAGTTCGAGATTGTGAAATAGCAAGGATCTAGTTGTGTAGGACACAACACTATGCTCAGTTGGTAATCGTTAAAGGATACCCTACCAATCTCTTCGACGAAGGGAGGGCCATCTATTAAATAATGGATGTGCGGGGGACCGCATTATAAGTCCGTGGTTGGCGGAAAAGCGCCTGAGTGATGTTTCTCCTCCATAGCAAGCGGCCGATGTACCAAGATTTGAAAGGAAAGGAACCTGGACCCTCTTACTACTATTTGTTCAAAAGCTCTCGAGCTATGTATGTAATTGTATTAATTTTGTACTCTAATGAAAATGGAATTCATGTGGAAATATATTGTAACTTGTATACATTTATCAATGAAGAAAGGGAAAATTTTATTGTATTGCCTTTGTTACTTGTTATCTTTATATGTTTGGAGTAAAATTGGAAAAAAATTAATTTACGCAAGGGATAGGTCGTTACAGAACCAAAGCTCTGATACCAATTGTTAAAAGGCGCAGGATAAATAAGAGGGGGGGTTGAATCAGTTGTCACCAAAATTAAACACAAAATTTCAACTCTTATTAACTTCACAACTACACTGTTTAGTTATTATTAAGTTTGAACATGAAATGCAGATATCAGAAAGTAAAATCAACACAATGAACACCAGATTTTACGTGGAAAACCCAATGAGGGAAAAACCACGGTGAGGATTAACTCGCAATATAAAGTAGTTCCAAAACTGAATGTATAGGGCTCACTACCCTAAAAGGACTCACTATCCAGATACAAAAGCTCACTGCTTACAAGGAGGCTCACTGCCTACAAAAAGATTTACAAAGCAAAATTGGGTTTCACAGCCAAAATGAACTGAAAAGCGTGCACCTAACAAGTGCTGATGCAGTTCTGGTGATGCTCAATAAACTTGACTTAACACACTTCATCATTTTCGCTCTTTTTCACTTTCGCATTCACTACTGCCTCATCGATTACACACTTTTTAATCTTCAACCCTATCCAATATATATACTCGATTCATCTGCAAACATCAATTAGGTCAGCCTAATTAGATGCATTTCCTTGTTTATCAAAAAATACCAACTTGTCGGCTACAAGCATTCACAAAACCTTTCCAAAAGGCAACCCAAATGTCCAACACGCTACATCATGTCGGCATGGACCTAAGATAGGTCGCACATATATCCGCATAAGAAAAATTAATTCACCATATCACGACTTATCCAAGAAGTTGGCCAGAAATAGACTTAATTGCAAAAAATAATCAACAGAATAATGTCGATACGTCGTACAAGCACCAAAGCACAAGAGATTTTGAACATACATGCTTTCAGCAATCATAAACTGTTTCCCAAAACTACAAGCAGCAACAATCAACTGCAGAGGATTGTGAACTAGAATACCAGAGGGTGTAGCTTGAATACCGATTCAGATACTGGACCAAAATACCGGATCAAGCACTGACTTAGACTTGCAATCACAACATGGTGACATTAATGACAACACAAAACTGTAGAGATGGCCATTCTTCTTCATTCTTCCAACACGACCTTCATCTTCCTCCTCGATGACAGGAGAAGCCCTTCGATGAACTATTGTTTCTTCAGACCGTCGACCGACTAAGTCTCCAGTTTCACTAGTAATTCCTTCAGCCTACGATTATAGGCTCGTACGTTCTTGTGCTTACCTTGGTTTGTGTTATATATTTCTACCACAATTTCATTGTTGCCCTTGAGAAGTTTAAATTCTTCAAATGCTCTCTTGAGTAATCGCCATGAGGCTTTGTGTGTTGCGTCCAATTCCGTATACCAATCTATGGCTATGCCTCTCAACATCATTGGGAACGCTTTCAGCCAATAATCCACATCGTCCCGCCCATTCGCTATCCATATCATCTCGCACATTTTGCAATGACGTACAAGATCCTCTGAACCATTCCTCATGAACTTCGGCAGTTTCTACCTCTCAATTGGCAGAGTCGCCATGTTTCTTCCCCGATTCCCTCCTTGTACAATGGACCTAATTGGACTGTTTCTCCCCTGACGTTTTGGTGCCTCTCTTGCACTCTCGGCCACATATGGGTTAGCAACACGTCCCCTCTCAGTATCCTCTGCACCTTGAGTCTCCTAAGATTCGTACCGATACTCCCTCTGCCCAAGGGTCTTTGGCTCAGATCCTCCAATCTTTGGTCCCTCATCATCTGATATGGACAACTCTCAAATGTGGCTTATACTATTTTCAAGTTCTTTTAGAAGTTTATTTTCATCATTTTTAATTTTTTCTTTATCTACTATAGATGGTGTCCTGAAAGTTCCTTCGTCACTTTCCTTAGCAAGGTTTTGGTGTAACTTAACAATAGATTGATTTATTTCATTAAGGTCTTCATTCATTTCTTCAACAATTTGTTTGTCTTCTCCATCGATTTTCTTGTTCCTTTAATCTAAGTGATCGTCGTACCCTTTCCTTCGGTATTTCTTGCCCGCTTGGTACTGGGTTCTTGTCCTTATTGGGATGTATGCGCATTAATTGTTGGACGTACAATCATTGATTGTCGGGAGTACACCTTCGGCTAGTGTCACTTTCCTCTTCCTCTCACTTGGTCTTTTCCTCATACCATTGTAGTATTTGTTGTCTTCAACGTTCTTGGTCACTATCCGCCCGAAGATCTTGTAGTATGATGTAATGACGTGCCAACAACCTTGGTAATCGGTTGAGGAGATGGTTGACCTCTGGGTTGACGTGCAGACTGTCCCAGATGACCAACTGAGGGATCTCTCGCCTAAGAGCCTCCCTCTGTACGTGCTCCCTCAACGAGATATCCCATAGGTTGACAAGATCCTGTGTCAAGTCGTCTTCTCTTTCCTCATTTTCTTGTACGGGTTCTTCTGTCGGCCAACCCATCACGATGCCATTCTACCATCGGGTGATTTTCCCAAGTTCACTTAGGCAACAATGCCAAATGTTTACTCGCTAGGATAACTTTAACATACTACAAGAGTAAACGGATGAACTTACATAACATAAGCATGTACAGAATATTCATGAACACATGATGCATAGAATAGGATTTGCATTTATTCATTAATTCAACAGCAAGTACAAAAGTATAGTGTCAACATCACAGTAGCATTGTTGTCTCTCGATTACAATAAACTCCAATACATATAGTCACTGGCGGTGATTGAGAAACCAACCGTCGCGATGCTTCATAACAACCAAATCACTAATCGGAACTTAGTTTCTCGAAACATGTGATATCAAGTGTATGAATTATTTGTTATTTGACTATTGTTTTATTTAAATACAACCAACTACTGCTAACTACGGCCGACTACAACCAACTATGACTATGACCGACTACAACTATGACCGACTACATATGCCTCAAATCCATACAACTTGGGTAATCTCGTAGGAGAGATGTATGCCCATTGGACACTATTTCAGAGAGTTGATATAATTTGACAAACTCATCAGATGAGATGTATGCCACAGCTTGACAAACTCATTCAAAGAGATGTATGCCTACCACTCTGTCTATTGGCTTTGAATTGAGTCTTTTTTTATACATTTTCATAGAAGCTGAAAAGTGACCATCCATGTCCTCATTAGAATTCGAATGGATAACTTAAAACTGAAAGGTCATTACACTTTAGTGAGAATAAAATATTTAATTGGGGCACCCCAACTTCTTTCTAATCACTTGTAGCAGCATCCATATTCTCAAGATGATTATTAATGGAACAAAAATCACTAAAACATCCTTACAGATTTGTGCCCATCAACATAGCTACCTTGTAAACCATTTTCACATGGCAATGGTCCATCATTTCAATGCTTGAAATCTCGACAAATGTTTCTTGGGCATTGATAGCAACCATTGGAGTATCTCTTCCAAGTATTAAATATTTGCATTCAACAAGCAATGTGGATTTTTTCTGTTTCAACTCTCTTATGTTGTCATTCTAGCCTCTTTTGTTCTGGAAACTCTTCCTGAGTACCTCCAAATAATTGTCAAAGGTTACTGCAGCCTTGAAGTCTTCCAATTTCCTTAGATGCTACATGTTGATTGGAGGTAGAACAGACAATACCACCAACACATTCATGATGCTGCCTACTATTTGAAAACATGGTTTTTCTACACCAGATCATTTAGGGCAGAATTGGAGGTTATGAATAGCCTCAACAAATGTTTGGAGAGGATGTTCCCTTACTAAGCTCTTGGAGACATCATTCATGACAAGTTGCAGATTTATATGGCAAGAAGGGGAAGTTGTTATTTTCTACTCTATGCATTCGAAGGAAAGGAGGTTGTTTATTTTTAGTTTATCTTTAAGTTTACTAAGGTAGTTACAAACTTACAAAGCTATAAATGTTGTCCTTGCACATTTGTGATGGGAAGATTATAGTGCAATGTGTAATACTAATAACCTCTACTAAATGCACAAATAACAGACACAAAACACTCCAGCAACAATTATAATTTTTTTTAATTTTCTATTAACAACAAATATTCAAGGGTAAGTCTACCAATCCAATACAACTTACTAGGTACTCCTAGCTTACAAACTCTATACTAACCAATATGCACTACTACAGAGGGTTTCCATCTCCAAGATGATAGGTTCACGCCTGAAGGGTTTTGTCTTCAATGTACCCAACTGCTGTGCCAATGCCACTAACACTAAAATGAGAATTGAATGTTCGTTTCCAGAAAGTACCTTCTCTTCTGCCTCGTGATCTGTTTTATAGACCCAACTTCCAGTGATCCTCAATAATGAAAAGTCAGTCCACAAATGGTGGCAACTAATTGACAACTAATTCCTCAAACGTAGGCAGCTAACTGAACACTCCCTCAAAACTGTCGATCCACAATCATAGGCAATTACTCCTAAATTGGTGGCAGTTAACTGGTCAGTCCACCCATCAACAGTGGTGTTAACTGATATGCACTGAAGACTCAGCTGCTGCTTAGCTGGAAGACACAAATACTCAACTGCTGCTCAACAAGAGGACACAAGTAATGCAGTGAAGGACTGGGGGTCTACTATAGAGAACCAGTCCAAGTAACTTCACACAAACAGACAAGTTATCAATTGCAACAGCAGTAACTCAGAATTTTTAACAGCAATTTAACAGTATTTTAAGATTTCCTTACTCAAAGTTCAGAAAAAAGTAATTACAGAGATTCAGAAAGTCATATCTCAGAAATTCAAGTTTCAAATTAACTTGTAGGCTCTCAGCTCACAACAGTACATTCAGAAAACTAGAAAGCAATGGTAAATTAACCTGATACAGTTATTCAGTCCTTAACATATGACCTCTAACAGTCTCAAATAATCATGGAGGCCAGCAAGAATGACTTCCAGCCTTCTGTATGCTGCTTCCCACGACCCCATGTGTCCTTTTCTAAAATTCAGTGCATAGTATATTCTACTCATGCTGCTCTACAGACCTGTTTTTCCTTTTTATAAAGGCCACTTATCCAATTTAACGCCAAACAGTTGATACTGCAGCAGCTGCCACCCAGCACCTGCAAGGACAGGTAGGAATAACGCCTACATTAGTAACGATCGCAGGTCATAGATATTAAATTGCCTGCCAATAGGAATGTAACTGTCACCAGGAAACCGCCAGCATGGGAATAATGCCAAGAAAAAACCCCCAAGTGGGTCCCAGCAGTGATTCAATACTAAACAAGGGAAATTTTGATCACTCAAAGATAGGTGCGGTGGGTCCCAGGCAGCACTGAAGGAATTTCAACGCCTAAGTTGATTCTTAGATACTCTTTAGGTGAAGTATGTTGAGCCTAGCAAGTGCAATAATGCCAGTAGGAGACAATTCCGTGAGTCCCACAAGATCTGACAACAGACAAAGACAAAGGAAAAAGTCTATGCCACATGATGCCTTAGCGGGTCCCAACATAATATAAGGTTTTTCTGTTTTATATATCTTTTTCTTGATCAGCAGATATGACACCCCAATTCTTAAACTTTGGTGATCAATCAGATAAGGAACAGTGGCCCCGACACAAGATCGACACAAAGAAAAGAGCCTACAACTCAACAAAAGAAACAGAAAAAAAATTGTTAAAAATCTATGTTTTTGGATGTGCGAGATTGCACAAGCCCTAGAATGCTCCTGCATTAACAGGACTCGCCACCTTATTCCTAAAACGCAACATACACTTCTAACTAAAATCTGAAAGTATCTACCAGCTTATCTGATTGCTAACCCTATGCTTACAGTCCATTCATTAAATAGCTGCAGATTGAAAAAGGGACATTACGCAATGACGCATAATTTTCAAATCCTTGCAGCACTTTTAGGTGAGTGCAATTAGATCATATTTGAGGCCATTCATGCAAAGTGCAATAAGTTGTGCTCAAAAGCACTTGAATGATCTTCCTTTGTGCAGTACAACCTTTGCCTGTGTGCAAAGGTGTAGGGGTAGTAGAGACATGAGACAGTTGACCTTGATGATATCACTCCATATTCAGATTGGATTGCAAAGGATGTGGGGCTCATGTTTACTGTAGATGATATTGTTGATTTGGAAAGGAGGTCAGCAACCCAGTGGCAAATGAAGAGACAGAAGGCAAGGTGTCAATAGGGGCTTCATTGCTCATGTTGAGGATGATTTGTATTTGTTCCTCAACAGGAAGCATTACCATCTAGTTCAAGGGCATTAATACAGCCACCTAAATTCTTTAGTCGTAGAATAAATTTATAAGATTTTGATTATGGATTTTTAATTTTTATTATGACATATGACACTATAATGTATATTAAACTTGTTTTTTAATCTATATATGAAGGAAAACTATTTATGGGTTCTCTAAATTTGTTTTATGCATGATTTTGAAAATTATTTTACAAATTTACGTGTTTTTTTAATATTTGGAAAACTTGTTGAGTTTTTGTCCAGTCCCGAGTCCAAGTCAAATTTCAGGTCAGCCAAATTTTTGCCAAGTCTGAGTTTTTGAACAATGGTTGAGACATATAGGATATAAATTTAACCAAGCAATGAATACCTCATTTCATTGGTATTATGGTACCTGATTACTGATTGTGAAAAGGTAGGCATATAAAATTATATTTCATTACACTATCATCAACCTTAATGAGGATAAAGATGACTACCTGCTTTAAACAATAAAAGTTAGGTGGCTTCTTAATAAGGAATAATTTTCTTTACAACTCTAGCATACTAAAATATAGCAACATAAGTTCCCTTGATACATATCTGGTATGCAAAATCTAACTAAAACTGTGCCTACACAGATACGGAATCTTCCCTGTACAGATACAAATGAACATCACAAAGAAAGCAGGATGGAAAAGGAATGAGGCTTGTACATTTACCTGACCATATGGCCTAGAAAGAGAAGAAAGGCCAATCTTACTTCCCGATGCAGAAAGCATATCATGACCCCAAATGGAAAAGCTAGAAACTCCATCTGAGTGCCCCCTGAAGACCTGCAGTTGTGTAGGCCAGCTTCTGCAGCATGTACACAGTCTCAGAATAGCATACAAAAGCAATCAATGCATTTGGTATAAATGTAATCCAGTTATAACAGATGATGGAACATAAAATCAATCCTGTCTGACTAAACACTTAATTTGAATCCAACGAATGCGAATAAATCCCTCCACCTCATCAAAAAAGCATCCTCAAATGTACAAAAACTACACTTCTCAATCCTTGTATTTTTATGTAATAAACAAAAAGGACCTTCAAATTAAATTTATGTTAGGCAACAAACACATAATATAAGCAACAGTTTAAAATGTCAGATAATATTTTCATAATTGAACATTATTCACTAACCTCCTAAGATCCCAAAGTCGCAATGTTCTATCAAGAGAGCTTGAAACTATTAGGTGGTCGTCAACAGCAGCCAGCTGTATAATTTAAGAATGAATATCAGGAGGTGCCAATTGACAAAAAAGGTGTAAACATTTATGTCAAAGCCAATTTTTTGTAACAAAATAGATTTTCTCAATAAATTACACCCATCAATACCTTGGTGACAAAGCCATCATGAGCTCGCCAGTGTGCAATAATGCTCCCACTCTTTAGATCAAGCAATCTACAATGCCCTGAACTGAATCCAGCAGCTATCCATGAAGAGCCTGATAATCCTCTCTTCCCTTCAAGTTTGTCTCGATTTCCCGAACAACAAATAGCTGAAACTAAAGAAGAAAATGAGGATTCCAATGGTTCACATCGCCATAGATGAAGCTGCTGTCCTACTTTTATATCAATAAACCTGCAAAAATAAAGAAATCATATTTATAGCAATGACACCTGAAGCCTGTTAATTTCGGTTATCTGAAGCAAGTTTATTGCCATCAATTAAGAAATAACATCCCTCCCAAGTTCTGACATGCATATTACGAATTCAAAAACATTGATTACAGAAACCTTCATCTAGGCCTTTGTTGCAGGAAACTCTAGGTACCCCTCCCATGTTGGTACTCAAACGTTTCAGGTTCTAATCCTAGCTGTGATTCTCAGGTGATCCATACCAGAAATGCCCTAAATGCCAGGCTGTTCCCAGAAATGGAACTGCAATGTGACCCATGTTTCCAAGAGTATCCAGCCAATTTGTGAGCCATTTCTAGGATCAATCTGCGGACCCACCTGGGCCAAAATTTTAAAAAGCAAAAAAATAATGCTATTTAACCCTAAACTAAACCATACCTAACCCTCCCACTCCAAACCCTCAACAAATCATATTACAAAAACAGTAATAAACTCTCATTTCATTACTACCACCTACCTCACTATTGTTTCTGCAATTTTCTTAATGCTAAGCACCACTGCTGCAACTACCTCATAAGAGCCCAATCATAGTAATCTTTCATTGTAACAAGGTAAATCTACAATTTTGAAGCTTCAAATTGATTCCCAAGTAACATCTCATTCAGAACAATAAAATCATGAGTTTGACTAGCTCTTGACTATGACATGTGATATATTTGTAACATAGATCATAATTTATAAATCCATGGATGCCATGCGACTTGCTTATTTGTTTTGTTAAAGTGCGACTTTGGGACCTTTTGTGCATATAACATGGATGTTGTGCTTATTTTTGTTTATTATTTTGCACTCTTTATCTTCTTTAATAATATGTGTACTGTTTCATATCTAGGATTCCTGAAAAAGCAGCATTCCTGGAACCAGTATACAAACCATAGTAAATTACCATGAGAGCAAGAAAGAGAAAATTGTGTTATTTTATCTCACAATTCTATAAATTACGTAGTTTAAAAACATTAGACTTGTGTTACTTGTAGTGCCCCTTCTGTTTGCATCTTGTTAATGTGAGATCAATGTTTTAGCTTCACCATTTCCTTGTGATTTTTGTGGTGATTATTTTATGGCTCTAAATGGTGTGTATGAACCACCGCATGTTCGAGATGAGATTACTTAGCATGTCAATTGTTGGCATTTTGTACATTTACAAGTTTGGTTATCATTATGCTTCATTTCAGTGATACACATTATTTAGGCTATGATTAAATGTAATCTTGATTATTGATGTTCAAAAGAAATGCTTTATATGACAAATGAATAGATGTTATTTTATGCTTATGCTATTGGACCCCATTGGGATGATTATACTATGCTTTGGTATATATATATATAGAGCAGGTACCCTTGATGTTTATTGAGTGGTTACAGGTACAGGGTTATTTCTGCACAGGTCTGAGTTACTCCCCAAAGGTGGTTAATTCAGAGATGTCACATTGGGCCTCCCTATCCATTCCCTCGTCGTACTTGAATCAAGTACAATATGTGTCATGTTTGGCCTTATGAACCCGGATATGAGCGAGGAGTTATTCCGGAATCCCTATGTGTTGTGAAATGCCAGCATATGCATGATTTAATGATTTTCTTAAATTTTGCATTTTTTGTAAAAATATTCTACGAGTTGCATATTTGCTTGATTAATCATATTTTAATTATGAAATCAGATTAAGGTAAAATACTTAAATGATAGCTTAAATTACCTTTTTGATCGTAAAAGAATGTTTATTGAGTTAAAAGATTGTTTTTATGTCCAAGGGTTATTTCCATAAAAATTGGGAATATATAGTTGTTAATTAATTTCAGAAAATTCATGGGATGGGAATGTATATTTATATTCGATTTGATCGTCTTGATTATATGATTTCAAATGAATGAAGGTAAATTGTTTTATTTGTTAAATGGAAATTTTGGAGAAATTAGAAATAAAGAAAAAAAATTAAAATAGAAAATATTAAAAAAGGAAAATGGGATAAAGGAAAAATAGACTTAGCTTTTTAATTCATTCTTTTCTTTGGAGAAAATGGACTCTCAAAACCCTCTTCTTGCTCAAATTTTAAAAATGGAATTGGGAATGCAATTGTCAACGAAATCAGATGGGATTTGAAGAAACGGGATAGGAATGGGAATGTGATTGTGTGTGAGATTGGAATCTCTCTCTCTCTCTCTCTCTCTCTCTCTCTCTCTCTCTCTCTCTGTGGAGCTTGGTAGGAAATTTTTATTTGCAAAAACTTGAGGTAAGTTTTCACTAAGCCTCCATTGTGCTTTGTTTACTATTTTGATTGTTTTGTATATGATTGGTGGAGCATTAGCACACATAATCTAGTTTCAATTTCGAAAAAAACATGAGGAATTAAATTTAATTTCGTAAATTTTGAAAAATGTCAATTTTGTGCCCTCACCGTGCCAAAATTTTCCAAAATGCCTCGAAGTTGAATTTTATGTCATAAAATGGTTGTTGTACATGTTTTGAGCAAAAGTGTTATTTTTGTTTTTTGAATTTTTGAAAAATGGAAAATTTGAAGCTCCACTAATGGAGTTTATATGTAATTTCTGGTTGGCATTTAGAATTAAATTGAAATTTTGAATTTAGAAAGTGAAATTGAGTCTCCTTAATGGATTTTCATAAGGAATGTTTTATGATTATGTTTTCAAGTTTTTGAGAAAATAAATTTATGCCATGCGAGTGTTGCATTGTTTTTTGTGCCACATTCGTTGGAGGATGTTATGAGCTTAGGGTGTAGGTATTAGAAAGACTTATGGGAATGGCTCCTGTTGACGTGGTTTTTGAGACCGCACCAACACAGAATAAAGTTTCCCAACGGATACCCTATCCTCTCTTGAACAAAGTATTCAGCATGCTAAGATTGCGAGTAAGATCATGCTTTCAACTCCAAGGTTCCGAATACTTAGAATACCCTCAGTTGGTTTGATGTGAGTTGCTGTGTTCTCACGAGGGGACTTACACAATTGTTCGACAGCTAACAACAGATAGTGTAATTCAAATGATTTGGCGATTGAGCACAAGTTTCCTAATTCTAACCGAAGATGAACTGAATTTAAAAGAGTGTAGGGGTAAGAATGTTCTAATCTACTCTAAGGTATGGGGCATGGCGATCAATTCTCACAAGCTTCAACCAAGCTCCGTTTTGCCTCACTTCGGACAGCTTCCGCGGAACTGGTGCAATCTTCAGAGGAGTGACTTAAGATGTTCAGATCATGATTTAGCATGAAGACACCATCACAACGACGCATGCCAGCATATAAACCATAATCGAAGTTAAGTTTCACAAAGTTCCAGTTGACCGCGCAAGGCGAACCCACCGTCAGCGAGCTCGCTAGTGGTATGGACGAACGAAGCCTTGTTTAAATCGAGCACCACATTCCACAATTGCTAAGTACTTGCATGAAATGAAATCTACTTTACTTTAAGCTACTTCAAGATGCTACGTGAATTGGAAGGACGAAGAAGCCTCAACAACTATTCACAACAAAGAAGGATTCACCATCAATGAAAATTCTTTTATTATGAAAGCATACATGACAACTTCTTACAAAGTATCCAAAGGGAAGACTTTCCTTCCTTTCAATCTAAACTATACTATCAACTATCTAATTGCTCTCTACTCCTTCAAGCTCTGCTTCTACTGCTAAATCTAATTTCTAATAATTACAAATGAGGGGGACTCCCCCTTTTATAGTTAGCCAAGTCCCAAAAGACGGCTAGGGTTACAATCAATAGAGTGGCTAAAATTGTGCCACCAGCCCCTAAACAAGATTTGCCCTAAAAACCGCCACACAAAGGAGAGTGGGTAATAAATGCGCCATAATGTCCACCATCATCCTTCTAGAAGATTCCGCTTTGTAGACGCGTTCACATTGTCCTTGATCTTCTTTCCTTGACGTTGCTCTTCAACTTCTTTGTCACTTGAGCTAACACTTAGCCAATTTCTTGCAACTTTTTCTTCCTTCATGTGAAACTTATAACTTTATCTTCCTCTGAAGGTTGTAATGTCATCGTGCTTCACCACTTCAAGTCATCGTGCTCTGGCCTCGACATTCCTCCTGCAAAACAAGCGAGGAGAAGAGTATTAGGACACTTCATAATATAAATTCAACTACTTACCTGATTTTCACGCTCTAACTTCCAAGCGTCAACTTCTGCTTTCTTCATGATTCTTCATGCCTTAGCCAAATTTTCAACCCATCTTCCTCAAGGGCGCATCATCCTTTGAGAAATTCATTTCACTAACTGGAGCTCTGATACCCAATTTCGTTCACCTCTGACTCTGGAAGATTGGTCCCACGAAGAATTCAATCAAATTCACCTAGGCAATTGACTTAAAACTCATCCGCTGAGGCATATTTTTATCTTGAAAACACATTTTCTTCACATTTGCCTTAGAAAATTTTTAAATTTCCCTTAGGAAAATTTATCAACCTGGTGCCCACTAAAAATCTTCACCTCAGAATTCCTGGCAAGCTGTGGAGGACTTTAAAATCAACTCCTCATCGATAATCTTCAATACCCAGAAGAAAATTTTCTCCAAAACGCATCGAACCCATGGGTACCCAACGAACGGGTTCGTTTAATTTTCTGGAATTTTGAACCTTGGAAAAATAATTTTCACAATTTATTTCATTTCTTCATCTCCTCTGAGAATTTCATTGCTCTGACTGGAGAACTTTTACTCATCCTGCAATGTTGGCACCTTCTGACTTCATCACTGGCAACTCCACTCGGACTTCAGGAAAACTCACCACCTCTCCAGACTTAGGCATTTTTCTAAGGGAGAACATTTTGTGCCTTAGAAAATTTTAAATCACTTCGAAAATTTTGAAAAATTTTCTCTTAGAAAATTTTTATTTATCTATCATCTTGCCTGTGATGAGGAATTCTTTATCAACTCACTTAGAAAATCTTCCTCGAACGCCCAACATGTATGACTCTCAATGCTTAACATGTATATATTTTTTTTATCAGCTTCAACGCCTTAGGAAAATATTATTATTTTGCACCTCACACACTTGGGCGCATATATCATGTAGAGGGGTAACTTCACATCCACGCCTAGCATTTTCTTTTCTTTTTTATTCACCACTTAGCAATATTTTCTCCCATCAATTTTATTTCACCATCTTCACACCTTGCATGGCGCACATAGCACATGTAGAGGAGAATAATAACCACGCCTAGGTAAATACTTTAGCATTTTACTTCACACTTTATTCACCCTCCATCTTACTTGAACTTGAGCGCATTTCTCATACTCAGGAGAATGAAGACTTTATCTCAACGCCCTCTTTGACTTTCTCCTCTTCTTGGCGCATTTGAGGGGGTGAGAGGGATGGGCGCATTTGGCATATAGTGGAGGATGAAAACTTTCAAGCGCCATCAACAAGTGACCTTGCATCTCCCACGTTTTTGTCCTCACATGCCCCTTTTTGGGCGCATTTTGCCTATGCAGCAGGATGAACTTGTTGACCAGCTTGACTTTGCTTTATTTTTTTCTTGACTTGCCATGCTTTGGGCGCATTTCCACCTAGGAGGAGGATGAAAACGTTGACTTCCCTTGACCATTTCTATCTTGGGCGCATTTCTTGCCTTGAGGAGGATGGAACTTGAAGTATGGGCGCATTTAGGCAAGGGTGAAGGATAAACTTCATTGACCCCTTTGACTTTTTATGAACTTGGGCGCATTTCAGCTCTTGAGAAGAATGGGCGCATTTAGCCTAGGGTGGAGGACGAGTTTCTTGCCTTAGAAAGTTTTTAGCATCTTGCTAGCATGTGGGCGCATTTAGCCTATGCTGAAGGATGAAACACTTTGACTACTTTGACCCTTTTGCTTGTTGGGCGCATTTAGCATAGGGAGGTGGATTTTTATACTTAGCATATTTTTTTATGATTGAACATCTTTGCTTCTTCATCAAGCAAGGCGCATTTAGCTATGTGTGAGGGATAAAACACTTGCCTTAGAATTTTTTTTACCAACTTGGGCGCATTGTGGGGTGGCAGGAGGATGAACTCATTTCACAGAATATTTTTGATCATCTTGAAGGCAAGCATGGCGCATTTGGAGGTGTTTGCTAGATGGAACTCAGACTTAGACATTTTTACCTTCTTCAGCTAGCTTATCCATGCCCTGCTATAAATAGTAAGCCTCCCGATTTTGCATCTCTGAAGTTCAGAACGACTTGGAATTTTAAACATAGCATCCTCATAACCTTGTTGTCCTGTCGGCACTGCCATTTTTAGCTGACCTGCTATTTTTAGCCCATTTTTGGTGGTGATTTACTATAAATAGTAACTGCTTATTTCTGGTAGTTCCACTGCTCCGATTGACTTGAAATTTGAATCAGGCGCTCCTCACCACGTGACCTTACCGCTGGCATCGACGCATGCAACTGATTTACTATTTTTAGCCTGTTTCCAAATTGACTTACTATAAATAGTAAGTGCTCCGTTTGACTTGAAATTTTATCAGCAGATAGCCTGAAGGACGCTGATCGCGGTGGTTTACACCGGTTTTCGAAAATTCTGACTTTTGACTCCTCTTTTTAGGCTCCGAAGTTGGAAACCTTAATTCGCTCTGCATGCGTATCAAAAGATCTCTGTTTGCTCTCGTTTCTGCTGCATTGCGGTCAGCTCGTGATTCTGAACTGCTGGGAAGCGGCTGCCGGGACACACCTGCTAAAAATAGCAAAAATAGCAAGTTCCTTACTGAGTGGTTATCTCTGTTTGCATGTCACACCATCGCGAAGCTCTCGAAAAACCCACCAAGAATCATCCGACATGCAAAAGAAACCCTGACATGCAAACCCTAAAATTAGCCTCGGAAGACTGAATTCTGAAAGTTGTCGTCTCGTTTTGCATGTTATATCGTTGCGAAGGTCTCGAAAAACCCAGAAGGAAAATCCAGACATGCAGAGAAAAATACTGCATCTGAGCCCTAAAATTTGCCCCTGCTGGATGCTAAAAATAGTAAGTTGTCTGTTTTCGCTCAAATTTTGCACATGAGCAGTTTGATGCGCTCTGAATGTCGTGTGACTGTCGGAATCTTAAAAATGCTGGCGAATTGCCTGTAATTTCACACTTACTAAAAATAGTAAGTACCTCAGAATTTGATGAAAGTCTGCTGAGAACCTGCTGGAAGCATACTGACAACAACGTTAATCTCAATTTTCAATTTATTGACTTCATTCGACCTTGGACTGACCAGGAAAAATGAAACCCTAATTTTCAGACTTGGTCAAATTTCACTCGTTTAAGTTCAAAGACGGGAACGAAATCCCCGGAAAAGCAGACAGAAAAGAGACAGAGAGAGAGAGAGAGAGAGAAAACCCAAGCCAAAAGACCGGAATGGAGCAAAAATTAGGGGTCCCCATCTTGAATGGGGCGATGTGTGAAAAGGTCACAACAGCTCCCAATGTGAACCCAGCCCAAAGTGGCACATAGGCAATCACAATGTAGGGAGTTTCGATTAATAAGTGAAAACTAATGAAATATGGGTAGTTAATTAACCAAGATAATGGATATCCCTCTCATGCCTTGAGTGCTCGTAAAGGCTAAGGATGATCAAGGAAGACAAGTCGCTCAAGGAGTGTAAGACTTCCAAGATCAAGTACCCTCGTCTGTATGAGAGGATACTCAGTTCCGCGTTGAGCCCCACATGAGTGTCCGCGATGAAATTCCCTCTCTTGCCCTCTAATATCTAATCCTAGTGTAGTTGAGTAGTACCCAAAGGATGATGTATTCCCTTTCATGTGATTATGCTATTCCCTTGTTGAGTTTTCCCAAGGATGATTCCTTGTATGGCATTGGTGAGTTGGCCCAATGCGGATTGTGATATAACATTGGTGAGTTTTCCCTATATGGATTGAGTTATGCCATTTGTGAGTGTGCCAAATGATGATTTGTATTTGATCCATTATGTGTTTTGGATGCTTGTTTGACTTATGATGTATATGTAGAGTGTATACTTAGTGTATGGCGTGTGTGTAAACCCTCTCCGCATGTGTTTGGTGTGAGTGTTGTGATTGTGGCCCTTGTGACTATCTCCTAGCACAGTGGGAGCGGATCTTTTGATTCCACGAGGTCGGGTGGCGTGGTAACCACTACTAGGGACGAAACGTTTGTGGATCGAGAGATGACTTGGCACCATGTTATTCCAAGTTCTATTCATGTATTTAGAATTTTAGATGTTTATTCATTCATATAATTGTAATATTGATGATTAAGAGCCTCACTTTGAGATGGGTGTAAATTTGATAATAAAAAGGATATCGTCTCAATTTGTGTGTCTCGATGTTGGCACCGAGCACGATATCTTTATGTTTTCATTATCATGTTGTGGAATGGCTGAAATAAACTTAGGAACACTTCATTTGGTGTTTAAAATGAACTTATGAGTCAAACTTCATAGTTGGGCGGCCTGGTCCTACATCTAGGCAGCCTTGTCTTGCTCAAAATTAACCCAAAATGACCAAATTTTTGGGTAAGTTCAATTGGGCGGCTTGGTGGTATGTGAGGCGGCTTGGTAGTATGTGAGGCGGCCTGGTTTTGTAAGTTAGAAAACTCAGATTTTTGCTTAAGTGTGTTGGGGCAGCCTGGTCCTGTGCTTCAGCAGCCTCATCCCTATACAGAAACTAGAATGTAAACCCTCTTAACCAATGATAGATAGAGGTTTTCTAAGCCTAATGCCACTATTGAATAATTTGTATGCCTTGTAATTTTTTTATTCCAATTGTTTTAGTCGCCAGAACCCTCGAAAACCTAGTCAAGTTTCTTTGTTTTAGGACTTGATCTTTCGTCTTTGTTTTGAGGCCTCGTATGGGAAAACCATGTAAATGAAAGTTGTTCCTCTTTGTCCCAGGGGTCTAGTGTTGTGTTCTTGTCCTTTTGGATTTTCGTTGAGAACTTGTGGCTTCTCTTGCCTTGTTTTGTGCGCCTTCTTCGAAGTTACCCAGTTGTCAAACCTACGGTTAGGGAGATTGTGCACCTGGTCTCATGAAGTCTTGGGAAGGTTGTAATCTTCGTGGTTGGCCTTGTTGGCATCCTCCACAATCCTCATAGGTCATGGGGTGTTGTGGAGTAGTTCTTGTTGTGTGTTGTCTTGTTGCAACGAGATTTCTTGGGAAGCGTGAGATTGTCTATGAGTGACTCATCATCATTCCTGTTTGTGGTGAGTTGTGCCTCTTGGTTAGGCAACCTCTTGTGAAGGTTTGCCTCTATGTTTGGAGTTGTTTAGTGTGTCTGGATGTGGATTGGAGTGTAACGAGTTGCCTTGTACGTCAAATTAAAAGTTAACCAAATTAACAATAATAAGTAAAGATAATGCCATTCCAATAAAAAAATTCTTTTCAATTTCATAAACATGATATAATTTTTGCAACTTTTACTATTTCTTTCCAAAAGAAAACTACAAAGTAAACAAGTACAAGATACATACATAGCTCGTAAGCTTTTGCACAAATAGAAGTAAGAAGGTCCAGGAGTTCGTCCTTTAAAATCTTGGTACATCGGTCGCCTGCTGTGGAGGAGAAACATCACTCGGGTGCTTTTCCGCCAACCACAGACTTATAATGCGGTCCCCCGCACACCTATCGTTAGATAGATGGCCCTCCTTCGAAGAAGTGATTGGTAGGGTATCCTTTAACGATTACCAATTGAGCATAGTGTTGTGTCCTACACAACTAGAACCTTGCTATTTCACAATCTCGAACTAGTACTCGGATCACAATCAGTGTAGTCTCAACTAACTCACATCTATGTGGAAGTTGTACATTTCACTACTTTGGCCAAAGTATTCTCATTCAGTACTTCGAATGAAGGTCATCTATCATAAACACTACTCAGGGCCGATTTGACTTAAGGCTTCCTTACTCTACGCATAGGTTAGTCTATTCGGGGTAGTATGTACCCTAGACGTCCTACATCAAGCTAACTACTAGAAAGGACTGCTTAACAAGTACTCACAATTTTCCCTCCTAAACTGGACATCTTCATCCTAGGAGTTTCATTAACTTGACTAAGTTAATCTACTAACTTGTTGTGATCGGTACTTTATTAAACACCCTCATTTCTTCCCTAGTATTTAGTAGCTACTTGAAAACACATATACTCCCTATATGGAGTTCATACATACAATGCAAATCACAGATTAATGCAACTATAACCTTAGTGTAATTCACACACCAATGCATTTATAATCTTAGTGTAATTCACACACCAGTGCAACTATAATCTTCTTTAAAGCATAACAAATACTTGGTGCTACATAGTACTAATTTCTTGTTCATTTAACTGAAGAATTGATCTAAATGCCATTCCTTATCTTTGCACTCACAGAAGTTACACTTTCAGAGTTATAGTAATAAATACATACTAGAACATAAAAGAATAAACAACATGCCTGATTTATGCCTTTCCAAAGATGATGATCTTGACTGTGATTGCAGCACTTCAGGATTCTAGCAAAAGTCCTCCAGCAACTCTCAAACCAGACTATAACTCTCCTCAGAAATTGAATTCTTCCTAAAGTTATACAGCTGAAGGTGAACTCAGCTTCTCACTATGATCTCAGATAATGTGAATGATAATAAACAGGGGATAACTTCTCAGCCAATGATTCTCAGAAATAATACAGAATGCTCTCTCAGAAATTAAGTTTTGCTCTCAAGAAAAGCCTAAACTCGGATTTGAGAATGGTGAAGAAAAAGAGTGAGCAGGGCGGCTTTATATAGAGCCCCTGCTCAACCGTTTCCCTTCAAAAATGGCATGTAAAATGCCAGACAAGGCTCTAAATATTTCAAACATGCAATGTGGCGAATCAAAGAGGTGATTCGACCTTCTTTGGAGACAGCAAATGAAGAAAATTCAACATTGCACAGATAAAACTCATAAATTTGACACCTACAGGCATTTTCAGATTTTGGCGCATAAACTCAGCAGTTTGTTTTGATGATTCAACAAAGAAGAAAAGGTCAAGTTCGCCTGCAATACAAGTTGCCATTAAACAGGGTTTGAGTGCCAAAATCCAACTTCATCAAAGTTCCCTTGACCTGGGCATGGTGTGAGAGTTCCAGGTCACGCGTTTGTTCTTCACGGAAATTTCCTTCATTTCATTTTATTTCCCTTTCTAAAGTTTAACAAAGTTAAAATGAAATATTTCTCCTCTTGGCGTGATTATTCTCAAAAATGCGTTGCATTTGATGTGCTTTAATTTGGCCAATGAAATAAATTGATTTCAATAGTTTTATCTTCATATTTTCTTGCATTGATTTAAACTCTCCACTTTATGATATTTAAATAAAGTGCCTTTTAAAACTATATCTATTTCATTCTTTTATTTCAAGAATTATATATATATATATATATATATATATATTTATTTATTTTATTATATACAATATATATAGTATAGTTTTATTTTACATTAATATATATCTATGCATATATATACTTAAATTTTACAATTTAAATAAACTTATATATACATATTTATATATTTTGTAAAAACTATATTATATATATATTTTATATAATATTAAATATATATATAGACCTTTACATATAAATGTATTCACACATACATATTTAATTGCAAAGTACGTATATTGTGAGCCAGTCAACATACTTTCATTATACGTACCTATGTATATGTGTATATATGTGTATATGTAAATTATGAGGCAATATCAACATAATATTATTAATATTCACGTATATACATCAGGTTGGTTGTGGGTATGTATACATGTATATTTGCTTGTATATTTTCCTCTATATAAACGTATTCATAAATGTATTTTTATCGATGCACTCGTACGGGCATATCCATTTGTCCTCATACATTTGTATCGACATGAATATATTTATGGATATGTGTATATACTATATACATGTGTAAATGCCCACCTCCTAACCAGTAACATAATCCCATATACAATTACATAGGTAAGCATCACTTATTCATGCATTCGGAAGTAGATAAGACTCCTAATGTCAACAAACAAGCCTACGGATGACTTACCTTTAATTCAACACACTGACTTAGCTTACTCAATCTAAGGGATGTGTGTGTATGCTCAATTGGTACTTGTTATTGTTTACCCGACCAAGCTCCTCCCCGAGTGATATTTCTCCTCTGCCTGGAGGAATGGTCCTCTTACCTGTACACCATGACACGACAACGGGAGTCATATGCTCACAACAAGGCAGTATACATAAAACATCCCAAAAGTTAGAATAAACATTATTCCATAACTTACATGCAACATTTATTCAAGAATTACATCAATAGAAGTATTAGACAAATGAGACAATCATTTAAATAGGACACATTCATTTGATAACAAGAACATGTTTTATTCATCTAAAAGATTCAATCATTACAATGCATTTCCATATGCAGTAGTAGCTATACAATCGGGGTGTAACATAGAGGTTGATGATTCCCTCATCCTATCCTAGTGTGGTGTTGTGAGAGCACACTATCAAGGTTTAGTAACCAACCGTCGTGTAGGCGTTGTCCTCTCTCTCCCTCTTGTATATTCATCGTGGTGGATTTATCCCAAGAGTGGTTAGTCTTCTGTTGTTACCACCTTGCTTATGCAATGGTGATTTGCCTTGTAGTCTCTAGCATTGTGTTGTTGTGACACTTGTGTGCATGTAGTTGTGCAAGTGTGACGTGTCATTATTGCATTATCGGTGGTGTTGTCATTGTTTCAAAACAAAAAATTGTTTTGTTAGGTTTTGTTCTAAGCGTGTCGGCTTTGGGCATTGCATTACCGGGCACTACAGGTATCCCTAACAAACCCGAGCTTGTCTAGTCCGGGTTCAAATCTTGGTTTGGAACGACCTTGAGTCCACGCAAGGCATGTCACAGTCAAATGGCCAACCCAAGGCTGCTCCCAAGGCAAACCCTACAAAAAAGTAGTGTTTTTCAACAAATGGATTTTCAAATAATACAATAAGTTCTTGGAAAACCTAGCTAACCCTAAAAAGTGACTTTCAACAAAATACAAATATAAACTTATTTCTACCTCTCATTCCTCACTTTCCCAAAATTCATTTTCTTCTCATTGCTTAGAATTGCAAATTTTTTGAATGGTCAAGCATTGCAAAGACATTATTCCTATGCCTCAAGGTAGGTGCCATGGAGATCAAAACACTTGTATCAATTAGAATCATCATTCAAAAGAAAATTCAATTTTTGTAATTTTTATTTTATTTATTTATGTATAACCTCTACTTTTTTTTTTCTTTTTTAAATAATTTACCATTGTTTTTTTAATTATTGTTCAATTTACAAGTAATGGTAGCCTAAGTTTACATTATTGTTTTTTCCCAATTTTTTTAACAAGTAAAGGTAACTTAGTGTTGCATTATTTTATTTTTTAATTTTTAAGATTTTTTCAATATTTGTTCATTTTAAAACATCTAGGTACATATACAGTTTACAACGGCCAGTAGTTTTCGCTCAAACGGCCAAGGTTTGGCTAAGGCTTTCAAATTTAACCCATTATCACCACTTTGGCAACATTTGGAAATGACTGAACAGCTTGTTGGAGGTTAGGGTTATGTTTGGTAATCATTATGAATGCTTGAATGACAATAATAGCTCCTATAATCAAATGAAACCCCACTTGTATGCAACTAATAGACAAGGAATCAAGGCTTGTGGTAGGCTGAACAATAATGGGTTGCAAAAAGAGACAAATTCTTACTTATATACAAAGACCAAGAAGCAAATACTACAATTGAGACAATTGAGTTGAAATCTCATCCTTTGGCCAAGAAAGGATCCCACAAAAAACCTACAAAGGCCATCATCCAATACTCCAATAGTGGCTGCCACAAATTCATTCATTGCAACGCCATCTTCCCAAAAAAAGATAACCTTTCTTCCTCACAAAAGAACCACAGATGAAAGCCCATTACAAAGGGCATTCCACGCTAAGGTGGACAATGCTAATGAGTCCATTGTGCATTGCATTTAAGCCAGCGGGCTTGCTTTCTGTTGGCAATAAGTGTTGTCATTGATGTCAACCCTATTTGGGTTGTCATTGATGTCAGATGTGTTGTTGAGATATGTACATTCTCCAGAGTTAGTTGCTGCTTAATTGATATGAGTTGAGGCAAGTCTGTCGGACAGTATAAGTAAGAATAGTGATCCATGTATGGTGCGGAGAATGATACTCATGTCCTAATATGTATACAATATGTCTACCTTGATATCATTCCGAGTTCATGTGCCGCATGATGAGATAAGCTGAAGAAGATTGGATAAGGCACCAACTGAGTATACCCTAAGGCAGTATCATGTCTTTTTGGTATGCATCCATCCGCGGTGTAAGAATCAGTCTTGCAGTTCAAATGAAAAGATGGCCATTCTATGAAGATATTATATCCAGAAAATCAAGTCTTCACACTTTCTGCAATCAAAGTTATAGTTGACAATGTTCCGATCCGTGTCCTAATAGTGCAATGCAATGATAAAGGTTGGTTGGAATGCTCTGC
Source organism: Sequoia sempervirens (assembly GCA_007258455.2). Classification (NCBI taxonomy): domain Eukaryota; kingdom Viridiplantae; phylum Streptophyta; class Pinopsida; order Cupressales; family Cupressaceae; genus Sequoia; species Sequoia sempervirens. The sequence continues at coordinate 335,482,986 of VDFB02271358.1, read as the reverse complement.
ATTCCTCCGAAGATGTAGGTTTGGTCTTGCAGCTTTGAGGATATGGTCAGTAGTGATCAATGCACATTATCTAATAGTATCAAGTGTGATAGAGGTCTGCAAGCTTAAATCTTTAATTAAGAGTGTGTTATACCAGAATGCTCTGTTTCTGCATTTTCAGCAAGCTTCTTAAACTGCACCAGCATTTATTGATCAAATCTTTCTAGAAAAGGTTGCAGGGATATTGTGGATTACCTTCAATGTTCATATATTGATCCGCATGGTGTTTTTGATATCTCCCCGATGGCATGAAGTCAAGCTGTAACAGTGTTGATGGCACTTGTACTATTTGGGCCAACATGACATGTTTTACTTCTTGCGGTTGATCCGGATCAATTAATCATGTCTTGGAGAATAAGTTGTGATGTATTTGGGTGCCGACATAGTGTATGATGTTTTGCAATTGAATCTCTTTGTTTTTTAATGTGTTTTGAAGCCGGCTCATGCAATATCAATTGTTTCATCCAACAATCATTTTGGAGCTGACTTAGTTGAAGTCTTGTGTTTTTGCGGAGAATATATATAGAAGATCAAATCGATTTGTAAAGTATGAAATGTGAATGGATAGCAGAAGTGTACAATGAAAAAGATTAAGTGTCTGAAATCAGTGTGAAGGGTAATTTGAGCAAAATAGTGACTGCATCATCAGCATGTGTTAGATGCGTCTCTAAAGTAGTTCATAATCATTTTCTTATTCTAAATTTCATGCACCCTGCTATGAGACAGTGAGTCTCATCAAGTCCTCTGTATCTTGCTCCTAAAGTTGTCTTTGCTTCAGCGTTTGCAGGTCAATAGGCAATGAGCCTTAAACTACATTGTAAATCATTTTAAGCAATAAGCATTTATATTGTGAGGTAACTCTCACCGTGCTTTTTCCCTCAGTGGGTCTTCCACATTAAAAATTTCGTGTTATAGTGTGGTGCATGTTTTCCTTTCTATTGTTCTTTCAATTCATGTGATGTGATGTTTTATCTAAAAATGGGAATGATTTAATTTTAATGTATGTTGATTCACCCCCTCCCCCTCTCAACATTGCCTCGTGTTCAACAATTGGTATCAAATCCAAGTACCTTGAATAAGCCTAACATCTAAGGTAGATCCTGCACTTGAACACATGGGGTCTGTGGCAAAGATCAATGATATGATCATCACAAAACCAAACCTAGAATCAATGGAACCTGAAGGCTGGGATATCAATCCGGAAGAATGTGAAGTTGATTTTGAAGGTGAACTCAAGTCTGCTCTTGAGGATCTAGATAAAGCAAGGTTGCAAAATATCAAATATGAATGTATGCTAGAAAAATCAAAAGAGACAATTGACAAACTGAAAGCAAAGCAAAAAGAATCAAAAGAAGAAATCAGCAAACTGAAAGCTCAAATAGAATAAAGAAATGGACACAAGGAAGTAGAAGCTGTGATCTCTAACTTAAAAGTTAAGATTGAAGAAGGCAGAAGAATCGAAGACTGTCTGAACACCAAGCTTCAAGATAAAACTACTGAATGTTCAAAGCTTGAGGAAGAAATTGTTACTCTAAGAAAAGAACTTGAAAAAGCAAAAGAGTAAATTGATAAAGGTCTAAAATTGAAAGGAGGTTCTAAAATTCTTCATGAACTAATTAATTCTCAAAATCCCTCTAAAGAGAAATCCAGGCTTGGCTTTGAAAAGGGGAAAAGTCCTATTTTCAAGGCATCTACAAATCTGTATGATCACTTCAAAGAAGAAGGAAAATCTGAAACAAAGGAGACATCCTCCTAAGATGCAAAGACAAATCAAGCCAATAAGAAAGAAGGTAATTTCATTCCTGTCCGGAGCAAAAATAACTTCAAAAAGCCCACTCCCAAACAAGCTGCTCCTACCAAGTTCAATGGTAATTGTTTTGCTTGTAACAAGTTTGGTCATAAGGCAGTTGAATGTAGAAGCAAAATGAGTCAAAACTCTTTCAGGCCTTAAAGGTACAACACCATGAACTCTCAATTTTCAATGGTCAGTGCTACACTTGCAATAAATTTGGCCACAAGACTAGTGAATGAAGAAGTAAGGTTATAAGGGATAATCATGCTATGACCTCTCAATCTTTCTATGGTTATTGCTATTCATGCAACAAGTTCAGTCATAAAGTTGTTGTGTGTAGATCCAATGTGAGGAGAAGCAATTATGCTCTGCAAGCCAGTATCATTTGCTACAATTGCAGCAAACAAGGACACAATGCAAGACTCTGCAAAAATGTGAGGTCTTCTGCTCTTCAAAGGAAGCTTGTCATTAGTCAACAAAAGAAAGAGATGAACAAGGTTTGGTAGAAGAAGGAAGAATGTGAAGTAAGGAATGAATCTATACCTCAACATGGTGCAGATGGTTTTCCGACAACTAAAGAGAGAGTATTGACTTAGGGGGAGTTGCAATTGCAAAAATTATCATACCCTTGAGATACTTGAGATGCTGAAATCTTCAACATATTGGTAAATTGTGATATCAATTTACCAAACCATTGTAGGAAAACTCTGCCTAAGCCAATATTAAGTCCCACTGATTTGTTTTGTCTCCTACCAAACATCTCAATAAATTTCCCAAACTTCTATTCACAACCTCTGTTTGACCATCTCTATGACAATGGTAGGCCGAACTAAAACCCAACTATGTTCCCAACTTCTTCCACAAAGTGCACCAGAAATGACCTACAAACTTTGTATCTCTGTCGGAAACTATTCTTTTAGGTAGGCCATGCAACCTAACTATCTCCTTGAAAAATAATGTGGCTATGGGGGAGGCAGCACTACTCTCTTGACATGGGATGAAATGTACCATTTTGGAAAATCTATCCACAATAACAAAAATAGAGTCATTACCTCTTTGCGTTTGAGGCAATCCCAATACAAAATCCATACTATTGTGTTCAAACAGCCTCTTTAGTATTGATAAAATTGATACAATCCTGTGTTTTGTTTATTTCTATTAGCATGCTAGCAAATTTTGCACCTTTGCACCATCTTCTTCACATCCACACTCATACCTGACCAATAATAACTCTTGTTCAACAACATTGTTGTCTTGTCCACACTAAAATGTCCACTTAGACCTCCACTATGCTTTTCCCTTGTCAAATTTTCCCTCATTGATCCTCGAGGATACACAACTTCTCTTTAAATAACAATCCTTCTTGGATGAAATATTCCAACCAGGGAGTCCTATCCTTTTCTACTGGACTCTTACAAGCAATCCAAGCATCTTTGAAATCAGCATCTCCTTCATACAATTCTCTCATAAAATCAAAGCCCACACCATTTACATGCAGTTCATTCAACAGTAAACATCTTCTACTCAATGCATCAGCTACCTGTTGGTGTACGTTTTGTCATCCACCGAACACACAGAATAAAATGTCCAGAGACACTCTATCCTCTCTTGAAAAACCACCGCGTATGCTCAGATTGCGAGAAGATCATATGGTGATTCCAAGGTTTCTTTTGTCGGGTCTCGACGTGTGGATAAGCTCAATGGGTGTTGTGATTTGCTGGTAATAAACAAGGGGACTTACGTTAAAGAACTTTTCACAAGTTTAGGACTTAGGCGAATTTATCATTAAAGGCTTCTCAATTAGGACTTCAATTGGATCTCAAAAAAATGGCAAAAGGATAAGGGTTCAGAGAATCTATTCTACCCCTAGGAACTTAAGAGACAGTAAAGACTCGGTGAAGGAAATAACCGCACTTTGTTTCGCCTCCTGCAGGACAACATACGCAAAGTGGGTGCAATCTTCTAGGGGTGTGACAATAATTTTCAAACCTCGAATGAGGTTGAAGTTAAGCTTTGTTACATCCCGATATTATAGCTACTATTGTATAGGGCAATTGATTGTAATGTTTGAATCTTGACGATGAATAAAACATGGTTGATCTCATTATTAAATGAATGTGTCCTGTTTAAATGATGTTTTCATTTGATTGTTACTACTAAATGATTTAGTTTTGATTAAATGTTGCATACAGTTATGGAATAATGTTAATCTAACTTTTTATAATGTTTTATGCAAACTGCCTTGTTGTGAGCATATGACTGCCGGTGTCATGTCGTGATGTGCAGGTATGAAGACTGTACCTCCGGACAGAGGAGAGACATCATTCGGGGAGGAACTTGGTCGGGTAAACAGTAACGAATACCAAATTGAGCATACACACACATACTATAGAATGAGTAAGCCAAGTCTGTTTGTCGAGGCAACGGTAAGTCATCCATAGGCTTTAGGAGTCTAGTTTACTTCTTTGTGCTTGAGAGATGATTGTTTGTTTATCAGACTTACGTATTATGTTCATAACGTGAATGGGTCTAAGCGAATAGGTTAAGTGGGTGTGTATATACATGTATATAGTATACTGAGATATATACGAGTATATATGTGTATATATATATATATATACACTATCTGTTATCTATGGATAAATAATATTACTATAATATTTGCCTTGGAATTTATATATATATATATTGAAAAGTACTTGGACCAACTGGCAAAATATATATATTTATATTTGTTAAAAATAAATATAGTTATATATAAGTAATTATATATTAAAGATTATATATAATATTATTATAGTTATATTAAAATATATAAGTATATTAAATACTTGGGTATTTAAATATTTATATGTTTAATATTTAAAAGAACTATAATAATATTTATATAATAAAATATATATATAATGAAATTATATTTAAACTTCTAAATTTATGGAAATTAACTTATTACTTAAATAATATTGTAAAATCTCTTAAGTGAAAATTAAAGATCATATTTTACTAGGAGTAAATAAATATTTAAATAAGTCAAATGATGAAACATTTCGATTTTAACAATAGAGAATAATAACTTAAACATAGAAATCGAATTCTTTTGCTGGAGAGAACAAATTAAAGAGAAGTCGAATTATTTTGAAATGAACATTTGAAAAGGAAGTTAAAACGTAATATTTTGTAAATCTCATGAAAACTGCCTGAAGGAAATCGCGCACATCATGAAAATCGCGTGAAAAAGCCACGCACAGGATGAAAAACGCGCCAGAAACGCGCGGGCAGGGAAAAGATCAATGTAAAATGGCCGCAACTGTTCTTTAGGCGAGTAAAATGGCGACGTGGTGAGTTGCTGTATTGACGTTTCATCTGGAACGGATCTTTTGCCTCAATAAAACCCTAAAAAAACTGAAAACGCCATGAGTTGTCAAAAATCCGCCATGTGAATTGAATTATTCTTCATCTGCTGGCTCTAAAGAGGTCGAATCACCTTCATGTTTGATGACTTAGGGTTAAATAATCCGCCAAATGTCTTTTGACTGTTTCTGATTACTGTGTTGTCATTTGGCATGCCTACATAACTGGGAATCCGTTGTATTTCGGGCCCTATATAATGACGCCCTTCCATTCATTGTGAACACACCTTGGGGAGCAATCTGAGTTTACTATTTTATTCCATATCCATTACATTATACTGCTTAAGTTTCCTGTATTGTTGAGTTTGATAAATTCAGTGCATTATTACCAGCAATTACCAGTTACAGTGATTGAATCATATTTAGTTCAGAGTGAGGTATTTGTATAGCTGAGTAGGAATTGAGTGGTGGAAACACGTCTGTGAGAAAGAGATATAGGAGTTCTCTATAGAGAGAAATACTTTCATAAAAGAAGCCATATTTAGCTGAAACTACGGAGGCTTATTTGAAGAAGAATTTAAAAGAGCAAGTCTGGAAGGAGAAGCTTTAAAATCAGGCATGAATCTTCCTATTATATAACCTTTGTTAAGTGTTGTTTATTTTGCGTCTTGTGATCGTTGCTTTCTATTAGCTTTAATAGGAAAGAACCAATTCGATGAATAAAAGCAATGCATTAAAGGAGAAAATGTGTAAAGGATTCAATGAATAGGGGAAATTGTGAAAAAGGGATTATTTGGATAAAGTGCTTAAGGGATTAGATTATTTCTCTTGCATTAAAACGAAATAATGGAAAAGATAAAAGGGAAGGGTTTATTTGCATTTTGAATGGTTATTGCATGTTGTGTATGATCTCCATATATGGAGAATACGTAGACGTAATATTTATCTACTAGGATTGAAATGATGGCAGAATCAAGTGAAGTCTTTTAGCTTAAGTTATTAGGATAACTGAGACAAGTTTAGTACTCCTAGGATAAAGAATTCCTAGTTAGGAGGAATTGATACAAGACTCTTGAATACTGTTTTCATTTCTAGTAGGTTCGTATGATTGTAGGATGTCTGGGTTGACGGATTCACCCATTGAAGGACAAACCTATGCGTAGAGTAAGGAAGCCTTAAGTCAAATCGGCCCTGAGTAGTGTTTATGATAGATGACCTTCATTCGAAGTATGAATGAGAATACTTTGGCCAAAGTAGTGAAAGGTACGACATCCACCTAGATGTGAGATAGTTGAGACTACACTCGTCAGTTCATTGTGATCCGAGTACTAGATCGAGATTGTGAAATAGCAAGGTTCTAGTTGTGTAGGACACAACACTATGCTCAGTTGGTAATCGTTAAAGGATACCCTACCAATCTCTTCTTCGAAAGGGAGGGCCATCTATCTAACAATAGGTGTGCGGGGACCGCATTATAAGTCCGTGGTTGGCGGAAAAGCGCCCGAGTGATGTTTCTCCTCCACAGCGAGCGGCCGATGTACCAAGATTTGAAAGGACGGACTCCTGGACCTTCTTACTTCTATTTGTACAAAAGCTTACGAGCTATGTATGTAACTGTATTACTTTTAACTCTGATTTATATTTGCAATGAAAATGAAATTCATGTGGAAACATATTGTAACTTGTACATGTTTATCAATAAAGAAAGGAAGAAATTTTATTGTATTATCTTTGTTAGATGTTACTTTTACATGTTTTTAGTGAGAATTGGAAAGTTTTTAATTTACGCCGAATTGGGTCATAACAAGCTTCCACAATTATAAGCTCAGGCTAACTTTACGCATCGAATGCAAATCATCCATTCGAAGAAAGTATGAGCATGACTTCACCATTGAATCAGTACTATCAATCTCTCATTCACTTAACCAACTTTCAAAACAAATTCTATTGAGCTTAATTCTAACTTTAATCTATGGCGGAAGAAGATATGCAACCTCGCTTACTATTTGACAATAAAAGTTATTCAAAGCAAATCATGCATAAGAGCTTTTATTATTCGAAATAGTCTCAATGCAACAATTTCATACACTGTCTCCACACAAATGAAAGTGAGAAATCATCAGTTTATATAGAGTTTCAAAAATGAAATGAAGGGTCGAGATTAAAACAATATCAACGGCCAAGATTATTACAACCCAACCCTAATTAGGGTTGCCCAAAATAACATAAGTCATCAATCAGTAAACTATCAGTAGAGAGGTAGTTGCAGCTATTATCTAGGAGAGGCGTCCTTATCCTTCTGAGCAGCATTGCGTTCGACGAACCTGGACACTACTGCAATGGCCTCCTCCATCGTGACAGGTGGCAGCATGCTGATCCGGAATTCAAGTTCATCCAAGTTCTCTGCACATTTGGCAAAGGTATTTTCCCAATCCGCTTCCTGCTTCCTAAAATCATTCCGGATGGCTGAAAGACTTGCTACTCTCGCAAAATCCTGTCTTAGAAGCGGTCCAGTAGTCGAGAAGAAAACCTCATGAACCTTTTGTCTCAGCTCCTCCAGCTGCATGTCCTTTTCTCGGACAATTTCTTGATCAAACACTTCTGCAGCTGTCATATGAATTTTATCTCGAATTTCTTTTACCTGCTCCTCAATTCTAAGTCCATCCACTTTTGCCTTCTCCAAAACTTCCCTACGTATAGTTACTGCCCAAAACCAGTGATTGAAATCATATGCTTGCTCCTGCAGCAATCACCTTTATGTCGACCAACTCCTCTCTTGGAGTGCCCTTCAATAGCCTAAGGCATGGAATAAGCCTCTCCTGCATATCCGGAATACATTCCCATGTTTCCGCCATATCAATAAGTCTAGAAAGAAAATATGAGGTTTGCCCATAAGCAAGTGCCAGTTTCTCCATGAACAATGCCACTTCCATGCCTTCACTCGCCATCCAGTCCTGAGCTTCCTTGGTCGTTACCATTCCGTGCTCGACATCCTTGGTCACCTCCTGTGATGAATTGAGGAGAGGAGGAGCTACCGCATTACCCTGATCAAGTGGCTGGGTCAAATGTTGTATGTACTCCTTAAGGCGTTCAACCTCTTTCTTATACTCTTTCTTCTTAGCCACTTCTTTTTCCAATCTCACTTTGATGGTCGAGACGGAATTATCTAACTCCTCCACTTCTTGACCTTTTGAGGTTGGGCCAAGATCTACAGTGATTATGGCGTACTCTTGAGGAGTAATCTCGTCTTGTGGCTTGTCCACCGTGGGTACTGCAATGTGTACGGAACGAATGCCTGTCTCGTCCCTTCGAATGGTAGAGAATTTCTTGGCCGGTTTCTTAATTGCAACTTGCTCCAACCTTGCCAAGAAATCGGCAGTATCATCCTCCTCTTCTTGAGCTTCTACAAGTACCTGAATCTTCATTCTCTCAATCAGCCAATCTGGAATGGTCGGCTGCTCAATTCCATCTTCTACCTGAACCTCTTCTTCATTTGGAACATCCACAACCTCCCTGAGAGCGGAAATCATTCCCTCCTCGAAGTCATTAACTGGACTTCTATCTCATTGTTTGAACCTAAGATTTTCGTGCCCGTAGGTGACGAAGGCTCTTCATCATCCAGTTGAATAGGTTCATTCATAGTTTACATACTCGGATTCAAAGAGTACTCGGCAAGCCCAAAATTTTTGACTCGGCAAATACTCGGCAATACTCGGCAACTTAAAAGGTATTAAAATATAATATATAACTTAATATATATAATAAACTAACTATATTTGTATTCTTATATATATCAATATATTCATATTTCATAATGATAATCTATACTTATAGTATATACTATATATTAAAATATTTTATAATATTTAAAATTTTAATAATATATAAAATATTTATAATATTCTAAATTTCTATAATGTATAAAATATAATATACAATAATATATATAATCTATGATTGTATAGTATATATATTAAAATATTTTATAATATAATATTATAAAATATTTATAATATTTTAAGATTTTATAATATATAAATTTAAAATAGAATACATAACAATAAATATATCTATAATATATTTAAACTATACAAATTTTATATAGTATTAGAAATTTTATAATTTATAGACTTTATAAAAAATTTAAACTTATATCCTCTAACAGTCTAACTCATGCGATGTCGTGAGCTGTTCCTGCAATTTGTGATGCCGATTGCAGTCACAATCGCGCAAGAAAACAGTGGAAATTCGTGGGTGTCTGCAAATTCAAGAGTGTCATCTGCAAATCCGAGGGTTTAATGAAGAGACTCTTCCAAAACGCGAGAAAAACAGGCGCGTTGCTGCAAATCACGATGCCCATAGCAATCAGTGCGCGGAAATAGAAGTTTCAAATCACGCCAAAAACGAAGGTAAAATCGAGGGTTAAAGTAGAAGAAACGCATGAAACAAAAGCACTGTAGCATTTGGCGAGTAAAGGTAGAAAATAATCGTTTTTCTTGAAATCTGGAGATTAATCGCCCACTCTGAGATTAATCGGCGATTATGTATACTATGGGTTCATTGTTCTCTTCCTGAACTACAGGAGGTACAAGTATTTCCACCAAGGACTCATCTATAGCCACCAGCTCGTCAAAGTTTCGAGATGCTGCTGAACGAGATGGCTCTCCCTTATGTCTTTTCTGAACAGGTTCAGCACTTGGCACTATTTCCTTCCTCTTCTCTCCAATCCCAACCAAATCCTAATGGGATGCACCAGCATTAGAAGAATACGATTCTGACTCGCTCAGTAGATCATATGTGAGCGTGATTCTTCTCTGTCTCATTTCTTGGGCATGATAGTCAACCCACCACTGAGAGTATTTAGTCACTGGTCTCATCAAGGTCGCCAAGTCTGCATGCTCAGCTTCTGACCATTTCACGGGAGGAAGAGGTCGACTCTCTTCGAAGCGTGGCTGGATGTAGTTCCCATCGTCCTGCAACTGGTCAGGTACCCGGTAGAACTCAATTGCCCTCATGAAGTCTAGTGGCATTCTGGACCATAGTCTCCTCCTAACTTCGTATTCATCGGCGGCATTGGCCCAGAAATCTTCCAGTTCCACTCTGTGCTTGTACTTTCTCCCCTCTATTGTCCGAATATTATGATGCGGGTCAAAGTTGACCCTGGACTTGTAGGTTGTAAATGGATACCACTGGATCTCCAACCTTGCACTCTCAGCTGCCTGCGCTGATGGACAATACTCCAACATATTCCCGATGAAAAATGGGAATGTGACAGATGCCTTCTTGGTTGGCCTATGGATGTTTTGATATTCCTCTAACTATCTTAGGACCTCGAGCAAAATCATCCAATTTGTCGGATAAATGGGCAATTTATAGGGATTTCCAGTAAATCCCTGGATCCTGACATATGTGAATTTCGGGAACTGGATGAACTAGGATCCGTATTTACTGATTAAGCTTTTCGCCTCATGAGTCAACCTCTGATGCACTCCTCCTTGAAGTGTTCTGGTAATATGCATCAGGAAGGCATCATGCACCCTTCTGAAGTGAGACTTCTCCTTCAACTGGAGCTGTGGGTAGCAGTCGTAAGGTCTGAGCTCGTTTTCCCCGCTGCCAACTTTGCCCTTGCAAATTAGTCCTGGATACTTGTATGATCTGGCCAACAAGTATACAATATATGAGCTCGTGTGAAAAGACTTAGTCTCTTCGAGGTTGATCAATTGCTCGTGTAGGTTGTCACTTATCATCTGTGACCAGTTGAACATTTTGACGCCAAAAGTGATCTCGTCTATGAAATAGTACATCCAGCTCTCGAAAAAGGCACCTTGCGGGTTGCCGGCTACTTTGTTCAGCATCAAGATGATGTCTCCAAAATCTTCTTTGAAATCTGTCCGGCGGGGTCTCTTGGGCATCTTCTTTATTGATGGCTGTTGACGTGGTTTTTGTGACCGCACCAAACAGCAGAACAAAATAGTCTGAAGGCTACTCCGTTCTCTCTTGATCAAAGTATTCCGTGTGCTAAGATTGCGAGATAGATCACACGTTCAATTCCAAGGTTCCGAAATACTTGGAACACCCTCAGTTGATTGATGTGTATTGATGTGTTCTTACGAGGGGACTTACACAATTGTTCAGAATACTTGTAGTAAACAACAGATGTATGCTTTGAAAGGGATTTTGTGCGAATGATTTAGCTTTGAAGTGCGAGTTTCCTAAAACTAACCAAAAGTATGCGGAATTGAATGGCTGCAGAGATTTCGAAAATCTAAATTCTGACCTAAATGCCAAGGGTGTTATGCTCAATTTCAATGAACTTCAAACAAACGTTGTCTAGCCTCCTACTGGACAGCTTCGACAAAGTTAGTGCAATCTTCAAAGGGTAGAAAGGATGTTCAAATCACGATTCGATAATGCAATTACCATCACAACGATGCATAGCTACATATGAATCTTGATCGAAGTTAAGTATAGAGTGTTCCAGTTGACCACACAAGACAAGCTTACCATCAGTAAGATCGTTAGTGGTATGGATCAAAGAAGCTCACTTACATCAAACATAAGCATCCATATCTAATTATTAGCATGAAATTAAGTCCTAGTTGAAGTCAAAGGAAGAAGAAACCTCACAAACTAGTCACAACAAAGTTTGAATTCACCATCAATGAAATGCTTTATTATGATTAGCCTTCGTGACAATCTCTTACAAAAATTCTCAAAGGGAGAATTCCCCTTCTTCTTCAAACAATGCAATGAAAACTACTCTAACTCAAAAGTATCTACTCTCTATTCTGCTTCACTATCTCACTAGTTGCTGACAACTTTCTGATTCTAACTATTAGATTACAAATGAGGGGGACTCTCCCTCATATAGCTGGCCAATCTCAACGGATGGTCCAGATTGAATTACAATGGAGGGCTCAAATTGAGCCACCTCAGCCCTAGACAAGTTTTGCCCTAAAAACCGCCAGAAGGTGGAGGAGTGGTGTCATAAATGATCCCAACAATAGCAGATTCCTCCTTGACCACTATGAGCAATTAATGCCCACTACCCTTCTAGAAGATTCTCGTCCATGACCCGGATTCCCTTGCTCTTCTCTTTGACCGCGTATGCTACGAATCGGGCCAGCACCTCATCAACCTCCTCCTCAAAAATTGCTGGAGTAAGATTAAGCTGATATTCCAGGATGGCCACCATCTGCTCATGTTTATCACAAGACTTTCCCCAGGCTGCAATAGAATCCTGTGTACTCTGAATAATTGTTGAAAACGTAGAGATGTTTTCAAAGTCAAGCTGGGAAAACGTCCTCATCTCAGAGAAGAAAGGCCGCAATCTTGCCTTTAGTCCTTCCACCTCTACCTCCTCATGAGTTAGCCTCCTTGCGAACAACGCATCCAACGTGTTGAGGATACCCTCGTGAATATTCCTCATTGCTTTCTTGATCCTAGAGGACTCCACAGCTGCCGTGTCGAAGAAGCCCTTTCCCGTGAATGCAGCCGAATGCCACCCACGAAAATCATATTTGTCGCCTGCCTGGATAACTCCTTCATTCACCAAAGTTTGCGTGGGCACACGTATCAAAACAGCAAGGCGAGGAATAGTTTTGTCTTGAAAAATATGGGTGTCTCCCCAAGCTTGCTCGACACCATCTAAGCGTGAGAGGATACCAGATGCACTCTGAAATGATGAGACAAGATCAGCCATGAATTTTTCTGCCTCAGTGCGGACACCGCTTATCCACTTGTCTCCCTCTCATACAGCTCTCCTTATCTCCTCAAGCCCACTGATTGGCTCTCGTGGTAGCTCAGGCGGAAGCTCTACCACTGGATTCTCTTGAGCAACTGGATGTGCTAGATGTTGCACATACTCGACCAATGCCTTGTGCTCCTTCTTCAGTCTTTTATACTTCCCTTCCTTTTTCACCAGCCTGTCCTTCAATGCCTGGAATGAACTTTCAGCCTCCTCAATCACTTGCGCTCCGGAGGGACGTCCCAATTCAACTGTGGTGACCGTGTAATTTTTTGCCATTGCGTCACTTAAATCATGATCTTCTCTTGGAACAACAATATGGAGGCTGCGTGAACCGGCCTCATTAGTCTCCATCTCCGTATACTTCCTTGCTCTCTTCCTTTTAGGCGACTTACTTGTTCTGTTTAGAAGCTCCTCCATTTCGATTGCCAGATTAGCATCATCGTCCTGATCCCTCCTGATTGCCTGTGAGAGCCAATTGCGCTGAATATCCTAAATGATAAGGGGCTGCTCTTCAGTTGCCTCCACTTCACGAATCTCCTCCCGAGCAACATTCTGTTGAGGCTCAATTATTTCAATGTTTTGATCACTCTCCTCGTGAGCTCCAACCCTTGACCCAATGACGTCTTCTTCTTCGAAGGCATAATCAAAGTGGGTATCCGTTTCTGTCTCTTCCCCTTCATCTAGCTGATTAGCACTCTGAGTATCCAACTCTCTCGGCATTGGTTGGTTAACCTCTCCAACCTCTGGCTCTTCATTCCTTTGAGCCCTCTGATCTGCAAATAGTGAGACTTCGCGCACGCTGGAGGAATGGGTCACCAACTGAGTAGATGATGTGTCCTCCGATCCTTGAGGTTCTGGCTGAACGGGCTCTTCCTGCTGTGGTGGCTCCACAACCCGGGCAATCTGTTTCTTCCTTTTCACCAACACTGGTGGCCTTTTATCACCCATGAGGTCGTATGTGAAGGCAACCGACCTTCTCCTCAATCTGTGAACGCGTTCCTCTGCCCAAGCCCTTGTGAAAGTCAAGACGGGAATAGACAAAGTGTCTAAATCCGTAATCTCCGGCTCAGCCCAATCTAGTGGTGGGATCGGCGTGTTCTTTACAGATTCATAATCTGGATGACTAAGCCTGGCATCCTCTTCGACCTGATCCGGCACTTGGACCACTTCACATTCTCTGATTAATTTGAGAGGCAACCTCGAAAACATTCTTTTTCTAATCTCAGCCTCATCTCCAGCATTCACCCAAAAATCTTCTAAGTGAGCTCTGTGTCTGTACTCCTCACCCTGAACTGTTCCAATCTTTCCTCGAGGATCAAAATCTTGCCGGCTAGTATGAAGAGTCAACTTATAGAACTTCAATTCATCTTCAGCTTCCTTGGCTGCCTGCAAAGTGGGGCATTCTTCAAGTGAGTTTCCCAACACAATGGGAAAGTGCAAGCCTCCCTTCTTCTTTCTCCTTATGATTTTGTCGTAGGCCACCAATTGCCTAGACAACTCAAGCAGTATCATCCTATTGGTGGGGTGCCTAGGTAATTTGTAGACGTATGAGTCGTACCCCGGCAGCCTTAAATAAGTAAACTTCGGGAATTGGACGAACCAAAACCCATATTCTTCTATCAACATCTGTGCCTCTTCAGATATTCTCTATTGCAACCTCCGCTGAAGGGTCCTTGTGATATACATAGTGAAAGCATCATTTACTCTCTTGAAGTCCGCCGTGTGTGTGAGATGCAACTGCCTACAAGATTCGTGAATCTTGAACTGATTAAAACCACAGCCAATTGGTTCCTGGTATGCCAATCCCCTGTATTTTGTCATTCTAGCAAGCATGTAAATAACATACGAACTCATGTAGAATGTTCTCGTTCTCTTCAGATTCCGGAACTGCTCATCAAGGTTGTCACTTATCATTTGTGCCCAGTTCACTTCCACCTTCCCTTTGAGCACCACACTAATGTAAAAGAACATCCATGGCTCGATCACAAATGACTGCGGGCTGCTGTTAACCCTGCTGAGCAACATAATTATATTGCAGTACTCCTGTTTCAGCTCTTCTGAAATTATCTGCTTTGGCAGCCTGGCAGCAGGAGACTTTGGTTTTCGCATCCAAGTGGTGTTGATCCTCTTCATGCACTTCCCGAAGGACGTGGCATACATCTTGTCGGCCTTTTCTTTGGATTTGTACAGCATTTTATCTGTAGCCAGTATCCCAAATGCCTCGCCAATTGCGTCAGGTGCAAAGTTGGCCAATATCATACCATCCGGAGAAACAATAGTCCGATCATCTGAGTTGTAAAAGTTGGCACACTCCAAGATCAGCTCTGGACAACGAACTGCTGGCTGGAACCCGGCCGCTGCATATAACCTGCTCTTGACAATGTTGCACGATGCTTCTGTCGGAAGATTGCCACCTTGCCCATACATTCTGCGCATGAAAGCCTCGAGGTTGAAAGGCCCAAGGTTGGTGTCCATCAAGTTTCCAAACTTCGACACAATCTTTGACTCCGGAATAAAAGACTTCAAACTTTTGATGATCGTCTGC
The DNA here is from genome assembly GCA_007258455.2 of Sequoia sempervirens. Taxonomy (NCBI): domain Eukaryota; kingdom Viridiplantae; phylum Streptophyta; class Pinopsida; order Cupressales; family Cupressaceae; genus Sequoia; species Sequoia sempervirens. Next base: position 335,467,510 of record VDFB02271358.1, on the reverse strand, counting down.
CTGGAGGCGTTTTCTTTGACAGCTTCGTTATTCCCAGCCTTAGCTCCAGCTTTGCTTGTTCTAGCAACATCAGCTTTTCGTCCTTCGGCCATCTGCAAAACAAGAAGCAAACATTACACTTCAAACTTTTAAAATAAAAGATGATGAGAGGCGGCTGGCGAATGGAGTTGGCTGCAAAAATAAATGTCAGTTAATAGCTTCAGCAGTAAACTTCGACTTCAAACCTTGGTATATTTAAACTTCGAACTTCAATAATTTGCAGCCAAAAGAATTTTCAGCTCTTTGTAAGAAATTAACTCCAGCAATCCCAACTCCGGAAAATGCTTCAAGTTTCAGCAACTTTGAAAATATTAAATCATTGACTTCGAAAGTTATAAATCAGCAACTTCGAAGGTTTTAAATCAGCAAGTTCGGAAGTTATAAATCACCAAGTTTCAAGGTTTCAACAATTTGAAATCAGCACTTCAAAAGTTATAAATCAGCAACTTCGAAGATTTTAAATCAATAGGTTCGAAAGTTTCAAATTAGCAAGTTCAAATCAGCAAGTCTCAATAATTTCAAATCAGCTCTTCGAAAGTTATAAATCAGCAACTTCGAAGATTTTAAATCAACAAGTTTGAACAATTTCTACTTCTGATTTGATTCTAAACATTCAGCAACTTCAGAGAATTTAAATCTCAACAATTCCAAGTTCAAACAATTTTGACTTCCAGCATAAACGATTTCAGCCTTTCAGCTTTCAATTTCGAAAAACCTTCAACTTTCAACAACTTTGAAAATATTAAATCTCAGCAACTTTAAATACTTACCTTTAGCAACTTGAAGAAATAAAAATGCTCAACCTCGGCAGCTTACACTTCAAACTTTATTTCAAATCTCAGCAACTTCGCAAATCTTCGAGAAATTCAAGCTTCTTGAAAATCGAATTCAACACCTCTCACACTTTCAGCAACTCTCAACTTGAAAATATTAAATCTCACAACTCAACAATCACTCTCAACTCACCAGCATAAATTTCAGCTTCGAATTTTGTGAGATGAAAATGAAAATCCTCGAAGTTTTTATAACCAAAAGCTGGTGCTAATTTTAGCAGATGCCATTAATTCTCTTCATCATAACTTACGCATTTGCTAAATTTGAAAGAGAATATTCCAGTCGTCTTACAGTCGTCATAGCAATTTGCTATTCAGGGAGATTCTTTCTTCGATTTAAATTTAAAACTTCCCTCCCGACTGCCAGTGATTTCGAAAAAAATCATTTTGCTTTGATTTGAAATAATTTTCATGGCATATTTAATTTATTAAAATTTAATTCAAATGCCATTTTAATTTATTTTACCAGCGTATGTGAAATTTCGATGTCAACACTTTAAAATGGCTAGGCGAATTTTATTTTCCATCCATAATTAATCCAAAATAAATTCCCTTCACTTGAAATCATCCGAATTTTTAAAATTTCATGTGTTTAAATTTAAAGGGGAATTTTAATTTAATACTTAGGAAAATAATTAAATTAAATTTTAAATTAATTTCTCCGACTTAGGCAAATTTTGCAATTTAATTGCCTAGAGAAATTTCATCACTTCTAACGCCTTTTGTTTTCATCTTCAACAAAATTAAACACCCTCGAGTTTCATAGAAAATCACCATGTGATTTTAAATATATTATGAAGGCGCATTTAAAGGAAGGCATTTTCAAATTTCGACGCCTTTTAATTAATTCTCCAGCTCTCCAAGCTAAGGCGCAAATAGGGGTCCAAGCTTCTAGTTTGTAATTATTGGAATGTTTTAGCTTTAAGGCGCATTTGGGGCCTTCCTTCCAATTCTCATGCCTTGGAAACACTTCCCAACTTCTTGACTTAAGGTGCAAATGGGACCCACTTCTCTTAGTTTTGATGCTTCAGACGAAAATCTCCATGCACTCCAAGCTAAGGCGCATTTAGCGTGCCAAGCTTTTAATTTTGATGATTTAAGATATTTTAATCTTCCAAGCTCATGGGCGCATATGCAAGGGGCCGCTTCCAATTTTAAATGACTTAGAATATACTTTGAAGCTGGGTGCAAATGAGGGTGTGAGGCTTCAATTTAATTCCCACGCCTTAGAGTATTTCCCAAGCTCCTCAAGGTTAGGCGCGAATCAATGGGTGAGTTTTTAGTTTTGTCACTTAGAAAAATTTAAGTCACCTTCAGGCTTGGGCGCATATAGCTAGGTATGCCTTTAATTTTCCAGACTTAGTCAATTTTCCATTCATCTTCAGCTTCTCAAGGTGAAATTCGATGCTGGACTCCAAATTTTATCAAACCCGGTGGATTTCATGCCTCTTGCCAGATTTAGGATGATTTCTTCCTGCTAACCTGAAATATGCTAACCAATTTTTTCGAAGAAGTAACACAAAATAACCAGCAATAGATGATTGGATTAGCGTTAGCCTCAAATTAAAAATCTGAACTTGAATGGAAGATACTGAACTTGAATTGAAGAAACTGAACTTGAATGGAAGAACTACTCAACGTCAAGAATGTGCACTCAAGATCCCACTGAGGGCGAGGTGCTAACATATGACGGAGTCTAAGAAATTGAAATTATGAACTGTTAGGCGGATAACCAGCCATGAGAAACAATTCCACACTACCACCAAACAGTGGGGGGAAAAGATTACAAATAAAAGCAATTCATCCGCTGCGGCGGGCATCCACAATGCTGTGGGGATTCACCACTATGAGTGGGTATAAGATATTACAATCAATTTAACCTCACTGGTAAACCATCCAGGGGGGATGTGAGAGAAACAGAAAGAAATTGCAGCAAATTAAACTGGAACAGTACTACTTTACATTTGTACAATGTGGAATAAGCTGCAAATTACATAGGAAATATAGTAATCTTCATACACAAGATTAATAGATGTTTTTCAATGATATTTTAACTTTCTAACAGCTGCTAATGAATCAGAAATCAGAACTTCAACAATCTGATATAAAAACAGTAAACTGGAAATTTCAATCTGCAACTGTGAGAATCAATGAAATTATCATAACTCACTCAATTCTTCTCCGAATGACGTGAAATAAGTTGCAAATGCTCCTTACAAGTCTGGCGCCCAAGTTAGAATCCAGAAACAGCCACCAAAGTCTCTAATTTATTTGGCACGAATCCCAATGCAGCTCTAAATGGTACGGCCCCTTGAGAAAATCGATTTTTCAAGATAAAATCAGCAACTTCAAATTAAATTCTGATTTTTGGTGGAAGATGGCGCCTCAAGTCAACAATTTGATTGCTCAAATACCCAGAACTAAATAAAAATCACTCCACAAGATATGAACAGAAAACAGCTTCAGCTGTAGCAAAACCAGGAAATTCAAAACTGTAGAATTCACCAAAATTCTCAACCTTTGTTGCTCAATCTGCTAGTCTGATGTGAGAAGCAGCAATGTTCCAACTAGGTGTTGTATTTCAAACACGAAATTGGGAAGGGGCTAGGAGGTAGCATCCTCGAAGCAATAGCAAAATGTCCATAGTCATTTTGACAGCATAACAGTAAGGTAATTGATGGATGTAATGCTGGAGCAAAGACCTTCAATAAATAAGAACTCATCAAGACTCTTCAATCGCCTGAGAAGCAGCTCAAAAGACACAAGAGACTCTTCCAATTCTCAAAGACCAGTCAACTTCTCAAGTGGCGTCCCAAAAAGCCTTCAAACATTACACTTTATTCAAAATAATAAAAGTGGCGTCCACTTTCAAGATAAGGAAATATTTGAATAAAGAATAATTAAACTTTTGATGAGGGCGTACCCTTCATGGCCCCACTTTAAAACAACTTAAGTTAACTCCTTAGGCCAAGGTGGGGGTCAACAGTGAAATAGAACAAAATGCCATTAATTTAATATTTTTGCCAACTGAAGACCAAACCAAAATATAACAACTGCTCCAACTGCTAAGGATTAAGAAAAGACAACTGCAACTGCCACAACTAGCATTTACTAAAAATAGTAAATAATATGAATGCCACAGAAATCCAAGCCCAAGAAACCCTAATTTTCACCTCATTCCAGTCTACGGGTTCCGGAATAGACTGATGAACTGCAAAGCTGATCACTGATGAGAAGGGGACATTACATAACCCTAATTTGCCCTAACATTCTATTTTTAGAAAGTTCCTTGAATTTCGCGCCTTCAACTGAATTTTGACTCCAAAAAGCCCGATTTTCGCCCTGCTCTGAATTTCAATTGATTCGTGCTTTTAATGCCTGGTGCCTGTCTGCACCTGCTATTTTTAGCAACTTGCTAAAAATAGAAAATGCTCAGAAAGTCCTCAAATTTCATGTACCGGTTGCCTGAAGTGTGGTGATCATAGCTGGATGCTGCTTTGGAGTGACTGTCCTGTTCTGCCCTTGATTTTAGGAAACCCTAATTTTTCTGCCCCGCCTGCTAAAAATAGCAAATGTTTGATTTTTCATTCTTTGCAACTCCGTTTGCCTTGAGATTCGCGCCAAGGGGTACTTATCACTTGCTCGACCTATTATATGGGGGACCCGATGTTGACCTGCCATCTCTAGCTGCTTCTGAAGTGACTTACTATTTATAGTAAGTGCTTGATTCTAAGACCTCCCTAGCTCCATTTGACTTGAAATTTGGACAGCGTGCTCGTTGTTGGTGAACTTGCCTGTCTGTGTTGCGCCTGAGATTGACTTTCTATTTATAGCCTGTGTCAGGAACGCCTTACTAAAAATAGAAAGTGCTCCGATTGCCTTCAAATTTTGCTAGCAGACTCCCTGAAGGATACTGATCATGGTGGACACTTCAGTTTTGGACATTTTAACGTCTGATTCCTCATTTTTAGCACTGAAGCTCAAAACCCTAATTTTCTGCATGTTCCTCATACGAGCTCTGTTTGACCTCGTTTCAGTTGCATGATGATCAGTTCGTGGTTCTGAAATGCTGAGCAACTGCCTAAGTGGTACCTGCTAAAAATAGAAAGTGGCTGAAAAAGTGGCCAACCGGTCATCAAATGATTTTGCATGTCATACTGCCCGAAAAATCTCGAAAAACCCAGAAAAATCTTCAACATGCAAGCACTGGCTAAAAATAGCAAGTTTCATAAAAGTGACCAGTTCCACTTGCATGTTACACCGTTGCGAAGCTCTTGGAAAACCCAGAAGGAGTATGCCAACATGCGCTGAGAAAATCTGCATGCAAACCCTAATATCAGCCTTCACTGGCCGAATGCTGAAAGTCGTCGTCCTGCTTTGCATGTCATATCACTGCGAAGGTCTCGAAAAACCCACAAAGAATCTCCGGACATGCATCAGAAAATGTAACATGTAGACCCTGGAATCTGTTCTGGAAGCTGGACTGCTAAAAGTAGCAAGTCGTCCGTTTCGCTCAAATTTTGTCAGAAATGAACTTGAAGTGTTTGGAATACAACGAAGTTGCCAAAATGTGAAAATCGTGAGAAAATCAACCCCAAGTCGACACTTACTAAAAATAGAAAGTTGGCAGAATTCAGTGAAAATTTAGGGGTTACTTGCTGGAAGCGTTGTAATAGCAGTGTTAGGCTCAAAAGTTGACCAACCAACTCAATTTGATCCCAAAGTAACTTAAAGATGTGAAACCCTAATATCAGACTTGGCCAAATTTTACGTTTAAGCTCGCGGACGGGAGCATCCCCGGAAAGCAGATAACAGAAAAGAAACAGAAAGAGAGAGAGAGACAAAAACCAAAGCCAAAAGACCAGAATGGAGCAAAAATTTATGGGTCCCCATTTTGAATGGGGCAATGTGTGAAAAGGTCACAACAATGGCTTAAGCTTGTCCATCCACACCTTGTTAACTGTTGTGGCGCACAAATCGGGTTTGCTGTCATATAACCTCTTGGCTTCTTCCTTGGTCTTATAGACCGTCCGTGAATGTTCTGGGATGCCGAAGGTTTCCTGAATTACCACTTCGCTCAAGTGTGCCAAAATTCTGCCATCAGGTGCGACGATCTGCCTCTTCTGAGCATCATAGTGGATAGCACATTCCACCATCAATTCTGCACAATCCATCGCCGATGGGAATCCAGCTGCCTGAAATATTCCATTTCTTACTATCCGTCTGGCTATCGGTGTGGGAAGTCCATTCTACCCATACATTCTTTTCTTAAACTCATCAAAGTCGACATGTCCGAGATCGGTGTCTACGACATTCTTCCATTTCGAATTGATCTTAATCTCCCGCTGAGCACCTTTGCTGGCGAACTTCATTTTCGCCTTCTTTGATGGTTCGCCTACCGTGGTCGTCAACCTGGAGTCCAAAAGATTAACATTAATACAAAGACTTTTTCAAATAATTTATTCCCATGCCTTGGGCTCGAAAATTTACTTTCAGCTTAGTTAAATAATTAAATTGCTGCGAAAAAGCAAGCTGAAAGTAAATGGACGAAGTTAAAATTTTGGCCAGAACTTTTGCCAAGATGAAAATACAGAAGAAGAATGGCGAATCTACTTGACTGAACATCAAACCTCAATGAAGAACTGTTGGCTGCAAATCAGATTTAAATTCTGATAATTTACTCCAAAAAGCAATTAATGAAGTGCGCCCCTCTTGCACAGAAGAATTCAAAATAAATCTTTTCCTTTCCCGCGAAAATTCTTTCTCAGCATAACATTACTTCACCCTCTGGAAAATTCGATCTTGCCTACTGAACAATCAACTGCCTGAGAATTCCAAGAGATACTAAATTTCTCTTCAGCTGTGTGTGAAAAAATGAGTTGCTGAAACTCATTATAATGCTGAAGAGCTTAATTTGTTTTAACAACTGCCATCTTTTCTCTCGATCTCGATTTGTTTTCTTTTGTTCAAACAGGCAGGTTTCCTTTATTTTTTGAAAAGAATCCATCTCGAGCTTATCCAGGCAAATCTCATTGATCTTCAAAAATTAGATTTTTGCTTAATGTTTATCTTTGATTTTTCAAATTTTGAAAAAAAACATTAAATATTTAATTAAATTCGACCCTTCCAAGTTTCAAAATTCATGGCGAATTTTAATTTTTTGCCTGTTGGATTTTATCTCTACCTGGCGTAATTTATCTTCTTCCGAAACATTTCTGGCAAACTTTATTTTGTCCAAGGCCATTTAAATTTCTGAGTAGTGGAAATAAATTATTAAAATATTAAAATATTTTAATTTATTCCAACCCGTTCGTTTTGGACCCATGGCTATTTTGATTTTCTCTTCATTTTTCTTGGCTAAAATTTTATTTTCCAATTTTGTCCTCAATTTCGTCTAGCCAAGTCAAAATTTAAGCCATTTCGTCGTCAAATGTTATCCCAGATCCTTATTTTTCTTTGCCGAGGCAAAATTTTACTTGCACTGAGCTTATTTCCTTCTGCCAAAGTCAATTTTTTTCTCGCTCAGACGAATTTTTCTAGGCAAAATCCTTGTCTGGATGTCTTTGCTAGGCGCAATTTAATTTCTCTTCCATTTTCATGCTAGGCACATTTCATTTTATCCCTTGCCATATCCCAGGCGGACTTGCTCAAGTCTTTTCCACTTTTCTCATATCATGGCGCACTTCCTTTAGCACTTTCCTTTCAAACTTAGCACTTTGCCCCTTGAAAATGCCTTAACACTTAGCCAAAAATCTTAATTTTTCCACCCTTTGGGCCTCTATACTTAGGCAAATTTTCGAATTTCTCTTGACTAGGCACCAAACACTTAGCAAAAAAATGTAAATTTTCCCTTTCATAGACCATGGCGGACTTTCCAAGCACTTGGACTAGGTGAAGGCGGACTTTCTTTGGTCTTGGACATCATCTCTCTGAACATGGCGGACTTCCAAGTCTTTTGGCACTTTGCTTAACATTTTATCCCTTGGAAATGTCATAATATTTAGCCAAAAATCGATTTTCCACCTTTTTAGGCCCTCACACTTAGCAAATTTTCGAAATTTTCCTTGCTAGGCACCAATACTTAGCAAAAATTTTGATTTTTCTCTTTCCCATGTGCCTAGGCAGACTTTCCAACCTCTTGGCAAGTGTATGGCGGACCCTCCTAACCTTCTTGCCACTTCCCTTCAAGTGTATGGCGGACTTTCCTAGCATCTTGGACAAGTGGGGTGGACTTTGGATAGTCCTTGCACTTCTTCCTTGTGGCATGGCGGACTTTGGAGGAGGCTAGGATATGCAAGGCGGACTTTAGAGAGTCTTTGGATATGCTTCCTTCAAGCTGGCGGACTTCACAACCCTTTGGCATCATCTCTTTGAGGCTAAGGCGGACTTCCAAAGCCTTTGGCACTTGACATGGCGAACTTTCCTTGCTCTTGGACATTCCTTCCTTAATGCTGGGCAGACTTTCCTTGCTTCTTGACATTCCTTCCTTCAAGTTGGCAGATTTCCAAAGCTGTAGACATCTTCCTCTTGGCGAATTTTTCCAGACTTAACCAGATTTCTCATGAATTTCATCCCTTTTGAGTTGATTTTTCTGTGATTTTGCTTCAGATCTGATCGATTTTGGACTGTTTTTTCCAGAATTTGATGTTTTTTTGGGTCTGATTTTCATGCTTTCTACCTTGTTTTTCCAGATTTTTCAATAATTTTTTAAATTTTTCTCTTTGATTTTCTGAGAGTTCTATCAAGTTTTTCGAACTTCTGAGTGCATTTTTGGAATTCAAGACCTTTCCAAATATAGAAACTTTCTAAAAATAGAAATTTTCTAAAAATATAAACTTTCTAAAAATAGAAAAAGCAAAACCCTAAAAAATAGGGAACCTTGTTTGGCCCAAAAATGCCGAAAATGAAAAAATCAAAAAAGCAAATTTCCCTAAAAAATAGGGAGTGTCAGAATTGGCCGAATTCACAGGCGATCTTCGTTTCCTAGGCCTTCTGAGTGCTTCCATGACGTCTATGCACTAATTCAAGCATGGATTACTGACTTGGCTCGGGTAACTCTCAGCAAACTGACCTGAAACTCTCAATAAGGACGACCTCACGAAACCGTTGCAAGGAGACAAAACCCTAAAAACTAGCAGATAACTGGGGGTCCCCATCGGCGATGGGGCGATGTGTGAAAAGGTCACAACACTATCCAATTAGATTGTCTGCTCCTATGCTTCAAAACAAAAGAATAGCTTTGTAAAAACTCAATCCATTTCATGTGTCTCTGGTTTAACTTACCTTGGCTATTTATAAATTGTAGAGCATGATGATCTGTGCATAGCCGAGTCTAAGCTAGGTCCAAGTCTTTATATATATATATATATATATATACAGGTGAGTCTGAGTCTTGTATATATTCGATACAAACATGTGGACTAAGGGTTCCACGACCATTATATTAAACCATAATAAGCTACTATTTGACAAATTGATATCAAATTAGTATATTTTATTTCCAATATTTATGGTAATTTTGTTTAGCATATGCATGATATGTGGTATTATGAATGCAATTTCTGTTTTTAGGCTGCAAATATGTATATATTTATGATTTTTATATGTTTTTTGTATGGATGTACATAGAATATACCCAGCCCAAAACAAAAATAATTGTTGTACCACTATACCAATTCGGCAACTTAGTATTATATGTGTCATAAGAGTATTAGGAAATATGCACACTTATACATCAAGATATAAATAATATAGAAAAAGGTAAATACAGAGCAACTGCATTCAGGGAATAAATGTAGCTAGTTGGCCTGAATTTGAAAAAATGCAGTAAAATGTACGACTGCTGACTTTGGAGCCCAAACAGCCAGGTGTGCTGCATTTATGGTACAGAACCTATGTTTCAGCAAAAGAAAAACATAAAACTGAGCGATGCATCTCAGGAAAAAAGAGAATTGATTCAAATGTTAAATTCTTTTTTAAAACAAATTAAAAAGCAAACAAAGAAGTTGAGAACATTAAAGAAATTCTTGCTGGTATTTAATTTTTACAGCAGAACTACAAAAGATATAATCGATACAAGGAGTACTGTTAATTGATAATTTTCTAGAAACTTTCCTGTAGTTATGACTTCTGGAAAAATATAAAAGATGCATATGACAAGTTTAGTACATTATACATAACTATTCAAATTTAAAAATTTAAAATGATTTTCCATGTTAACTTACAAACATGTACATATAAATCTTTAGCAGGATGTTATCCAGAAAGCGTTAAATTTAGAGAGTTAAGCCTAAAGGCTTGCTCATTAATACTGTAGAAGTTGAAACCTATCTGGCCGATGTTGCTATCAATTCCATTTTGAATATTATTTATGTGAACTTACAAACTACATCCATGCATGCTGATATGTATATTTGTAATTTTGTATATTGTGTCTACCTTATGTCTTTGTATGTTTCTTTCTTTAAATGGCTGTGGAATAATATTGGGTGGTAATAACCTATATTCATTAGGAAAATCTTTGTTAAGGTTGCTTCAAATTGATAAATGAAGATAAAGTTGAGGAACATCAAGTACTTCATATGTTAAGTGACTGGAAGTGACAGTTACATCTTATCATTAGTTAAGCCAAATCTGGGGATCATGTCTTCTTACTTGTCAGATATTTTCAAATACTATTATTGTACTAATGGAATTTTTGTAATCCACTCATAAATGTTGCAACCTGTGCTGCTTTTGCAGCTAAAATAATATATGTGATAATTTCCTTCTTTTTGATAAGGATGTCCTGCTAGATTCTGTTTATTATAGACCTGAAGTCTTGTTATTTGAAATTTATGAAGGATTCAATATAAAATGTAGATATTAAATAGAGAGAGGGAATCCATCTATATCAATGACAGATGAGTATTTACTATATTCAAGGAGTATTATACCAGTTGGACTAATCTGTCCAACCCACCTCTCAATATATAACCCTCTAACAAGTTACAATAAATTATATAATGTAGGTTATGGATGACAGATAACCATCTAGGGTTCCAATATAAGATAATATTATAAGATAGAAATTAGATTCACTATATGCCTTCCCTTAATGAAAGTTTTAACCTTTAACTATCACTTAAATCTTAAAAATGATGATAATATTATTTTTGTTTATATGTTTCCTTCCATGTGTTCAATGCTAAAGTGTCTAGAAAAGACTGATTTTTCTTTAAAGCAGATAAAGATACATGATAACATGAACATCAAAAATACTCTGAATATTGACTCACTCACATTATGCATCCAACCCAAATCAATCTTACAAAGTCTCAAATGTAAATGACTTTGGAATAAAACTTCTTTGATCTCGAGACCGCAATTGTTTATAATAATTTGACTAAAGTTTGTCAGAAAGAATAAAAAAATTGACACTTTTTATGATAATGTGTATGTGGATAAACTGGTTGTCCAAACCTAAGATTTTCACGATTAGGGTAACAATATGATGGGACTTCAAGTTGCTGTTCAGAAACGATATTTGAACAGTCATCCCTCATTTTTGACAAAGTACTAAGTTTCTTGAGAACAATAATTGTTAATTGTTTCATCTATTGTAAGACACTTGACTATAAAGTCAATAATACTCAGACATTATCATATTTCGTTTTCATTAAATTGCATTGCAGATTCTTGTTGCAACTAGCTATCCTTTTTCAATTGTTTGACTTATGTCTGTAAGAATTCAATATGATTCTCCAAATAAATTATTTTTCTTCTACAAATAAAATTTCCACATCTTGTGGTTCCTTGAGAATTCTATTTCCTTCAAAGTTATAATGTTGTCTCACAAGGAGGACCAGCACAGTTATCACAGGCAAATTAATCCCCTGAAATATATTCTAGGTTCTTTCTGAAAGTTAAATAGGAAGTCCAAAAGACAGAACATGACTCTAAATTATGCAAAATCTTAAACTTAAAAAAGAACAGAAAAAATCACCTCACCTTAGGTAGCCATTACCAGTGCCGGCAACAAGCTTTTCTTCCACATTCATGCAATGCATGCAAGTGTACAAGCTTCCATGAAATCCAGCAGATAGTATTCCTCCAGATAATGCAGTAGCATTTACACCAGTTCCCAGTTCAACGGTCTCCCTAGGCATTGCAGGCAAGATAGATCCCACAGAAGAAGAAATTTCTGAATTTTCTGAAAATGTTGAAATACATTTTCCAGTCTGACCACTCCAAATATGAACAGTTCCATCACAAGAAGCTATTCTTTCACATCCCGGCAAAATGCAGATATCATTGACAACCTGAGAATCCCACAGTTAGACAAGAAGTCAAAACTCACTTTTCTAATATCAATTGAGAGAATTTACAAAGATCATGGAAACAAGTGCATCAAGAATAACAGTCCAAGAGTAAAATAATGTTTTTAGATACTAGACTTAATATTAAGCAACATGTCATGTCCCCTTCTCAGTGACATCTCTCGGAGCATAGGATTGGCCTATCATACGACCCTCGTAGGCTAATGGACTGGATAGAGGGTCATTTTGGGAGCTTGGCTCAGCTTCAGTTGGCGAAGTTTGATCAGTAGGCTTTCGTTTGGGCTCGATCGGAGACTTCTTGCAGAAGTTGCTATTTTTAGCAGTTCCTGGCAGGCAGCGTGGGACCCCTGCTATTTTTAGCAGTATGGCTTTGGCAGCGTTCAGAATCACTTCAGTGTTCGTCAGCTTCAAACGGATCAGTCATCGGATGAGTAACGAGGGAGATATTAATATTTAATTATATTAATTAAATATTAATTATTTGATGATTATAATATAAAGTTATAATATTAAATTATAACTTAAGTGATTTTATTGAGGGGTCACCCATCATCAAGAAAGGGGCCAATTTGGCAATTAATTTATTATAAAATATTTGAGCTGAGACTATTGAATAATTAAAAGGAAAAGTTTGAAATATTTTAATGAAACCCTATCTTTGTGGAAATCGCACTTTTCAAGAGATAAAGGGTTTTGCATTGGGTTTTGTGCCATTATGATGATTATTGATTTTGAGATTGATCAACTTTGATCTGAGCAAGAGACTTAGGGTTTCAAGTTCGAATTCCTTGGGGAACGAGCCATCTCCATCGGAAGCAATTCAGAGGGTGTGAAATAACACTTGATTTATTGCCAGCAGAGGTTTCTTCATCCAGAGGAAATCATTGATCTTCAGAGATTATTTATTTACAGAGCTTCAGCATATTTATTCATTCAGAAGACATTCTATTCATCTAGGCGCTTATTCTTTGTTATTCTGGAGGCTAGAAAGAGGAGCCGTACAAAGTCATTTATTGCTGTCTCAGCCGTACAAATCTGTACTGTACAGGCCGTACCATCCATAAAGGGGCGTATTTTCAAAGGGAAGCAAAACGCCTTTCATATTTGCCTTCTGTCTTCACCAGTCAAGGCGCACACAGTCCAAGCATCACTTTGCATCTTCAGACAGAGGGAGAAGTGGATTTGCATGTCAGCCGTACCAGTTCAAGTTATTTACCAGCAAGCTGAAATCTCCAGGTTTTCATTAAAAGTCATCACTTTTCTATTTGCATGTCAGTAGATCTTCTTTGTAATCATTACTGGAGATTAAATAATAGTCTGGCTTCCTTATTCGCTATTGCTTCTGTAGTTTCAAGTGATAATTTATTTTATTTAAATTTATTACCTTTTTCAAGCAAAAATCGCATTCTTCATTTATTGTTCAAAACCTCAAAAACGTCAAAAAAATCAAAAATTGCAAAAACAAACCAAAACTCAGTCAGAATCAGAATCAGGGGAAACTAGGGTTTCTACACAACAAGCACAGAGCAATCTCAGAGGTGGAAAAATACCTCGAGTAGAAAGGATTAGATCTAGAACAGCTAGCATAGTAAACACAAAATGGTCAATTTTACAATCTTCTAAAAATAAGGTTCCAAGTAACTAGAGAAACCACTTCCTGATATGATGACTACTGACAAGAAAAATTCAAGAGCTTTCCCTGCTCAGTCAGTGACAACAAATTTCTAGGGTGGGGACATCATTATTTCTTGTGGCATTTTTTAATTTTTATTGGGGGACGTATTATTGTTTTATAGTTGCACAGGGTTGTTTATTTATTGGCTCTTATCCAATAGAGATCAACGGCCATTTTCCATTTTTCCTATTAAATGGAAATGCACACGAGTCCATTGACCTACTTTGTTTCCTTACAGGCATTAATACAATTTCTTACTTTCTTGGCCTTCTCATGTTGAATAATATATGAGCACTCTACTTCGCTTTTACATTTATGTACATGACTTCCCTTCATCTCTATAGGATTTGCTATGACCCAATCTGTTTAGATTGTAGAGAAATTGATACCAACTTCATAGGTTAAAGAAGGAAGGTTGAATCAATCAAGAGGCAATAATCCATAATTTGGAGCAGAATTGAGCAAGCTTTGTAATTACAACTACATACAAAATAGACAAAGGATCATGAATAGTTATGGAAAATGCTTTATTTTGTTTTCTAGCCTTGTTTTCTATTACTCATCAAATAAGAATTTATAGACTAAGATTGTCAAATACAGAAATTTTTATCTTTGTGGGATTTCACCCATGTTTATTTGATGTCATCTCAAGATGGTCTCCAAGAGTAATCATTACACTGAGGACATCAGTAATAATTACAATGCAAGAGGATCCAATTAGCAGAAAAGTGCCTTTAGGCATTTGTTAGAAGGGGAAGGAATGGTGAATCTACTCCAAAATTTTGGCCTTTTCACTCCCTAGCCTCTTTCCTGATTGGCAAAGTTTTGGGTGAGGGTGTATCTTATAATCCTTCCTGTTATCACAATTGAATTATTATCAATGTGGAACTATCCCAATGCAACATTTGTTTTAAACAACTAAAAGCTTCCATGAGCAATTTTTGTTTGAAATTGTATTTTTTAAAGTCTAGTTATTTTTACTGGCTGTTTGTAGGGACATGTGGCTCCCAATTTGGCTACTTGTGCAACTATACCAATAAGATACATAAAACTAAATTGTATACAAGTATCAGCAACCCAAAAGGCAACTGATAAAATCATTTTTCCAAACTCTAATATTCGTCCTAAAATTTGGCTGTTTAATTTGAATGCCTATCAAGGCATACCTCTAGGAACACCCTCCTACGTTTAAGATGAGCCTGAAGTGAAGGAGATATTACCCACTCCTGTCGTAGGCCTTCAACCATTCTTAATCTATTGATGAACTCCCTTTTTACCTTCTTGAAGACAGCCCCTAGCCTCGAAGGTGGAGAAAAGCTCTAGGATTGGGAGAGCAGTTTTGGTACCCAACATTGACACCATAGTCGAGGATTATATTCTAGTCTTAATTTTGAAGACCTTGATTATGTTCAAGGTTTAGTCCTCTTTGAGAGGTGGCAACTCTGCTATCAACTGGTTAAGGAATTACTTCTTATTATGCAATTGTTTGGCATAAGTTTGCAAAGCATCTAGATAGAAGAACTTATATGAGGTGCGATGTTTCCTATGTATTCTATTTTTTCCCTCAAATTTTGTTGTGTTGTAGTCCAAACATATTATTAAGTGAAAGTGGTTGTAAGGAGATTGGTGAGAAAGGGAGTAAGTTCTCGTTGAAAGTTAGATCTGAAAATGCAGTATAGCTATGGCCTTCCCCCTGCTCATTTAAATGTCATAATGCATTGTGCAAAACAGCATAAGATGCATCCTCAAAGGATGCCTTTCTCTGTGGGATGATACAAACCACTTGATTCTAATGGTATCCCAAATTATCCAAATCTTTTTCCCAATGAAGTTAGGGGTCATTTTCCCAAGTTTAATGGAAATGGCTCTGAATTAGCAAGCGGACATCTTCAGGAATTTCAATGGGAGATTATGTTGTCATGAGGTTATTTGTGCAATCTTTGTAAGCAGATGCTAGAGACTGTTTCTCTGATCTACCAGTGCTTTCTATTTCTTCGTGGCAAGAGTTCAAGGAAGCATTCATAGATCAGTTTGGTGAAGGAATGGATAAACATTCAATGATCAATGCACTAATTCACATTCAAAAAGATGAAAAAGAAAAGGTTCCTGTTTTCAACATGAGATTTGCAAAGGCTATGAGAAGCATTTTAGAAGGTGTTAGGCAAAATAATTCTATGTGCCTAGTCTTTGATGAAGAAACGAGTTTCTTGTTAAGGGATAAAAATCCTACATCACTCCAATAGGCATATGCTATGGCAACAGATATTGAAAATAACATGAAGTTCTCAATGATGAAAGGTATTACATCTACAACTGTTGATGATTGTAAAATATTTCTCGTAGATATACAGTTTGGAATAGACAATGAAGAAAGCTGTCATAGTAGGAAGAAGTGTGTTGTTGCAGTTGAATCACCAAGAAAGTATTCAGGTCATAGAAAACTCCAAGAGGAATGTGTGAAGGAAAAATTCTTAACTGATATAGAGGAGTATGATTGTGACTCAAAGTTTGAAAATGAAGGACATGATACTGAATCAGAAAATCAAACATAAGATTGCAAAAATCTTGTTGCAGCCTTAAAAGCACAATACATGTGATGTTGATCATGTATCCAATGTCAAAACACTATATAATATTAAAAGACATGAAAAGGAATTGCCATCTGATTTATGTACAAGGTTTATGGCTGCTCTATTTGAAATCCCTAAAATCACATACCTGAGGATACAATTTGCATTGATTTATTTTGTCAGGCTTAGGAATTGGGTTTAAATGCCATACTAAAGGAGTTAAGCCTACTAGGCCCGATTAGATATGTGAATGGATTATGCTTCTTGAAAAGGAAAAAGAGGAATATGCAAAAACCATTGTGACTATCCTGAGTGAGCAAAAGAAAGACGTGACATATGTGGATAAAGCGTGCAGAGCAGAAACTCACAATGCATGTTGCAGTGGAAAAAACAAAGTGGATAACCAACTTGAACCTGAATGTGTACTCGATGTTCTTCCATATGTTGTATCCTATGAGAAACGTGGTTGCCCTGATTACCATGTTGAGAGTATGCACACACATGAGGAGCAACTGAACTGCTATACACTCACAGATAACTATGCTGATGAGAACAATACTATAGATATTAAGTTGCAGCATACTGGTGATGTTGAAGACAGATATGTAGGAAGTCAATTGGAGGAACCTGAATACAGTTTTATGCATGTTAAGCTTCCTTCCTGTGTGACTAAAACAACAATGAATCTGATTGCATCTCTGTTGGTTTTAATTCATTTGATGAACATGAGTTTGAGACCTCTATTTCCTATGAAGAGTGTAATTTCCTCGTCCTAGCATGCCATTCACCCGACCCCCACTTTCACTCCACTTTTCCTTTATATTCATCAATATGTCGAACTTCCCTCTCCCCAAATACCTATCATGAGGTAGTCCTAAAACCCAATCCCCAACATTCTCCACTACACTTTCTTCATCAGAGTTCAACCCCCACACTTCTCCCTTCCCACATGCCTTAATATATGACTCCCTCACCACCCCGAAGCCCAATGCCCCAACATAAGGTATGAAGCACAAGTCATCCCCAGCCCCTAAAGTCCAATACTCCAACCATTTTTCGTTGTCACACACTTACTGTCTTACACATTCAAAGGACCATTTATGACTAGGGCTAACATCATCATGGTCTGGATTAGGTTTTCTCCCACCCAAAAGTCTTAAGTGGGTCTCCCTTGGTCAAAATTGCCTAAGCTATTCATTGTTATTCCCCATGTGCCTGTACTGTGTTGCACTTATCAAAATCCCAAAAACTGTCTAAGTGTGCAAGTTGTAGGTTAAAGGATATAAGTTTTCCCAAAGTGTTGAAGTTGTCATAGTTTCCCTGCCAAGCATGCTTTTCTGCCCACCCCCGCTTCCCTTTGTTCCTTATTGAGATAACAAACTTCATCAACCTAGCATGACATTCATCCGACCCCCACTTTCACTCCACTTTTCCTTTATATTCATTAATATGTCAAACTTCCCTCTCCCAGGTACCTATCATGAGGTAGTCCTAAATCCCAACCCCCGACATTTTCCACTACATTTTCTTCATCGGAGTTGAACCCCCGGACTTCCCCCTTCACACATGCCTTAATTTACAACTTCCTCACCACCCCAAACCCCAATGCCACAACATAAGGTATGAAGCACAAGTCATCCCCAATGCCTAAAGTTTGACACTCCCACCATTTTTCACTGTCACACTCAACTACTCTCTTACACATTCAAAGGACCATTTATGACTAGGGTTGACATCATCATAGTCTGGATTAGGGTTTCTCCAACCCAAAAATCATTTTTTATCAAAATGGGTACAGATTTTCATGCAACTTGCAGTGGTAAAGGTAGAAACAGCCTGAAAACACAAAACGATCAAATGGAGCTCTATTGTTGCTAGGTCTGATCGGATGGCATCAAGAATTCATTGTTTAATCACCCAAATGCCAATATGAAGGAAGCTTAACACGATACAATGACAACATTGCCACGAAAAAATGTGCATGTTTAAAACATTCGGATGATGCCATACTGCTCACCATAATTCTGATTTTTCCAAAAGCCATGTAACTTCTTGTGATCAAGCAACTTCACTTTCCCTTCCTTGCCATACACAAGTGGATGTGAATTCCAATCGTTAACGAAAAGAAATGTGAAGGTTGAAAATGAACCATTGCCTCATATATTTTTCCTTTCTTGTTCCTTCTTGGATTTCAAGTGGACATGCTCCTCATGCTCAGCAATGGTGAGTGATTAATCCCCTTTACTTTCTCTACAAGTCAAGTTAGAATATTAAACATAACTAGATTCACAAAAAGTGCTTGGAGTGTTACTCAAATGCCTAAAAATTTGAAAGCATCTCAGCGTTTTCTCCTTTGCAAATCAAGTAAATGTTGTTTTCATGAATCTAATGACAACCCCTTACCATTCAAAGGTGGTGAAGATTCTTATGAGAGATGTTCCCTCCTTAATTATGGTATTTTTCTATGATTCTCTTCTCCTTTTCCTAGTGGCTTCCAATCATTGCCCTTGCTAAGTTTTGGGAGAAGCTCTAGATGGAGTATCCAGCACTTGCCATCACAATGCCCTTCAATCTTGCAATGAGAGCAATAGTTATCAGGTTTACACATACTCCAGTTAATGGGCTTCTTAACTCCTTGGAGTGTGTCTTGACCTTTCTCCTCTTTTTGTCTTGGAGTGTGACTTCTCTTTTCATCCTTCCTATGGAACATAGGTTCCTTAGAGGTGTTTTTCCTTCCAGATAACCTTGCAATGGTTACTATTTTCACAAATACTACAAGGAACACGGTACCTACATTCTTGTGCAATATGTCCTTCCTTCTTGCAACTAATGCAAAAGGTGACCTTTCTACATTCGGTTTACCTTCTTTGATTTCCTAGATGCTTGCCTCTTTGTTAGGACCAACTAGTGGTGAAGTAGTTGGAGTGTAATATTCCCATTTGTTCTTTGCATCTATTCCTCCTTACTTATCCAAAGGTGTATTTGTTTTTGAAGGTTCTTCTATGTCCAATTGAGGTAGATTCTTGCTCTCCTCTACTTGCTTTGGTTGTTGCTTATGCTTTAAATACAACCTACAATCATGTTGAGGCTTCATAAAAGTAGTATTCGAGAGACTTTTGACACCCTTAGGTTGTCCTTCTTTGAGCATGAGGTGGCCTCCTTTAAGCACTCACCAATCTCCATGCTCCCATATCCAAGGCACTTGTTTTCCCTCAACTATAAAGGTTTAAGTATTCCTTAAACTCATCCATGCCATGTTCCCCTTCTATCATATCCCAATTGTGTTAGCAACTTGGAACCTATACCCTTGGTACGCTTTTCGAACTTGCCAAGAGATTTATTAGGTGTAATAGCTTGAAAGAAAACAATTACATGGGTGCTTCCTTTGCATAATTGATTCATTCTTTATTCTAGGTACTTTTTTTGCATACCTCATTTGTTGTTTGTTCTTCTAGATTAGAAGCTAGTCAGCTTTCTTTTGTAGACTCCTCTCTCTTTTCTTCACCATCATGTTGGAGCTTTGACAACGCTGCATCTTTTACCATCAACTCTTGTTGCATTTCCTCAAGGATTCCAATGAAGAATTCCTCTTGGTTGTCCCTACTATCTTGCAATTCTCTAGTTATTACTTCCACGTGATGCACTTTCTTCCAAAGAGCTCTATTGTCTGCCAGCAACTCATGGGATGCTTGAAGAACCTCAAGCTTTTTCTTAAGTGGGTGTGTCATAGTTGTACCATGCAACCAACAATTCCTGCAATAGCTTGTTAAAGATTTGAAAGTATGGTTATATGCACAAATCTCTTGTGTCATCAAAATTCCCACAAGCCTCAAGGATCTTGCAACTCTGATACCAATTGATCCACGATCAACTAGAAAATTATGCTTGCGTAAATTAGCAATCAAACAATTTTTAATACATGCTTTGCTACTTGAATTTGAGTTTAAATGGGTGGAATTCTTTGCAATCTAGAGTTAGAGATGTAATCAAAATGGAAAGGATAACTAAAAATAAACAACAATAGAGAGATGCCGATTTTTATCCTAGAAACCTCAAGAAGAGGAAAACCAATTGAAAGTGACAATTGCATATCTTCCAAGCATTTTCTTGAATTGAAAACAATTATGAGTTTGAGAAACTCACTCCATGTGTTTCCTATCTTTCGAGTGCTCTCTAGCTTCAAATACTTCAACCTTTCAACTTGTTTATTTTGTTTGGAATTTCTTCATCATGTATTGCAGTCACTTTTTGAGTATTATGCTAGGTAGACTATTCCAAATCCTCTAGTTAATATTACATTAACTATGGAATGTCTTAAAAGATCCAATCCAACTTTTCTTTGGTCCTTAAATACATGTTGTAGAGTCCCTCTTGTGCTATGGAGTGGGAATTGGAAGAAAAAACATCAAACTATTTGATTCACATTCTTATTTATAATGCCATGACAAAACCCCCGTTTTTGGGAACCAACAATTTTAAAATCAATCCCAGCAAAATTGGCAATTTTGTACCTTTGGTTCCTAGGGTGCATTTATCTGCCTAAAATTCAAAGTGACTCCATCTGTTGATGTCAGATCCTTACAAATTAAAAACACAACTTGGCGGCTAAAAAGAAGTTGGCATTAAGAAGCCAAACCTTTGGTAATAAGAGAGGACTTCACATCCCCCGATGACATCTTTTGAAATCCCAAGCAGCTCCCATAATGTTGTCCTCTCTCCTCACTATTCATAGTTTAGCATTTTTTGCATCTTCTCTTGCAAATAAAATGGTGTACGTTACTGAATCCTTATCCAAGAATAGAAACCACCTTCCATCCATATATGAGAGGAAAGGTAGTCCTATTAACACAAAGGAACCATGATGTAGTCATATTCCCCCGTCCACCAAAACAAAGATTGCATGGAAAATCTATCAAATTGTTGATGTTAAAGCTTTTTGTGAGCTGATCACTCCAAGCTCCACATAATGTGCTTATGCTCCAAATGTAACACAACTGGAAGCAAACTGCCATGGTATCATCCATAGGATTTGCCACAAAACATTGCATTCAAGCCTTAAACCTTGATATAACAAAGTCATTACAGCAAGATCATTATCTACTATACGGTCCTTGGTCTAGGCATTTTTGATCTTGGAATCAAGTAAATATACAATTATATTGGTCCTAGTCCAAAAAGTGACTAGCCTCAAAACACCACAAGCAGCATGGAATTCAATTCAAACCTCTTCAAACGAACAACCTCTAACAACCAGACACCAACAAGAGTCTCAACTAACACTAGAACCATATTCCAAAAAGCCACAAACTAGAAAGTCATGCTCCTAGATGTAGAAGATGCTCTCATCATGTGTTCTCACATCACCATCATGGCCACACATCAAGCAGTATAGAGAAGAATCAATAATGAGAGCTAGATGGCTCCTCCCTTGGGCTGTCATGTTGCCCTTTATCAAATCAATGGTGATGATCATATTTTAGAGAAATTGTATTCACTCCATATGTTCTAATATTCAGACCATTATATTGACTGTTATACTCAGTTACAGGTTCAGAAAGGAGTTGCAGCCTTTTTCTCACACAAAATCTGAGTACATTATAGTCTGATATGACTGTATTTGGCGTTCAATAAATCACAGCAGTGACTGCCCAACATGCTACTAATATTCTGGTAAACAACAGCAAGTTAAGATACAGTCTTATGCATAAAATCTCACAACTGGTGTGAACGTTGACCCAAAATCTGTACAGCAGAGACTTCATTAATAGCGGCAGACCTGTAGGTTATCATGTCCTGCTTTCATCTCCAAATACTACCCACAATGAAGCAAAGAACTGATACAACTCCTTTTTCACAGTCAATAACTCCTGTGCAGCAGTGAATAAGCCACGGCTTCCCTATGTTGACTCAATGATTATCACTATTCATGTCACTGTAGCTGCACTATTCACGTCACTGTAGCGAATCACTATTCACGTTACTGTAGCAAATCACTATTCACCAATTTATCCCTGATAAATTGTTATATATCTTGGCTCACATATTATCTAGTAGCAACATTCCCACATTTTGCTCACTTCTATTGGCCCAATCCATATCTTCCCAGCTTGTTATTAGGTTTTCAAGGATATATCTCTTCTTTATAAAACCGGTCTGAGTTTCATTGATGATCACTGGGAGGATATCAGTTAACCTTTGAGCAAGTAGTTTGGCTAAGATTTTATATGACATATTCAAGAGAGTTATTGGTCTCCAATTCTTGATATTGCTTTTGTCCCCAGCTTTAGGGAGTAGTTTTATGATTCCCCTATTAATATTTTCACGTCAGGTACCCTTATGAAAGGCATCCTCATACACTTCAAGCAGATCATCAACAATCCAATCAATGTTGGCTTTGTAAAACTACACTGGGAGGCCATCAGCCCCAGGTGATTTACCTTTCTAGAAGGATAAAATAGTGTTTTGCACCTCTTCTTTTGTTATGCCCTTATCAAGATTGGTGGCCATCTCCTCTGTTATCTTTTTTTGCACAATCCTCCTCCACAAACTCTGGGCTTGGCTACAAGCATTTGAGTGATCTTTAGTTTTGAACAAATTCATATAGAAACCTTGGAACACTTTGACAATATCAGATGTCTCATGGACCCATTTACCATTGTCTTCAATTAGTCCAATATTTGCAAGGGCCATCTTATTCCTTAGCAGGTTGAAGAAATATTTAGAACCCCTATCCCCATCTTGCACCCAGTTTGCTCTCGCCCTGATTTATGCCCCTTGAGCCCTTTTTACCTGAAAACATCGTAACTTGTGTTTTATCCTGTTAAGCTAGAGAATTTTGTCATCATTAGCACTCCCATTTTGAATCTCCCCTTCTACAACCAACAGTTCATCTTGTAACTCACTTTCCCACCTTCTAATATCAATTGCCTTTTTCTTCCGTATTGTCTGCAGCAGGGTTTGAATGCCATTCGCCAATCTATTCCAATAATCTTTTGCAAATGCCAAAGGCAAAATCTTTTTGTTTATGAATGAGAGTGAGAATACCAGAAAGACAGTTCTCATCCTTAAGAAGTTCAGTGTTCAGGTTAAACATGCCAAATTTCCCTATCTTATTGGCTTCTGGGTTATTCTTAAACTGATTTTGACCTCAATTGGATAATGGTCAGACATGGTTTTTGGCTCAACCCTTACACTATTGGAGTTGTCTTTTTGTTCAAAACAGAAAAATTCATCATTAGCATAAAATTTATCTAGTCTGCAATATATTCTGTTACTTCCCGTTTGATTGTTGCACCAAGTGAACCAAATGCTTTTGCTCTCCTTTCTTCCTTCTAAGGGGTCAAAAATTTTGAGAGTTTTTTTCATTTGGGACCAGTAAAAGAGCTCATTACCTTTCTAGGACCAGCTTGATCCCCCCTTCATGTCTTCCTTATTCTCAACCATGTTGAAATCACCACCAATTATCCATCATACTTTGAGAAGGTTGGAGGATAGCCACTTCCAAACCTCTATCCTCTCTCTATAATCATTGGGAGCATACACAGAATAGAGGCCAAATTTGCACTCTTTGATATCAACTATTACCTAAAGGCATTCATTACAAGGAGTGTCCTGAATTGACAACATGTTTACTCCATTTCATGCAAAGGAGAATTGCGTTCCCCCTTTCCCCTATCATGGTTGGTGTGGAAGGTGCAAGCACCATTCCAGATGAACTTCAGATTGCACTCTAACTGAAACCCTACAGCTTTCACTTCTTGAAGCATTAGACAGTCCAGATCTTTCTTTTCATTACACAGAGCTCTCAAAACATATTTTCTATCCGAGGATTCCAACCCTCTCACATTCCAACTTAAACAGTTTAAGGCCATTTATTTTGGGGGATTTGGATTTTTTTTCCATTGTACAATTTGTCTAAACATGTGGGTATATTATCTCCCTTCCCTTTCTTAATGGGCTTTTGACCACTATCACTTCTACTCACATTTTTCCTCTTTCTGTCATCATCCTCTTTATTTGCAAATCTGCTTTTGGGGTTTAGAATTCCCCTCTCCTCCTGAAAAAGAGGATTACAGAAATTCACATTTCTATTCTCTTTTAATTGACTCCCTTCTATGGCTAATCCTTTTGGGTCAAAATCTTCCCTAGTCTCGGGGAAGTCTAGGGGTATGCTAGCCTTATCCTTTTTCCTTTTCCTTATTTGTTCTTTTAACCTGTCTAACACAAGTTCTTGGGCATTCTTTTCTCTATTCTTTGTTACCATCTCACCGGAAGGGACACCGTTATTATCAACCATCACACTCTTTTCAGAGTTTAGAATAGGGTTTAACTCAAGGGGTGGGTCATTACCTTCCAAACCCCTAACATTAGTTTCTGTTTGGACCAATTCTTCCATTATGGAGTTTCCTTCAAATGGTTTTGGGTTTTCCCCTCCCAGGTTGGGGCCTTCTTCCACTTAAGGGCCTTCAACAATTTCACCCCCAAGATTTTTGAAACTGCTTTGCTTTCCATTAGAGTCTGAGGGTACTTCTTTAGGGTTTTTAGCTTCTTTCTCACCCTCGAATGCTGCCCTAGAATTAGGGTTTTTAAACAATTTTTGAACAATACTCTTTTTGATGCCCATCCGACTTGCACAAGAAGCAAAAATTTAACCCTCCAAGAGCTTCAAGCTCACATCAAAAGACTTTATTTCCTACAAAGAATTCTAGAGCATCTGGAATTTGCACACCAGTACTGAAAGTTATTAGCACTCGAGCATCCAAATGGGGGAGGGAAGAGCGGGTTTCTTCAACTTGCAAAACTTTCCACACCAATTTTAACAACTGTGGAAGAAAAGTCCAGACCTGAGGGGGAACCCCTTTTATATTTAACCATCTAGGGATAGTGCAAAACATGATTTCTTCATGAGATGAGTCTGAAGACCATGGGATAGCTTTAAACAAAGACTTCCCTATATTCCAATAATCTTTTTCAAGCACCCGCTTTTGCATATTATTGTTTTTTAGAAAATTACAAACAAGCCTTTCTAAATCATTCTACAAAACGAATAATGCACCCCAAGTTTTTTACCCCAAACATTCAAAATCCAATTATCAAAAAACTTCCTTGTTGGTAAGTTATTACTATCTAAACAAGCCAAAAAAATAGCAATGTTCTTTAACCTAGATTCTTCTTTTTTATTGCTTTCTGCATTTCCTCATTAGGGTCTAGCCTAAGGACCCGAGGCAAGATGGGGTCCTTACCTCCTTCAACGGTACCTACCAAACGGTTTCCTCTTGACATGTCTTCTTCTCCACAGTTTCCTCCGACCCCCACATAGAAATATGCATTTTCCGGTGGCCTTTCTGGTTCCTCCACTTGCAAGATTTCTTTAAAAGTTTTTTGTTCTTCATTTTTCCGATTATCACACTCTCCTCCTGAAGAATCCCCCCTCACCCATAGACTCCCACACAAATGCAATCAATACATCTATGAGAGATCGCGGCAAAGCCTCAAGGACACCTATGGACCGGGCAAAAGACACGAGCGAGGGATATCCAAGTACAAAACCTAGCACAGACAACTACCCACCAAACAAAAACAAAATCCATGAAGACAGGTATTAGATTCAAAGGTTAAACATGACATGAAGAGCATGTACCAAATGAGACAGACAAAGCCGCACAAAGATTGAAGCCAACCTTTATAAATTCTTGTGTAAATATATTATGATATAAACAAATGTATAATTTAATTGTTGAGGTGAGCAAAGCAAATCATCTGGGATATGCCTTTGCACAAAAATGAAATAAAATAAAAAAATTAAACATGTCTAGATCATATCAAGCTAATTCATTAGATCTAAAGAATCCAGGTCCAACAAGATCTAAGCCAAATCAGAGAGAATTTGGTGACCAAAAGCTTAGTATCTCAAGGACCATAGGGTGAGAGTCTAAAAGTTTACCTTGATCCAGACAAAAAATTCCAAGGAAATATCATAAATGTTGATCATGAAAACCCAATCATGGGAGTTGTTAGGTTTTTAATATGCACCTTAAGATCAAATGTCATTTGGTCGGACACAGAGAATGTTAATCAGGTCTAACACAACTAATACCCATTTCTTGTGTATGATGTTGTGGCTATTTGGGAACCCAATACATGAACCTAAATGTGCTCAGAAAAGAAGCTCTATGTGTGAAAGAGATAAGGACGGCAACGAGATAGATAATAGTACATCTTGATTTCCTTGCCTTTAATCACTCAATTTCTAGCTTTTCATGTTCCATGCAAAATAAAAATCCTTTTTCAAAATGATCACTTTTTGTAACAAGTGTTTGAACTTCAATGAAATAATTTGTCTCATAATAGAATTTAGAATATATGCTCCCAAAAATGAAAGACGGGACTAAAGGGATCAAATTATATTAATGTCCATGAAAGATCAATGTAGGTCAATGGAAGCCAAAACAACAAGTTACAATAGCTAGTAAAGAGTGTTCAAAGTAATTCCAACAAACAAATTGAAAAGATGGAATATCTAAAATTAAACCTATGTAACAGTATAAATAAATAAGAGGTATTCCTTATTAAAATGAGCCACTAATAGTGCCAAGGGAGGGGAGCATGAACAAGACTCTAGTCTGTATAAGCCAGTGGCAAAAAATGAAGTTTAGTATATGAATCTAAAGACCTTTAATAAGGCAAGGTTCTCACCCTAAAGAAGCAAAACAAAGTGGAATTTATCAGTGCTCCCCAGGGATGTGTCCCCTACCTTGGTACCCCCATCCCTACACCTGAAACGTTTTGGGAACGGGGATGCCTTGGAAATGCACACCCCTCCCCCCCCCTCACTGATCAGTGCAAAAAAAAGGGGGATGTCCCCAATACACCCCAAAAAAGGCAGGGGACAGCTAGTCGTCCCCAGGATAACCAAGAGACTTCTAGAAGTCCCCTAACTGTCCCGGGGACAACTAGCCATCCCCTATAGCCCAGCAACATTTCACTTTATTTTTTTGTAAAAAAACACATTTTTAAATTAAAAAAAGGGATGGGTGGGCCCACAAGGACCCCCCCACCCCTTTAAACAAAACCTAAACCTATTTCACTTATCAAAACAACCAAAAAGAAAAAAACATTCTCATTTTGACATTTGCAAACTTGAGGTGAAGAGCAGCAAGTGAAAGAGGAGAGAACAACAACTGAAAGAGGAGAGTACGACATCAAATATACTCCTTTAGAGGTAAGTTCATTTTACATTTGATTTTTCAATTTGTTTTCTATTGTTTAAAGTTTTTACCACATAGGAAGGGCATAGTGAGTTTTTTTTTTTTTTTTGAACTTGCAGCTCTTTTCAATTCTTAACCAAAAAAAATTATGAGCAGCAATGAGAGTACTAGTAATGATAGTGAGGAGGCTGAGGTTCAAATGCATGAAAGAAGTATACCTAGAAGTAGAACTCATAGAAGTATGGCAGCCACTGGGGGTTCTTCAAGGAGTGGGAGTGTAGCAGGGCCAACAACTTCAAACCCATTTGAATGTCCTTCTGAAGTCCTCAAAACCTATGCAAAAGGCCCATTTAACTTGGAGCCATATAATTTCTATGTTTTTGTTGTTGATGTTGTAGCTACGGGCTACAAACTTCCGCCTTATTGTGAACAATAAATTCATATAGCCTAAAGGCTATTCATTTATTGAGTTAATCAAAGTGAAGAGGCGCTTCACTTGGCAACGATATTATTTTCTAATTGGGCCGACCTTCCTTGTAATTCGCATCATTTATTGTAATTATATTTTTCATATTGTGGCCGACCTTGTTCTTGAAGAGGTGCGACCTCTCCCACACTTTGTATTTATACAAGTTCATTTCCATCCATTTACCATCAAGCAAGTTCCATTCATTCATTCCTTCAAGTGCGAATTTCATCAAGAGCAGGTCGAAGGTTCTCTAAGTGCAGATTTCGATATCAAGGAAGAGCAGATTATAATCTATTATTGCATCTAGAGTTGGTGCTGGATATTGGCCTTGTAATTGGCCTCATTGTAAAGAGAACTGTTGCCATTATTTATATATATAAGAGAGATTTTTGTTGCTGGGTTTTTATCCCTCAAGTGGAGGGTTTTCCCAAGGTATATGCTGTGTTTATGTGTCTAAATTTGAATTAAATTTCTGCTTTTATATCTGATCTTAAAACTAACATTTGTCAACTGTTATAATTCTTATGTAATATGTATGCACATTCACAATGAAAGCATTTGAATTTCTTTAATTTGTTTGTCAATTCTTATGTGAAATCTCAATTCAAGTCTAATGTTATGTATTAATCTTCTACAATGTCTATGATGAATGATTTATCAATGTTATGATTTAAATATTTGAAATTTCTCTATATTTTTAAAAATTTCCCTATTTTTTAATAGCCATCCCCTGCCGTCCCCGTCCCTGAAACTTGGGGGAGCATAGGAATTTGTAAAATAATAATAAGAATGGTCCAAAACACTAAAGAGGTAACTGCAGTCGTACTGAAAATGTGAAATATGTTATAGTAAACAATCACAAAACAGTAAACCATCACAAAACAAGAAGAAAAGTAAAATTCAAAATAAACAAAGATCCAACAGCCATGAAATGAGCAAGCTTACTATTTCAATGCAGGTTACAAAAGATGGACCAAAAACTTTCCAATGTAAATTTAGCAAGCATCCTGAGCTAGGTTTAACTTCTATCATAACAGACTTGAACAAAATAATAATAATGAGATTTGGATAACATGTCACTAATGTTCATTCATTTCCAATGGATGAAGCTTCTTTAGTTTTGTATCACCAACCTCCTCATGTCCTGTATAACCTATCATGCAATCCATTGTTGATAATTGCCATTTGTATACAATACCCCTCACTCTTGGTCCAGTTCCTGCTGAGAAGACTGTACATTCATCATCTTCAACAGCCACAGCCCTCAAAACCCCAGGATGTGCACGCACAGAATGAAGAACTGATGCTTTTAATCTCCATGGATGCTCATCCTTCATGCCACCAAGTCTACCTAGAAACTCTGGTCCTTCCCAGGTGTCAACAGCAGTAGGTAACCAAGACCAAGGTTCATATTTGCCACAAGACACTGCCACTTCATTATGAGCACTTTCTCGGTCATCTGGTGCCTGCCTGGTTATTGAAGACTTACTTATTTTGCTTGCCTGAGACTGGGGTATTGACCAGCCTACACCATTGAGCAGCAAGTTGGCTGGATTGAAAGGAGTTTGTGGGCTCTTGTTGGTACTTATCCCATGAGTGATATCTCCAAGCTGAGACATCTCACCTACACATTTCCACTGTAGTTCAAGAGATTAGGAAGATAAATAAATTCTAAGGATGGGAGGAGTATCTAAGCATAAAGTGTAATTGAACTGATTAAGAAATTAAGAGCTCCTGGTACAAATATCCATTCATCAGCATCATAGACGAATCTAGACTACTAACTAATGTCATATTGTGCAAAAAGCTTCTTCCTGATCCTGTAGTACAAACAAGAGTGAAACTGCTCTACATACAACCTAATTCATATGAAGTAATTAATTCATACATACCTTCCACTTGTATCGCCGAAATAGAACTTGCTCCAGAAGCAGCCATGTAGTAAAACACTGACGGAGCTTCTCAATTCCAAGAAGCAATGCAAGGGAAGGATAGAGCAAAAATCTGTATCATAAAAAGAATTTAATCAATCTTCCATGAACATTTAAAAATGCTTTATTAGAACAATAATTTCAGCTTGAAAACACTATTGATGATTTTACAGTATTATTTATATTTCCACATGGCTATAAGAAGCAGAATATAACCACCTGTAGTAGTGGACACTTACACAAGGTCCATCTTGTTGTTGGCATGGGCCTCTTCATGAACTTCAGAATGTCCATTAGTATTAATTCTTTGGATTCTGGATGAAGAGCCATGTTTCCCCATTTCCTCCTCTACAGAATCAACTTCCTGGGAAAAAGCAAGTTCATCCAAAACTGGCTTAATCTTTGGTAACATAAATGCTGCAGTAGAATCTGGTCCAATGTGCTGACAAATTGCAAGTAACGCCTTTGCAGCAGGCTGTGTGAAAATTATACAAAAGATATCCACACAGAAAATTAGAAATGGCAAGAAAAAAAACTGTGTATTTAATAGCTTCATTAGAAATGGCATTTTTCTTGAATAGTGAATATCAATATATAAAGAGCTTTGACTAGCAGAACAGACCATTAAGAGGGAATATGATCATTATACCTGGACCAAATTTGGATTTAGATTGTTTTGCATGAGCAACTTTGCATGGACAGTGTTTTGCTCCTGGAAAACAGCATCAATATTACTATGATCTTTTCATTTTTAGATATTGATATACTGTTATAGGATATTATAGACAACTAGTAATGTCAAACCTGCACTAACTCGGTAAGGACAACTGAACTTGGGAGAATTCTAACTAGTCCATCGAGAACTGCGAGTGCATCTATTACAGCCAGAGTGTGCCAGCTTTGGAAAGGCTCCTGTTTATCTACATTGGAAAAAGCTGTGCCAGATAATATAATGCTGCGTAAAGGTGGCAACATTTGCCTTACAATGACTTTATCCCCAAGATGCCCCCCTATCAAACGTCAACAAAAACACAAGTTAAGAAGATAAGAAACTGGCTAATAAAGCTTATATATAACAAAGAAAAACTTTAAAAAATAAAAAATAAAAAGAAACTGCAATCTCCAAGTTCAAATCTGGCAAGCATTACCAATTCTAACTAAGGTTTCAATTCCCTCAACAGTGATTCCTCGTCCAAAGCACTGCATTAGAGGCAGAATTGTCTGGAGCAAACAATATATATTGAGTGACTTATACACCAAAATCCAAAGCAGAATTAATAATTTATCCTTTGTATATTTAACAAACAATTGCACCAAATATCAAAGATAAAAACAAAAATGCTTTGAGACCAAAAAATAATTAGTCATAAGTTAAGGACTAAGTGAGCCTTCTTAACCTGATGAATTGTGATAGGTGTACCCAGTTCTTCACAAGAGCCTACAAGCAAAACTGATGCTGCCGCTGCTGAGTTTTTATCATAAGAGATATATAGATTTTTGATAACCAATGGGTGAATGTTTTCCAAATATGCTTGTAACCCCACTGACTTCCATAAATCTCTTATGAATGAAATCTGAAGAAGGGTCACCTTGAGATGTGATGATTCTGCACTCTGTCATAAATATCTGTTTGTGTATTAATGAGTCCTGAAGTTTCTTAAGAATTTCAATAAGTAGCATAGCATAGATTACTCCACACAGCAAGGTAAAATTAGAAATAGAAGCATGAAATTAAATTATAGGTCATATAAACAAATAAATGCAAAACTATGAAATTGATAACAGAAGTCACTTCATCAAAAACTGCAAAGTCAATTCACTGAAAACTGCAACTGACTTGTAAAATTTTCTGAATTGAAGGAAGCAACATTGATTTTGCTGCTTGAGATTTCAAAGATCGTATAAATTCCCTGAGTAAATGTACAGCAGCTTCAACATCACAATCTGAAGGAGGAGCCAAGATAAGTGGTAAACAAGATGAGACGCACATTTCTGCAGCAAAAGAGCCCATCAAAAGTAGAGCTCCTTCTCTTGCTAATTTTGCTGCATATTGTAGGCGTGAACTTTTGCTCCCCATAATGTGAATAGGTGCAAGAAACCAATAAGCTGATCTTACTGTCGAAGGAAAATATGGCATTTCTAGTAGAGCTTTTGCTGAAGGCCTCCTGAATAAATAAACACACCCATTTAAAATGTTATGTATGTCTAGCGCTTTGGCTAAATATGGAATCCTTAGCTAGATATAAAAACTGTAAAAAATTTCCTCAATGCCAATAAAGTCCAACAGAATTCCCAATCAGAAGACTTAGCAAGCGACAAAGTAACCAGTGCAGAACAAACTAAAGCTATGTTTTTTCTTCCGACTGCATTGAAAGTGTTAAAGTTAAAGATCATGAATTCACAAGTCTGAATTTTTCTTTAATGGTATTCGATCTACAAGAGCAGAACATTTATTGATTTCAATATCTCCAATTGTGGATCGGATCTACATTAAATATATAAAGAAGAGACACATCCCATGAGCGGACATGTCTCCACAAAGTGGAGGCATGTCCGTTCATGAGATGTCTCATGAATTGTGCCTTTTCATCTTAACTAAACACTCGATCTCTAATCGGAGTTTGTTACTTAATAAACATAAATGCTTACCAATTCGATATGAATTTATCTTGCACAAATAAATAAATAATATCCAATCTGGAAATGATCACCCATAATGATGCTCGATCGGGATCCTAAATGAAAACATGAAATACTAATAATCTGCAATTAATAACCTCTAAATGCAGATTGATAATATACTTGGAATGTAGTAGATTTCGATATAAATGATGATGTATACAATTAATATATATATGTGTACATACTGACATACTGACAGATATATACACACATATGATCATCATTTCTATATCTGACCGAAGCTACCATATTTCAACAGAAAGATTGCGCAATTGTAGATAATTCATGTACAGTAGATGAGCATCTCAAGTGTCATAATAGGACTCATATTTGGATGATATTTTGGGCATAACAATCTTTTCAGATAATTGACAACATAAATGAACCATCTTTAAAAAAAATCAGTTAGTAGAATGACACCACTTGATATCATAAATGAGATAAACCCAACTACCATGATTAAGAAGCTATGCAAATATTATTGCATGGGACTCTAAGGATTACAAATGATATTTAAATTTTAACAAGCATGTCCATTGACTTAATCAATCAATCTTGAGTAGTTCTCACTGTATACAGCATTGTACATTTCTGATTTCTTTATGCATTTTACCATGCAAAGAATATAATGGATATGAACCTCTGGTTTCTATTACCCAAATAGATTGAATAAGCAATCCCATGATCCAGCTAGAACTAAGGAAGCAAGCTATCTTGATCTTTCACTGAACACAATAAAGAATGAAATGGGAAATGGGGAATTTTCAAATTTGTTTCCAAAAGAGAAAAGATTTCATTGAGAGTTTCACACCTCAATTTGTTATTATTATTGGCATAAAAAGATTCTAGCACGCAATGAGGCATTTTCAACAGAAAAGGAAAAGAACTTATAAGGATTAGAACAAAAGTTACATAGTGTGGATGTTATCTATAGTTTGAAAATGCATACGCCAAATAAGGTTTACAATGAGTTCCATGTACAAGTTTCATATGAGCCACAGCTAGACCACAAGAATTCTGAAAAAGATTCCATGGTGCACTATGAGACATAGGAGCTTGCCTAAGCTTGCCTAGATTATGAGAATGAACTAACAAACTCTGCAATATGTTTGCATACACAAGAACAAAGAATTCGTTTATGGTAAAGGCTTCTCTCAAACCATGGCCATCTTTCTTCTGATAAAAGCATAAGTTACAAATTGAGATAATCTCTCAAAGGAGTTCTCTCTGGCCCCACACATTCATCAAACAAAAAAGAATCTCTTAGGTAGTTACAAACTACGAATGAAACCTAAATATAGCATTGCAATTTAATAACCATCAAAATGAATTAAGGGCCAGATACAATAAAAGACAAGCCTGCTGAAGTGAAAAATATTCTAGTACAGAAAATTAAGTTTCAAGATGTGTGGTGACTTGAAAGGAATATAGAAGCATTTCAATTATATGGCAAAGACACGGCATAGCTATGCTATTAAATTGGCCTAAAACCTAGGTGTGCCCAAGTATGATCCATTTGCAAATCAAAAATGGGTTCAATTTTTTGTGGATTCAGCTAGGGCATCGCTTTTTTGTGCACAAATTCATTTGGAATCGCTTATGCGCGTGCTTGGGCAAATCCAGCTACATCAGGGCAATTCCAATGGTGGGCAAATTTCAATGTGTTTTGTTTGACTTTTGACGATCGAAATCTCACCCTAAACCCTAAACCAATGGTCATATTTTATGAGCAAAATGTTATACTGAGCAGGGGGGGCCAGGGGGTGAATCAGTATAATGCAACTTTTACTTTTTCAAACTTAATTGATCACAACAATAACAACCATGCAAGATCTAACAATTAAGAACACCAAAATTTTGTGGAAACCCCTAAGGGAGAAAACCACAGCAAAATATTGTTTATATTAAACTTCTTTTTACAACTTTGTAGGCAACAACCCACAAGAGATACCAATCCCCAAAAATTCATAGGCACCAACCTACTAGAGGCACCAACCCCCATACCTAAGCACCAACTTAGCAAGGATACCAATTTCTCCTTTAGGAAGCACCAACTTCCAAATGAACAAAGTATTTTCCTTCTTGAGTATTGCTTCTTCAATGGACAATCATTTAATTCCCTTTCATATATTTCTCACATAAATCTCATACTCATTGCTTTACACTTCTTTCTTAAATGATCTAGATATATTTCTTATATGTTCATTGCTCTACTTCTTTTTGCTTCTCCTTGATAATCTTCATATATACATATATATTGTCTACTTCAATCTTCCTCACAAAGTTTGTTCTAAATCTGCTTATTCATTCTCTACAAATCTGCTCACGAAGTCTTCCACAATCTGCTCATGAAATCTTCCATAATCTGCTCATAAAACTTATTACAAGTCTGCCATGAAACTTCTCACAATCTGCCTTATAAATGATGTTTCATTATTCATTTATACTCCTTCAAATCTGTATGTTCTTCCTCTTTCAAAGCTGCCTACTCTTCCTTTCAGAACTGTTCATAATATACACATATATCTGCTATAATTGATCTGCTCTATATTGCAAATGACCATGCCTGAAATCTGCTGGTGATTGTATAATATGATATTTATTACTCACTCCACAACACTCACTCTATATCTTCATTGCTCAATCACAAAATCTGCTGCCTTTATTAGATCTGCTAATAAGACTGCTCTTCTGAAAATGATATTATTCTTTATTGTTTGCATTTTATCATCCAATTTATATTCTTTATATACCATTTTCATTGCCCAAGAGAGGCGTCAACTATACTTAAAGAGATGTCTTTATGAAAGGATCGACCTCTTCATAAAGAAACTAATTTTATTTTAATTTATCATTAAGTGCTGCCTTCTTTTTGCTAATTAATCGCTGCTTATTTAAAATGATAATTGCTGCATTTGTTTGACTTTATATTAAACATTGTCCCTTTATTAATGCTGCTTTTTATACTTTAATCACCAGCATTTTAATCGTTGTCTTCTTTTGTCATATCTGATTTTTGTCTTTTTCTTAATTTTGTCTTTTATGTGATTTTGTCTTATTCATTGTTTGTCTTCTTCCTACTGCTTTCTAATTTCATTGATGACTGTTACTCCTACCAAATTGTAACACATAGAAATCATGGTTCTTCAAAAGGAAATTGTACCATATATATAAAACTGATCGATGTATGTGTATATCAAAGCATGGTTATTTAGAAATGACTTCAAACCATCTTTTATATCATCCTTGTCTCTTTTCTTCCAAGGAGTCGGCCTCTAGCATTTATTTCTTCAATGTTTCAATCTTTAACTTAAACATACATGTTTCAATCTTTAACTTAAACATACATTCTCTAACATGTAACAGATTGTTGGTGTTTCAATTCGCACCTCTAGAGTGCAGATTCGAAACAGACAGCTATGCACAGTTAGACTGCTCTTCGAATTAGGAGGGGAAGCTCCCTCTTTGCTGATTATGCATAAAAATTAATATTAAACTACTTGCCAATCATTTTATTCTCGGCTTGAGAGCACAAGGTTATAAAACTCTTTGCGTCGTAGCTAAGGTTTTCTCTAGTTTCGTAACTTCAACTACAACTAAGCCTAAACTATTGACGCTTCTAACTTCTCAAGTAAATTCAAAGCAAGAGAGTTAGAAGTAAACAGGGAATGTTTGATTAACACAAAACTTAGATAAACTTGTTTCCAAAACACATTTGAAGACTCATTGTACTTTCAGATGTAAGCTGAAATAAAGTTTATGAAAGCAAAACATAAAACAATAACACTAAAAGCTTTTGAGATTGTAGATCAAAGCAAGGTAGGCATAAGATTTATTTCCTCAAACTCCAACAATAATAACACATCTGGGACAGTAGATTGTAGCTAAAATAGGCATATAATTTACGATCAAACCAAATTATACAAACAAAGTTGAACATATATTGAATAACAAAGAAGCAGGCCAAAATAAGCTCAATGTTTTGTTATCACAAGCACAGTTAAGAAAATAATGAGCAAGGCTGCTCTTATTTATACACAAACAAGAAATAGGGAACCCTAAAATCTCCTTGTGTTAACAATTAGTCTTGCCAACATGCAAGCTTTATTTCTAAGTCTAAACTAAAGATAACCAACAGTTAACTGGAATGCTAACATAAGTTAATTGACCTAACACTAAAGAAAACTCCAACTATACAATAGGTAACTCCAAAAAATAGACATGCATGAAAAGAGGACGATCAGTTAAACTTGGAAAAGGCCTCGAGTTAATTGTTGTCATCACTTGAGTTCTATTCCTAGAAATTTTTGCATGATTCAACTGGCAACTCACCGATTGGTAACTTTGGCGGCCCTGTAATTGGAGTGGTGACCTCTATTTCTTCTACTACTTTACGCTTCTGACGCGTTTCTTGATTTTTCTCAATGGAAGAGTATTGCATGAAGAAACCATGAAGTTTGACTGTGAACACGGATATGTTCGGACAAGTTCCGCACAAAAGCTAAAAATAGCTTCGTTGAATCTTCTTCAAAAAAGGGTAGATTTTTGGAGAAAAATTTGAGATATGGGTTTTGTAGAGAATGTCCTTTTTAATAGACCCAGATCGTCCATTTTTCGAAAGACTGATTTTTTCACCAACATGCAAGAACCCCTCAAAAATAGAAAGCTACGAAGCAAATTTTTTTGGAAAAAATCGGAGATATGGGTTTTGTAGGTGCTTGTGTGCTAAAGAGACCCAAAGTCGTCCTTTTTTCAAAAAACTGAGTTTTTCTTGAAAAGGATCTTTTATGAAAAGTAGAAGCGGCAGAGAGAGCAAAGCCAAATTTTTCAAAAGAAATCTGAGGTCTGGGTTTTGTGGCCAATTTTGTGCTGAATAAACCCAGATTGTCAGATTTCTCAAAAAACTATTTTTTCTTGAACATGCAAGAAAACATAGAAAAATGGAAGCCGAAGAAGCAATGGAAAAAAAATTCAATCTTTGAAGAAGAATGAAAAAGAAGTTGACCCAAATCGATAAAAGTTGAAAACGATGACCTTCTGTTTTAGAAAAATGATGCCCTGGAAAAATGGATTATGGAAAAGTATTCTTTTGTACAACCTGAACTCGAATCTATCAACTCTGAAAACGCCCTTCGTTTGATCTCCCAAATGCTGTTGAGAAGAAAATTTTGTGTTTGCTCATTGAAGCTAACCTGCAAAATAATGAAGAATAGACACCCAAATGCTTCTAAAGTAAAGTTTGGAGGTGAAAGAAGCAGTCAATTCACGAAAACCCTAAATTTAGGAGTCATCACGTGAAAATATCTACCAACTCGAAGAATCCCTAGAAAATAGGGTGGTCAAAGCATGAAGACGTCTTTCAAAAATTTCTAACTCAAGTTGACTTGGACGCCTCCTTTAGATAAGGCGTCCAACTTTATAGTGTTAGAACATTTTTCAATATTTTCAACTTTTCCTTGATGAAACGCCTTCGTTTGATCTTTGATTTTGGACGTTTGATGGATCCTCTGGTCTAGCTGACGGATTCCTTGAAGAGCGTGATCAAATCCAAGAAAGATCTCTTGGAGGCTGCAAATCTTAAAAACCGCATGTCCCCTTGAAAGCTTGGGCGCCCCTGGCTTATAGGGGCGCTTTTCTTCACTAAACTTAGCCATTTTTTATGTTTTTTCAATTTTCAATGTTTTCGGATCTTCGAATGAATTTTCTGCTTGATCCACAATTTCGGCCATTCAGGAGATATCGTGAACTAGATGCTAGATTCGTTGTAAAGCCTAGAGAAAACTGAGATGAACTTCTTAGAGGTTACAAACTCCAAAAACTGCATTTGGTTGCTTGAAATCCTAGACGCCCCTTGCCTGCAGAGGTACTTTTTTGCCCCTAACATTAACATTTTTTATGTCCATTCAATCTTCGATTGTCGGCGTTTTACAGGTCCTCTAAGCTAGCAGATGGATTCGCTGCGGAGCTAGACTAAATTCGGGATGAATCTCTTGGAAGTGACAAACCCTAAAAACTAGTTTTGAATGCCTTAATTTCTATGAGCCCCTAGCCTATAGGGGCACTTGTCTTTGCCAGAGTTAGCCATTTTTTGATGATTCTCGTGATTTGCAATTTTCCCCTTTGATGAGACATTTCTACTTGATCTGGAATTTCGGGCTTTTGATGGATCCATTGAACTAGCTGATAGTTTCATTGGAAAACCTGCTCAAATCTGGAAAGAACCTGTTTGCAGCTGCAAACCTTTAAAGCACTTCTGACTACCTGAAACCTTGGGTACCCTTGGCCGACAGGGGCGCTTTTGTGCTCCAAATTTAGCCATTTTTCGATGGTTTTCATCCTTTCCGAGCTTCGTGTTCACCATCTTGTCGACTACGTCGAGCGCACTGCTGACACATTGACCATGTTCACCATCATGCGTGCATGATCATTTCAAGTGCACGAACACTGAAAATTTGGCTAAGGCATTGACTGCCAAGCACCTCCCTTGGAATAAGGCGTCCATTTTTTCTAGACTTGGTTTATTTTTAGCAATTTTCAACTTTTCGAATTCCCCTCCTCCGTTCACCGTTTTTCAAGCATCTTTTGTCGTAGATTGTTTTGTGCAGCGTTTGAGACTTAATTCTGACACTTGGTATCTGGCCATCCTCCATTGATGACCTTGGAGGTCCTAGCTTTTCTTCTAAAAAAGCGAAATAACCACTAGAGAAAAACTTCTGAAAAAGCGAAATAGACCCACCAGAGAAAAACTAACTTTTTGATGATTCTGACTAGACCAATGTGATCGTGGCGAAGAATCAACCAATCAAAATCAATTTTAGCCATTTCTGCATAGATTTTAATGGGGCCTAAAACCCTAATTTCAAAAATTTCCAAAATTTTGCTAGCATCCTTTAGACAATAAACCTAGAAAAACCCTATGGTCCGTTTATTTTTCAAAAAAAATTAAGAATAGAAAATTGCTATTTTTAGAAATTTTGACCCTTTTTGACTTTTGATGACAATTTTACAAGATTTTGACCGTTTTTACCAAAATGCCTTTGTTGGCGTTTCAATTCGTACCTCTGGTGTGCGTATTGGAAACGGACAGCAATGCACAGTTAGACTGCTCTTCAAATTAGGAGGGGAAGCTCCCTCTTTTGTTGATTATGGGTAAAAAAGAAAAAGTAAACTAAATTCCTATCTTTTTATCTCAGCTGAGAGCACAAGGTCATAAAACTCTTTGCATTGCAGCTGAGGTTTTCTCTAGTTTCGTAACTTCAACTACAACTAGGCCTAAACTTATAACACTTCTATCTCAAGTAAATTCAGAGCAAGAGGATTTAGATGTAAAAAGGGAATGATTTTGGTAAACACAAAACTTAGACAAACTTGTTTTTGAAACACATCTGAAGGCTCATTGCTCTTTCAGATGTACGTTGAAATAAAGTTCATGAAAGTAAAACATCAAACGATAAACTTGATCTCAGAATTCCCTCAAAGACTCATTGTACTTTTGAGGTGTAGGCTGAGATAAAGATTATAAAAACAAAACATGAAACGATAAACTTGATCTCAAAATTCCCTCAAAGACTCATTGTACTTTTGAGGTGTAGATTGAAATAAAGATTATAAAACAATATCACAAAAAAGATCTTGAGATTTTGGATCAAAGGAAGGGTGGGCATATGATTTATTTCCTCAAAACTTTTCAACAACAATTACACATTTGGGACAGCAAGTTGTAGAAAGAAGATAATCATACAATATATGATCAACCAAATTACATTGAACAAAGTGAACATGAATTGACTAGCAAAGCTTGAAGGCACTAAGGCTCAACAATTTTGTATAGTAATAACGGTTAAAATACAATGAGCAAGGTTGCTCTTATTTATAGACAAACACAAGAGTAGGGAACCCTAAAATCTCCTTGTGTTAACAATCAGTGCTTGCCAATCTACAAAATTTGTTCCTATGTCTAAACAAAGGTAACTAACAGTTAATTGGAAAGACCACCACAGTTAACTAATCTAAAACTAAAGGACTCCAATTGTACAATAAATATCTCCAAGGATAGACATGCACGAAAAGAGAACAGTCAGTTAACTTGGAAAAGGCATCAAAT
Source organism: Sequoia sempervirens (assembly GCA_007258455.2). NCBI lineage: Eukaryota > Viridiplantae > Streptophyta > Pinopsida > Cupressales > Cupressaceae > Sequoia > Sequoia sempervirens. The sequence goes on along the minus strand of VDFB02271358.1, from coordinate 335,426,682 downwards.
TAACTGTTGTTCTAAATTCTATCCTTGGAGAATGTCACACGCCTCAACTGGCAGTTCACTGCTCATCAGCAACTTGAGTTATATTCCTAGAAATATCTGCACGCTTTAACTGGCAATTCACTGATTGGTAACTTTGGCGGCTCTGTAACTGGAGTGATGACCTCTATTTCTTTTGTAGCTTTATGCTTCTAACACTTTTCTTGATTTGTCTCAATGGAAGAATCTTACATTGATGAAATCGTGAAGTTTGACTATGAACACAGATATGTTCGGACAAGTTCTACACAAAAGCTAAAAATAGCTTCGCTGAATCTTCTTCAGAAAAAGGGCAGATTTTTGGATGAAAATCTGAGGTATGGCTTTTGTTAGGAATGTCTTTCTTAATAAACCCAGATCGTCCGTTTTTCGAAAAATTGACTTTTTCACGGACATGCAAGAACCCCTCAGAGGTAGAAGCAGCGAGGCAAATTTTTCCCAGAAAATTTTTGTAATGTCCCTATTTTAGCCCTACGCTCTTTGTGGATTGATAGCCTATTTCCGGATATCCGTAGGTTGATTAGAAGTGCAAATTAGGGTTTCCTATTTTATAGGAGGTTTCAGTTGAGCTTTTGATGGCTTGCATGCAAGAGTTTGGAAGTGAGCTTTATGGAGTTTTCTGGGTTTTTGGAGAGCTTCAAGGTGTGGTAATATGCATTTCATGAAAATGACATGCATTTATCTCTAGTACCTTGCATGCAGGAAAGGTTCCTGAGTTTTTCTGGGTTTTCAGAGATCTCCAGGGTGGTATGACATGCATTTGAATCCATCAACCTTTCCAGGCACTTACTATTTTTAGTAAGTCATGATTACTACTCAATTGTTGTTCAAATGAAGTTTGCATGCACTTACTATTAATAGTAGTTTGCTATTTTTGGTAAGTTCTATTTATAGCAGTGTCATTCCAACAGTAGCACAGTCATTTCCAATTTTTCATTCTATTTTGGGCAGTGAGGCTGTTCAGTTGGGCATTGGCTTCTCTCTCTCTCTCTTGGAGCTAAGTTTCAATACTTAGTCTTTTTTCAGTTGTGGCTTTTGGATCCCATGCCCAGTCGAAGACTTTAAGCTGCTTTTAAAGTGGGGCCTTTGAGTGGTCGTCCAAGTGAGAAATTAATCTCTTTGTTAATGTTTTAAAATGCTCTTAAAAGGTGGACGCCAAGGAGGGAATATTAAAGTATTTTAATATTTAAAAAGTGCATTTTTGGAGATGGGCGTCCCATGAAGGAATTGAAGAGTTTCTTTTGGAGGTTACAAAGTTGTTTCAGTTGCCCGTTGAAGCTTATTTATTGATGCCTTGTGCCTTCATTTGTATCTTTTGGAAATTATGGTAACATTATGCTGCTGAATTCAAAGCCGCTTCAAGGAATGCATTCCTCCTAGCACCTTTACAATGCCATTCTTCAGGCTTGAAACGATAGCTTCCTAGATGGCCACTAAAGACCGTGCTTCACTCAGAAGTGCGGATAGAGCTGAATTCTGATTTTATAAATAGATTGTTGATGTATAATCTATTTATTTTTGTTGTTGATGTTCATGGCTAAAGCAAACTTCTGCATCTAACTTCGCCATCGATTTTTATCTAATTTTGGGTACTGGCTCATGTTGTTTCACTATGTAGGGCGCCCAGTTTCGCAAGGTTTCAGATTTTATTTCTGAGATTTGAATTTTATAGAAGAGGTCGACCCTTCCTAGAGGTCGTATCACTTCTATACTACTGCATTGGGATTCGTGCCAAATTTCTGGAGCTGTTTTGGCACAATTTGCTGGTTGGAAATTGGACGCCTAGGTTTATCACTTCATTTTCCTATTGTTTGAGGTCATTCAGAGCTGAATTGAAGTTGTGTCCATTTTGGTGCATCTCTCACTTGTTGGTCTGATTTTCTGTGTTTACTCTTTCTAATCAGATCTGAAATAATTCTGGTTTATGCTATATTTTTTGTTCTATAGCATATTGTATCAGTTAGGGATTATTCTCTAACATATTAAGGTTCTTGATGATATATCTTTACATTGTTGTGCAGCTGAAGCTATCATTGTAAAGCTGGTTTAGTAGTACTAACAGCTATTTATATTTCTGCACTTTATTATTTTGTAATTACTTCCACTGAAGAAGTGGTTTGAGTCTTATTTTACTTTCAGCACTTGTTTAATTTCCCCCCACTGAATAAGTGGAAGTGTGGATTCATGGTTGGCTTGCCGCCTTATAAATTGTAATAACTTTGCTCCTGCTGAAATAGTGGTAGAGCTTTATGGCCGGTTATCCACCTACTCTTTGTATTTACTTTCATTCATGGTTGGCTAGCCACCTAGCAACTTTGTCTTTCATTTCCATTTTGCTAGCAATCCCCAGCACCGTATGCTCTCACTTCGCCCACATTGGGATCTTGGTGATCAAAAGGTGAAGGGTTACTATTTTTGTTGGTTATCATTTGGAGCTAATGCTAATCAGTGGTGTGTTGTGTTGATAAAATCCGAAAAAAATTAAGGGGGAATATTACAAATTCTAAGACATGGGTTTTGTAGGCGCTTGAATGTTGAACAAACCCAAATCAATTGTTTTTTGAAAAAGATGATTTTTTTCAGAAACCCTAAAAAGTGGAGGCAGCGGGGCAATTTTTCTAGAAAAATCTAGGATGTGGGTTTTGTGGCCAATCTTGTATTGAATGAACCCAAAAGGTCAGATCTATGAAAAGATTGATTTTTGTTGAACATGCGAGAAACCCTAAGATAGAGGAAGTTGAAGAAGTTGTTGAAAAAAATTCCAATCTTGGAGAAGATTGAAAAAGAAGATAACCTAGATCGTCAGAAGCTGAAAACTATGAACTATTCTCTGAAAATTGATGCCCTGGAAAAACGCCTTATGAAAAGATGTTCTTTTGTGCAACCTGAACTCGAAAATATGAAGAACGTTGAAAACCCCTTCCATTTGATCCTTCAAATGCCGTAGAGAAGAAAATTATGTGTTTGGTGTTTTAAGTCAACTTGCAACACTGATGAAAAAGGACGCCCAAATGCTTGATAAACAGACTTTGGAGGTGGAAGCATCAATTAACTTGTGAAAACCCTGATTGAAGGAGTCATCCCGCGAGATTCATTGTTAACTAGAAGAAACCTCAAAATTTTGGGCGGCCAAGGCATGAGAAAGTCTTCAAAAATTGTAGCTCCATTTGACTTGGGCACCACCTTGAGATAAGGCGTCCAAGTTTGCAAAGTTAGAAAATTTTTGAGGATTTTCATCTTTTTCTTTGATAAACTGCTTTTGTTTGATCCTTGATTTCGGTCGTCTAATTGATCCTGCAGTTTAGCTGATAGATTCATCACGGAGCATGATCAAATCTGAGAAGATGTTCTTGGAAGCTGCAAACCTTGAAAACTGGTTTTGGTGGCTTGAATTCTTGGGCGCCTTCTTGAGATAAGGTGCTTTTATTTGCCATACTTAAACAATTTTCAATGATTTTCAACTCCTCCAATTTGCCTCCCGTGCTTCGCTCTGTCGTTGCCGGTGATTAATGAATCCCGTGATCAAGCTGATGAATTCATTGGAAAGCCTGTAGAATTCAAGAAAGGATGACTGGTTTTGCAAATCTTGAAAGCTGATTTAGAGGCCTCAAAGTTCTGGGTGCCCCTGGCCTACAAGGGCACTTTTGTGCTTCTGAGATACAATTTTTACTTTGCAGCTCTTGACGAAATGCTCCAATTTGGTCTTCGTTGTTGGATGTTTGACAGATCCCGTGATCATGGCGACGGACTTGTCTTGAAGCCAAATTGTAACTAAAAAGGACTTCTTGGGAGTTGTGAAACCCGAAAGCTGCATCTGATGCTCCAAAACTTTGGGCGTCTTTTGCTAGCAGGGTGCTTTTTTTGCTCAATATTAGCCAATTTTCATGGTTTTCAACTTTTCTTTCGTTTCTGGTGTCCATTTGATCTTCACTTGTCGGCGCTTGACAGGACTTCTAAGCTGGCAGATAGATTCACCGCGGAGTTGGACTGAAATCGGGATGAATTGCTTGGAGGTCACAAAACCTTAAAACTAAATCTAATGCTTCAAATTCATGGGCGCCCCTGGCCTGCCAGGGGTGCTTTTCTGCTCTGGACTTAGCCAGTTTTGAGCTTCTTGACTTTCAATAGTTTTCGCTCGATCTTCGTTTGCGAACATTTGACAGGTCCCGTGAGCTAGATGTTGGATTCATCATGAAGCTAGAAAAATTCTAAAGAAGACCTCCAAAACAGCAAACCTTAACAAGTGCATTTGACCCCTTGAATTCATGGATGCCTTTGGCTAGCAGGGGTGCTTTTCCTTCAAGAACTTGATGATCCTTTCATTTTTTGTGGTGTATCTTCACTCGATCTGCATTTTGCGGCATTTGATGACTCCTTTGGACTAGCTGATGAATTTGTTGGAAAGCCTGCTCAAATCTGGAAAGAAACTATTTGCAGATGCAAACCTTTAAAGCACTTTTGACTGCTTGAAACCTTGGGCGCCCCTGGCCAACAGGGGCGCTTTTATGCTCCAGACAACCATTTTTCAATGGTTTTCATCCTTCTCGAGCTTCGCATTCACCGTGTCGTCGACTGCGTTGACCGCGATCACCATCCACTGACCGCGTTCACCGTTCACATGCAACACCAACACCAGCCTTTCACATGTTTGTCGACTGTGTCGGTCACCGTCGTTGATGTGTTGATTGCATTTATCATTGCACGTGCATGATCTGCAAAGCGTCCAACATTCCAAACTTAGTTTATTTTGCATTTTTCAACTTTCTGAAATTCCCCTCTACCATTCACCATTTTTCGAGCATCTTTCACCGTAGATTCTTTTGTGCAGCGTTTGAAGCTTAGATGCTGACACCTGGTATTTGGCCATCCTCCATTGATGACCTTGGAGGTCCTAACTTTTCTTCTAAAAAAGTGAAATAGGCCCACCAGAGCAAAATTGACTTTTTGATGATTCTGACCGGACCAGTGTGATTGTGACAAAAGATTAATCAATCAAAATCATTTTGAACCATTTCTGGGAAGATCCTATTTTTAGGGATTTTCTAAAAATAGGCCTAAAACCCTAATTTCAAAATTTTCAAAACTTTGCAAATATCCTCTGGACAATAAACCCAGAAAAACCCCATGATCTATTTGTTGTTCAGAAATTTCTAACAATATACAATTGCTTTTTTTAGACACTTTGACCCTTTATTGACTTTTTGACGACAATTTTACAAGATTTTGACCATTTTTATCAAAATGCCTTAATGAAGCAAAAAAATTATTTTGGGTACAACAACCTTAATGCAGCAAAAATTTTAATTTTGGGTACAACATTTGGCTCTATCTAGGGACCATGTCGGATACTTACGACATAGGAGAACCAAGAATCTCTGGATATTTTAAGCATAGACCAGTGTCTTATTAGTTGGGCATTAGAGTCAAGATGATTTCTAAACCACCTATCAATTGGAACTTCTCTAAAATCACCTAAACAAGACTACCTAATCACCTAAAACACGACAAAAACTTTACAGAACAGGGAAACATATTACAACATAACATTCACATTACAGAAAGGGCAAACACATTACGAAAAACAAAAGAAAATTATTTACGGAATTTTACTCCACCCCCGAAGGAATGAAGTGTTTTTAGATATTGCCCATTGTATGGCAGCAGGAAGAGCCTTCCATTGATGTTGCTTCTGCCTGAAAGGCTTCACTTCTCTTTTGATGGGTGTTGCAGGAGACAATTCCTCTAGGACGAAGATTCTTAGGTTTTCATATATCCAAGCAAAGGTACTCTGACAAAAGTCAAAATATGACGCAAATGGGAAAGTTGATACCCCTGAGGCATTAGTTTTGCTATTGTCCATCCTCGGGATGTTGAATGTTTCAAACCAGTCAATCGAGTTCCAAACTCGGTTTCTATAATGTCGTAGGTGATCCTTTCTAACTTGGAAATATTCTTTGAGTGGCTCATTGATCAGCTCTACATCGCCTTTAACACATAGGAGTTCGATTCCCATGTCTTTGGCATTTTTGAGGCCTAACAAAAGCGCCTCTTTCTCAGCTTCAGTGAATTCCAATTGCCGGCAATATGCAAATGGGTACAACCCCCATCGAACTGCATTGTCCATAACTTTGTATCCTCCATCAGTCTCTTTGCAAGACAATCAATGTTTTGGTCTTCAATTTCTAACAGAGACATAATTACTAGGATTCGTTTCTTGATATAGAATTTGGGCTACGAGGTCTGAGGATTTCACCACTATGATTCTGGATTTGGGCTCAGGTTCTATCTTGATTTTTCCCTCCTTTATAGGAATGGTTGCAGACGACCAATCTAACTGCATTGCACTACCAAGATCTCTGCAGAAACTTCGGCTTAACATCTCGTAGCTAGCTAGAATGTCAGCCACTAGGATATTCATCATTAACTTTTTCTTTGGACAAGCCGCCAACCTTACTTGAACGTCCTTCAATTGTCCGACCAACGGCACCAACTTAGATTCAAGTGAATAACACTTGTCTTGCGTCTTACTGCGTGAAAGTCCTAACGCATTCATCACTTGTAGAGGCATGGCGTTGTCTGAGGCTCTTGAATCTATGATGCAATTGCTCAATTTGAATCCTCCTATATACAAAGATATATAGAAGGTTTTAGGCTTTTCTCTCGCTGGAACAGATGACTCAAGCAATGTAGGCCGAATTGAAGCGTCTTTCTTTACATATTGTATTATTTTGTCCAATTGCTCAAGGTGATCATGAAGATACTCCAATTGTGAAATCTTAACCTTGGTCTTCATCATGGAGTTTACAATATCAAAATTTGCTAAAGACAAGTCTTGAGCAACTGCTTTAGCATTCTCTTGTGAATGCTTAAAAGTGGAAGTTGCAACCACTTCCTTAATTTTTTCTTTAGCTCTCTGCCTCTCTTCTTCTTCCTTTTGTGCTTTCAAGTGCAGAGCACGTGTAAAAACAGGCATTGAATGTCTTTCGTGATTTACTGCAAGAGAGTAGTGGTGGGGGTCTTCTTTTTCTTTAATAACGGGTTCAAAGTATCCCACAGCAAAGTCGCCATCGAAGTTTTCCATCTGTGGTAAGACAAAATTCAAACTTGGTGTAGGGACAAAACTTGAATTGGGTGCAGCATCAATGTATCCCATGATCTGATTCATTCTTAAATTTTTAGGACATGTAGAACCGATATGTGCATTAGTCACATGGAAAGAACAAAATACTGCATTTTGTGCAGCTTCAACCATTTGTCTTGGTGGAGGTGTTGGCAACCGCGGCCTGTAATTGTTGAAAAGCTGACAATTATTTCTCTTTGGCTGGTACAATTGTTGAGGTTGGTATTGTGGTGGTGGTAGTGCAAGCATTTCATTGGCTACCTTCTGTAGCAGTGGATCTGCAGAACTCTGAACTAGAGGTCTATTTGAGTCCATCATCTTACTAGAGGTGATCATATCATCCTCCAACTCAATGGTGTGGTTTTGTGCATCCATCAATTCTGTTTCTTTTGCCATCTTGAGGAAGAAGGCTATCTCTGATGGAAAAGCATTTATGAAACAGCTCATCAGAATCTCCGAAGATGGATTGAGTGTAGAAGAAAGTCGTGTAACAAGACGATTAAATCTTGCCACAAATTCCCTCATGTGCTCGTTGTGCTCCATCTTTGAATTTGCAAGTTGGGCAAACAACAAATGACTGTCTTCAGCGGGCTTGAATCTTGCCAAAAATTTCTCGCTCATAGTTGCCCAGCTTGTAATAAGGCCCGGTTCCAGGTGGTTGAACCAGTCGGCAACATTTCCCACAAGAGTCTCTACAAAGAGATGCACTGCGATGTCTTCATGTGCTACGTGCAACAAGGTGCAAACTGTTGTGAACGCAGAGAAATGTTCATCCGGGTGTTGACTCCCGTCATCATGAAACTGGGGAAAGTGCTTCCTTGACCGTTTAGGTAACTCATGATTTACCTGCAAAGCCAAAGGTCCAATGTTGTTACCCCAAGGTAATGTGGGTGGACGTTGCTGATTTCTATCATCATTGCCAGCATTATAGTTGTTATCATCCATTCCTTCTGTATGGATCATGCAATAGGATGCAGGATGCCAGATGGTCATTCTCATGTCATAAAGCGTTAAGCTTTCTTGAAGTTTTATGCCTCATGCCCCACGGTGGACACCAGAAAACTATTGGCATTTCAATTCGCACCTCTAGAGTGCAGATTGCAAACAGACAGCTATGCACAGTTAGACTACTCTTCGAATTAGGAGGGGAAGCTCCCTCTTTGCTGATTATGCGTAAAAAGAAATGTTAAACTACTTGCCAATCTTTTTATTCTCAGCTTGAGAGCACAAGCTTATAAAACTCTTTGCGTCGTAGCTGAGGTTTTCTCTAGTTTCGTAACTTCAACTACAACTAAGCCTAAACTAATGACACTTCTAACTTCTCAAGTAAATTCAAAGCAAGAGAGTTAGAAGTAAACAGGGAATGTTTGATTAACACAAAACTTAGATAAACTTGTTTCCAAAACACATTTGAAGACTCATTGTACTTTCAGATGTAAGCTAAAATAAAGTTTATGAAAGCAAAACATAAAACAATAACACTAAAAGCTTTTGAGACTGTAGATCAAAGCAAGGTAGGCATAAGATTTATTTCCTCAAACTCCAACACTAATAACACATCTGGGACAATAGATTGTAGCTAAAATAGGCATACAATTTACGATCAAACCAAATTACACAAACAAAGTTGAACATATACTGAATAACAAAGTAGTAGGGCAAAATAAGTTTAGTGTTTTGTTATCACAAGCACGGTTAAGAAAATAATGAGCAAGGCTGCTCTTATTTATACACAAACAAGCAGTAGGGAACCCTAAAACCTCCTTGTGTTAACAATTAGTCTTGCCAACATGCAAGCTTTATTTCTAAGTCTAAACTAAAGATAACCAACGGTTAACTGGAATGCTAACATTAGTTAGCTGATCTAACACTAAAGAAAACTCCAACTATACAATAGGTAACTCCAAAAAATAGACATGCATGAAAAGAGGACGGTCAATTAAACTCGGAAAAGGCCTCGAGCTAACTATTGTCATCACTTGAGTTCTATTCTTGGAAATCTTTGCATGCTTCAACTGGCAGTTCATTGATTGGTAACTTTAGCGGCTCTATAACTGGAGTGATGACCTCTGTTTCTTGTGCTACTTTACACTTTTGACGTGTTTCTTGATTTTTTTGAATGGAAGAGTATTGCATGATGAAACCGTGAAGTTTGACTGTGAACACAGATATGTTCGGACAAGTTCTACACAAAAGCTAAAAATAGCTTCGTTGAATCTTCTTCAAAAAAGGGGTTGATTTTGGAGAAGAATATGAGATATGGGTTTTGTAGAGAATATCATTTTGAATAGACCCAGATCGTCTGTTTTTCGAAAAACTGATTTTTTCACCAACATGCAAGAACCCCTCAAAAGTAGAAGCTACGAAGCAAACTTTTTTGGGAAAAATTGGAGATATGGGTTTTGTAGGTGCTTGTGTGCTAAAGAGACCCAAATTCGTCATTTTTTCGAAAAATTGAGTTTTTCCTGAAAAAGATAAGAGTTTTTGAAAAGTAGAAGCAGCAAAGGTAGCATAGGCAAATTTTTCGAAAGAAATCTGAGGTCTAGGTTTTGTGGCCAATTTCGTGCTGAATAAACCCAGATTGTCAAATTTCTCAAAAAACTAATTTTTCTTGAACATGCAAGAAACCTTGGAAAAATGGAAGCCGAAGAAGCAACAGAAGAAAATTTCAATCTTTGAAGAAGAATGAAAAAGAAGTTGACCAAGATCGATAAAAGCTAAAAACGATGACCTTCTGTTTCTGAAAAATGATGCCCTCGAAAAATGGATTATGGAAAAGTGTTCTTTTGTGCAACCTGAACTTGAATCTATGAACTCTGAAAACGCCCTTCGTTTGATCTTCCAAATGCTGTTGAGAAGAAAATTTTGTGTTTGCTCGTTGAAGCTATCTTGCAAAATAATGAAGAATATATGCCCAAATGATTCTAAAGTAAAGTTTGGAGGTGAAAGAAGCAATTAACTCACGAAAACCCTAAATTTAGGAGTCATCACATGAAAATATCTATCAACTCGAAGAATTCCTAGAAAATAGGGCGGTCAAAGCATGAAGACGTCTTTCAAAAATTTCTAACTCAAGTTGACTTGGACGCCTCCTTGAGATAAGGCATCCAACTTTGCAGTGTTACAACATTTTTCAAGATTTTCAACTTTTCCTTGATGAAACACCTTCGTTTGATCTTCGATTCTAGACGTCTAATGGATCCTTTGGTCTGGCTGATGGATTCGTTGAAGAGCGTGATCAAATCCGAGAAAGATCTCCTAGAGGTTGCAAATCTTAAAAACCGCATTTGTCCCCTTGAAAGCTTGGGCGCCCTTGGCTTGCAGGGGCGCTTTTCTTCGCTAGAGTTAGCCATTTTTTATGTTTCAGTTTTCAATGTTTTCGGATCTTCAAATGAATTTTCTGCTTGATCCGCAATTCTGACCATTCAAGAGATCCGGTGAACTAGATGCTGGATTTGTTGGAAAGCTTAAAGAAATTTGAGATGAACTTCTTAGAGGTTACAAACCCCAAAAACTGCATTTGGTTGCTTGAAATCCTAGGCGCCCCTGGCCTGCAGAGGTACTTTTCTACTCCTGACTTATCCATTTTTTATGTCCATTCGATCTTCGATTGTCGGCATTTGACAAGTCCTCTGAGCTGGCAGATGGATTCGCTACGGAGTTGGACTAAATCTGGGATGAATCTCTTGGAAGTGACTAACCCTAAAAATTGGTTTTGAATGCCTTAATTTCTATGAACCCTCAGCCTGTAGGGGCACTTTTCTTTGCCAGAGTCGGCCATTTTTTGATGATTCTCATGATTTGCAATTTGCCCCTTTAATGAGACATTTCTACTTGATCTGCAATTTCGGGCGTTTGATGGATCCGTTGAACTAGCTGATAGATTCATTGGAAAGCTTGCTCAAATCTGGAAAGAACCTGTTTGAAGCTGCAAACCTTTAAAGCACTTCTAACTACCTGAATCCTTGGGCACACCTGGCCAGCAAGGGCATTTTTGTGCTCCAGATTTAGCCATTTTTCGATGGTTTTTGTCCTTTCCGAGCTTCGCATTCACCATCTCGTCGTCTACGTCGAGCGCGTTGCTGACAGGTTGACCGTGTTCACCGTCGTGCATGCATGATCATTTCACGTGCACGAACACTGAAAATTTGGCTAAGGCATTGACTACCAGGCACCTCCATTGGAATAAGGCATCCATCTTTTCTAGACAGTTTATTTTTTGCAATTTTCACCTTTTTGAATTCCCCTCCTCTATTCACCATTTTTCGAGCATCTTTTGCCGTAGATTGTTTTGTGCAACGTTTGAGACTTAAATTCTGACACCTGGTATCTGGTCATTCTCCATTGATGACCTCAAAGGTCCTAACTTTTCTTTTGAAAAAATGAAATAGACCCACTAGAGAAAAGCTAACTTTTTGATGATTCCAACTGGACCAGTGTGATCGTGACGAAGAATCAACCAATCAAAATCAATTTTAGCCATTTTTGCAAAGATTTTATTTTTAGGGTTTTCCCTAAAAATAGGGCCTAAAACCCTAATTTCAAAATTTTCCAAAATTTTGCAAGCATCCTTTTGACAATAAACCTAGAAAAACCCTATGGTTTGCTTATTTTTCAGATATTTCTAAGAATAGAAAATTGCTATTTTTAGAAATTTTGACCGTTCTTGACTTTTGATGTCAATTTTACAAGATTTTGATCATTTTTACCAAAATGCCTTAATGAAGCAAAAATTTTAATTTTGGGTACAACACAGATATAACGGACAACTTTTATTATAACGAACAACTCTTATTACATCAATGATCACATTAATTACTCTGTGTTTTGACGTCAATGCCAACACATTCCAACAATCTCCTTGTTCATCTTCAATGCATTAATGATATTGTAATGTTGACATCAATGACAACAATCTCCTTGACATCAATGACATTCTTTCCAACAATTTTCACTTGTGTTTTGTTTGATGAGTAAGAGGGAAAAAAAGCATTGTTTTTTGTATGACCTATGTTACCGGTTTGCCTAGGGGGACACTCGAGTAAAGCACTCCGGTGCGACCCAAGTTCGGGGTCCATCCCACAGACTATGGGTCTGATCCTGCCGAACCTAGGAGGCATATTTTAATATTTTTTGACTTTTTTTAACTTAAAACAACCTAATTTACCTCCCTAACCCTAGAATGTTAGAGATTAAACATCTAATAGGCAAAAGCAAACTCATTTTTCATATTGCGAATGAAAAACAAACAAAAAAAATCCTCCATTGCTGAACTTATTTTCTTGCTTCCCATTGCACGGATAGAGTTGAAGATTAATCATGGAACGCTCCAAGCTGGTGGTTGTACTATTCATACGCATTTGCAAGTGTTTGTTTGTTGTCAAGAAGATCGTAGAGGAAGATTTCTTCAAAAGAGGTAGGTTTTTTGAAGTTTTTGGTTTTTTTTTCTACATTTAGTTTTTACAAATGAACTCTCTTGTTTTGTTTTGAAGTTTTTGGTTTGTTTTCATTCCTTTAGGTATCTATAACACATGCTTAATTTTTTAAAATGAATTAACTTAAGTTGTATTTATATATTAAAATATTTTTGTTTTCAAATTTCATTTGTTTCAATTATTCGAATGTGTTGTTTATTGAACTTGTTGCCTTAGGTATTACAAAGGCAACAATTTCTAGCTCTACGAGCCAATCTCACTTCAAAACAAACCCAAACTCTCCCCCTTCGAAATATATTGAAATAGTACAACTTCCAGGTGGTGGAGGTTATGTTTGGATTTGTGATCATTGTAAAGTTGGATATTTGAACTCATATAGTCAAGTGAAAGGCCATTTGTGCAAGATCACTGGATTAGGCATCAAATTTTGTCCAAGCGAAGATAGTAAAGGCATTCCAAACATATAAATATTGGCAAACAGCAAGAAAAAGAAGACCAAGCACTAGATCAAATCATCCTTTGTTAAAGAAAGGATCTCAAGGGATGAAGCCCCCTACACCACCTTATCATTTTCAACCTACAAAGAGCCATCCATTTATGTCCATACCTGAAGAGCAACATGTGGCCTTTACACATAAAAGATCAAAGCAACCATTGGAAATGGCATTTCAAAATGAGACTATGCAGATTGCCAATCAAGACATAGCAAGATGTGTCTAAGCAAATGGATTGGCATTCAACGTTGTTCACTCACCATATTGGCAAAACTGGTGAAATCAATTCATGAGGCTCCAAAAGGGTATAAGGGCTTAGGTTTTGAGGTGTGTAGCACCTTATTAGATAAAGAGGTGAAATTTGTGGAGGACTCCTTGAAGCCCATAAGGGATTCGTGGGTCAAAATAGGGGTGTCCATTTTTGATGGATGGAAATATGCGAAAAATCGCCCATTGATCAATGTTATTGTAGTGTCCTGTAAAGGGGCAATGTTTTTGAGAGCAGTGGATTGTGAAGGAGAGGTGAAGGATGGTGCATTTATTGCTAACATTCTTTGTCAAGCTATTGATGAAGTCGGCCCTCGAAATGTTGTGCATGTTATAACAAACAATGCAAAAACTTGTAGGGTTATTGGGTTATTGGTTGAGGAATAGTATTCACACATTTTTTGGACACCTTGTGTTGTCCACTCCCTCAACCTAATGCTACAAAAAATTGGCACCAAAATTGATTGGATCAAACAAGTGCATGTTGAGGCTAAAGACATCCAAATATTCATCACCACCCACCATATGTCACAAGGAATATTTAGAACATTCTCGAAATTGGAGTTGTTGAAGCTAAGTTAAATAATAAACATGTTTCATTTTAGTAATCTTTTCAATTTTATTTTAATTTTAATTTGTGTAAATTTAATTATTTTTTATTTTGACTTTCAAATAGGTTGTTGAGACCTATTTTGCCTCCAACACAATTGTGTTGAGATGACTTGTGAAGGTTCGTGAGGCAATTTCTAACATGGTCATCAACCCTAATTGGTCCATATAGAGGCAATCTAGCACTACAAGGGCAGCAAAGGTTAAGAAAACGATCCTAGATGACATTTGGTGGGATCGTGTTGAGTATCTCCTCAATTTCACTAAGCCCATATTGGGCATGATCCGTCATACTAATATGGATAGGCCTTGTTTGGGTGAAGTATATGATGGCATCAACTCAATGGTTGAGAAGATGAAAGTCATCATTAATGCAAAAGAGCAAGATCCTAAAGAAAACTTCTTCAAAGAACTACACAAAATCATTGTAGAGAGATGGAACAAAATGACCACTCTACTGCATCTTCTTGCCTTTGCATTCAATCCCAAATACTATAGTTCTCGGCTCCTTTATGTGACAACAAGAGTTGCCCCATATAAAGAGCTGAAGTGGCTCAAGGGTACAAGGCAGCACTTCGCAAACTCTTCACTGATCATGACAGACATGATGCAGTGAGGGTTGAGTTCATGGGTTTTGCATGCTCCAACAATTGTGGTCTTGATGCTCTTCGAGACAAGTACATGGTCAATGCTCATAGTTGGTGGTACTTCCATGGCCAAGCATACACACGCCTACAACCTCTGCAATCAAAATTTTATCCCAAGTAAGTTTTATAGTCAAAATCATTTATCTTTTAAGTCTTATAATTTTATTTATATTTTAATTTTTAAATTTTGCAACTCTTAACTATCTAATTTGGTCTTAATAGGTTGCTAGTTCATCTTCATTTGAGAGGAATTGGAGCACATACTCCTTCATCCACTCAATAATGCGCAATAGACTACATTCAAAAAAGGTAGAGGACTTGGTGTATGTGCATTCAAACTTGGGGCTCCTTACACACAAAGAAAGTACCTGCAAGGAAGGGGACACAAGGAACGGGGATATCAAACTAGAGCGTGTTGACTTGGATGCCTCCACTACCCACTTTGCTGCACTTGATGTTGACGATGACTATGAGCCAACTAGTGAGCTTGAGAGTGTTAGTGCTAGTGGTATGTCAGTGCTAGTGCCAATGGCACTATTTGTGCTTCTAATATACCACTACATACATCATTTAATATGGATGGTGATGATGATATTGTTGATGACCCATATAATATTTGATGAATGATGGCTGATTGTTGACATTTGACATTATTGTTTTTTAACTTTAATCTATATCATGGCATTCAAGTTTGACTAATACTTGACTATTAATATGGTGGTGTATTTTGAACTTAATCATTGCTGCAAATATGTATATATTTCTGATTTTTATATGTTTTTGTATCAATGAACCGAACCCCAAAAAAAAATTGACCGAACACTCGAACCTGAATCCGAACTGGTAACTTAGTGTTTGACGAATAAGCAACACTGCTATAAGATTCAAAGTCACCAGAGTAAGCAGCACAATGAATTTTGTTTGATTCTGCAACCATTTTCACTTTTTGAGTCATCATACAGCTAACATACTTTTACTACAAGTAGTGGTGAGGCTGCTTGTGGTTCTTCTATCTACCTACATCATCTAATTTCAATGATGATGATGATGTTGATCTTGATGTAGACCCATATGATGTCAAAATTATTTATTATTGAACAACGAATATCTATCATGACATTCAAGTTTGACATATTGATATTGAATTAGTATATTATATTTCAAATTTGTAATATTTATGGTAGCTTTTTTTAGTATTTGCATGATATATGATATTCTCAACTTAATTCCTATTTTTTGTACTGCAAATATGTACATATTTATGATTTTTATATTGCTTTTGTACAGATGTACCGAGAAAGTACCTAGCCCCCCAAAAAATCATCATATAGGTATGTTATACCTATGTACCCATTCCCGATTCCAATTCAGAAAGGTAGCAATATAGCAAAAGTGGAAATTGAATTTAATTACCTAAGTTTCAAATAGAAGAAAATCCACAAAAATTTGGGATACTAAACAACGTTCTACCACTCATAAAAACAGAATGAATTTTTTTTATTTTGTTATTTTAACCAGTCATGTACCTTGTCAATCCTTCTTCAACTTCTCCCGCAATTTCTCTAATATTATTTACCTATTTTCCTCATCCACCATGACTACTTATGCATGTTTGTTCATACATTCAGCAGTCTTCATCTGTCAATTTCTCCTTAGCTCTACTTTCTTGGATCTTACTAGCCAGCTACAGAGTACATTGGCTCCTCTGAATATTTGTCTAGGATTTTCCTCTAGTTGTGAAATCATTTCATTCCTTCATTTGTCCAAGTCATGCAAGTCCTAGCTTTGATTGAATTGATTTGATTCTGGCAATGTGTTCAACTGGCATTTCTACCTCTCGGTAATTTCATTATTTGCTAGTTGGCTTGCCTGCTCTGCCAATCACTGACTTGTTTCCTACTATTTGACAACTTCCTCACACACTCCTATCATCACAAATTTCCCTTGGTAATCTCAGTTCACCTACTACAGATTTATTTTCCTTGATTTCTACATAAGTTGATTGTTGTTGTCATTGTGATTGAGACTTGGCCTATTAGTTCTACCTCTATTGGCCCAATTATGCATTGTCACCAAGCACCACTCTGGATTTCCCATTAAGCACAACACCTACCCTTTTGCTTGATTGGCCTTGTCCTTACTGATGAGCAAAAGCTTATACTGAGAGAGGGGGGTGAATCAGTATAAGACTATCTTTTAATTTTTCAAATTAACAACCACAATCACTTTAAGTGCACAACATAAATAAAAAAGAACACAATAGGAACACAAGATTTATGTGGAAACCCTTTCGGGAGAAAACCACGATAAAATATTGCTTATATAAAAATCTCTTACAAATTTACTTGAGACACCAATCCCCAACACTTAAGCACCAACTCAATATGAAACACCAATCTCCTTCAATATGAGGCACCAACCTCTCCAATATGAGGCACCAACCTCTTGATAGATGAAGTATTTGTTCTCCTTAATAATTCCCCTTCAAAAATCTGCCTTTGAATGATCTTCAATTATTTCTCTTCTCAAATCTGTTGGTGTATAGACGATTTATCAACTTATTCTTCACAATCCTCAAACTTTATTTATATCTTCACAAAAGGAGACGACTTCATGGATGGATGCAATTCTTCACAAATGAGATGACTTTCCATTATTTATACCTTTTCAAAGTGCATTTTCATCTCCAAATTTGGGCGCACCATTTAGGGGTTGGCCCATACAAAAAATGAATTTATTTTATTTTTGAACATCACTACAATGGGCGCCACACTAAGGGGGGTCGGCCCATACATAGGAAAAATAATTTATTTATTTTAAATTAATAAATATGGGTGCCACAATGAGGGGGAATCAGCCCAAATTTAAAATTAATTTAATTTGATTTTCTTTAACTCCCAATAAAGGCACCAAGATAGACAGAGATCGACCAGATCTTAATTTTATTTTATTACTGTCATGTGAGGGTAAAATCTGCTATTGTAATGATGCAAATTCATCTTTGATCAACAAATTTCATCGTGATGACCTTGCCATCAATTTTTACCATCAATCTCGCATACGCCTTTGACATCAATGACAATAATTCTAACAAACTCCCCCTTTGTCATTGATGGCAGCCCTACATAAAATAATTTGTGAATTAGTAAGAACATGATACTCCCCCTATCACTATTGCTCCCCATTTCTCTACTTCTCCCCTTTGACATCAATGGCAAAAGAATTCTTGGAGTTGTAAGATAGTGCAATGATGAACTCCCCCTAAATACCATCCCCCTGAATAATGTATTTCATCAATGACTAGATGAAGAGGATATTACTCCCAACTTCTTAGGTACTCAAACATCTCTTTTGGAAGAGGCTTTGTAAAAATGTATGCGATATGTTCCTATGTAGCAATATATTCTAGCTTCACTTGCTAGTTTGCCACCTGCTCCCTTAAGAAATGATATTTGATTGGAATGTGTTTGGTTAGGGAATGCATCACAGGATTCTTCAATATATTGAGTGCACTTGTATTTTCACAAAATATGAAAATGGGATGATTATTTTCTACCTTGATATCACTCAATGTTTGCTTCATCCAAAGAACTTGAGCGCAACAAGAAGCTGCTGCAATATACTTTGCATTTGTTGTGGACAAGGAAATTGAAGCCTATTTCTTACTTAACCATGATACAAGACAATTGCCTAGAAAGAATGCACCTCCACTTGTACTCTTTCTGTCATCCATACCACCAGCCCAATCCACATTAGTATATGTTGCTAAGGTGAAGTTTTCACCTTTTTGATACCACGATCCAAAATCCAAAGTGCCTTTTAAATATTTAAAGATCCTTTTGACCGCCTACACATGAGTTTCTTTTGGTGCAGCTTGAAATCTTGCCACCATACCAACTACCTACATAATGTCAAGCTTTGAAGTTGTTACATATAACAAACTCCCAATCATCGATCTATAAAGAGTTTAATTAGCCTCAAGAGATTCATCATCTTTACTCAACTTGCACCTTGTGACCACGGATGTACTCACAAGTTTGCAATCCTCCATCTTGAATTTCTTTAGCATCTCCTTAATATACTTGGCTTGTGAGATAAATATTCCTTTATCTAATTCAGAAATTTGCAACCCAAGGAAGGACAACTCACCAAGCATAGACATTTTAAACTCCTTTTGCATGTTCATGGCAAACTCTTGGCACATTTTATCATTGCTAACCCCAAAGACAATATCATCCACATAAACTACAACAATCAACTGATGATCACCTTCAATTCTAATATATAGATTGTTGTCAACAATGTGATGAGCCTTGCTAGCTCACTACTCAAACCCTTGTCTTTTTGTTAAGTCTATTTGTGTTTTTTGAGTTTTTTAGAGAAAATTTATAGACAGAAGAGAAGGTGCGCATCATATAAAAGCTCACAGAATGAAAACTTGAGCAAATCTAATCAAACTGAAATTGCAAAAGGTGTTTAATAGCCTCAACAATGGATTTAAAACATATAAACATACCCGTAAGCCTCCAGATTTTTTAAATAAGAAAAGAAGCCAGTTTGCCAGTCCAGAAGAAGAAATCTGATTGAATCTAGTGTAGAATGATACAAGCATGAAATCCAGCTGAGAAACTGGAGCAAATGAAAGGTAGATGCCAAGTGCTGATGATGGTGAAGAGAAACCCTCAAGAAGGAAGGCGTTTCTCCATGTAGTTGGTACGCCCTAGCTCAAACAGCCACACCTTTCAAGCAAAAAGAAGCCCAAAACATCTCAGATGGTACAGCCATTGAAGTATGATGCCTGCCATGAAGAAAGGAAGAACATCATCCACTCAAACCCTCTGTTGCTGATGTAGAAACCCCACAAAATTCTGATAAGACACTATAGAACTTCTGAATGAAGCTCTCTCAAATTGCACCAATTCAGCTGATCTCTCACAGCCTCACAAGTGCTCACACTGAAGAGATTTCGTTCTCCAATGGTGGATTGCTGCAAACCTGATCACAGGATGAAAGCAAGGGAAAAACCTCCAAGGAAAAGTTGAAATATTCAATAGATGAGTTTCTCATTGCCTAAAACCCTTATATAGCAAAGAGGTGTGAATTTCTAAGGATTAGGGCATACTTTAGGTCATTTAAATATTTTGAAATAACCTCAAGTCCTTTTCAATAGTTTCAGATTTAATATTTGGCCCCCACATAAAGGTATTAGTGATATAAAATTAAATCACCTTTTTTTTCCAAACTTATTTAAGTGATGTAAAATAATAAAGTCAATTTGACTTTATAAGAATACTTTAAGTTAAATAATAACTTAAATCACTTAAGTAAGCCTAACTTCCTCAAAACTCAATAGAATTCAGTGCCGTCAGAAGCAGACAACTCCTGTACAACCAAGGCCTGCAATGAGCCAATCCCTGATCACAAAAGATGAGAACGAACAAACTCTCCAGAAGATACCACTGACCCTCTAACCAAAACAGTTAGCCCACAAGGGTCTAAGTAATAGGCTAACACACTCAAAACAAGATCATGCTAAAAAGGGGGACATTACAAACAATAACTCATTTAAAGCTTTGTTGTTGTAGATACTTATCCAATCTTGAGTACCAAGCCCTAGGGGATTGTTTCGATCCAATCTACTTGGACATTTGCACTTTCAATAATTTTGTGCAACCTCTTATTGTAACATTTGTAAGCTTTGCTCCTTAAAGAGTATCCAAGGAAAATACCTTCATCTGCCCTAGAATCGAATTTTCCCAAGTCTTCCTCATCTCTTCTTATATAACATTTACTCTCAAATACTTTGAAATACTTCACTATAGTAGACCTACCCTTCCATAGTTCATATGGTGTTTTGGAATTGTTTACTCTAATTTGTCCTCGATTCAAAATGTAAACCACTGTATGAACCGCTTCTCTCCAAAAAGTGTCTAATATCTTGGACTCATTTAACATGGTCCTTGCCATTTTTTAGACAATTCTATTTTTCTTTTCCACTACTCCATTTTGTTGTGGAGTCCTTGCAGCAGAAAGATGTCTCCTTATACCGTGTTCATAGAATTCTTCAAATTCGTTTGAAGTGAACTCTCCTCTATCCGATCTCAAACATTTGATTTTTAGACTGTTTCATTCTCGAATAAGGCTTTGAATGCCTTAAACTTTTCAAAAGCTTCAAATGTCTCTTTCAAAAATGTAACCCAAGTCATTCAAGAATAATCATCAACAACATGAAGTAACACTCACCTTGCATACTCTTTGTTCTAGTTGGCCCACATAGGTTAGTATGGATAAGTTCCAAAGGTTTAGATGTAGAATACTCCTTTTTCTTGAAGCTCACCCTTGTTTGCTTCCCACATTGGCAATGCTTGCAAATGGTATTTGAGGGCTTTGAAATCTTTGACATATCTCTCACTGCCTACTTGTTGCTGATTTTGACAAGATTATCAAAGTTTGTGTCCCATCCTTTTGTGCCATAGCCAACTCTCATCTTTTCCCATATAATAGTTTTCACCTTTGATTTAACTAAGGATGTAGAGGTTATTGGCTGTTCTACTTGCATCTGCAATCAATTCCCCTTCCTTCTTGATTTCACATCCTTCAGCATGAAATGTGAGAGTGTGTCCTTGGTCATACATTTGACTCACACTTAGGATATCGTGCTTTAACCCTTCAACATATAGGACATTTCTTTTTTGTTCTTCCATTATCCAGGCTAAGAGTACCTTTTCTAGTTATCTTTGTCATACCATTGTCCCCAAATTTCCCCAAATTTCACTATTCCCCCATTTACTTCCTTCAAGGTGAGGAATTTTCTCGTCACCAGTCATGTGGCTTGAGCAACGACTATCAATATACAATTGATCTCTTTCATTTTGAGCATGTAGTGCAGTCTATACAAGCATGGACCTCTCCTCCTTTCTTTCCATATTCTTGTGTTTTCCTCCTTGGGCTTTGCCATAGTTTTCTTCTTCTTGTTCTATTTGCAAGAGTCTACAAAACCACTTCAACAAAAACATGTTGTGTGCCCAAATTACACTATATGTAATGTCCCTTTTTTCGAGTTCTCTTGCTTTGCAGTTGGCACTAACTTTCTAGGTTTGTGTCAACATGTTCAGAGGGGTAAATTGATGTTACCAATGAGATTTTGTGGGTATTTTGGGTCTTTTCTAGCAGAGTTGCTATTTTTAGTAACTTACTATGTTTAGTAAGTTCTTTCTGGGCTCCGATTTGGTCGGATTGGGAGATTGGACTCACTCACTATTTTTAGCAAATTGCTATTT
Source organism: Sequoia sempervirens (assembly GCA_007258455.2). NCBI lineage: Eukaryota > Viridiplantae > Streptophyta > Pinopsida > Cupressales > Cupressaceae > Sequoia > Sequoia sempervirens. The sequence continues at coordinate 335,404,794 of VDFB02271358.1, read as the reverse complement.
TAAGTGTGTGTTATTTTAGCACCTGGTTCGGCCTCTATTCCTCTTTCAGTTAGTGCAATGCTTTCCAGTTATAGCTTTGGTGAGTTCTAATGTTTTCAGAGGAATATTTTATTTTACCACTTAAGTTTATAATGTTGCTTTATAACTTAAGTGAGGAGGGCGTGGGTTCATGAAGTGTACCCCTTGGCCTAGTAAGGTGATGTTTTTAAAAGAGGGTCATTGTTCTTCCTTGTTTGGCGCCTAGAAGGGAGGTTCTTTATCATTTTTCAAGGCTAATGTTATGCCTCATAAGCTAGGATGCCTAATTGGGAATTAATGTTATTTTTTAAAAGAAAAGAAAAGTGAAATTTTTGGAGGCAAAAAGTTGGATGCCCCTCTTGAGGTAATTTCATGTTATTTTCAAAATGGTGAGATAGGGGGAAATGAAATGAGAGTTGCCCTAATCTATCCTTCACTTTATAAATATGAGTTTGAGCTCTCATTTGGTAATGCATGTTTTGACAACTTAAGGAGATGTTGCTGGAATGAGCTCAGGGAGTTCTTCTTTTTTTGGTTGATGATGAAAACCCTCTTCTTGGTTGTTGGTTTCGGTGGTGAAACATCCACCCTAGCTGGTTGGTGCTCTTGGTTTGCTATTGACAACAACTTTGGCTTGGTTTGGTGATTGGGTTTGGAGAAGATGAAGATTTATGAAGTTTTCTGATATGGGTGTTTAGTTTTTGGTGTGATGTGAGCTTTCTTGGAGTGTTGTTCAAGTTTGGTAGTGATTAGATGCCTTTTTAATGTACTGGTGTGCTTTTTCTGAGATACTGGAAAACAAAAGTTTGCCCATAACTCAGTAGGACTGCTAAGTATCATTCTAGGTATTGTTTCTGAGTTTTCCTCATTGTTGGGCGCCACAAAATGAATGTTCACTTGGCATGTTTGGCAAAGAACTGATTTTTAAATGTTGTTCGCCCTTCCCAAGAGTCCGTACCATTCATCTCAAGCATGTTGGGTCTGTATCAGGTCTGAAATTGCATTTAGTTGACTCCTTTTCATCACTCTTGGGCGTTGGAATTTGCTGGTGAAGAGTTTGACAATGCTGGAGCAAAATTTGAGGTGTTTGAAGGCTTGAAGATTGGCCAAACTAAGTGCCCTAGCCCCTTGTGCTTGAGGGTTGGGCATTGGATCAGATCTGAGCATTCTACTTTGTGCTTTGAAGACTATACCAAGTCTGCAATATGTTTTAAATCTGATTATAAAATGTTTGCACATGTTCCATGAAGTTTGAAATATAAACTTGGTATGATCTGCTTATAAATTGCCATGAACTTGCTTGTCTCACAAGCTCTCCTTCCACAAATTCGCTGCTATAAATCTGCTCACATATATCCTAAGTTGTCAATTCTGGTACGGATTCAAATACGGGTACGGGTACAGGTATGGCGGTACGGCAAAAAAAATTTCCTTGCGTACAGGTACGGGAATATATATATATATATAAACATAATGTCATAAACATGTTCAAAATTATAAATTTAATTATAAAAACAATGATATTCATTAAACATAAATGATAAACTATTAAACATAATTGCCAATAAATAGAATATTGAAATACCTCATATAATCATATTCATTAATTTGCAAAAATGTAAATACTCATGTCTTAAAATGTCATTACACATTGAAAATTCAAATTACAATCAATATTTAATTCAGTAGTCTTCAAATTTGTCTTCATCAAAAGCATCAAGGTCGTGGTCCACAATTGTATCAATTTCATTTGAACCACTATCAATTGGATTGCCACTCCCACTAGGTGCGTCAAACGCAGTAGTTGCCTCATCGTCATCTATAGAAGCTAAGGCAAGTTGTGCAACTGTAGCATCTAAATCAGCACACTCAGGGGCTAGATCCCAATTCTTTGTCACACCCTCATTGTATTCAGGTTTCTTATGTGACAAGAGACAAAGGTTGGAGTGTATATAGTCCAAATCCTCTGCTTTTTTTGCACCCAAACAATTGCGCTTGACCGAGTGGATGAAGGAGTATGTACTCCAATTCCGCTCAGCTGAAGAAGAACTTGCAACCTGCTGAGTATGCATACAACATTTAGTATTTAATTGTACTTGCCGATAATATATAGCATAATAGCATCGAATGAAAAATGAAAAAATAAATAAATAAAAAGATACATACTTGGGAGAGTATTTTAATTGCAAGAGGCTACAAGTAATTGGAGCCTTGACCATGTAGATACCACCACTCATCAGCATTTTTCCTATTTTTGTGTAGAAGAGCGGAAACATCATGGTGTTTTGAAGATATGAATTGGCTAAACTCGCTCATGACAATTCTTTAAACATCTTCATCTGAAAATATCTTTCTAAATGTAGCCTTATAGCTAGCAGCAACCTTCACATCCCTATATGGTGCCACCCTCCTCGACAATGAAAGTACCTCTTTGCTATAATACTTTGGTGACAAAGCAAATGCTAAGAGATGTAAAGGGGTGGCCATCTTCTTACAACGGTCAACAATAATCTTTTGCACATTTTTGAAAATTGTTTCCATATGTTACTTGGCATCGATTATTGTTCTTATTTTCTCCACCATGGATTCCATGCCATCATAAATTTCACACAAACATGGCGATCAGTATCAACATACCTAATCATGCTCATAATGGGCTCGGTGAAATTTATAACATATTCCTCACGAACCCACCACTCATCATCTAAGATTATTGCTTTTACTTTTTGGGCTCTTTTTGTGCTTGATTGCCTCCATACACTCCACAAGTTGTTGATGACCATAGAGCTCAAGGCCTCTCGCACCTTCACAAGTCATCTTAAGACAATTGTGTGAAATGCAAATCGAATTTCAGCAACCTAACATGGTAAGAAAATACATGTCACAAATCAGCAATGAAGAATAAAAATTAAAAAATCAAAAATTATATTAAAAAATCAAATTTAAATTACCTTCAACAACTCCAACTTGGAGAAGGTCCTGAAGATGGTTTGTGACATATGATGATTAGTCACAAACATTTGGATCTGCTCGCCCTCCACATAGATTTGTTTGACCCACTCAATTTGTGTGCCAATCTTTTGCATTACCAAATTGAGTGAGTGGACTGCACATTGTGTCCGAAAAATGTGACCATATCTAGCCTCCACTATAGCCCCATCTACCCTACAATTTTTAGCATTGTCCATTATGACTTGGACAACACTTTTAGACCCCACCATTTCAATGGATTCTATGAGGATATTGGCAATAAAACTTGCATCTTTTATTTGCCCTTCACAATCAACTACCTTCAAAAACATCACCCCTTTAGGGGACATTGCTATACCATTGATCAATGATCTATTTTTGCAATCTTTCCATCCATCAGAAAGATGGACACACCTGTTTCGACCCATGTATCCTTGATTACTCTCAATGCTGCCTCTACTGAACATTTCTCCTCCAATAAGGTGGTTCACACTTTTTCATACCCAGGAATAACATAATCAAAAGTTGTATTAGAAATGGCTTTCACCATTTTGAGCCAATAAGGTGATCTAACAATGTTGAAAGGAAGCCCATTGCCATAAATGGGCCATGCAATGCTCTGATCTGCAATATCCCTTGCTTCATTTTTCAAGGCTTTCTCCAATGGGCCTCTTTTTCATGTAGCCAAAGTATTTTCTCCTTCAAAAGATTGTGCCATTTCCATGAAAGGATGTGAGCCAGCCGGTTGTGATAAGCCACTAGGAGGTCTTTGCAAGCTTCTCTTGGCAAGAGGATGTGCCATAGACTTTGATTTTTTGCATGACATGTCAGCCTCTTGTTTTTTAATATAAGCCAATATCTGCCCCTTTGGCAACCCTCTTTTATTTGGCCCAGGGCAAACTTTTATTCCTTGTAAAGGAATAGTGCATAAATGGGCTTTCACTTGAAAGTATGGACTCTTATATGTACTTCCACATTGGCTACAACGCCAAACAAAAACCCCCCACCACCAGGAATTTGTTGAATCATTGTCGTATGTCGCCAAAGAGGTGAGGATGGATCATATTTCAATTGACTCTCTGCATCTATAACAACTGAAGTAGAACTACCGGCCATTCTATATGAAGTTATGAACCTAAAATAAATATAAACATTACAAATTAACAACACAACAACTAATTTTTTTAGAAAAAATGGGCATTATAACCCCTTATTTTGATCAGGGAAAGGTATGTTGTTGCTTAGAAGGTGCGATGTAAGCCTAGGGAGATTGGTGGTATGGGGCTCAAGGATCTATTTCACAAGGAGACTCTTTGGTTGTTAAGTGGGTCACCAAGGCTTTGGTTGGTGAGGAACCTTGGAAGGTCCTTGTCAAACACAATATTTTATCTATTGCTCCTAAATGAAAATCTGATTGGAGTGGGCTTCATTCTTTGGATCCTTCTTTGGCTCTTTCAAAGTTAAAACTGGACACTCCTCCATCTTTGTCTCAATTTGCAAGGCTTAGGGACTGGCTAGTGATATACTAGAGACCAATGTACTTGATTAGATGGGAGGGCATTTTCGAGCCTTTAGTTTTATTTGGTTGAATCTAAGTTTTGAGAACCAAAGATAAGTCTTTCAACCAAATATGTTGGTCATAAAGTCACCAATAATCATGGCAAGAACCAGCAAGCAAATACATTTCAAAAAAGAGACTCCACACCTGCTACCTTAGTATTAGTAGATAATATTGAGATCTCAATTACTTTTATTATTAGTATATAAGAATAAAATGAGTGACATTGAAAAAAATTTAGGTACCTTCTCCAATCTAAATGGATTGCTGATTCAACTAGAAATTGCAGATATGGGGTAAGTTTTTTGAGCAGTCCTGGTAGAATGCCATCCTTTATGTATGCAGCCAAAGAGACTGGGTCAAATAGCGGTCTGTGCAAATATAACTCAGCAATGATGCAACCCATTGCAAAGATATCATTAGCCAAAGCTTCTGAGGATGATCCTAATTGAGAAGCCTTATTCTGCCAAAGTAAGAAGTCTTGAAAGGTTTTCTCTCTTCCATCTTCTTCAGCTTCTAAACAATCAAGAAACTTGCTATATTCTCCATAAGGTGGATCTGAAATGGTGCTGGGTGAGGATTTTGTACGCCCTTTCTCCAATTTTTGTCCTAGCAAGCTGTGGAAACTCGAATTGCTATTAGAATTAGTTGCTAAGGTTGGATTATAACATGGAGTCAAATGCCTTGAAGATTCAATGAAAAAAGCTATCTCTTCCAGCTCTTCCAAAGATGATGGCACATGAAGATTGTTCACTTCAGAAAAACAGTTGTTGTTGCTGCATATATTTCCAGTCTTGGAATCACTTTGCCTAACCATTTTGGATACACTTTCATTTGTGCATTCCAGTAATTTGCTTTTTGTTTGAAATTCTGGTGGATCCTTCCATGAACTTTGCAGTCTTCTTGAAGAACGTTTGCGCATGGGATGAGGCCTGGCAAACAGTTGACGGCGTCCCATTGACCTTGGTACAGTAGGTGCAGAGGTTGACAAAGTTACATTCTTTGCTGCAACAGAAGCCTCACCACTTAACTTATAACCAAATGTCAAGTCAATCCAATGATGCAGATTCATAGATACCCGATCACTTTCTAAAGCTTCACAATGTAATGAAATAAACTCTTCAGGCGTGGCTGCCCATGATGGTATTATAAGATCACTCATTCCTTCATGAATGGAATAGAAAACTCGAGGATCAGCATAGAACTCAGGAATACATTCATCTGGAGTCCACTGGTACAAGCGTTGCATGCTTGCAGGATACTCATTTGGTTCATAGACAGAACGCACAGTTCGCCGTAAAACACACAAAGGCAGCCTTCTTGCTTTATAACTACAGACAGCAAGCTCAGAGAGACACTCATCTGAAACATGGTGTGGTATTTCAGAGCTTGCATAGGTAAAATCCAGTTGTTCATCCCCCTTTGCTAAATGCCACTTACTCTTCTTCAAGTCCCTCCAACCAGCATTGGAGTTCACATCAGGCCTTACACTGAAATCTATAACCCAAGGCATTACAGTGTGAAATGTTCGGTCACCCCATCTTCTCCCAGCCAATCGATTCAAAGCAAGGAGGTACTCGTAGTTACTTAACTCTCCTTCCCACCATCTCTTAAAATCGGATTCCCAATCCATGAACGATGACAGCTTCAATTCCATAAAAAGTGCCCGACAAGAACAACTATCCATGCAAATGTTTCCTTTATGGCCAAGGGCTATTGATGAATTAGTCTTTTTAAAGCTTGCTTGTACTTTTTGTATAGAGTGCTCTCCAAATCCACTGAGCCAGCACCAGTACATATCTGTCAGCAGTATGTTTGAAGGGCTCAGACCTCCATGAGCAATTCCTTGCTTGTGACTGTATGCCAATGCTGAGAGTATTTGATATGTAAGAAATCGGAGATGCCAATCAGTTTTGAGTGCCCCTGGGCTGAAATGTAAAATATTTTCTAGAGTAAAAGGAGCTTTTGGATGTACAAGATACATATATTTGGTACTCTTAAGTAAGCCCAAGATTGGAACTATATTGGGATGTCTGACAGATACAGAGGAAACATCTTCTCCACAAGATAAAGGCATACCAACTGATTTGATAAATTTTATTGCATAAGGGTCCATGCTTTTCTCCTCAAGAAAGAAATTTATTGATGACAATACATTTTCCTCCAAAGAACCGGAATTTAGACCCCAGAAAATGCTTTCTAATGCTGCATAACATGCAGTTCTAATGGCAGTGGGAGACAATGCAATGATGTTCTCTACAACAACTAATTTCAAATTTCCAGTGTCTTCTAAATACTTCATCAAAAGTTCGTCTATTGAAGCACTTAGGGACCTGTTAATACATTCAGAAATTTCTGAAGTTCCAACACCACTTCTCAAGCAACAATTTAATCTTGTTTCCAATAAATCACATCTTTGCATCTCCGATTCACATTCCCCCCCTGTACCTTCCACCTGCTCATTAAGATCTGACAAATTTGTTATGCAATCTCTCTCCTCTGATTTTGCTGTTGACTGCTCAGCTATATTTACATCCCTGCCAGCATAACACAAGGTCTTATAAAAGATTAGAGCTTGCTCAAACTGCTAACTAAAAGTCTAATATTTAAAATTCATCTAAAATACCAATTCTCTTTTGGTAAAAACAGAGGTGCAACAGCAAGGTAAATGCCTTACATGTCATTTCTACAGGATTCATTCCCATGCTCTGCTATGACCTGTATTACAAATTCTGTAGTATCATCCTTGCTAAGACAATTTCATAAAAATGTATCAATATTTTTAGAGAAAACTGAATAAGCACTTTAATTATCGTGAAGAAACTCCACAAAACAGATTCCATTGATTTCAGAGAAGTGATTGCAAAAATACCATGGTAAATTATCTTCCTTTCCAATCAAATCAACCTGCATTGTGAAATGTTCAAGTGTCAAAAACAGCAGATCCAAAGCCACACACTTAGACTATTGACACAATCCAAGCATAAACATTCAAATAGATGAACCTTTGCAAACAAGGTTACCCCACCTTAAAGGACATGCTGCATTTAAAACTAAAACGAAGTCAAAAAATGCAAATCAGAACAGACCTTTAGTTTCTCATTTTATTATTTTCAAATAACACTTTTATATTAAGAAAATATAAGTTGTCTCTCGTGAAGGTTACAAGCTAGTGTGCAACAGCACATCATAGTATGGATGAACTGAAGCATTTTGAACAATAGATAATAATAGCTTTTACAATAAACTCTTTATGAACATTTTATTCTGCATAGAAAAGTCCTTTCTCTTCACTATCAAATGCGGGCAGGAACACTGTCCCACATAACAAAAAATGTTCAGCTATCTTTTATTTATTTCCTTGTCAATTATGGACTGCTTTACCTCTCATCACATTAACTGTGTTACAGATTATCTATCATTTAGAAGACTAAGACAAAAACCCTGTGAGCACTTCTGAAAGTTAGGACTAGCCCATGAGCTACCTCATCCTTAAGATGACAATTTAATTCCATTCCCACGCCCAACCAAATATTTTGTAGCTTGGCACTAATGTATTGATACTACACACAGTTTAAAGCAATTCTCAGGTCAAAATTCACCAAGATTATGAAGTAGCACACAAAATAGAAAAGGGAATAACCATAGCTATGTAAAATTAACTATGTCAATTCATAATAAAGAAATGTCTTCCTAATGAGCTCTCATATACTCTATGAGAATGCTACTTCTAGCCTCTAGTTCCACGAATTTCTCAAGCACATCAAAAAAATCTTCTATTTTCCTTCATCAGTTATTCATCTTCTATGGTCGCAGTAAACATTGAGCCCCCACGCCCCTCTAAACCCTAAAGCCATAAAATAGTATCTCCTATTTTCACTTATGTTCATTTTTACATGAAAAAAAATTGCAGCCAAGTTAGAAAGACAAAGAGGAGGGTTTGAAGGTGTTGCTGGAAAAAACAGCATTGGTGAGGAGTGAAGTGAAGAGTGAGGTAGTGTTGTGACCTTATCACACATTGCCCCATTACGAATGGGGACCCTAGTTGTTTGCTCTTTTTTGGGCTTTGCTGTTGCGCTTCAATTTCATTGGATCTCTATTTGAGGGTCTAGAGTTTGAGTCTTTGAATGGTCACCCGAGTCAAGTGAAGAATCTGAGCCTGAATTAGTGTGCGAATATCATCACAGTGCTTAGAGGGCCCGAAGGATGAAGATGGATTGCCGTTTGAGTCAATTCTGACATCTCCTACTTTTTGGGGATTTCCCCTCTGGACCCCCTATTTTTTAGGGACTTTATTTTTGGCATTTTGGCCCATGTTGGACTTCCTATTTTTTAGGGGCTATTTTTGGAAAGTTGCTATTTTTGGAAAAGTTTCTATTTTTGGCAGGGTTTCCATCTTTGGAAAGTGCCCGGATTTCAAAAAATCAGTTAGAAGTCCTAAAAAACCAATGGAAAATCACGAAAATCAATAAAAAGCATGAGAAAAGGGCACACGGTGAAAGTAACCAGCATGAAATCCATGGCAAAATTTGCCTAAGTATGGAAAATGGCGCTCAAGGCAATGGCTTGAGACTAAGACAAGTCCGCCATGGAGAACAAGGAATGGCAGGGGCAATGAGAAAGTCCGCCCTTGCTGGAAGGTAAGATGGCTTGGCTCAGTGGAAAGTCCGCCTCATGTTGAATGGAAAGAACTTAAGCCAAGTCCGCCCTTGGAAGAATAAGCAATGGCTTGAGGGTAGGTGAAGTCCACTCCAAGAAGATGGCATGGACTTAGGCAAAGTCCGCCCCAAGGTAATGGCAAGAGATGAAGGTAAGTCCGCCCAGCATAAGAAAAGATGGCATGGACTTAGGCAAAGTCTGCCCCAAGCTATATGGCATGAACACAAGCCAAGTCCGCCCCTCAACAAGTAGATGGCATAAGAGAGAGCCATGTCCGCTCCAAGCAATATGAAATGGCTCAAACATAAGAAAAGTCCGCCCCCATAAAGATGGCCTAAACAATAATAAAGTCCGCCATATGAAGACATGGCACAAGGTAATGGCAAGTCCGCCCAAGGCTTAAAATGCATGGTAAAAACATTAGCTAAGTCCGCCATACCTAGAGAAAGTGGAGAAAATCGAAATTTTGCCTAAGCCTGGACAATGGAACATTAAAATGTTAAATGATATGCCTAGAAAATGAAGAAATTCACCAAAGACTTAGGGAGCTAAAAAGAAATTATGGCAAAAAATTGGAAAAGAAAATTCTCCTTAGGCAAAGACAATAAAAAAACTTAGAAAAAATCAAATTTGCCTTAGGATGAAAAACAAAAGTGCCATAATTAAAATAAAGGGGTTGGAAAATAACACATGAAAATGATTATTTTTATTATTTTTATTTTTATTTTCCAACACCAAAGAGATGAAATTCGAATTTCTCTCTTAAATTTAAATTTTGGAAAAAGACAAAAGGACTTCACTGAACTGGCGCCAGACTTAGAAGCTTTCCCGAAAACTGGTGCTGGAGATAAAAATTGCCATTCAAGAGAGAAGTGCAAGCCAAGTTCGAACTGGATTTAATGGAAACAACTGGATTTTGCTAAATAAATCGAACTTCTCATCTTTAAAATGGGCTTTACTTCTCATTTTTCAATCATTCATTTTTTGAAAGCAAAGTTGTGAGAAGTAATTTTGGCTAAGGCAAGAAAGTTGTAAAGTTTGAAGCGAAGAGAAGGAAGGTGAACTCAACCAGCCGGCACAGTGATCTTGTCCATTTTATTTTCCAGAGTACCAGGCAGATTTACTTTCTTCACTTCATTCTTGCACAAGAAACTTCATTCATTTATTGGATAAATTCTTTCATTTCCAACATAATCTTTCACAAAATTTGATCTATCACTTGGCTGGAATATTTTTTCAAGTAATTTAAATTTAATTTCAGAATTTTAACATTCTTTTTGTGCATTTTTGCAGATTTATTTTCAAGGAAATACAAATGAAGTTTGCCAGTAAGAGTTCACAGTCGAAGTCCAAGATCAACTCAAAGTGGAAAAACATTGTGGACACTGACCTCGGCCATATAGATTTTGATGATTTTAAGAAGAGAATGTATGGAAGTGATGGATTTTTACCTACGCCAGTTGCAAGAAGGATGATGCACAATGGCATTGTTCAGGCAGCAGGATTTCCGCCGGCAAAAGAATGTCCAGAACTCATGGTAGAATGTGCATTGCATTATAATGCACAGGAAAGACAGATTGAAGCACCTGATACTGGCATACTTAACTGAACCAGCTATACAAGAAACATTTGGAATCCCAACCTACAACCGGACATCTTATCGAACCAAGGATGATGCACAGAAACTTTATGAAGACCAACAAGATCTTTGTGCATCAAATATGAACAAGTCATGGTTGGTGAAACCTAGACCTACTGCCAAAAAGATGCCCAAGAAGTTGCACAGAACTGATTTTAAGGAAGAATATGGAGACATTGTTTTACTGCTGAACAGAATAGTGGGCAATCCTCAAGGTGCGCCCTTTGAAACTTGGATGTATTATTTCATTGATGAAATAACTTCCGGGCTAAAAATGTTCAACTGGTCAAGGATGATCAGTGATAGTCTCCACGAGCAGTTGGTCAACTTAGAGAAAACCAAAACCTTCCACATGAGTTCATATGTCATATACTTGCTTGCTAGGACTTATAGATATGCTGGTTTGATTTGCAAAGGGGTGGTTGGCAATGGCGAAGGAGAATTCAAGTCCTATGACTGCTATCCTCAGTTGCAGCCAAAGGAGAAGTCACACTTCAGACAGGCGCATGATGCCTTTCTTATGTATATCACTCGAATTCTCCAAGGCGGAACACATCAGAGACTCACCCATGAAGCTAAAAGTTTAATCAGCAAATATGGATCCTGGTTCATCCAGTTTCCTAGATTTACATACATCAGAATACAAGGATTCACAGGTCGCCCATATAGACTGCCAATCTATCCAACCAACAAAATGGTCCTGCTAGAAGTCCTAAGGCAACTGGAGACATATCAGAATATTCAAAGGAGTAAGCAAAAGGCTTCCATTACTTTCCCTTTCTTCATCGGCAATATGGTAGAATCCTGTCCATCGACACAAGCGGCAGAGAGTGCCCGATTGGAAATACAAAGGTACCCGTTCATTTCCTACAAATCTAGAGCTGACTTTGATCCACTTCATCATATTGGAACTGTGGACGGGAGGAAATATAAACACAAAATTGACCTAGAAGACTTTTGGGCAAATGTCGCTGATGAATATGATGTGAGAAAAAGACTGTGGTCAAGGTTGCCGTTGGATATGATAAGGACGACAGAACTCTTCCAAGTACCTGATCAACTAGAGGATGATGGAGTGTATGTGCAACCGGGCTTTGATGAAAGGCAGTCGCTTCCCCCTATGAGATGGTCTGAGCCTGAGCTTGGTGACCTGACAACATTCATGAGGCCTGTGTTCAAGTATTCTCGATGGTGGATAGATCAACAAGTGCAAAATTTACGGCAAAGGAATGTGCCATTCACATATGACTTGATGGGTGAGGCAGAGTCCTGTTCCTCAAATGCCGGTGCATCTCATGGAGGTGAACCAACTGATGTTGCCAACCTGAAAAAGAGAAAAGAAATTGATGACTCTGCAAAGCAGAACAAGAAGAAAACAACAGATGAAGGACCCGCTCAAAAGAAGCAGAAATCCAAAACCCCTTCATTCAGCTACATCTAGAAATGTAGATGAAATATTGATCATGGAAGAAGAGTCATGGGAGCAAGTCAAAATTCCTTCGCCAGTTTTAGAAAGAGATATGGAGCCAATGCAGTTGGAAGACGATGATCATCACTCCCCTACAGGCACGGAGATTCTTGAGTCGGACAATGATATAGATATCATAGATGGAGAATTTGAAGAGGGAATGATTTCTGCCCTCAAGGGAATTTAGTAAGCCCCATCCGTGCAAGAAATTCAAGATATGCAAGAAATTCAAGATATGCCAGAAGTTCAGGATATGCAGGACATCCAAGGTAATCAGGAAGATGGAATTGAACAGTCAACGATCCTAGATTGGTTGAAAGAGAGACTGAAGATAAAAGCGCCAACAGAAGTACCAGAAGAAGATGATACTGCAGACTTCTTGGCGAGGCTAGAACAGACTGCCACAAGGAAGCCAACCAAGAAATTTTCTACCATACAAAGAGATGAAGCTGGTAACCAAACAGTGCATGTTGCAATACCTACAGTAGAGAAATCAAGAGATGAGATTGCCTCAAATGAATATGCCATTACAACTATTGATATTGGTCCGACAACAAAAGGACAAGAAGTTGAGGACCTAGATAATTCTGTTGCCACCATCAAGTCTAGGCTGGAAAAAGAAGTGGCGAAGAAAAGGGAATATAAAAGAGAGATTGAGCATCTCAAGGAATATATCCAACATTTAACTAGGCCACTCAATCAAGGTGACCAATCAGCACCTCCACTTCCAAACTCTTCACAGGAGCTGGTCAGAAATTTTGAAGAGGAATTGACTACAGCCAGAGAAACTAAAGAATGGATGGCAGGAAAGAAAGAAGAGGCGATGGCATTCGCAGAAAAGTTGGCATATGTTTATGAGCAAACTTCCTCTCTGCTATCACGAGTTGCAAACGTCGCAGAAGCATGGGATGGCCTCCAAGACATTCAAAGTAAAATTATTCCATGTCTTCGAGAGATTAAAGGAATTTCGAAGCAGAGATTGATTGATGAGAAGATCATTGAAGCCGGAGCTGCATATGACTTCAGCAACTGGTACTAGGCACTGATCTCACGAGGAGAAGTCCTAGAAAGAGTAAAGGAAGATGGCGCCAAAATTGAAGAGAAAGCAAAAGAGATCCGGAGTAAGATCTTCCAAATGGTTGCGGATGTGCTTGACAAAGATATTGTCCGAAGAAAACACTTGCAATCGAAAAATTTAAAGGATAAAGTTCAAAGAATTTTCTCTACCACTGTCGGGCCAATCATGAAAGAAAATTTGACTAAAGCATTCAGTTTCCTGATCGTCCAAGACACCTTCTTGATACATGAATCAGAATGGATGATCACCTTTGCAGAATGTACAGAAAGTTTAGACTTGCTGGAGTACAAAGTTAACACGCTGTCGGACATCACCATGGAAGAAGTCAGCATGATCATGTCCAGGTTCACCGAACCTAGTGCTTTGCAAGTGGATAAGGATGCAACTCCCAATGAATGAGTTCTCTGCAGTTAACTGATTGTTGTTTAGGCAACCCTAATTAGGGTTTAGTTATTTTGAATCTGGGTTGTTAATCTCATTTTGATCTTGGTCGTTCATTGTACTCTGGAAACTCTATATAAACCCCCCCCCTCACTCTCTCATTTTCATAGAGATAGATAGACGATTAGAGGAGATAGAAGAGATTGTAGAGCAAGAGAGCATAGATAATAAGAGAGAGTTTTATGAAATTGTTGCTAAAGACTATCTTGATAATAAAGTTCATAATGCATGAGATGCTTTGAATCCTTTCATTGTCAAATGGTTGCATGGTTCCATATTTCTCTTCCTCGTAAAGTAGATTTGAGTTAGAATTTCATTTGAATGTATGTTAAGGGAATGATAGATTGATCGTAAAGATTAGTGAAACTTTGCTCATACTTTCTTTGGATGGATGATTTCTATTCAATGTGTAAAGCTAGACTGAGCTTTTGATGTGGATGCTTCATTGTTTACTTCGAATGATATTGTTCTATTGATGGTGTTGTTCGTAGTGAAGAAATTTTAAGCACAAATCCCCAGAAGATTGCACTTGCTTTGTGTAGTTGTCATATAGCGTGGCGAAACAAAGTATTGTTCTTTGGTTTCACTTAATCCTTACTGTCTCTTGATTTCGTAGGAATAGTGTAGGATTCCTCAACCCTTACTCCCTTTTTTCTTTTTTTTATCTAAAATCAGAAAATTCAAACAAAAAAATAACACTGCATTTAAGTCCTTGCTTTCTAAGTAACTTGCTAGAGTAAATCCCTTTGTGTTACCGGCAAAATCACATCATCCACAGAAGCTTATCGGCACCCCAACTTACGAAACATTGGAATTGTTGTATGATCTTTTTGGCAATCTTAGCATACGAGGCAGTTTTTCAAGAGAGGATAGAGTGTCTTTGGATTCTTTATTCTAGAGTGCTTGGTGAGTCATAAAACACGCATCAACAGGTAGCAACCAGCAAGAGAAGTAAAAGAAGTATGTTAATCTTCCATTTGTTCTTTTTTTTCAATTTTTTTTCAAAGTTTCAAAGATGGAATGTATTATTTTTTGTTTTTCTTCAATTTTCAGTTTATAAATTCCAAAACAAAACAGCATGAGCAGCAGTAGCGAGAGTAGTGGGCATGTTGAGAGGGAAGAAGAAAATGGAAGTGGTATGGGTGAAGTGGGACAGCCTCAAAAAAATCCACTTGAATGCCCTTCTGAAATTCTAAAAACTTATGCAAAAGGCTCCTTTAATTCTAAAAAACCTCTTCTTCAATTGGTGACAGTTGTAGACAAAGGCAAAAAGAAAAATTCAGGGGGTAGTAGATTGTGGAGGTGTCACATTTGCGACGATCATTTTAATGGGAGCTTGTCATGTCCCCGAAATTTGACCACGAAATAACCAAGGAATATTTAAAAACATTAACCAAATTGATATCATCGTCAAAGACAATATTATAATTAAAATATCGATATTAATAATTTGAATATTAGGACCATTATGATATTAAAAATATAAACATTGACAATTTTAATAATAAAGTAAAAACTAAAGATATATAAAATCAATTTATAAATATAATACCAAGACAAGAAATATTTAATATCTAACAATATTATAATTACCAAAAATAATATAATATTATAGTTTTACTATTTAGAAGGGAAAGAAATAATTACCGGATCATGAAACAAACATTAGATAAAGGAAATTAATATTCAGGTGATCGATATTAATTGAAAGCAATGAGCAAGGAGGTGCGATGGGTTGGGGAGAAGTATAGTGAGAAGACACGACCCTCACAGCAAAATCCATATAAAAGGAATTGAAAGTCATTAAAAAGATCATCGAATCATAGAATTAGGGTGCAGAATCAACAGGTAGAGCCTTGGGCTGACAGTTGCCTTTAGAAATAATAATACCGACAGGGGATAATAGGAAGGTCAATGCAAGGAGAAAGGGGAATCATCAGAAAAAAGAGAGTAGATACCTCTGCACTCGGACAACACAAAGAAAGTCATGATTCTGACTCAGACTACAACATGGTGATGTGACAAAGATTAAATATCTTTAATTTATGCGACGGTAATTGCATCATGAATATTTCATAGCACCGATATTGTTAATCGTCGCTTGGTTTCATGTCATATGGTGAAAGCCGGACAACATAAGAAGACAGAGATTTTATAGCGGAAGCCTTCATAGTTCGTGAGTATTGTGCCAACAAGATATCATGAGTATTGCGGAGTATTTATTGGAGTGCCATGATGTTTCCCCAGGCTCTAATAGCCGTCAATATTAAGACTATCGAGAGCTACCACATTTTCTGCCAATTCAACAATTATTCTATCGGGCTCCTAAAGTCATCCAATATTATCCTTGGGGCCACCGTATTTGCTTTGGAAGAAGAATGATTGCATAAAGGCGTCGCTGCTCTCATTGAAGGAAGGACCACAAATTGATCGATTGGAGATAAGCTAAACACATCAAAAAAGACAAACTTAGATGCCGTTAGAACTCAAACAGATTGTTGTTTCCTATTGACACAGATTTGGGTTCAAATCACTCAGCCGCCTGAATGAAAGGAAAAGGGGCCTTGAATGTGAATTCATATCTTGACATCAAGGAGCCACTCAGGGAAAAAGAAATAACTCTGCACACAATTAGCAACAGTCAATATACTAAGAGATTGGAAATTATTTGAATACATATGCACTTAATGTATACTTGATCAACCATGGAGCAAGAATTCATGAAATATTCCCCATTAATTTTTTTCCAAAATTAACATTCAAATCAGCAACCAAACACTGATTAGCGTTAGCTCCAAAAGCAAATCAGCATGGAAGTAACTCTAACCAAGAATGTTCACCAAGATCCCAATGTGGGCGAGGTGATAGCATATGGTCAGAGGATCATTAGGAGTAAACTGAACTGAAATTACAATTCATCTGCTGATGCAGGCATCCACAAACAAGGGGATACTCCACTTATTCAAGATTATTACATTATTAAAGGCGGCAAGCCAGCCATTTAAATCCTCACTTCCACTTATTAACGTGGGGGGAATACAGTCCACACAACCACTTATTTAGTGGGGGGAAACTTACAATTAAGAAAGATGATTATTTAAACTCAACCACTCAATCGTGGGAGTATGAAATTTAAACTAATTGCAGCAAATAAAATAAATAGCTGTTAGTACTACTAATCAGCTTTACAATGAATTAAACAGCTGCAAATAAGAAAGATATGCTTCCAAATCAATCAATGGTTAGAGTAACACTTCCTCTAACTCTTACAATACAATAATGATATAGAAATGAAGCTCAAACCAGCATTATATCAAAAACTAACAAGTCTGATCAGAAATAGAGAATACAGAAAATCAGACCAGCAAACTGTACATCAATGAAATGCACATAACTTTATCAATTTACCTCCAAATTGAGTGAAATCAATTGCAATGAACCTCTAGAGGATAGGCGCCCATGTCATGATGTGAAACAGCTTCAAAAAGCAACCATTAATTTACTTGCACAATTCTCAATGCTCCCAACATGGTATGGCCCTTAGCAAGGGCGATTTTGCAAGAATAAAAATAAATACTTTGAAATAAATTCTGATCTTCTATGGGAAGGGGCACCCATGTGCTAGGAATGCATATCTTCAATACCCAGAAGCAAATAAAATTCATACTAAAAGCTGTATACAAAAATCACTTTCAGCCATGATAAACCAGCAACATAAAAACTGGAAATATCTCACCAAAACTCCACAATAATGCTCAATATGTACTTCTGGATGAAGCACACTCTCAATCCACCACCTAGGGAACCATAGTTGCAGGCCCGAAGAATGGAATAAATTTGCTAAGCTTTCCCTTAGCCGGATTCTGGATTCATTCCAGCAGCGTAACTTTGCTCTTCAAAAATATGCATAATCAGCTCTTCAAACAGCAGCAATATATAAACTTCAATTGGCAAATGAAGCAACAAGAACTCTTCGAATTCCAAGAAGTTGAATCACTTCAACTTCCAAAAGGGATGCCACCTTTTTGCATTTTACTTTTTGAAATAATATAATATTACTCAACCTCTTTTTCACTTTGCAACAATAAAGCATTTAATAAATTATTAAATGCATAATTGACCCCCTTAATGGCCCCTCTTTTAAAACAACATGAAGTTATTACTCCTAGGCGTGGGGTACAACTGAGAAACATGAAATTTGACTAAGTATAAAAACTCAGTCCATGGAGATAACCAAAACCAATGCCAATACTGAAACTGATGGATAGCAAGATGACTTGAGTTGAGCTGCTGATGATGCTACTGCCAAATTTAGACTTACTAAAAATAGCCAACTGCTATAAATAGTAAGTTCACATCAAAACAATAGATAGCCAAACTGAACAAAACTTCAAAGATAGACTAGAAATAAAACTCTATAAATAATAAGAATTCATAACTTGACATCAACAGCCACTCAGGGAAAAAGAAATAACTCTGCACCAAGTAGCAACAGTCAATATACTTAGAGATTGGAAATTATTTGAATACATATGCACTTAATGTATACTTGATCAACCATGGAGCAAGAATTCATATAAAGTCTGAACTAGCAGATTGTGGGCACAAAATTAGGGTTATCCCAAAAAGGGGACATTACAGAGTTACACAAGGGTGTATTCTCATCTATTGGGCTTTAAAGCCAAAGGGGTGAAGGTTTGTGAAGATATAGAGGAGGATGAGAAGGTGGAGTGTTATAGATTGCATATGGAGGCAAAATCAAAGTCTAAGGGGTTGCCAATGCCAACAAAATTTGCACAATCAGCTATGCATATGCCCTCTATAGTTGGTAGTGCTAGTGGTAGTGTTACTCGTGATATTCATATTTCCACAAGAGGGAAGAAGAAGACTATTACTAGCGAGCAGCCAAATATAGTTGCAAGTTTGTTCAATGTGCATGCACAAGATGTGGCAGAGTCCTCTACTGCCAAGTTTTTTATGCCCATGCCATCCAATTCCATGTAGCACCTTCTCCTTACTTCAAACAATGTTCAAAGATGTAACTGTTGTTGGTTCCTCATTCACCCCTCCTAGAGAACATAAACTATGCACTACACTCCTTGACAAAGAATATTCCAAGGTGAATTTGGCGATGGAGGACATGAGACAGTGTTGGATTAGGACGGGTTGCTCTATTGTCATGGATAGGTAGACCACTATTAGACATCGGCCACTTATCAACATCATAGTCACACGTTTAGTTGGCTCATATTTTCTTAAAGCTATTGATTGTTCTGGGAAGCGCAAGGATACAAAATTTCAGTTTCATATTTTGAAAGATGCTATAGAGGAGGTTGGAGCCTCTAATGTTGTGCAGGTGGTTACTGATTCAGCACGTGTGTGCAAATTAGCTGGCATGATAGTGGAGAGTGCTTACAAACACATCTTTTGGACTCCTTGTTGTGTTCATGCGTTGAACAACGCATTGAAAAACATAGGGAAAATAGAATGGGTGCAACAAGTGGTGATAGAAACTAGAAATATTCAAATGTTTATTTGCAACCATCACACCTCACTTGCTCTCTTCAAGACATTTTCAAAGAAGGAATTCCTCAAACCTGTGGAGACAAGATATGTCAGTTATTTTATTTTGTTAGAGAGGATGCTTGAGGTGCAGGAGCCTCTACAATTGATGATGGTTAATTCAAAGTGGAGAAGATGGTCTACTTCAAACACTACAGAAGAAAAAAGCATCAAACAAAAAGTTCTTAATGATGATTGGTGGTCCAATGTGAAGTAAAAAATTGTTGTTTTTATTAACTTGCTTATGTTCATTTTATTTATAAATTTATAATTTATAATTTGATTGCTGATTTTATTAAAAAAAATCTGATTTTAATTTTCCAACTTGTCTTTTTTCAAATTTTTGTTTGCACTTGTAGATATAATTGCTCCTTCATTTCACCAATCGTGGATGTCATTAGATATGCTGATACGGACTCTCCTTGTCTTGGAGAGATTTATGAGACATTTGACAACATGCTTGGAAAAATGAAACAAGCAATTTCTAACAGGGATCGTAATTTGGGATTGTATGAGCAACACATTAATCCCATTGTGATGCGGCAGTGGAACACTATGAACACCCCACTTCATATGGCAGCCTTTGCTCTCAATCTCAAATGGTATGCACCAAAAGATGGTAGGTTGCCTCCCTGTGATGACAAAGAGGTAAAAGAAGGGTTAATGAGGGCCCTTAGAGCGATGTATTCAATTGAGGAGTCGAGTTTACTACACACACAATGGCTTGCTTTTACTAATCTTTGTGGTCCAACATTTGGCAAACCAAAGGAGAAAATAGATAGAGCTACATTAGCTCAAACGGATCCTATTGGATGGTGGATATGGCATGGCAAAGATGCACCAAAGTTGAGGACGCTTGCTATTCGCCTCCTTTCACAGGTTGCTAGTTCCTCTACTGCAGAGAGGAATTGGTCCACATACAGTTTTATTCACTCTATCAAGAGGAATAAGTTGACCTCTAGACACGCAAATAAGTTGGTGGCTATGAATAGTGCTTTGTGACTCCAGAATCGTCAAACTTTAGAGTATCGGCAAACTCCAGCTCTATAGTGGGATGTTGATCCAGAGGATGCCACCCAAATTGATGAGGAGGACACACAGGAGGGATTAGTTGAAGTCCAATAAGATGAGCCAGCCCCTCATACTCAATGGCAGTGACTCAGAGTCAGACTCTAATTTTGATGCAGTGTTGGGAGATGCTGATTAGAGGCAGCCTCATACTTTCCATCACTATGTTTTACAATTTGATCATTTGGACATTTGTAGTGCAAACTTGTAGCCTTTGGGCATTTTGGTGTATGCAATATTACTTTTTAGTTTTTTCTAATTTTATATCATATGCACATTGACAATGAATTATGGAAGCAATTAAAATTTAAATATTAATTTGTTCGACCCTCATGTGAACTCTATTGTTGTGTTTTAAGGATTCTTAACTCTATAATGTATATGTCAATATGATGAATTCCTTATCAATGTTATGATTATCATATGACTATTTGAAACTTCCCTATATTTTTATATAGCCGTCACCCACCGTCCCCAAAAATGGCCTAAAAAATATCCGTCCTCGACCACGTCCCCACGTCCCCCTTGTTAGAATATTTTGCCATTGATGTCAAGGTGTTTGTTTGATTGAGCTACCTGCTTGTCTACTTGAGTTGCTTGTGCTACTTGCCTATGTGTTGAGCTACTTGCTTGTGTTCTTCAGCTACGTGCCTGCTTGGTTGAGCTATGTGCCTGCTTGGTTGAGCTACTTGCTTGTGTGGTTGAGCTGGTTGGTTGTCTACTACTCTTGCCAAGTCAGATTCCTCTATCAACATGTTTGGTCAGCTTCATCTCAGTCTTCTAATGCCTGATCGGATTTAAAAGGTCAAAGCTCTTGTTTGAATTATAACGCCTTATACACTCATGGCTATAATTTTTGGCTTCAGCAAATTCATCTTATTTTTGGGGGGCAGCTTAGAAATTATAACATGGTCTTTTCTGTTTACGAGATATTAAAATCTTTTTGTCCAAGTGTGTTGCTCATGTAACATGCTTCAAAAGTTTTAATAAGGGCGGCATATTGTAATTCTATGAGCTCTCTATTTTTGGTGGCGGCTTGAGTTATTGAGGGTGGCTAAGTCTTTAGTGTGCTAGTTCCTGAAGGCGTTTCTTCTTGCCTTATCGAATTTGATAGCAGCTCTGAAAACTTTATTCAATACAAATATAGAGGCGTCTTATACTTTCTAACTGCAACAGCTTTAATTCTTTTCATACTCTGACAGCTTCAGAAATTTATAAGGGCGGCTTCAGAAATCGATGCCTTATATTGTGAAGTATAACGGCTTCAATTATTTTGTGTGGGACGACAGAAAGGCAGAGGTAGGAGACGTTTTTTGTTTAATTAATTTCTATTGCATATCCATTAAGGTGGATAATATTGTGCATGGCTTTATCGGGAGCATGAGGAAGTAATTTTTCTGATTTTGGAGACCATTAATTTTTATGTGGGCAGCTTCAGAGATATCAAACAGCTCTCTTATTATCTCTGCCTTCTATTTTTGGTGCCATGTTTTTATTCCATGTGACAAGCGTTGGTTTCCTTGGTATTGTGCTAGTTCTAAAAAGACTATGGCAGCGTCGGTTTCCTTGGTATTGGTTTCATTGAGGCGGCTATTTTTATTCCTACAAATCTTCAATCTATTGGCGGATTCTGGATTTTGCTGTGTTGTTCTTATTAAAATTATTATTCAATGCCTTCAATATTTTGTGTTGTGTGTGCAGACGGGGTAAGAAGATAATATTCAAAAAAGAGCAAGCTTTAAAAAGGAGAGATTGTGGTTTTTCTAGCAATATATACTATCCTTCATCTTCACTGGAATGTTTTTTTTAGTTGTTGATTCTGAAATCTTTGCAAGTATGGAATGGAAAGGAAATATAGCCACTACATGTTCCTTTTAAAATCTGGAGAAATTTATGTGAGAGTTCATGTTAAGGATGTGGTATTCTGGTTAAGAACATTCGAATACATCTACTCAAGGTGGCAAAAAATCTGACGATGTGAATTTCTAGAGGCTTCATGGGTTGTGTGGGAAGGTCTGCGTATGTATGGGCTCTGTTTTCTTCTTTTGAGATATCTCTGAGGCAGGGGTATATGATATCGTAAGTTTTTGATGATGCTTTGAGTGTGCTGTGTGTGAGTTTCAAAGTTGCTGGTACAAAGACCTTGTTTTTATACAGAGACATTTTGGAGGATGGAAACTTTATTTATGTCTTCATTCAGAATTACGAGGGTTGTAGAATGAGATATACACATGAGGTTTAGAGTTGGGCAATGTGTGTATTGAAGCCTATGTCTTCCTACAATCTGCTGTCATTCTTAGAAACTAAGTATTTAACATGATGTATCAGATTTTTGGAGGTATGTTCATGAAATGATGTATGAGACAGGGGAGTTTGAAGTATTGATTCTGCTCTAGTCTTGAGTACATTTTTGACATCTTGAGTACTGAGTTGTGTGAAGTGATTAAGTGCAGGTGGAAGAAGTTTTGTGTTTAGTTTCAGCATTCCTTAAGTCTGAAGTTGGTGCTTCAGCATCACTGGAGTTGGCACTTCAGTTGGTTTGGAGTTGATGCTTCGAAGGAGACTTGGTGCTCTCAGTAAGTTGGTGCTCACTTATGTAAACAGGGTTGGTGCCCTTTGGAGTAATAAAAGCAATATTTTGCCGGGGTATTTTATCCGAAAAGGTTTTCCATGTAATCCTGGTGTTCATACCTGTTCATGGTGTTTTATGTTGCTGATAATGTTTTGATTTCTGAGTTATATGGTTTTAAGTTTTAAAGTTTTGAAATACTGATTCACCACCCTCCCCCCTCTCCCCCTCTCAGTATTTCCTGTGTGCTCTTCACCCCCGTCCTGGAAACTTGATGGAACATAGGTCCAAATAATTTGGCCACATCTTTCATAAAGAAAATATAAAAAATCCACCTTCTCCTATTCTCTAAGTGAATATAGTTTGCATGTGGCAATGTGACAAACAGAGAACCCCTTGAGCATTACGCATTGATGCAAAAAGAAACAATACTAATCAATAGCTTATTCAAATATGAGGTGACATCTACTTTCCTCGACACAGTTTGGACCTGTGCTCTGTTGGTCATTACATATCTCATAAACAACAAGCTATCCCAGTCCTTCATTTGGTCGAGCAACAATGTTACCTAGTAATTGAGAACACTTAATTGATTTATTGGCTTGGATCCAGGGAAAGACAAGGTTAACATATATAAAATAAGTATGCAAATGGTAATGTCAATCATTGCAACCTATCATAAACTTAATATAGAAATATCTTGTACACTGTGAAATACGGTTATGTGTCCATCCATTGGTGTAGCATCGTGACCTGCAGCATCTTTAACATAGAGCTTGCACTGAGCATAATGACAACTCATAGCATGCCTTAATTTACAACAGGGTTTGAAGACTGGAGATAAATCAGATGTCTTTGACAAGCACCTTTGAATTTTTGCTGTAGAGTCCAGGTACTTCTGGTCTTAATGGCAATAATGGAGGTCCCTAAATTTTGCTGAATTTATTCCTGTTCTCTCCATGCTTTCGTATTGGATCTATGGTGGGATTTATGTGTTATCTGTATGGTTGTTCTAATTTTTAATCAGTAGCCAAGTGTGTACAAGAATCTACTCATTTTACCCTGTAAATTTTTATTAGTTCCTGCCGTGGGCAGGTATACTAATGCATTCATCTAATTTTATTAATTTGTTCAAATGAACCAATAGGAGCAAAGAATTAAAATAAGCTGACTATTTTTTCTAATGTATATATTTTTCTAAAATTTATTTCAATATATGAAAAATATTTTTCTTCAATTCTATTGGATCATAGTATGTGCAGCTATATTAGTATGAGGTAAGCATTTTGACTAATGTATCACTATTTTGAATAATGACCTTTGGACATAGCCTCTCGGTTGAAAGGATTCTTGTATTGCCACTGGACAGTAAACCCTACTTGACTACCAAAATAAAAAATACTCCACAAAGAGTTGACAGCATTCTATTTCAATCCATCGGATTTAAACTATTCCTGAAATTTCATAACTAGATGAAAAGTTCATAATTAGACTTTAAGACAGCAAAAACTAGGTACAAGGGTTGACTTTGTGTTTTCCCATAGAGTAGAGTATGCCTAACAGTTGTAAGGCTCTAGGGAACGATACTACGCATTGTGACTATGATTTTCAATGGACCTTGTCAACCGATGACACTAATTTCACAGTTGCCACATGTTCCACATCAGCTATCTCGAAACGTGGCCACACCCTAAATAACCAATTCGCCATACTCCACAAGACCATTCTGGTAATAGTTGCAATAAAATACAAATCAATTGGATCCAAATTATGCAAATTACCCAAAACGACATCTATGCAGCACAGCACAACCTCAATCGAGGAGGTTTTCCTCATCCAAAAGACAATTTCTAAGCAAAGTTAATAGCTAGATTTTAATTTCCTATTCCGATACACTCGTCTAGTTATTCTGACCATACTGGTTAAATTGCACGGCATTCACTTCATATAACAAGTTTAAAACATTCGTTTTCTTTAATATACCATTCATTTTTACTGTCTAAATTGATTTGCGAGGCACTCCAGGCACAAATATAAAGGAGATTAGGTAGGGTTCGTTTAAAAGAAAGTGAAGATAAAAATGGGCTACCTCACAGACGATCTTAGAACCAAAGGGGCGGGCAGAGGTGAAAATGCCGTACGAGACGAGCACCCGATCTGACAAGTCCTTGCAAATACACCGCTCCAGACCTTCCAAGCACATTTCCTTCTCTATTGAAACCTTCATCTCCATGTCCGTCTCCACTTCATCCGATTCGACGGAATTCATCACTCTCTCAGCATATGCAGACTGCAATTAAAAGGCTGTCAACTAGTTCGAACATTTATATGAATTGAAAAGCTTTCGCACCAAAAAATTTACTTGCATCGGTCGCATACATATATGATTGACAAGAGTCTTAGACATAGGCCTATGTCTCAAGCTCTTGGAGAGGATCCTCCACGTTAGGTATATCTAAACATTAGCATGCAATCGGGAAACCGTAAAATACAATCAAATGTTATGGGATACCATCAAAATTATATTAGATTATTATTTAAAAATATAAATAAAATTTTGAGAAGATTATATCTATTTTATTAAATAATTTATATAAATAACATTGAGATATATTTTTTTGGGATTTTTTAATTATGTAATTTAATAAGGAGAAGCTAATCTCTCGACAAAACACATCATGTCTTATACCATATCATATGATACTATCATATGTATCATAGCACGCGAACGGTAGGTTAAACGGAAACATTGACAGGCGGAGATGGATGAAGTACGTACAAAATTTTAAAAATGAGCAATTTGAAAAATCAGCAGTAATTTTAAAAATTAAAAATGAGCAGGAGGTTGCGAGAGGTTTAAAGTCGAGTTTAAAAAATAATCCATCAATTTTGCAAGTTTGATGGTGGACTGTGTCTGCGATGGAGAAAGAGTATATTTGCTAGTGGTTGATTGTGAACGGCGATGGAGACAAAGTATATTTGTCAGTGGTTGATCTATCAAACCACAATGTCAACCCCTCCATTATCATCTGCAGCTTTGTAAGTACAAAATGGGTATATTAATTTGGTTGATGTTGGTGATTTAGAACAAACGGCAATTATTTTGGTTTCCGATTTTTTACAACCATGTGTTGCAGAGAGATATGCTTGAGAGATCGATGTTTGAAGTGGCAATGTGGCTTCTGAAATTATGGAGACAGAATCGGGAGAACTACAATTCTTGGACATCGTAAGAGTGGTTGCAGAGGCCTTCAAAATCGTGCGCTCTACAGCAAAAATACTAGGCGCCATCACACTTACGCTACTTCTGCCTCTTTCCTTTGCAATCCTCAGAGGGCACATCTTTGGAAAATGTGATAAACCCACTCATCATGGAGATGATTATACCAAGATTAAATTGAAGATTTAAGCTAACTAGGTGATTAAACACCAAACAAAGAATTCCATTGACTTGATCCCTTAAGAAGGTTGCATTATGAATACTTAGTTACAACAAGCAAAATACTAACAACAATATTAATTATGTGAAGGCTACAATTTATTAGACAAATAAGGCAATTAGAAATAAGAATGATCAAAGTCAGCAAATGAGTATGTACAGCGATTAAACCATAAAAGCAAGCAAAGTCATATAATATAAAAGCTATATAAGATAGATCAAATAGGACAAGAAAAGAGATAAGACAAACTAAAAGGCCACGCTCATTTAAGGAAATAATTATTAAAAGAAAGGAAACGATTCATTACATAAGGAAAAGGTATGATCCATGTTAAAGATAAACGAGCAAGCAATTAAATGAATAAAAACAAAGGAAAGGTGTAGCGATACATAATGATTTATTAAGTGCAGCAACTATATTAAGGCAATGGTCATTATTAATAAAGTAGTTATTGATAAAAGAGGCAGTGCTTCATTCTAAGACAACAATTATAATTATTAAAGGTTGCTATTAGTTTTGAAGATAATTAAAGTTTATTTTAATGTAGTAATTAGTGTCCAAAAAGCAGCAATCAGCTTTGTTGATAAAGGGACATGACCATTTAAATGATATCTCTTTTTAAAGAGATATGTCTTCTCATTTAGGCATATAAATATTGATTGCATTTTTAAAATGGAGGGTAGAATGCAAACTTTATGAACACATTTATTTCCAGATTTAGATCACTCTAGTTTGAGCAGAACATTATTTACTATGGAGGCATATATTTCAAGTATATAATTCAGGAACAATTTCAAAATGAATTGCATATTTATAAAGATAATATTTAGACAAAGCAATTGGACTTCAAGGCCAAATATCTAAGACATATTGGTAGACTTGTATACAATTAATGAATGGTTTCCAATGGTATAAATCAGAGATAGTAATCAAGACTCAAGACCTATTGATTTATCATAAATAGGTAGATATTTATACTCAATGAATGCCTAATTATAGAGATATAAATCAGAAACGGAAAACAAATCTATATTAAGATCAAGATCATCATTTTGTGCATACCAAAATCAAAGGCATATGCATAATAATAATATTACATAAGCTCTTACATGAAGACTGTCCACATGGAATCAC
Source organism: Sequoia sempervirens (assembly GCA_007258455.2). Lineage (NCBI taxonomy): Eukaryota > Viridiplantae > Streptophyta > Pinopsida > Cupressales > Cupressaceae > Sequoia > Sequoia sempervirens. Next base: position 335,377,190 of record VDFB02271358.1, on the reverse strand, counting down.
ATATTGATTCTCTCCTTGTAAAGAAATTAGACTACATATCATAAATTCAAGAGAGTTATTATCAACTTTAATTATCTAATATCCTATTATATATATGTGATTGCTAATATCCTACTGGGGACATTACAGTGGTATCAAAGCTAGTGAATCTGTCAGCCTTTGGGTAAATATTGAAAAACTTGATTAATCGTGGCAACAAAAGATATCAAACCATTGGCAAGGACACTCTATGAAGCAGGCAACAAACTTACTATGGAATTTCAATCAAGGGATGATGTCTTGAACACGCTTAAATTGGTGGAAGAATGTTTAATTCATATTGAGTAGTCATCCAAAGTGTTAGATCTAGCTCTAACACCTACAGTAGCTGCCTTGAAATAACACAAATGGTTGAGGCATCATGATGAGGAGATCAAGTTGTTGGTTAGCTCTTGTTTAAGTGAGGTAATGAGAATTTTGGTACCTCTAGTTCCTTATGACAATGATACAATGAAAGAGGTTGTACACTTGATTATATAGAAAGCTTTGAATATCTAGATGACACCAATAGTACACATTATTCAAGAAGGGTGACCATATTAAAAACATTTGTGGAAATAAGGACAAGTATCCTCATGGATTTGGGATTATAGGACCAAGTCCATGACATGTTCCATTTTTCTTCACCATGATCAAGAACACACATAATAAAGATATTTTTGCAACCATGAAAGATATCATGATTCTAACCATCAATGAGAGTGATGTCTTCTCCTAACCCACCATATTTATACTATGGAATGTTTAGAAATAAGAATGGGTTCCCTCTTCAGCTACATATACATTGTTCCTCGATGTGTTCCCACAATGTGAGAAAAAAAACTAAAACCTCACTTGGAAAAAGAAGAGCAAGAGAGCATCAATTCAGAAAATGAATGGGAGGAAGTTCCTTTAGTGGTACATACAGAATATAAATGCAAGGAAATATGAGATGTGGAAAGTTTTCATAATGAGGAAGATAAATTCTCATATGTTTCTTCTATCACAGATGAACTAGGTACTTAGGTTCATGAGGATCATAAGGAAGCTACCTTGATGAGGAGTTGATGCGTGAGGAACAAGCTAAAAATAATGAATGCTTTACATTTGATGTTGGTGATGTCTTCTTTCACTTCAATGATACATGAGGTTTTTGGTTCGACTTTCAAAATGAGTCTGTGGAGGAAAATGTTCTTTGTGATTGTTAAGATATGGTGTTGTACACCATTGCATTAAATGATTTATTATAAATTATTGTAATTAAATAATTATTTAGTTGTGATGCACCTTGGTGGTGTGGATAATCACACTAGGTAATTATTTGGGGGTCCACTTGATGTTGTATTGTAACATTGTATTATTATTTAATGTGTGGGTGACATGTGATAATAATTTAATATTGGAGAAATATTAAATAATGTGATGTCTTAGTACACAATATTAAATAAGGGATTAGTGGTTTTGTATTCACATGGTTTTGTGGTACATGGTTTCACCTTACCACTAGTTGTATTTTGTGCGAGCTTGTGTCTATAAAAGCAAACACATGTGCAGTGGTTTAGGTTGGCTGAGTGGGTTGACTATCATTATTGAGTCTTCTTGAGGAGTGCATTTGTGAAACATGGCATGGGATGTGTAGATTCATGCTTGGACACATGGGAGTGCATTGGAGGGCTTGATGCTTCAAAGGTATTCATCATAACTCTTGTATTGCTTTATTTTTGAATAATATGATGGAGTATGGATGCTTTTGGAGGTTGGGTTTTTCCCTCTTGTGGGTTTTTCCAAGGTATATCTTGTGTTATCTTGTGGCTTGTCTATTTGATCTATGCATTTGGAAAAAATTTATGCATGTGTTATCTCTCATGGGTTATGTAGGAAATGATTTAAGATGGTGAGTTTGAATGCAATATTTCCTAACAAGTGGTATCAGAGCTTTCATGGTTGGAATTTTTATGTTATAACCCTAGTTTGAGAGTTTTTGCAAAGTTGAAGCCATGGACATGCATGTAGGGTTTGAGGCATTGCAAGATATGGAACACATGTTGCAAGTGTTTATTTGTTGATATGGGCTTTTCGGTTGCCAAGATTTGTTGGGTTTATTGCAGATTTGGATTTTTTTAAATTTGGGTAAAAAAGGGTTTCTTGGTTTGAGTTTGAAAATGAGGGTTTTGTAGGGGAAATTTCATGGATGACCTCTTGAGACAAAATGGACCTCATGGTTGGATTTAGGTTGGCTGAGAGACAAATTTTGACATAAAATTCGACCTATTTTGGAGAAGTTGAAAAAAAATACAAATTTTTTATAGGAAAAAGACCAATTTGCCCATGTGTAGAAAAAAATATTAAAAAAATAAAACCCCTATTATTAAAAACTCCACAGAAAACATTTGGGTTGTCAGGAATTTTTTGAAAATTTTTAAAGTCCTGTAAAATAAAATAAAAAAATTAAAATGCAAGTTGGGGTGGGGGGGGGGAGGCGGGGTCAGTGGAAGGGGTCCGCAGACCTCCCCGACCACCACCGCTCTGTCCCTGGGCGGCGACCTACTGGTCATTGACAACAGGGTACCTCTAGTACCCACTACCAATGGTACTAGCAAGGTATTATCGCCAGCTACAGTCAGCCAGCGTGGCCTTTGGCCGTCGGTCAGTGGGCCCTAAAAATCCACTGATCAAATTGTTGAAAACAAATTTTTTTATAAAATTTAAAACCTTTAAAATCCGTTGAAATTCATATGCCGGACTTCAAAAGTTCCTAAGCTAAAAACTATAAAAGGGTCGGGTCCGACGGTAGGGGGAATAATTTTTTTTATTTATGGAAAATTAAACCATATTGAATTTGGATTTGGAATCTGCCATCAGCCAGACATTGCTGCCAATAGGCCACTGGTGGAGCCACCAGAGCACCACCCCAGCTTGTCCTATAAGGCAGATTGGAGGACTTTTATTCAAATGGTCATAACTTTTGCCTAGTATGTCAGTTTTTTGACTTCTTGTAGTCGTTAGAAAGTTGGTTCCAAGCACTACACAGTGGTATAGGTTTGGTTCCTTGATTTTTATGTTTTGACATGTTTCTGGAGCCTAGAAGTTAGATGTTCTCATTTGCACAGTTTTGGTTATAAATTTTGCATACTGAATTGATTTTTTTATTTCAAAGAGGCATTGGAGAGAATTTGCAATGTAATACACAGTGATTCAACGTGTTTATCAGTTTGTGATGCAGTATGAGCTTGGTACTTGTTTGATCACCAATAGGTGTTGAGACTCGAAGTGTGATTGTGTGAGCATCCGGATGAGTTAATGAGCCTAGTTTTTGGTCCAATTTTGGGTAGAATCTATAGTTTATTTGCTAGCATTTGTCATGGACTTTGATGTTAAATGTTAATATTTTCATAATGTTTCCCTCAAACCATAGACATTGGGTTTAAATCCTATATTTGCAAGTTTTAATGACAATGGCATATTATGTGGATTATTTATATTAATTTTGCATTTGGTTAATGAATGTTCCTTAAGGTGGTTATAGATGTGGAGTTATTGTGTGTACTGACATTGCCATGCAGATTTAATTTAAAGATGCTAAGTTGAGGAAGGGGTCCGCAAACCTCCCTGACCACCACCGCTCTGTACCTGGCCTGCGACCTACTGGTCATTGACAATAGGGTACCTCTAATACCCACTACCAGCGGTACTAGCAAGGTATTGTCGCTAGCTGCAATCGGCCAGCATGGCCTTTGGCCGTCGGTCAGTGAGCCCTAAAAATCCACTAATTAAATTGTTGAAAACAAATTTTTTTGAAAAATTTAAAACCTTTAAAATCCATTGAAATTCATATGCCGGACTTCAAAAGTTCCTAAGCTAAAAACTATAAAAGGGTCGGGTCCGACAGTAGGGGGAATAATTTTTTTTATTTATGGAAAATTAAACCATATTGAATTTGGATTTGGAATCTGCCATCAGCTGGCCACCGCCACTAATAGGCCACTGGTGGAGCCACCGGAGCACCACCCCAGCTTGTCCTATAAGGCAGATTGGAGGACTTTTATTCAAATGGTCGTAACTTTTGCCTAGTATGTCAGTCTTTTTACTTCTTGTAGTCGTTAGAAAGTTGGTTCCGAGCACTACACAGTGGTATAGGTTTGGTTCCTTGATTTTTATATTTTGACATGTTTTTGGAGCCTAGAAGTTAGATGTTCTCGTTTGCACAGTTTTGGTTATAAATTTTGCATACTGAATTGAATTTTTTATTTCAAAGAGGCATTAGAGAGAATTTGCAATGTAATACACAATGATTCAGTGTGTTTATCAGTTTGTGGTGCAGTATGAGCTTGGTACTTGTTTGATCACTTGTAGGTGTTGAGACTCAGAGTGTGATTGTGTGAGCATCTAGATGAGTTAATGAGCCTAGTTTTTGGTCCAATTTTGGGTAGAATCTATAGTTTATTTGCTAGAATTTGTCATGGACTTTGATGTTAAATGTTAATATTTTCATAATGTTTCCCTCAAACCATAGACATTGGGTTTAAATCCTATATTTGCAAGTTTTAATGACAATGGCATATTATGTGGATTATTTATATTGATTTTGCATTTGGTTAATGAATGTTCCTTAAGGTGGTTATAGATGTGGAGTTATTGTGTGTACTGACATTTCCATGCAGATTTAATTTAAAGATGCTAAGTTGAGGAAGACACCGCCAGCTGGGCATGCACCATAACGTCTAGCAAATGAATCACTCAAGGTCAAAGGAGGATGACAGTAGAAGGTTCCTCATGCAACTGAATGTAACCGCCTTGTAGTGGACTTTAATGATTGAGCATGCATGGGCATTACTATTGTGCTAGATCTACGTTTGGACCTGCATGTCTGACTAGATTCCATGCACACGTAACTGTCATCGCTCCTTTTTCTCTGTTTTCCCTAAATGGTGTCCTCCTAGTCGTGGAGTTGATTGTCTTGTTTAGCTGATAGTATAAATAAAGATCTGATTCTCCTTCCTTAGGAGGTTGCACGATTTGATATTGTACTTGCACTCTCAATTTTTCAGTAATACAAATACATTACTCTTTTGTACTCATGATTTATAGTGAATAAAATAAAGTTCTAAGTTTGAGCATCTGAGTTCTCATTAGTTTTAGAGGATACTTATCCAAGGGGGCCCACTTGGTGAGTAATATGTCTTCTTAGTTTAGTATTACTTACCGTTTAGTAATTAGTTAGAAATTTGGCACCAACTGTTCCTGCAGTCACTAGAATTCCATTCTGTGACTGTTCCTGCAGCCAAAGCAGACAGAGTAGTGCCCTGTTTGTTGCTCATATTTTCATTCCTATTATGCATTTTAGTTTGATGTAGTTTTTAATTGATGGTTGGTAGTTATGGAATTCCCTTCTAAGCAATTTACTTTCAACATTGTGTGTTCCTTAATTGTTGAATGAAATGGCTACTTTGAGTTCCTAGTGCACATACTATACTGACCCATTTCAAGTTCACGTCCCTGGGTTGACAAGTTAAATGCACCTTCATGATGATTGAAATAGCTATTCAAGTTAGATGTCCAATCTCTGAATCATGGTTGTAAGGGCTTAGTTATTAAATCATTGTAGGAGGTCAACATTTTTGGCACTGTTGTCGGGGATGGTGTCAAACTAGGGAGTCATTTTGAGTCATTGGTAGTTTTTCTTGCTGTAATGTTTCTAGAAGTTATTCTTAGTATATCCTCATTTAGGAAGTAATGACCCCCCTTATTCTTTACCAATTCTTTGTGTGAGCTGACTAATAGTGAGTGATACTGCATGCACAGAGGAAGGAGAAGGGATGCTTATGGGAGATTCCTTCCTAACAATCCTAATCCATTCCAGCTAGTTGAATATCAGAACCTACCAAAAAAAGAAGAAGATTCACACCCCTTTGCTGATGCATTTCCTATCAACTAGCTCTGAAGTCTCGTCTGAAGATCAAAATCAGCTTGAGAACCCCTTTGCTTTGGAACTACATCAAGTAGGCATGGGTGATGCAAATAGGAATAGACCTAACCAACCAGCTTTTCCTTTCTCCATTTCCCATCAGAATGAAGTTGACAACATCAAGAAAATTCTTGCCTCAACACTCCCCAAGTTTTATGGACTTGTCACAGAAGATCCTGATACCATTTTATTTGAGTTTGACATACTCTACAGGAGCTATGATTATACTACTAATGCCCATAGGCTTAAGCTATTTCCTACCACTCTGAAAGAGGCTGCATTAAGATGGTCCATGAGCCTAGGCAGAGATACTGTGGAAAGTTGGGAAGACATGAAGACAAAATTCCTTGAGAAATACAAGGAATATCGCAGGGGCAGTGACATGAGAGGAGGTGACATTTTCAGGATGCAACAAAAGGAAGATGAGAGCCTGGAAGATTACATTGCAAGGTTTCTATTTTGCCTACAACAATTTCCACACCATACACTTAATGAAGACTCACAAAAGTTGTTTTTCTTGAGAGGAATCAATGATAGTTGTACTGATGCCTTGGACCTCATGGGAGGAGGAGATATCTCCCAAGTTCCTTGGGAATATATCAAGAAAATATGTCAAAACTACTCTAGGGCAGCTTCACAGAAGGGGAGAGCTTACCAATCTTCCATGGGTAAGTCAACTACCGGTGGAGTTTCAAGAATGGAGATTACTCATTTGCTAGCAGACTTCAAGCAAGATGTCATAAATAATCTAGCCACTTAGCTAGATACACTTCAGGCCAAGAAGAAGCAAGAGGAGGCAGAGGCGATGTTCACAGAGTATTGCCCCCACTGTAGACAAAAGAAGGACTGCAGATGCAAGATGGTAGCTAATCTTGAAAGCAAGCAGATTCCACCTGAGTTCAAACCAATCTAGATTGAAGAAGACCAGATCTACTATGTTGCACAAAGGAAGTCTTGGGCTCCAAGACAAGGTATGCCACCAGATCCATTATCCTATGTTGGTCCATATTTTAATTCCTATTCATCTGGTAACCAATGGCAGCCCCCATATCCATCCAGTTATGGAGGATATCCACCACATCCTTGGAGTAACCCTCCAAATACTTGGCCTGGTCATCAGAGTTCTCCATCCCAGTGGCAACAACCTCTGGGGAATTGGCAGCAATTTCAAGGGCATTGGCAGCCACCTCCAGGAAATTGGCAGCAAACAAATCAATGTAGAGGAGGACAATAATGGCCTACCTAGACAACCAGTTACATGCAACCACCTTCTTAGCCCTAGCAGCCTGCCATAATGTCTCCACTGCTAATCCAAGCTCAAATGCACCTAAACCTACTCAGCTACCAGCTCAACCCACACCCAGTCCAAATAACAAACCACGGCAGTAGCCTGCATACTCTGTTGATTCAAATCAATTCCCTGCATATGCTATGAGTGTAAGTGACATCCACTTGCATTCAAGAACTACTCTACCAACCCCTTCCAAACCCATTATCACTGAACTTCTTGTGGAAGAGGAAGAGGAACCTCTGAATGATCCCATTCAGCCAAGTGTACCTAAAAATCCTGAACCAGTCCAAGTCAAGTAAAATGAACAAGAACCACCATTTCCTCAGAGATTGGAAGTTTCCAAGAAGAAGGAAGAAAAGGAGGATACAAATTTTGATATCTTGGATCAGCTGAAGCATATATGTGTCCAGATACCTCTATTTTAGGCCATAAAGGATGTTCCAATCTACAGAAAAACAATCAAGGAAGCATGCCTCAAGAAGCCAGGTAGGAAAAAGAAGGACCCAACTACAATTCATGTAGTGGGACAGCTAGCTAACATCATACTGAGAAAAGTGATTATCCCCAAGTATAATGACCCAAGTAGTCATGTGGTAGCAGTTGTTATAAACGGGGTCCAAGTAAAGAATGCTTTGATTGATTTAGGGGAAACAATAAATGTAATGACCAAAGACATCCTGCAACAACTAAACGTTGCAAGCATGAGATCTACTCCTACTATCATGCAGCTTGCTGATAGCTCTACTGTTAAGCCTGATGGTGTAGTGGAGGATCTTGTGGTAGTTCTAGACTACTGGGAGTACCCAACAGACTTTATGATTCTTTCTCCTAAAGCTACACTAGGCAGGTATCCCATTATTCTTGGAAGGCCTTGGTTAGCAACTGTAGATGCATACATTAAATGTCGGTCAGGTGACATGACCATTTCAGATGGGAGGAGCACTAAAAAGTTTGTTCTTTATCTTCTTGCTCAACCATCTCATGATGAAGATAATCCCATATGGCCACATGTTGGTGAAGAGGCCGAGGAAGTTAATTTTGTGGCGCAGCTTATGATGCTAGGCAGAAGCTCTTTCATGCAGCTCCAAGATGAGGATGAAGTATTGGCTAACATCATTCAGAACCATTGTGAAGTGGAGGAAGCATCATCTTCTCATTCTGGTACTCTAGTCAAGACACTTCTACCTGCTCTTCCTGTAGCCATTGTTCCTATAGATGTTCTTCCTGCAACCACTCTTCCTACAACCATTGTTCCTGCAGACAGACTTCATGTAGCAATAGGTATGTCCCATACATTACTGCCATATGAACTAAAGGTACCATGTGTTAATAAAGCAGCCATGATAGAGTTAACTACTCAAGTATAGGTGTCAGAAGGAAAATATATGAATGTTAATAGTAAATTAAATGAAGAACAACAATTGTTATTGGCAAACCTATTAATGACCCATTAACATGCATTTGCATGGGATTATCATGATATGAAGGGATTGGACCCTAAACTTTGTACACATAGAATTTACATCAGAGATGATTGCACCCCAGTGAGATAGCCACAAAGAAGAATTAACTCTGCACTAAGAGAAATTGTGAAAGGAGAACTGCATAAATTATTAGATGCGAGATTTATCTACCCCATTTCAGATATTCAGTGGGTGTCTCCATTAGTGATTGTGCCCAAGAAAGGAGGGAAATTGTGAATTTGTGTTGATTATAGGGAACTTAATGCTGCCACCAAGAAGGACCACTTTCCCTTACCCTTCATTGATCAAGTTTTGGACACACTTACAGGAAAGCAATGCTTTTCTTTTCTAGATGGATTCAACGGCTACAACCAGATCCAAATTGCACTAGAGGACCAGGAGAAGACCACATTTACCTATCCATGGGGCAGCTATGCCTATTTGGTACTCCCATTTGGCTTATGCAATGCACCTGCAACTTTTCAGAGGGCAGTCATTAGCATATTCTCAAACATTTCTCATGATTGCATGGAAATTTATATGGATGACTTTACCACTTATGGTGTTGATTTTAATCAAGCATTGGAAAATCTCAGGAGAGTCCTATAGAGATGTGAAGACCAAAACTTGTCCTTAAACAGTGAAAAGTGCTTCATGATGATGCAGGAAGGTGTAGTTCTTGGCCACTACATCTCCCACAAGGGAATTCAAGTAGATCCTACAAAGATTGAGGTAATCACAAATCTACCCACACCTGCAAAACAAAAGGATGTTAGGAGTTTCTTGGGCCATGCAGGATATTATAGGTGTTTCATCAAGGATTTCAACAAGGTAGCAGCACCATTGTATACTCTTCTCACTAAAGATGTTGAATTTCAGTGGATTGAAGCCTGTGACAAGGCATTTTCTGACTTGAAGACAACTTTGACTTATGCTCCTATACTCAAAGGGCCTAATTTGGAGCTTCCTTTCCACATCCATACTGATGCATCATATTATGCCATAGGAGCAGTCTTAGGACAAAAAGAAGGAGTTGTTGAAAATGCCATTTACTTTGTCAACAAAAATTTACAAGGAGCTGAATTTAATTATACAGTGATAGAGAAAGAAATGCTGGCAATAATCTATGCACTGAACAAATTCAAACATTACATAACAGACTACCAAATCTTTGTGCACATTGATCATGTAGCCATTAGATATCTTATGAATAAACCTTTGATCATAGGTAGATTAGCAAGATGGTTATTGTTGATGCAGGAGTTTGATATAACCATTGTGGATAAGCCAGGGAAGGCCAATGTTGTTGTAGATTTTCTTTCAAGGCTGCCTACATCAGAAGACAATCAACCCATAGATGACTCTTTTCCTGATGAACATCTATTCTCCCTCAGTATACAAACACCCTGGTATGCTGACATAGCCAATTATTTGGTCACTGGTAGAGTTCTTTCTCACTTCTCTCCAAAAGAGAAAAGGGAACTCATTGAAAAATATTTTCCTTTCTCTTGGATTGTTGGATGTTTGTTTTATACTAGACCAGACCATGTCATGAGGAGATGTGTGAGAGAAGATGAGATATATGACATTTTGCATGCATGTCACAATGAACCATGTGGAGGACACTTTGCAGCCAAGAGAACAACAATGAAGGTTTCAACACAAGATATTACTGGCCAACACTCCACAAGGATGCAGGAAGGTATACCAAAAAATGTGATAGATGTCAAAGAATGGGCAGACCAACCAAATCTAATGAGATGCCACTTTTCCCTCAGGTAGTAATCACTCCCTTTGACAAGTGGGGATTGGATTTTGTGGGACCCATTGACCCTCCATCAAATGTTAAGTCTTATATATTGGTATGCATTGATTATGTGACAAAGTGGGTAGAAGTTAAGGCCATGAAGCATGCAAGAGATAACAAGGTTGCATAATTTCTTTATGAGGAATTTTCACAAGATATGGAGTCCCAAGAGAAATAATGACTGATCAAGGGGCTCAATTCACATCAACCCTTGTTGCAACACTAGTTAATGAGTACAACATAAGGCACAGGAAGTCTACTCCTTATCACCCCCAGGCTAATGGCCAAGTTGAGGTGACCAACAGAGAAATTGAAGCCATTCTGACCAAAATGGTTGCTATTCATAGAAAGGATTGGGAAAACATATTACTAGAAGCTGTTTGGGCCTATAGGACAACCTAGAGAACAACTACAGGCTTCACTCCATTTGAGTTGTTGTATGGAAAGATATCTATGATGCCCATTGTATTTGAATATAAGACTCTGTGGACTGCAATAGATTTGGGGATGGATATTTCTGAGGCACAAAGAGAAAGAATCATGCAGCTAAATGCTTTGGATAAGATAAGAAGAGCAGTCTTGTAGCATACAGAGGTAGTGTAAAATCAGAGAATCAAGTGGCATGACAAATTTATGAAGGACAAGAAATTCCAACCAGGAGATTGGGTCCTGCTCTATGACTCAAGATACTAGGACAATGCAGGAAAATTGCAGACAAGGTGGCTAGGACCATATGAAGTCATGAGGTCTTTCCTAATGGAGTTGTTTAACTTACTACCATTGACCCTGTTAGGTTCAAATTACTTGTCAATGGTCATCGCCTCAAATTATATCACAAGCCAACTTCCAAAGAAGAGTTCCTACAATAATTCACCCAACATTCAGCACCCGAGCTTCCTGTAGCTAAAGGAAGTGGACCTAGTGTCCCTCCTTTTGGCTAATTAAGGTACGTACTTCTCATAATAAAGACTTTCACTTATTTGGAAGTCCATTTCTTTGCCCATCCGCCCATTCACCCATCCATCACCACCTTTCTCTCTCTTCCATCACTTCATTCCACCTCACCCCATTCCACTTCATTTTCATTAATTGCTCAATTTATTCCCTAAAAGGCGAGCGGTACTTTCTCCACAATCTTTGCAACAAATCCTCCACACATTTAGGTATGTGCGCATTAATTGATATCTTTTAATCATCTTTTAAGTGCATTCATTTAATCACTGTACGTTAATATAGATGTTCACATACCATGTCATTATTTCCTATCAAATCACCACTCCCATCTCGCATGTGCAGACACATGTCCAAATTTAGGTTGGGGGGGAAAGAAAAAGATGCAAATATATTGCCCATGTGTCAATTTATGCTAGGCTACGTCAGAAAATTTAAAATGAGCTGATTTGAAATATGAGTGAGAGGACGGCTTGCATGTGTGAAGTGACATTAACTACATCTGCCATTTCTTCCCATCATAATTCTCCTTTATCACCCCTTTTTTGCCATTATTGAATCTGTCGTAATCTTGAGTTACAAGCAAAAAGGTGAAACAAAAGAAAGGAAATTCAATCGATATTGGCACTGGAAATTTAGCAGGTATTGCAGGAAAGAAATTGCAGAGCATTTGTTTGATTGTAGACAATGGGAGGTGGGTTAATTCAAAATGAACCCATAGTGCATGGTGTTTTATTACAGGATGCACAATTCCTGATTGAATTTAGAAATTGTGGATGGTTAGATTACTTCCTAAAGCTGGATGGCTTTGATGAAAGCATTGCCCTTGAATTCGCCCAGACATTTTCTGAAGGAAAAGCCACAGTAAAAGGATTGGAAGTTGTGGCAACTGAGGAAATAATTGTAGAAGTCACAGGGTTACCGGCTGATGGTGAAAATTACCTTGCCTCCAAAGACGTCAAATCAGCTAGGGCCAAATTTACAAAGCTGAACAACCCCCCATTGAGCATAGATAAACAAGGTGCAAAGAGAATGTCTTTGCCTGATCCATGGAAGCAGATAGTCATTTGTGTTATCAAATACATCACTTGTGAGGGTCACTAGTCAAATTTTCATTTTGTGCACTTCAAGATTTTGAATCACATGAGGCACAAAAGGAGGATGAATGTGTCTAATGTGCTATACAATCTTCTCTCAATCATAGTGGCCAATAACCAAAAAAGTAGGTATAATTTTGTTTCCCACCATTGTCTGATTAAATTGTTGGTTGAAAAATATCTGCATGATGTATCTGGAATGACTTGGGAAGAATTTATAAATGTTGATCAAATTAGACCTGAGCAGTTGCAACCTAGGGTTTTATCTCAACCTCGTAGGTCTAGAAGGAGATTGAGCACAGTTGAAGCCACTCTTGGTGCTTCAACCTCTAGCGTAGGCTCTAGTGTGAACCCTCCTGCAATAAAAGAAACCATAGAAATTAGTTCTTCTAGAACAAAGCGCTCAGAAAAGAAAGATCTTCATCAGATTCTGATGACGACATTCCACTTGAAACCCTAATGAAAACTAGGGCACAACAGAGAGAAGTAGAAACAAGAAAAGGAAAGGCCAAAAGGCAGCCGATAGAAAGAAAGGTGCCAAGTTCTAAGAAGAGGAAGGCTAACACTGTTCATCCTATAGCCAAAGAAAAATGTGAGAGACCTCCTAGGAAATCAAGACCAGCTGGGCCAATGTTTGGTACGCCTCCACAGGAAAGCCCTAAGCCTGGTGAGACATCACATGAGGACTCTAAAGCCCCAATGGGGTAGGAGAATGTCAAAGAAGAAAACATATTTAGGAGAGCAACAAATATAACACTACCCGATCTTGCTAGCATTGCATAAGAGTTTGAGGAAAATCATGATTTCCTACAGCATGAGCAGGAAGTCTTGTAGCAACAGTTCCTATAGCCACAACAAAAACAAGAATGAGGGCCCCTGCAACAAGAAGTGGAAGAAGAAACAATACCCCTGTAGCTAGAGATAATTGGACAACTTGAGTCCATGCAGATAGTGCTATATGAGGAACCACCATCGACAAAAAGACTAGTAGGAATTCATAATCCTCCTAATTTTATAGTACATACAAAAAATTTGAATTTATGGAAAGAAATACAAAGGAGGGAGGAAGAATGGAAAAAGGAAAAACATAAATTGAAGAAGGAAATTCAAAAGAGGGATGAGGAGATTGAAGATAAGGATGCAAAAATTGCCACCCTGAAGCAAAGGGTGGATGATATGGCAACCTTGGTACCACAAATTTTGGAATGTAGGACCCCTCTAAAAGTCTATGCTCTGCTCCTGAAAGAGAAATATCTCTCTTTTAAGCTGTCAAATATTGCCTCAAGTTTGAATCCTTCTATTGACACCCCTGTTGAATTTTTCAATGCTTATAGGATTGCCTCACCTGAAATGAAGAATTTGTTGTGTGAGTTTTCTTTGCATAATTATGTTGTAACTCAAGACCATGATTGGAATCCGCTGTTGTATGTTGGGGATGTCCAATTAAGGGAATTTATGTCTTGGGTACAAAATGAGATTAGTTGGGGATAATAACATGGGGCTTATAAGCAATTGGAGTCTAACATCCCTCTGCCCATTAAGGTTGAATCAAGCAACCCAAGGGATATTTATAGAGAATGGCACATAATGCTTCTCAAACCTAGTTATGGAAACATGATTATGCCTTGGATTGAGGCAGTTTACAGTGAGTATGAGGTAAAGACAACAACAAAGGAGGAAACTATGAGAAGATGTCTATCACAAAGATGGAATAGCCTAACTGATGAGTTGAAGCAGACTGAGCCTCGTTCCATCCACAATTATGTTGCAGCACTAAAAAGGATTGATAGGTATATTTAGATTGGGAGAACACAGAGGCGATCGTGGCTTCCCCTGACTTTCCAGCCACCCATGCTCATGTGGCCCGTGCCAAACTTCAGATTCTACCAGTATGACATTGTTGCAGAAAAAAAGAGATGGAATAAATTTGACAAATTAGGAGGATTCTATTGGGATCTCGATTCATGTACAACAACCACTGATGTTGGACAACTATCAGTTGGAAATTTTAGAGCTTTGACCAAGCAAAAGAGAACCCTTCCCCAAATGGAGGACCAACAAAATGTTAGGTTGGGGGGAGTGATGAACCTAGTTTTTGGTCCAATTTTGGGTAGAATCTATAGTTTATTTGTTGGCATTTGTCATGGGCTTTGATGTTAAATGTTGATATTTTCATAATGTTTCCCTCAAACCATAGACATTGGCATATTATGTGGATTATCTATATTGATTTTGCATGTAGTTAATGAATGTTCCTTAAGGTGTTTATAGATGTGTAGTTATTGTGTGTATTGACATTTCCATGCAGATTTAATTTAAAGATGCTAAGTTGAGGAAGACACTGCCAGCTGGGCATGCACCATAACATCCAGCAAAGGAATCGCTCAAGGTAAAAGGAGGTCGACAACAGAAGGTTCCTCATGCAACCGAATCTAACCACCTTGTAGTGGACTTTAATGATTGAGCATGTGCGGGCGTTACTACTATGCTAAATCTATGTTTGGACTTGCATGTCTGACCAGATTCCATGCACGCGTAACCACCATCGCTCCATTTTCTCTATTTTCCCTAAATGGTGTCCTCCCATTCGTGGAGTTGACTGCCTTGTTTAGCTGATAGTATAAATAAAGATTTGATGCTCCTTCCTTAGGAGGTTGCACAATTTGATATTGTACTTGCACTCTCAAGTTTTCAGTAATACAAATACAATACTCTTTTGTACTCATGATTTACAGTGAATAAAATAAAATTTTGAGTTCAAGCATTTGAGTTCTCATTAGTTTTAGAGGATACTTATCCAAGGGGGCCCACTTGGTGAGTAATCTATCTTCTTAGTTTAGTATTACTTACTGTTTAGTAATTAGTTAGAAATCTGGCACCGACTGTTCCTGCAACCACTAGAATTCCATTGTGTGACTGTTCCTGCAGCCAAAGCAGACATAGTAGTGCTCTGTTTGTTGCTCATATTTTCATTCTTATTATGCATTTTAGTTTGATGTAGTTGTTAATTGATGATTGGTATTTATGGTATTCCCTTCTAAGCAATTTACTTTCAACATTGTGTGTTCCTTAGTTGTAGAATGAAATGGCTACTTTGAGTTCCTAGTGCACATACTGGGTTGACCCATTTCAAGTTCACGTCCCTGGGTTGACAAGTTAAATGCACCTTCATGATGATTGAAATAGCTATTCAGGTTAGATGTCTTATCTTTGAATCAGGGTTGTAAGGGCTTAGTTATTAAATCATTGTAGGAGGCCAACACGAGTCAAGAGGCAAAACCTTAAGGGAGTACATTTTTTTATATGTTATTTATGATGCTACAACTGATTATGAGATTGGTGCTTCTAGGTACAGGTTTACATGTTATTTTTAGTGTTGGGACTTTGATAGTGAAAGGTACACAAGTTTTCTTTGCCTTTGAGGACATTATTTGACATGGTTTGAGACAAGTCTTGTATGGGTGATAGTTTAGTACAGGTACAACGATAGCTATGGTTATGGTGTCATGGATATGCAAGTACACTTGATGCATTGGCATGACATGATCATGTATGTGGTGTTTGGTGGTGATATGGTTTGATGTTAGGAGATTGGTTTTATCTTCTTGATGCTTATTTGGTTCCTTGACTATGATTACTCATTTGTGGACATGGTTGGAAAATCAGATCAGTGGTTGATTTGGTGTTTGAGTCTTGATGTCTACAGGATTATCTTCTTTGATATCTCGGTTTATAGGTTACTAATGTGATAATGAGTTTGCATGTTTTAGTGGTTGGATCTACGAGTTATGTGGTTGGTAGGCATGTGTAACCTATTGATTGTAGTGGGATGACTCAGATGTGGACTATCTATATCCACCAGGTTTGATTCATTATTGTTGTAGATTTCATTAGTTGGCCTTGTTTGTGGTCATTTGTGCATTGGTATGTTGTTTTGGGATTGAGAGGATGGATGATTTGAGTACTTGATTAGTTGGTTGATGGGACTCGTAGCATGTATTTGATCATGATATCATGATAGCTTGTTACATTCATTGGTTATACACTTTCAGTGGGATCTTTTGATAGTAATAACTTGGCAGTGTTAGATTGGTTTGTGATGTTTTGATGGCGGTTATATGTATCTTCTTGGCTTGGAGATCTTGGTTTACTTGTATGTCACTAACATTGCAGTTGAGTGTGTGTAGACCTGGAGGATCTTCATGGAGAGAATGGTAGTTATGATGCCATGTGTAGCTCATATCACGGTTCAGTGGGAGTTGTTGGTAGTGATGTGGATGCATCATTGGTATGGTTATCTTCATGTGACTAGGGATATGTTTTCTTGGTTTAGAGTGTTTGATATTATGTCATGGTTTACTCTTGATACACGTTTAGAGTTTGGCATGGTACTTGTTCTCTTGAGACCAAGATGTATATGTATGTTATGGTGCATGTGATCTGTTGGTTGTTTTTACTATAACCAGGTTGGTCTTCTAATCTACCTATGGAATTTCCAATTCCAATCAAGGGCAGCTCGAAGGACCTGGACCAACTAACGAGGATTTTAAAGACCTCTTACACTTTGGGCTCTACAAGACCCGAGAGGGTGATCCCTTAATGCGTTTACAACCTCTGCACCATTATCATAAACAACATTAACAACAACAGATAATCTCATTTAATAGCTCAACATAATAGGATAATACCAAATAGAATTGGATGTTCATCAATAATATCAACTATTTGGAGCATGAGATAACTACAACACATAGGGATTTAAAATGATTTTGAATTTATAAAACGTTTCTGAGATGCACTAAGCTGCAAGATAAATCAGTGCCTAATTCTGGGCCATGGAGTCAAACACATAAAAAGAATTCATCAGCAAATAGACTTCAACCAGTGGATTTAAATTGTTAATACTTTTCATCAACAGTTAGTGTCTTACACCAACAATCCCACTCCTATTATCAATCAAATTCTCCTTACCAAATCCAACCTTGCACACTTGAAATCATTGTTATCTGCTCAAAGTATTTAACCATTTCTTTGAAATATACCCATAAACAAATAACACAATCTCATGAAATTTGAGATGACAAGCTCAAAGATACTTTGTATTATTGAATTCATATGATTAAATTGTACAAGTATGGAGACAATTTGAAGATATTCATGAATGTGCACACACTTTCATGATTTATTTGCATAAACTGGCTGTATTTGCTCGTGAAATAAAAAATTACAGCTTATAGACTCAAGAAATGACTCAGACTAAGCATTTTCTATCTACCCAACCCCATACAAAAATCCCAGAACAGAACTCAGCCTTTGAACCCTGAATAATGAGAAGAGAAGAGAAGAAATAGAAGAATAGAAGTATCCAGAAGAAGCCCTAAAGCTGATCCAAAGATGCCATCTGGAAACCTCTTCATCGTTGATCAACAATTTGAAAAGCCTCTCTCCTCTCTTTGCAAAAGACTTTGCCTCCAAATCTGCCTTTGTTGTTAGTTGCCAAGCAACAGAAAAATTTCCCATGTGAAAATCTCTTCATTTTACCTAGCTGTGAAATTCCTGTGAGAACTCTGCCTCTGCTCTTTGTTTTAGCACAAAAATTTCACCTACTCATGAGAAAACAACTCCATTTTACCCCTGCTGTGTAAAAATATTTCAATTTTGCTTGCCCGCATATGCACCTCTATTTTATTTTACACCTATGTGTAAAATATTCACTTTATTCACCTGGGCAAATAGAAAATTTACCCGTGCATACTTGAAATATTTGCCTTTCCACTTTATTTCACCTGTGAGGTCTCCATTTACCTCAAATTTAAAATTGATTTTGCTTTTTCCCTCAGTTTCATTTATCTGGGCAATATTTTAGCCTTTCCACATTACATTTAAAACAATATGTTTTAAAATGTAAAACATCATCGGGCATATTTAATTTTTCACGGGACCCCACATGATGTTCAAATATTTGCCTTTCTTTTAAATAGATTTCATCGGGCCTCTTTAATATATCTTCACCTGTGCGTTCGAAGAGAAACCACTCCGAGCCCACATGTGCCACGTGTCATAATCCCGCTATCTCGCAGAAATTAACCTTCGTGCATCTTGATATCATGATTTGGCGGGGAACGGCTAGGATGTGGCTGCATTTGCATCTTCATTTGCCTGTCGTTGATCTTCATTCCTCCCGTTTCACATTTTGTGCCCTAATTTTCTTGTTTTCTCATTGCATTTTCATTGCAACTCTCAGCTTGATGATGGTGTTCCATGCTCCTCTGGCTCAATTCATTTCTGCACTTTCATTTGTCTTTGATGGGTGTCTATACCTTTCTCTAGCCGCACCATTTACATCTCATTTTCTTAAAGTTTTTTAGAGTCGTTTCATCAAATGAATTTTGAAGCATCTCCCTTTTATGTGTTGATGGATCTCCAAGCCCTTCTCAGGCCGCACCCTATCTCCTTCACCTAGTGCAAAGGCTTCCTCACAAATGAGCACTCGGGTCTTCATTTCCTGCGTTTGTTTAAAAACTTCTAAAGTCTTTACAAACTCTTTGTGGGGTACATTGTCCCTGCATCTGTTTAAAAGTCTTTGAATACTTTTCAATATACATTCTTGTGCGCACATGCTAGTTACATTTGTTTGAAAACTTCTAAGGTTTCTGAGGTGTTTCCAACAGGATCATATTGTGTGCACATTCATTATGAAGTCAATTGCATTTGCTTTAAATTTACTGAGGACTTTTCAACATAAATCTTGAACACCTCCCTCATACTTCAGATGGTGCACATCATATGGCTCTGAAGTCCTTTTCACATATACATTTCATATGTCATGCTAGGCGCGCCCCTATTCCTTGCGTTGCATTTGTTTTTTTAAACACACACTATCTCCTCTCACAGATGTGTAGCTTCTCCCCAAACGTAGCTTTCATTAAAAAGTTTCTACAACCTATTCAACACATCTTTTGTGTGCTATACTGCATTCATGGCGTCCCTCTATAAATACCAAACGCACTTGCTTGAAGGTCTGTGTAGCATTTTCAGAGTGTTGAGCACAATGGTCAGTCAATATTAGTTTTGTTAAGCCTGCATTTGTTCCACTTTCAACATAGTCACAAAAGGAGTTCTTATGGCCTCCATATTCCTGCTTCAATGGTGGTGTTCCATTCTCATTGTGCAACATCTCTTGCTGGTTCTCTATTTTAGACTAACTTCTTTTAATATTTTTCCTTTCTTCAATCTCCACTATTGAGTAATCTTGTTTTTGCTATGCATCTTTCATGCTGAAATATTTATCCAAATTAAAAGTGTAACCACCAGCATTATACTAGCATTCAAATGTGAAGATTCCATTATTGAAAAAGAAGATGTACTAGCAAACACTCTATTTGCTTAGAGCTACTCAATTTGTTTCATTACAAAATGCTACAATCCATTTTCAGTTATCACAGTAGTTGTTCAAATAACCAAGCAAGATTAAAAGGCGTTGTGACATTATTCCATAGTGACTTGAATGAAGCATCATTTCCCTTCGCAATTGTGCCTCATGACACTACATCTCTTAAAGTCAATCAATCAAGCAGGTTACATGCCCATATGTGCTCCCACAATTCACTTGCATATGTTGCCTTTGCTTTTAGAAGACACTGAACAAGTGTTGTACATCTCTTTGAGGCATCTTATTCATTACAATTTCACAATTGTGCTGAGCAAGTTGGGTCCCATGTGGGCCTGGCTAATTTTTTTTTGTTTTCAAACAACTTTGTGCTCAAATTGACTTTAGGAATCTTCTGAATGTTTCAGAGGTGAAAACATGAACTGGGTTTTAATTAAAACTCACTTTCTGGCCCTTTTGCAAAATGGTGAAAACTGGCCAAGTTGGCTCTGGAATCGCCTCTGAAAGCTAGGCAAATGACCTCACGAAGTTATGAAAGCTTGCAAACATGTAGACATTAGTCCAGAGAATTGAATGCAACAGACGGCTCAACAAAAGGAGTCATGAGATGAAAGTTATTAACTGTCAAAGTTGCTCACTTGAACTTTCCGAAACAAACAGCTGTTCTGAACCAATTAAAACTGACCCAATCACTAATTTGCAAAAATAGCAAATCAACTCCTGGGAGGGTGCCACTGGACACAGTAGATCATTTTGGTATAGAGAACACATGTGCATAATGGATTGGCTTGAATCATCATTAATCAAAAGTTATTGACGCTCAAAGTTGGCCTCTCATAAATGTTGTCAGGAATGCAAATGCAAAACTGAAGAAATTACATTTGGTTTTATCTGCTAAAAATAGTAAATCAACTCGTGAGGCTCTAAAATTTGACATGTGAGCTCATTTAGGCATGGAGAATGCAGAACAACACTCATTTTGACATGACGATCATCTGGTTACAAAGTGAAAGCTCAAACGGGAGGCTACTTTGCAAAACTGAACGTTTGCAAACAATTGAATAGTGACAAAACCCTCCAGCTTCACTTTTCGAAACCTTGACAGAACTCATCATGGGAAGCTGAAAATTGACATGCACATTCACATAGGACACATGAGTGTGTCTGCAAAGGGATTTTTCTTAGAAATCAATGGGCTTCAAATTATGACCCTCTAAAGTAGGTCATTCAGGCAAGTTCATTAGGTGCACTTCTGAAAGTGCAAAGGCAAAATTTTGAAATGGGCACTTCAAATTTGCGAAATTTGAGAGTGCCAACATGATCTCCTAGGAGGAGATGGTTAGATCATGTTGTCATGATAGGTTCTTAATTTTGCAGTTGGAGCTTTGACATTGATCTTAGTAATTCTCTTTGTATTGAGTACATTGATCATTTGCTTGATTACTTCATGACGGTGCTATGTTGCATTTGGAGTTTGGCATGGATTGATTGGTTACAGGTGCTCATGGATACTTGGAGATGTAGGTGATGGTTGGAGTTCTCTTGTGATTAGAGACACTTGCTTGAGACGTTACTCTTTGGAGGATTTAGTAAGAAGATCGAGGAGCTTTCACCTGGTTATGGACCGATAGAGGAGATTGTTCTTGGAGTGAGTCATGATGGCTTGGTTATCCTGGAGGAGAATTCTTATTCCCCACTCTTGGTCTACTTGACAACTTATGATTTGAGAGGTATTTTCCCATTATATCTTTCAAATGTGTTATGTTTGTGCTTTGATTTCTCATAGGATTGAGTTGATTCATGTTGGTTGATTATGGATACTCATTTGAGGATGGTTTAGCATGATTTTATATGATTTATCTTTCATAGATATGGATCTTGAGCTATGAATAGTTAGTTCTGGAGGATTCATTTTGAGGGATGTTTTGGCATAGTTATCTCCTTGTGCATTTGAGTCTAGGATACCATTTTTTGATGAGGATTTTTAGGAGATGGTTAATGGGTTGATTTCCAGTATTGGGGATGGATACTATGAGTTTGATCTTCTTGATTAGAAAGGCTTACATCCATGTTGGCATTGTTTCATTGATTCATATGTTGTACTTGATATATGAGATTGAGTGCTATGGATGTTGTTGAGGCTTTGAATTTGGGGTTGTTTAGGAGATCATACTTGACACAAAATTACACTTTTGAGGTGTTGGTAGGACATTATGGTTTATAGGTTTCTCTCTCCATGGTTTCTCCTTGGATGTTCATGTTTTGGGAGGATGGTGGCAACATGTTATGAGAGATTATGCAGCTCTTTGGGTTGTGTGTGTGGATCATTGATATTGTTCTTGGTACTTCATGATTTCATTTACTTATTACACCTTGATGTATAGTGTTGATTGGTAGACTTGATATGCTTTGACATTACCTATGTAGTGAGAGTTCCTAGATATGTATGTTCTTCATTGAAAAATTTTATACAGGGAGCTTGGTTGCAATTTATAGGTTGCATATGTCCTTGGAATGAGTTTACTGATGTACTGATACCTTGGAGGTATGGATGGTTGGATGTATTAGCATGTGTTGTGGATGTTATTTCCAATCGTGTGGGTTTTTTCAATTGACAACAACTTGGTTAGAGCCTTTGTTATCACTTGGATTTGATGCTTGTGCTCATGGATTGGTGCATCTTCACCCTGGCATGTTCCTTTTCTTTTATTGGTGGCATGTTGGAGGATGAGAGAAGTTCTTTCTTGAGATGGTGGTCACTTTGTTCTTATTGCAGGTATCCTGATGGAGCACGAGAGCATGCAATAGATTCATGTGGTTTCATGGATGGCTATGATGATGTATTTCATTCATTGATCCCTTCTGTAATGTATACAACAAGTGGGAGAATGTTGAGATATGGTGTTGTACACCATTACATAAAATAATTTATTATATATTGTAATTAAATAATTATTTAGTTGTGATGCACCTTGGTGGTGTGGATAATCACACTAGGTAATTATTTGGGGTCCACTTGATGTTGTATTGTAACATTGTATTATTATTTAAGGTGTGGGAGACATGTGATAATAATTTAATATTGGGGAAATATTATATAATGTGATGTCTTATAACCCAATATTAAATAAGGGATTAGTGGTTTTTATTCACATGGTTTTGTGGTACATGGTTTCACCTAATTACCACTAGTTGCATTTTGTGTGAGCTTGTGTCTATAAAAGCAAACACATGTGTAGTGGTTTAGGTAATTGGTTGAGTGGGTTGACTATCATTATTGAGTCTTCTTGAGGAGTGCATTTGTGAGGCATGGCATGGCATGTGTGGATTCATGCTTGGACACATGGGAATGCATTGGAGGGCTTGATGCTTCAGAGGTATTCATTGTAACTCTTGTATTGCTTTATTGTTGAATTATATGATGGAGTATGGATACTTTTGGAGGCTGGGTTTTTCCTTCTTGAAGGTTTTCCCAGGGTATATCTTGTGTTATCTTGTGGCTTTTCTATTTGATCTATGCATTTATAAAACTTGTATGCATGTTTATATCTCATGGGTTATGTAGGAAATGATTTAAGATTGTGGGTTTGAATGCAATATTTCCTAACAATGACTCTAATGCTACTCTTGCTTCATCTCATGAGTCATGCATTGAGGATAACATTGAAGGAATAAATTCTATTGAATATAAATCAAAATCTCCTATGCTTGAAGTCAGTCTAAAGTAAAGTTATAGTGACATCGATAATTTAGATTCTCAATTTTCTATTGCAGAGATACATGAGATTTGCAACAACCATGGTAGCACATTGGAAAAGAATTATGATTTCTTCATGGAGCATAACAGTAGTTCAACATCTATGTGTGATCATGATTGGAAAAGTCATATCTTGGTATCTGTTGAAAAAGAAGTACAAGGTTTATCTAGAGTGGATGGCATACATAGGCATGTGAAATGTTTAACTCAAAACACACCAAGTAGTCAAAAAGAGGTTAATGTTACCCTTGTTGATTTGTGAACAATAAAGAACACTTTGGAAGAAATCAAGGCGACCTTCTTATATGTAATCCATGATATAGATATAGTTACTAAGGTTGCAAATGAGGCCTTATATTTATACAAGGGCACACAAGATAAATTGAAGGATGTTCAAATGACTACCAATAACTCTCAATTCACATTACAAGAAATTTCAATTTAGGTTAGGCCAATGAAGAGGATTCCATCTTTTAATCGAAAATCAAGTATTAGATATTTAAGTTGGGTGGAAAGAAGAGGTGACACTACAACTATATCTATGCACATGTCACCTATGAGGCTACCAATAGATTACCACTGCCCTAGTTTCTCTGCATTGATAACATCAATCAGTGGTCAAGTGAATCCTAAATCATTGATAGCTTTAGGGTAGCTAATAAAGAGGAATTCCTCAAGTACACTTCAAATTTTCTTCACCATCATCGTGAACAGTGATTTCCATCAACATTATAGGGTATGGATATACATGTCTACATACAACTCTATGGTGATTACAATAAATTGGAAAGCTTGGAATTTTCCTTTGGACATCGTGAGGGGATATGTTAAGCTTTTGGTTCTATGGTCGAACCAATCCTTTTTGTAAATCAATGATTTTGGCAATGACCTCTTCAGTTTGAATTTGAACCACAAATACTCCTTAGGATTCAATGAGAAGTGGATGCAAATTGAACAGGAGGATCAAATTATTGAAATCATAGTGGCGCAGTGTCAACGGGATGGTTCATTTTTAAGGCTAATTTGGAATCCTGGAATCATTAGGGATTCAATAGTTGTTGATAAGATAATCTATGATAGTTTTCGTTAGATTATTCCTA
Organism: Sequoia sempervirens; assembly: GCA_007258455.2. Classification (NCBI taxonomy): domain Eukaryota; kingdom Viridiplantae; phylum Streptophyta; class Pinopsida; order Cupressales; family Cupressaceae; genus Sequoia; species Sequoia sempervirens. Next base: position 335,352,351 of record VDFB02271358.1, on the reverse strand, counting down.
CAATGTTGAGGTTTGAGAACATTCAAGGATATGTTTCAAAAGAGTTCGTGCAACATTGGATTGACCTTCCCATTAGGGATCTTCAAGAGATCACTTTCACTAGTGTTCAAAAGAACTACAACATGGGGAAATGACACTACCAACCTTGGGACCCGAGAATTTCTATGATAGATATAGACCCTGAAACCCTTTACAAAAAATACCATTGCTTTTAAAGATAATAAAAATGAACAAAGAAGCCACCCATCAGCAAAAAGTAAGTGAACAACCAGCCAAAAAACATGACAGAACCAACAAGCTATTACAATTTTTTTCAGAATGTTTGCAACTTCCAGATCACTAGCTATGATCTTCTCATGCATTTCCATAACCTTAGCAACCTCCTTCGTAGAAACCCCCAAATTCTTCTTGGTTTTATTGTGCATATGGATACAAGGGCCCTTCTCACTATCACCTCCTTTCAGATCTTTGGAGAGATCCACCAAACCAACAACAACATCTTTCACACCTGAATAATCCCCTTTCCACAACTTATCTTTCTCATTGAGAAATTGGAGACTCTCAGCTTCATTATGGAGAGTCGACTTACTTTAACCACTGTTTCCAGGTTCTCATAAGCTCTAGCCATTTTATCCTCCAAGATCAAGATTCTAAATTCTAAATCCCTTTTCAGCTTCAGCATCTCATCTATCAGTCTTCAAAACATTAAGCAATTGGTTCACTTGGTCCTGAATATAAGACCCCTAGGGATTAGGAGTAACCACTGCATTGTTAACCAAAGAATGAACCTTTACATTAGTAAGGTTCAATTCGTTAAACATTCACTTGAAAATTTTGAAAAAAATTAAAGATCCATCTCTTGCCATCCCTAACACATTTGACAATTCTTCCCGATTGCAATTGAAAGTATCCCTATCATCAACCAGATCCTTAGGAGCATCTCGATTATCCTACACATCCTACAACACATCCTTACCTTTATAACCACCATCAGGTACTTTAATTCTATGATTAGACCTCTCCACCTCAACATCCTCATGAATACCTAGCTCCTTGTCCTTCTCAAGACCTTCATCAACTAACCATTGGGGCTCAACATTAGAATTTTCATCAAGTTCATCACTAACAATGTCCTCCTAAGGAAAACATTTATTGCTACTAGAATGTGCCTTTCCCTTAACCTTCTTCAGATTACTACCTTCCTGCAACCACATCTTCCTCTTCCTATCTGAGACAGGGGACTCTACCTCCTCATCCACTTCAACATCCTCTGCCAATTTCTTCTTACCAGAGGTGAGATTGTCACCCTTCACAGGTTCATCTTCTTAATAGTAGGGGCTGGAAATTTTCCTAACTTAACCTTCTAAGTTTTAACACGAAATTTTCAAGAACCTCCTCTTCCTCACTACCAGTCATATACTCATCTAACTTAGAGGGCTTAAGAGAATTTTTGGCCTTCTTTTTATGCTTTAAATCAAACTCCTTAGGACCTCCATAGAGGCTTCCGACCCAACTTTATACTCAAAATCAGAACTCGTATCAGACCCAGTATCATACCCAGATTTAGACTGCTTAGGATGGCCTTTAGTGATTTTTCATTGTTGTAATGAGTTGTAATTATTATAAAATTCCAATAGTATTTCTTTCAACACTTTAAATAACTATAATTATTTAATTATTTTAATGTTGACCTTTGGAAAGAATTTCCATAGCCAAGTCAACATCCCAATCAAAAACCTTGAGTATCCAAAAGTTGTACAACCTTTCACTCTTTGCTAAATTGTTCATGTGATGGTATGATAGGTTTAAAATGCATAAACAATCACCCTTATGATGTGTTAGATTTTAATCGGCCTTTTTAAAGTCTGTAATAAGTAAAAGACAAGGCTTTAAGCCTTTTAATGTGCAAAATCTCCATTTCACATGCACACACAACACATAATCTTTGTCCAATCTCACTTTACACACACAACACTAATATTTTTTGATATCTTCACTCTTGCACACACTGCACACCCATTTATTATTTTCCTGTAAATTTAATAAATTTGTTCCTGCACACCTAGCAATTCTGTAAATCTATGTTTTTTGGAAAGATGTTTTTTTTTCAAAAAATTTCTTGCACAAACTCCTTCAAATCTGTACACCTGCAAACCTTGTATGAATTCACCTCTAAATCTAAAATGGGGGTTTATATCCCTATTTATAAAATCTTTAGCACATTGTCGAGCCCTAGTTGGAATCAAACTACCTTTTGGGTTTTCATCCATTAGGAGAACCTATGGGGTTTTGTCCCTCTGATGAGAAATTTGGCCATAGGTAAAAATATCCAAAGAGAAATAAACAATCTTCTGAATAATATGAATGAGCTCAAAAAATTCCTTTTATAGCATTTCTGGAAGCCTTTTTAGAAAATAATATAAAATCACTTTATAAATGAAATATACTTTATTACTCCAAAAAGTGATTTATATTTCTATTTAAGCATTTTAGCACCAAAAATCACATTATCATCATCCAACATTTAAAAATTTCAATTCTCATTCCAACAAGCTATTATACTAAGGTGCACATTAAATTATTTTAATAAAACTAGGAACTTTAGTAAAAATAATTAAATTATAGTTCATTAATACATCCAATTTGTGGAAACTATAAAAAAATGAATGCATTAGAGTGATACCAATGATAAATAATGAGAATCGGACCTGATCGAGTGACTTACTATAAATTGATGCTCTCTCCAAGAATCTTGGAGAACACACCAGAAGTCAAAAATAACTTCAAAAAGTGCTATCTAAGTCCTCTAGATCATCTAAGCTCACTATTAACATCAAATAACTCCTCTAATAAGGATGACACACACTGAGAAAGTCAAAGCCAACTGCAATACAAGTTAACCCAAAAATGAGGACAGTATACATCCTTAACTCATTCTTTTTTGTCACTCTCCTCCATCCACTAACTAGGGCATCTTGCCACTAGTTCCATCTCTTTTGAAAGCCACTATATTTTATCTTTTTAAAAATGTTGTTACTTCTCTGAGTGACAAAACCATCTCAAAGTGGGAAAAATATTGTTACACCCTGAATTTTGATTTACAAATTATTTTTAACTTGTTTTTGGAATTATGGATGATTATATGTTATTTGATATTTTGACGAAATTACAATGCAATACAACGTGTTTTGATTTTAATGATGATTATTATTTAATCAAGATTATGATGTCGTTACTAATAACAAACTGTGTTATTGGCTTTCTAAGTCGAATGCAAAATCAAATTCTTGTCGTCCTAGAGGGAGATGGGGAGTATCACTAGAGAGAGGAGTATAGACATGGGAAAATAAATGGGTTAATGCCAAATGAGTCAAACACACACACACACTCATGTAGGTTTATGTATCCAGTTCAGTAAGTAACCTTGTTTTATCATTGAGCTATTCTATGTTTTTGGCTAAGTTTGGTTGAGTCATAAGGTTAGGTTAAATATTAAGGTCTTTGGCCTAGTCTTTCACAATTAAAAGGTGTTATGTGGTATCATCATCGCTTCTATGATTTATCGATTTATATATAAAGTTCATTTGATTATTGACTAAATACATTATATATATATATGATATATGAATAGATATATAATTATATATTTGAATATATGTAATATTTATGATAGTTTGTGGCATAAATTCCAATGGCCTATGGAAAGATTTGTGGCATTTTTGGAGGCAGTTTGACATGCTAACGAATGCATGTATTGGAAATTAAATAAGTTTCAAATTGTTTAAATTTCCACGTGAGGCTAAAACCTCCATCACAGGCTTTATTCATGCCTAAATAATATGATTTTATTTCCTTTGATGAAGGCATAGTGGAGGTCATAAGTAACTTTTTGTTTGAGCCACTAAGAGGCAACTACTTCTATTTTTAGTATGGATGTTAATGAGAAAAAAAGCAGAGATTCCACATGTTTAAGGGATTATTATTTTGATGTAAGGAGACTTTGAAGAATAGAGAAGGCAAATTTATCATCTTTATCTGCGATAGAGAGAACAAAGGAAACAATTATGAAGGAAGCAGTTGTAGACCATATAGAAGGATAGTATATTATTATTGTTGCGTTCTTATTATTATCAGGGAGAACAACATGAAGGAGAGGAAGGCAATGCTAGTAAACTATGTAAACAAAGAGTTTCATTTCAAAGTTTATGTGCTTTATACAGGCAGTGCTTTATAATTTTAAGCCTAGAGATTACATATTACTGTAAGTATTGAATATTGAAGGAAAAATTGTGAGGACCTTGGTCTTGGAATAACAAATAGCTGTGTTGGGTGAAAATTATGTAATCCCTTTTAATAGATTACAAAACCTTGATTTTAACCACACTTATGTGAGATAGAATCTCTCCTCTCGGAAAGGGGAGGTGCCCTTCTTACTGCTTATTGAAACTAGGGAAAACTAATAAAATATTCACAATAATATACACTATAATAACGATATGGGGGTGTGTCACATCCATGATTCTCTCTTTTTTTAGAGAATATGTTTTACAATGTTTCACAATTTTAACTTCTTGATGCAATACAACTTCAAACTAAAATTAAGCAGTAATTCCAATATTCCTATCTTGTCAAAGCAAATCCTAGGAATACCAACATGATAAAAATAAGTAACAAATAAGAAAATCTCATGGAGGCACAAAGTCATTATGTAGTTTTCAATAATTAATCCTTCAAGATAATAACTGGCATTGTAAAAGAAGCACAAAGTCTTCTATATACTTCACAATAAATCCCATGAGCAACATGAATAAATATAAGCACAAAGTCTTATAGATAATTCACCAATAGTATTCAACAATATCACAATTTCACTTGAAGTTTGCAAGATGACCGACGTGAGGAAGGAGGAAGAAAATGAGTTAAAATAAGAAACAGACTAAAAATGACTTTAATAAGTCACTGAAAAGATTAAAAAATGAGTCATTAATAAACTTGAAGTGTATTAATGACCACTTGTGCTGAAGGGGGGAAAATGTAGGAGCGGTGATTTTCACCACTCCAACATTTTCAAAATTTTTTAAGATGCATAAGCAGTGAAAAAGACCGCTATAACATTTAGAAGATTTGATAGAAAATCACATGTCAAAGCGCTAAAAATTAGCACTCAAACATCTAACATGGAGTGAGTGAAAAGTGTAGGAGCGCTGAAAAATAACGCTCCAACACTTGGAGAAATTTCATGACTTAACCCATGTAGGAGCACTGAAAATCAACGCTCTTACATGAGATAAAAAATTTCTAACTCCCAAAGATGAAAATTAACAAAACATACGTTTTGAATATTTTCAAGAAATGAACAAGGACAAATGCTTGAATGGACAATCAGAGGCCTAGGACTACGCATTAAGGCCAATCAAAATTTTCCTTGTTTTACATGCTTGAAGTACATGAACCTATGAAATGAATAAGTTTCGTAGGGGATTATCCCATGAATTGAGCGCAACTAGATTTGAGGATAACAGTTGGCTCTAGTTGGGAGCTTCCTTTGAGCGTTCTTAGAAATGAATGAAGGGAGAAGAACTCTAGACTCCAAGTTCCTTTATCCATCCATTGGGCGTGGAGTCAAGCAACAAAAATAAAATGACTCAAAAAGATGCAAAGACTATAAAAATATTTACATTGAAAACCTGTCACCTCATTGTGTAAAGTGTTTCAGATGTTTCCCACTATGAGGAAGAGCAAATGGTGTCCCATCTTCGTATGCCAAAAGAAAGCTATTTTCACCATGTAACTGATGAATCTTGAATGGCCCTGTCCATAATGAATCGAACTTTCCATGCATACCTTTTGGCTCTCTTCGCTTGTCCCACAAGAGAACGAGATCACCAACTTGAAAGTCATGAGATTTTTCCTTCTTGTTGAAAAGATTTTTCACTTGTTCTTGATGCTCCGTGATACGATTTTCCACCTGAACTCACTTTTTCTCCAGTTCAGAAAGATACATTATTGGCTTATCAACTGAACTGTCAAAAGTCTCATCCTCAATGGCCTTAGCCAACTTAAGGGTGAGAAGTTCTAATGTAATTGGAATTTCAGCATTCAACCCATATAAGAGCTGAAAAGGAGACATGCCTATCACCCACTTTGGAGTGATCCTATCTACCCACAAAGCATTATACAAAGCTTTGTGCTACAAATGTTAATTTTCATCCACAAGCTTGCGGATAATAGTAACACAATTTTTATTGTTGGATTCAGCCTGGCCATTCTCTTGCGGGTAATAAACGGATGAATGTGATAATGTAATACTATGCTCAAAACAAAACTCAGTAATCTCACTTGACAAGAAAGTAGAAGCATTATCGGCAACAATTTTGTTTGGCACACCAAACCTGGATATGATGTTTTCCTTCAAGAAATTACACACCACATGAGGAGTAGCATGCTTAACCAGAATTTCCTCCACCCATTTGGTGAAGTAATCAGTTGCAGTAAGAACATAAACGTGTCCTACACTTGAAGGTGGATTTACTGCACCAATTAAGTCAATTCCCCACTGCTGGAAGGGCTCTTTAATGACAATTGGTTTCAAGGGTAGAGCTTCCAACTTTGGTTTACCTATGAACTACTAGCATAGTTCGCATTTACGTACCCAAGAGTACACATCCTGAAAAAGTGTAGGCCAATAATACTTTGCTCTCAAGATTTTATGAGATGCAACTAGCGCTAATAAATGGCCTCCACATGCTAAGTCATGATAAGATTTCAACAACTTTTCTTGTTGTGCTTTGTCAACACAACATAAGAAAGTACCATCTAAAGCACACTTGTACAAACCATTGTCCCATAAGACAAAATTTGTTGATTTCAATTTAATGGTTCTTTTCTCCTTTGGAGTCAACTAATTTGGACATTCTCCATATGTGAGAAAATGAGCAATGTTTGAATACCATTCATCAGTAGTACTAACAAACAACACCATTGGAAACTCATTTGAACTTACCTCTTCAAATTCTTAAACTTATTCATCAGGATTATTATCAACAATAAGCTGACACAACCCTCGCCCACACACCAGCTTGGTAGGCTTGATGTCCATGTCGTATTCTTGTATCTTAGCAATCCAATTGCCCCTTTTTGTACCAAAATCCTATTGTGTCAAAATAGACTTGACAGTTGAATCTGGAACCAAGACTTTAACATGGCTATTAAGAATGTAAAACCAGAAATGCTTTACTGCCTCAACCACAACAAAAGCATGATTCTCCATTTGGGAATATTTCAGCTCATGATTTTTCAGAGGATAGCTCATGACCGTAATCGAGGATTCAAAACCCTCACTATTCTCTTGCACCAAAATTGTTGAAAGTGTATGCTCAGAAGCATAAGTATACATGATAAACTCCTTTGTGTAATCTGGGAAAACTAACACCGGTGCATGAGAAATAGCCTCTTTGATATCATCAAATGCAACTTTTCCTTCTACTATCCAATGAAAAGTGGTAGTTCCTTTCATAATATTAACAATATGACGAGTCTTCTCTGCAAAATCTGGTACAAATTTTCACAGAAAACTCACCTTACCAAAGAAAGAGTGAACAAATTTCTTACTTGATGGAAAAGTAAGAGATTGAATACTTTTTAGTCTTTCAAAATCAATCTTGATACCTTCTTTGGACACAACGTGACCAAGAAGCTTACCTTCTGTAACCCCAAAAATTAACTTCTTGGGATTCAAGGAAATGCCATGTTGTCAACACCTCTCCAAAATTTGCCTGAAATGGTAAAAATGTTCATGATGTTTCTTGGAAAAGATTGTAATATCATCAAGATAAACTACAATGAACTTACCAAGTACATCACAAAAATCCAAATCCATAACACGTTGGGACGTGGCACTAGCATTAATAAGACCGAAAGGCATTTTGCGATATGCAAAAGTACCCCATGGCATTGTAAAGGTCATCTTATGCTAATCATTTGGGCTAACTTCTATTTGATTGTAACCAGAGAAACCATCCAAGATAGAAATAATTTTGGATCTGGTCATCGTTTGAAGAACTTGATCCATCACCGGAAGAGGATAGTTATCCTTGAGTGATCGTTGATTTAGATTTCAGAAATCTACACAAATATGGATCTCACCATTCTTTTTATGAACAGGAACAATATTCGCTATCCATGTTGAATGATGGATAGGAAATATAATTCGGGTGTTCAACATGTTTTGAATCTCTGCAAGGATCGTTCTAGAAATCTTTCGATTATATTGCCTTTGTTTTTTCTTGTAAGGCAACACTCTAACTTTAAGTTGAATTTCATGTTGCACCTCCTTTGGTCAGAAAGATTTTAGATCTTCATATGAATATGCCAAGACATCCATATATTCTCGTAACAACTCAACAAATTGCTTTCTTTCTTCAGTTGTGTAACACTTTCCAATGTTTACCATATTAGGATTTGCTTCAGTTCCTAAGTTAATCTTGCTCAATCTCTTTAGATGAGTCAGAATCTAAGAGTTTCTTTTTAACATAACGATTATGCTTATCAAAAAGTCTCTCAAGGGATACCAACCCCTTGGGAATTTTATTTCCTTCGAGTTGTAGGAATTCTTTTCCTGTAATTGGATCAACCTTAGAAATAGATTCTCGGGGTGGAGAATCACTTCCTTCAAAGTATAACTCATCAAAATTTTCAACCTTTTCCAAAAAAGCAACAATCTAATGATCATCATTAAAAATTTGCCAGTTATCTAAGTTGTTAGAAACACTTGGGAGAAAGACCAACTCAATAGTATAGGTAGAACTGTGGAAATCCTTGTGTGGTATCAGGAGCGTGGATAAAACTACTAGAGAATCAACTCTGTCATTGTATTCTCTTGGAACTACAGAAATATCGAAGGCATCGAATTCCTCAATGCAATCCCAAACAAGATTACGATAATGCCTTAGTCTGTCATTCTTTGTTTGATACAAATTCCTTACCTGACATACCACTAATTTAGCATCACTTTGTGCATGAAGATACCTAATACCTTTCTTATGTGCAACTTGCATACCTAATAACAAAGCTTCATATTCAGCTGTGTTATTAGTATTTTCAAATTGCAATTTAAAAGAGAAAAGAAAAACTTTTCCTTTGGGTGATACTAAGACAATTTTGGCTCCTGAACTGGTAGAAGAACAACTTCCATCAAACTAAATTACCCAAACATCATTTGGATCACCAAGACTGATAGTATCAAAATTCATATTTTCATCATTTGATGAAGCTTCATAATTTGAAATAGATAAATCATATGATGATGACTCACATGGCGAAGAAGTACCATCACTTTCCAACTCATGTCTTACTGAAGATTCAAAATCTTCTGTTTTCAAATAATATGTTCCAACATCCGAAGACTCAAATAAAATTTGAGCTCTCAGATCATTAGACTTTGTTACTGAGAATTTTGACTCCCTTTTAGGAACCAACTTTTGCATTACACCTTTTACAGGTATTCTAGCCTCTGACATATCCACATTTAAATCTCCTCGAACATCCTTACAAAAATTACGTCCAAGGAGAATTCCATAAGATGATGGCACATCCGCTACTAAAACTGTCATCTTGATCTTCTTTTTAGGATACACAGCGAATGCAAACTGTGCATCCTTGATTTTTCCAATCAAAGGTACTTGCTTGTTCTCCATGGAGAAACAATGACTAAAAGTTTTTGTTAGATTCAAACCTAAGGTAGTAGCTACCTTGGATAGCATCACATTATCTGGTGCACCAAAATCTATGACACAATTGCTTAACTTAAAGCCATTAACAAGTAAGGAAATAAAGAAAGGATCAATATATCTGGAGGAACATAAACTAGATTATTTTGTGGATTCTTAGGCTTTGGGGCAGTAGGAATAGCATAAGAGATTTGTTTAGATGGATTAGTTCCTTTATCATTCACAAACTTAAGAAGCATTTCAAATTGCTTAGGATTGGTTTTCAAATATTTGACTTTGGACATCTAAATTTTTGTCTTCTTTGCATGATCGATGATGTCAAAAGCTTGGAAGGAACTTTGCAAAGAAGACATAGAAACTTAATTTATAGGTTGAACAAAGGGAACACTAGTCTTAGGAACCTGGACATTGGTTTTTGGAACAATAACAACTACGAGAGGATAACAAGGAGTACTTGTTTATTTGTTGTTCCTTTCGGTTGCTAAGGCAAAGGATAACCTCTTTTTGCAATGGTAACCAATGACTTATCCTTCGCTAGTGGAGCAACATATTGAGCTTGATCAAGTTGATTTTGTTGTGACCGCATAAAGACATCATATGTATCTGTCACCAAGTCCTCACCATCAGATTCATTTTCAATTTGCAAGTAGCCAATATTGCAGTCGTCGGCTTGTTCTATTTATTCATCTTGAAAAAGATAAACATTTTCTTCTATGGGATAATTCGGTTGTGCATATTCATCTTGTTTAACTTCATAATATCCCACTATAGTATTGGTAGGTGGAGCTTCCAAAGCAAGCCTTCCTTGAGGTGCAGGAAGACAATTTTGATTTCTATTTCTAGAATAATTGGGGAAATTCCCTCTTGGAACATCCTTATAAGTATTATTATTGGAAACTTGCTTCTTCAAAGCTAAAATTTTATTTTCCAACCTTTGAACCATAGGATCAACAAAATTAGAGTTAGCATTGGAGGCTGAAGATCCTGACGTTTGCACTTCTTGTTTGTATTCATTCTTATTTCTCCAGCAAGAATCGTGTCATCCTCAAGACTTGTAGCTAACTGTTGAGCTTCTTCAACATTGGCAAGAGCTGCCCTACACAAAAGAAAACTTAATTTGGAAAGTTGAGTATTGATGAAGAAACACTTTAAATTATGATTCGTTGGTCTCGCCACTATAGGAATTCTTGTTAGGTCAGCTTATTGAATTTGGCCATGAACTCATGCATGGGTTCATGGGCCTCTTTTCGCATGGTTGTAAGCTGCGCCAACAAGGTGTGTGCATCTTTGACAAGTTTGAAACTTTCTTCAAACTTGGTGCAAAGAGTATTCCAACTAGTAACTGTAGCGGTTGGAAGAGTATAGAACCATTATGTAGCTACTCCTTGTAAAGTTTCAACGAACAATCTCATAATAACATCTTCATGCTCAACACCAAGAACACCACAAACAATGTAAAAGGCAGCAATATGCTCATCAGGGTGTTGCTTGCCGTCACCTTGGAACTTTGAAATATGCTTCTATGAGACATGAGGAAGTTCATGCAAAGGGCCTACCAACCTAAGAGGTCCAAAATCATTTCCCCAAGGTCCAGGAGGTGGTGAAACCATGATATTTTGTATGACAGGTACTTGAACTGGAGCTCTATGAAAAATAGAAGATTCACTCAGAAGAGGAGATCTTAGTCTTCGTGGAGGATAACTTGCAGTCCATTGTATCGATGACCTTGCTTGGGAAGGAGAAGGAAGGATGTTATGTCACTGCAATTTTTTTAAAAATGGATCCACCACTCCTTGCACCCTTAAACCTCGTGTATAGCTTATGTCAGCCATAATGTAGACTTAAAACAAGAGAGATATTACTAATAACAATACACAAGATCACAATAAGATATTGGAGTGCTTATTCACTTCAGTCGAAAGCATGAGGCTTTGAATGTGTGCTTCGTTTCCCAGTAGAGTCGCTAAAAAACTGTTGGGTGAAAATTTTGTAATCCCTTGTAAAAATTACAAAACCTTGATTTCAACCATAGTTATGTGAGATAGAATCTCTCCTCTCGGAAAGGGGAGGTGCCCTTCTTACTGCTTATTGAAACTAAGGAAAACTAATCAAATATTCACAATAATATACACTACAATAAAGATATGTAGGTGTGTCACATTCATGATTCTCTTTTTTTTTAGAGAATATGTTTTACAATGTTTCACAATTTTAACTTCTTGATGCAATACAACTTCAAACTAAAATTAAGCAGTAATTCCAATAATCCTATCCTATCAAAGAAAATCCTAGGAATACTAGCATGATAAAAATAAGTAACAAATAAGAAAATCTCACAGAGGCACAAAGTCTTTCTATAGTTTCCGATAATGAATCCTTCAAGATAATAACCAACATTGTAAAAGAAGCACAATGTCTTCTATATACTTCACAATAAATCCCACGAGCAACGTGAATAAATATAAGCACAAAGTCTTATAGAGAACTCACCAATAGTATTCAACAATATCACAATTTCACTTGAAGTTTGCAAGATGACCAACATGAGGAAGGAGGAAGAAAACAAGTTAAAATGAGAAGAAACAAACTAAAAATGACTTTAATAAGTTATTGAAAAGATTAAAAAATGAGTCATTAATAAACTCAAAGTGTATTAATGACCACTCGTGTAGAAGGGGGGAAATGTAGGAGTGGTGATTTTCACCGCTCCAACATTTTCAAATTTTTTAAAGATGCATAAGCGACGAAAAGACTGTTTTAACATTTAGAAGACTTGACATAAAATCACATGTCAAAGCACTAAAAATTAGTGCTCGGACATCTGACATGGAGTGAGTGAAAAGTGTAGGAGCGCTGAAAAACAACGCTCCAACAATTGGAGAAATTTCATGACTTAACCCATGTAGGAGAGCTAAAAATCAGTGCTCTTACATGAGCTAAAATATTTCTAACTCCCAAAGATGAAAATTAACAAAACATACGTTTTGAAGATTTTCGAGAAACAAATAAGGACAAATTCTCAAACAGACAATCTGAGGCCTAGGACTACACATTAAGGCCAATCAATTTTTTCCTCGTTTTGCATGCTTGAAGTACACAGACCTATAGAATAGATAAGTTTCATAGGGGGTTGTCCCGTGAATCGAGCGAAGCTGGATTCGAGGATAACAAGTTGTTAGTTGTCTTTTGTTTTGTAAAGAAGAATGAAGATTTTCAATGGTAGTGAGATGTGGATACTTAGAGGACATGAGCATTTAAAACTCAAAAGTGCAGAAGTAAAGTAACAGTTCAGGCATGTTTTTATATTTTGATTTCCTCTTTAAATTTTGATAGTTAATCTGGAGTTTTAGATTTGAAAAGGTATAAAAATACTTAAATATATCAAAACATATATGTTGAAATAGTGAAGAATAGCTTGATTTTTACAAACTTGTACATAAATTTAATTAATTTCTCATTTAGAGCTATATATGACAATAGAGAAGAAATTAATTACCAGGCTGCTGGAATAATTTGGATAAATTATTTTATTTTACTCAGGAAACTAAATTTCTAGTTTGATATATATACATATATAGTGGTATATATAAATACACACACACACAGATATATATATATATATATATATGTACATATACATATACATATTGTAATGTAGAAAAAGGTGATCCTAGGTCCTAAATGCATAGAACCTAGGATGAAAGGGGCCTATTTACAAGTTACATTAAGATGTAGATCAACAAGATGTATAGATTGAATATCGACCATGAAGGTGAGCCAATCAAACCTAGATCTACATCTAATTGAGGATGGGAATGGATTGGAAATCATTTGAGATAATTAGCCTAATTAGATTATGTGCCATAATATGTAAATTGTAAGATCTTGACAACTGCCAGACATAAATAGTCAACTTCCGACAGATCTGGAGAGTGCAGAGGATAGTAAACCTACTCAGAAAAATTGGTCTTGTTGTGCCTACAAGGACACATACGCCCAAGGGAGTCTGGGTCTTTGTAGGGGTGTACTGAAGTGCTTTTGGGGTCCTCTGGTGCTGGATATGAGCTTCTATTTTTTGTTTGCAAAATTGTTAGAATACCATCAGATAAATCTGTAAGTGAGTTTTTATGGCTTGACAAGATGTATGACAACAAATGCAACAATGGAGAATTTTTCTTTAATACTTCTTCAATCATTTATAACTTGAGATCTGCCCATTTACAAAGAGAGGAAATGTTGGGCCATTTTAGGGGCTTGCCTCAATCAAACCTCGTGTAAGTGTTTCCACTTCCACAATGGCAATGTCAATGATAGAAATGATAATTGAAAGGAAGGAAGGATGAAATCATGAAGTGCTACAACTCACCACCCTTCAATGGCTTCCTTGAAGGAATGAAGTCATACAAATCATCTCAAGGATTTGGATATTTCTTGTTTGAACGCTTGAATGATTTGAATACCTACAACAAAGGTTAGCCTTCACCAAAACATTGATAACATGAACACTTTTACATGATGCTTGGATCTTGAATTGCTGCAATAAAAATCTGAAATGCTGCTCTTGACTTGCTCTTGACAATAACGCTTGCTCATAAAATCTCCTTCTAATTGTGTTCCAGTTTCAAATAATGAAAAGACTAGGTATTTATACGCATTTATTCAAATTTTCAAAAATTAGATCCAGAAAGTTGACACTTGAAATTTGAAATTTGAATGTTAAAATACCACCAACAACATGTGCAGAAATGGGACATAGCTAAAAAGGGGACCCATATTCCCAAGGATGTATGGGTCCTAGCCTAGATTTCTAGGACACTACATGTCGGGAATAACATATGAGCTGGATGCATTTATTCAATGCTTGTAATTTATTGAGAAGTGTTACAAATGGGCTCTAGAATACATAATTTTAGGACATTATGGGGTCAATTAGGCTCAATAGTTTAGGGGGGACAAAACATAGTGTGAAATTATTAAGGGTGACAATTTTATACACTACATTTAGCCCCCACTTTAGTGAGAGTATGAATTTGCACTCAGACTCACACTAAAGTAGAAAATATATTTCAAGAGGGGTCCAATTGTCCAAATATTGAAGAGATAGGATGCAAATGAATCTAGGGGGAGAGCTATCAAGCCCCTAGGATCTAAGATCCCATGGTAAACCAACATAAGCACAAAAGGAATAAACACATTTATGAAATGTAGCAAGACAACATACACAAACATACATGTCAAAAAATATGAAGCATACACGATGAAAACACATGACATGATGGAACATAACAAACACGATGTAAACACAATGTGAACATGGAGAAGACATGAAAAACACATAAAAACACAAGGTTAGTACTAAAGATTCGAGTTGATAAGGCAAAGAGACCTCAGTCTTAAATTATTTCAAATACCAAACGTCATCCATAAATGAATGTTAGCTCACATGAGGACTAGAAAGTTGGGATATGCCACATCACTCATGAAACACATGACTCCACTGGTAAGCAAGGTATGTTATGCTAGGTAGCCATGTTAAAAGGGCGTTCATGACTCACACCATAGAAAATTTTGATTTTTTCTAGGTGAATCATAAATCAGGAGACACACAAGCAAGTGAAGTCTAATATTCACTAGGTGAGCCCCCAAGATAAGGTAAAATGTGAGACACACACTAGGTCTACAAGGTGTGCTTGTAACAAGGTGGAAAAAATGGGAAAACACACACTAGGTATACAAGGTGTGCCCACAATAACCATTCTAAGAGTTATACTCCCTGATAACCTTGATAAGGTGCCACAAGATGCTATGTCAACACTACACTAAGTTTAACTCTCGTGAAAAAGTGGAGAAAAAAATCTAAGGTTTAATGTCACGGGGGATGAATGCAACAAGGTTTAATGTCACAAGGGATAAACAAAGACAAGGCTTGAACAACAAAGGGGCATTGCTCAGTACATGAAGGTCACACCTTAGGGAACATCACACATGACATCACCACCAAGAGAGGACTAGTCGAAGAATAAAAAATCACAACTTAGGGAACACTAGTCATAGCGTTACCACCAAGGAGAAACATCATATGCCAAGAAAGGTCACACTCTTATGGGACATCAAGTCCAATATCACCACAAAGGAGACACATCACATGGATTAAGAAGGCCACACTTTGGTTGAAAAGGTCACATTTCCTAGGAGATCTATGCTATCATCAATAAGAAGGGACCATTTCCTATGAAAACAATGAGTGGGGGACTATATGCCCCCCCTTAAAATGTCAACATATTTTTCGTGTTAGTATTTTAAGGAGAAAGAGGGGAAGAGGGGGATCCTTGAAAAGAATTCATGCCTCCCCAAAACAAATTATCATTTCCCCCAAGTGTGGAGAAAAGGATAACCATACCAATGACCATCATGTTGCTGCCATGAAAAACATGGTTGCACTTAAGATTGTACCACCATGAATGACAATGAGAAAAACACATAAAGCTACAAATACCACATAGTGATGAGCAACATGCTAGGATGAAGATCATTATCAATTAGAGGAAGTAGGTACATTAACACAAGGAAGAGCACCACAATCCTTGAGATGTATTTTATTTCTCAAGGGCTTACATTGATTGGTAGAATGGCCATGCACTCAATGATATGCATAAAATGATAATTTTTTGTTCAATTTCTTTCATGTTCTTGGAGGAAGAGCAATCAGGTGAGCTTTGAGAAGCCTTGACAAGATATCCTCTTGATCCATAGTAAGGGACATTTCTTTCTCTTGTGAAGAAGATCTTGCTTTCTTATCACAAGATGTCACACACACAAGAATCTTTAGGTTTAGATTGTGAGATTTTGTACCCTCCTATAAATGAGGGTATAAAATCCAATGAACCCCAATTGTAATTAAAACATGTATTTGAAGATGAAGCAACATCATGACCATTATTTTCACATGTAGTATCTATCATTTTAGGATGCACCAAGGTCAAATTTATCTTAGAAGAATGTTGTGCGATGACATTGATATTAAGTGAAGGTTGCTTTGATGCTTTTGTTTCTTTCAAAGGATAATAACCAAGACCTCTTGTTGTTTCTTGCATGCTAGGATGTATGGGGACACATATACCTTGTTATTTCACTCCACATCCTTTTCCATTATAGCCAAATTGTTTCAACAGTTGACAACGTCTTCCATAAATTTTTTCCATTTCTTTTAAGGAAAGTGGTTTTTCATAGTCACTTTTATCATAGGTAGATGTGTAATATGTGTTCTCCTCACTACTAGAAGTTGTGAACTCTTGTGTCTTGGATGTTTCAATGTTATATTATGTTGATACCACCACAACTTCTTTCTCTTTTTCTGATTTTTTTATAATCTTGTATTCCCCCATGGATGTAGGAGTGAAATCTAATGACCCCCAATTGTCATCCAACAAATTTTTCATCGACGAAAGACACTCATATTTCTCTTCTTATCGCAAAGGTTCCAATTTTGAAGTTGGTACATCAATTTCCTCAAAGGACTTTTCATTCCCTTTTTAGTTTGTAAACAACTTTTGGATTTTGGATCAACTTTTACTGTGTAAACCTTGTTGTAAGTGTATTTCAACATACGGTGTAGTGTTGAAGGTACTGCATTCATTTCATGAATCCAAGGTCTACCCAAGAGAATATTATATGAAATATCCTGGGGCATGACATGGATAGGAGTTTATAAAATAATGTATTTGACTTTGATAGGTAATTTTATCACACCTAGTGGTTGTTTTCCCACATTATCAAAACCATGACTAGACAAATCATCTGGTTGGATTTTAGTCTTGTCCACTCCAATTTTATCCAAAATATTTACACTACAAACATTAAGTCCCAAACCATTGTCAAAAAGGCTACGCCTTATCCCAACCTTGTTAATAACAACCAATATCATCAAATCATCATTTTTTTTGTGTTTCTAAAGGAGGAAATTCACTTTGATAAAAGATAATGTATAAATTAGGTTGATTCATATTATCAATCAAAGCTTACACATCACTTGGTTGCACACTAGGAGGGATAAAAACATTTTGTAAAGCATTTTGAAGCATGTCATGGTAAGCAAGTGATTTTTGAATCAAATCCCACAAGGATTTCTTAGTAGGAGTGTTTCAAAGTTTCTCTACAAGATCATATTCTTTACACTACACTGTGAAATGTTAGGTGTGGGAGGGAGGTATGGTTGAGGCAATATAATGGATGTTATAGTTTTATTTGGTTACTTTTTGTTCCTAGTATTATACGTATGAGCTACAGTATGCTAATTTGGTTGTTGTGACACATGATTACTAGTGAGTTGCTTTGTGAGGTTTAAGATAGAACTTGGAGGTTTAGGAGGTCCTATAATGAGAGGTGACTTAGGAGGTCCAATGATTAGAGGACTCTTAGGAGGTTTAGAAGGAGTTTTAGGAGGTCCAATAATTAAAGGAGACCTAATAGCCACTTGTGTGTGCATAACCTCAATGGACTTAACTTCTTGTTGATGAGCTTATATCAAGGGGGAATCTAATGTCATCTTATCATCTTCACCTAAACAATCCATAAATGTGTCAATGGTTTCATACTCTTCTCCAACAATATCTTCCCAATTAGGAGAGGTAGGGGGAGAGAAACAAATAAGATTCTCATGATGCTCAATGATTGGATCTTCTAACACCAAGATACCTTCTTCTCTCATAGAAGAGATATCAGGAGAACAAAGATGATTGTCATGATTGTCAAGGATTGTATTCTCCTTCACCAAGCTAACCCCACACATAGGAGAGATAGTGGGAGAGGGATCAATGAAAACAACAAAAGAGGGACAATAAACTCATTTTCATATGCTTGTAACAAAAGTTTCTTAAAATGTTCAACAAGATTTGACAATAGAATATGAACTATGATAGCACAAGATTTTTGCAATGAGAACATGATGTAAAAAATTGTTCTGCAGATATGAAATGCAACAAATTTTCCCAAATTTGCAATAAATCAAGCAAGATAACACCTTTCTCACACATGTAATAACACTATTTTTGAATTTCAAATCAAGCACCTACAAGCATAAACATAATGAAAGTACATAGATAAAACATTGTGAAAAGATATTTTGAGACGCCTATAACAGGACAAGGATGCCCAAGGGAATTTGAGTCCCTGATAGGGGTTCAAAAAATTGAAATTTAATTCAATTTTTATGTTGTTTTAATGTTACTATTTATATTTGTAGACATGCTTAACAATGACTGTTTGTCCAAAACTTCTTCAATTTAGGACAATGTAATTCAAATGCCTATGTGCAACAATAAAGGACAACTTTGAATGTAATTTATAGATCTTAATCATGTAACAATTTACTAAGTCTAAGATACCAAATTATGAAAATGATGATTTGATACAAACTTGAAACAAAACAATGCAATTTTTTCACTTTTTAGGTTTAAATGAAAGATGTAATTTAAATGCAATGATCAATTTGAAAATTTAACCACCTAATGAATGTAAATAAAATATAAAGATGACTGAAACAAACCCTAATGTAGATTATGATGCAATGTAAATGCATTTTTTTGGATTTTTATGACTGTTTATGATGCAAAAATGAAACCCTAAATGACCAATGCAAACTAATAAAATACAAAACCTAGATCTAGGGTTTGAAGGACTTCCAATTTTAGAAAGTTTATAGTGTTGAAACATTAGGTTCACCAAAATGTAATGTAGAAAAAGGTGATCCTAGGTCCTAAATGCAAAGAACTTAGGATGCAAGGGGCCTTTTTATAAGTTACATTAAGATGTAGGTCAACAAGGTGCATAGATTGACTATCAACCATGAAGGTGAGCTAATTAGACCTGGATATACATCTAATTGAGCATGGGAATGGGTTGGAAATGATTTGGAATGATTATCCTAATTAGATTATGTGTCTTAATATGTAAATTGCAAGATCCCAATAATTGATAGATAGAAACAATCAACTTCCGACAAATCTGGAGAGTGCAAAGGATAGCAAACTTGCTCAAAAAAATTGGTCTTACTATGCCTACAAGGACACATATGCCTAAGGGCATATGGGTCTTTGAAGGGGTGTCCTAAAGTGCTTTGGAAGTCCTCTGGTATTGGATATGAGCTTCTATTTTCCATCTATAAAATTGTCGAAATACCATTAGATAAATCTGTAAGTGACTTTCCATGGATTGACAAGATGTATGACAACAAATGTAATAATGGAGAAATTGTCTTCAATCCTTCTTCAATCCTTTTTAACTTGAGATCTACACATTCACAAAGAGAGGAAATGTTGGGCCATTCTAGCGGTTTGCCTTAGTCAAACCCCGTGTAAGTGTTTCCACTTCCACAATGGTAATGTCAATGATAGAAATGATAATTGAAAGGAAGGATGAAATCATGAAGTGCTACAACTCACCACCCTTCTATGGATTCCTTGAAGGAATGAAGTCATACAAATCGACTCAAGGATTTGGATATTGCTTGCTTGAATTCTTGAATAATTTGGAGACCTACAACAAAGGTTAGCCTTCACCAAAACAATGACAACATGAACACTTTGACATGATGCTTGGATCTTGAATTACTGCAATAAGATTCTGAAATGTTGCTCTTGACTTGCTCTTGATAATAACGCTTTCTCATAAAATCTCCTTCTAATTGTGTTCTGGTTTCAAATAATGAAAATATTAGGTATTTATAAGCATTTATTTAATTTCTCAAAAATTAGATCCTGAAAGCCGACACTTGAAATTTGAAATTTTAATGTTAAAATACTGCCAATAAGATTCCCAAAAATGGGTCCTAGTTAAAAAAAGGGACCCATATGGCTAAGGGCATAGGGTCTTAGCCCAGATTTCAGGACACTACATATCGAGAATAACATATGAGTTGGATGTATTTTTTCAATGCTTGTAATTTATTGAAAAGTGTTACAAGTGGGCTCTATAATACATAATTTAAGGACATTATGGGTAATTAGGCTCAATAATTTAGGGGGGGAAAAACATAGTGTGAAATTTTTAAGGGTGAAAATTTTCTATGCTATGCATATCCATATACATATACATATACATATACATATACATATACATATACATGTAAAGAGTGCAATTAATATTATGTATTATATATTTATAAAATTGGATGATAAGCTTGAAGCTTATTCTGTTATGATGACTGAAAGAAATCAAATTTATATTCAAAGTTGTTGAAAGATTATAAATACCATAAAAATGTGCTTATTCTTGTAAAAGAATTTGGCAATATCTATTTTATATTTATCAATATTATTAAGTGTTTTCTTGTACAAGGAACTAAGAGGAAACATAGAGAAATCATAATTATTTAAAGAAGTTATTTTTTTATTGGTGAATAATACTTTTATTTTACTTAGGTTTTAAGTTGACAAGAACTCATGAGAAAGACAAGGTGTCTTGAGTTAGTGTCATTGTTTGAAAACACTATAACTTGCAAACGAAATCTAAAATGTATTGTGCATGAAACCAGGAGAGTATTTCACTCTTAGAAACAAATACAAAAACTTATGAACAAGTGGAAATAGCCAAGTTTTGAGATGTTGTGAGTATGCAACACAAGTGTTCATTGTCAAGAAAATGTATCCATGACTTTAGTTGTTTATCGACCATAGAGAGTTATACATTATTGATCTTAAATTCTTATGATAAATTATACAAACAATCAAACCGATCAACCATGTGTTAAGGGTCTTTGTAGGATCATGGGGGTCCAAAAGTGGCAATATGACAAAAAAGACATTTTCATTTACCCAAAAACACAAAATTCCACTTTAACTTTTTACTAAGGTCAGGTAAAAAGTACATGTTACCATGGTAAGAACCAAAGCGAAACGGATATCCATTTCCAATGAAATTATAAAAAATATGTTAATATATATTATATTATTATATATTAATATATATATATATAATATAATATTATAATAATATATAATATAATATATATTATAATATTATAATTTTTTTTTTGGCTATGGTAAGTGCTACCATTCTCAGGGTAGCTCCCAAATCAATGGTTGACGTGGTTCTTTTTAGCTGACAAGACCACACATCCGCCATGTGTCCTTTCACCTTTTTTTTTGCTCGTGCCAATTCATATTAGTCCTCTTGTCATAATGGAATGCTCGGTAGGAAAAGCAAAGGCTTAAGAATTTTCTAGATTTGATAAAATCTTGAGTTTCATTTGGGTTCTCAGACTTAGGTTTTGATTTAATGATGTGATTGTTCTCCTTTGGCTTTCCTTTCTTTAGAGCTTCTATGCAAGTTCATCATTTCCCACGATGGATTTGGCTTCACCATTATTATTTCACAAGCGTCCGGGATTCAAATTCTTAGACATGATTTCTTCCTTGTGTTAACTGGATCTCATGGAGGTGGCGGTTTATCTAAAGATCCTTTGTTCTGGCAACCGAACAACTGTATTTTCCTACCATTTCCTTGGTATTTCTATGTCAGCAGTTGAGGGTTTGCCTCGTTAATTCCTCACCATGGACTCCCCCTTTTGTTTAACTAGCACAAAAGATCAGCAAGCTTTCCTTGGTTTAATCACTGATCACCAGTTGAAGAAAGTTCTCAAGGATGAAGGTCACTTAACTATCAAGGCTGTTAAGTTGATTCTCGGTCAAAAGTTTCTATCTACAAGAACCAGGTATCGGGTTAATACTGATATTTCCTCACGTTTCGTCACCTCCCTTCTTGATATGCAAGTTTCTAAGGCTCAAGTGGAGGAGTTAACCCAAGAGTTGTTCCTTCCTCATCTTCTCGGGGGTTTGGACGACGTTTTGATTGTTGTACACCTAGGCATTGGCTTGCCTTTCCCAGAAGATTTGGAGTGCCTGCCATACCTAGCGGTTTATTTTTACCCCTTTGTTTTAGATGTTTTTGACTATGAGTTGTTGGACCATTGCTTTCAGGTTATCTGGGGTTATATATTTCTTCTCAAGATTCTTCGCTATGAACTAGTTGAGGGTTTTCAGTGGCTACTCGACTTCGAAGATGACAAGGACTTTGTCTGATATCGACCCAGGTTCCAACTCATTTTGTTTGTATATAGCTTGATACTGTCCTAGGGGTTCCTAGGGTTTTGTTAAAAGAAAGTGAAACACATACTATCTAAATTTTTTAGTCTTTAAATGTCCCAAAAGTGGAATTTGAAATGAAAAGACTTGAGGGTTTTACTTATATGTTCTTGTCGTTTTAAACTTATGTTTCAAACTCCTTTAATATAATACTATGGACTACTTACCTACTTTGTGTTGCAAATGATTCTGGATTTCAAGTCAAATTTGTTCCCGTGCTGTCTTGCTTACAATGCAAATTATGGGTTTCAAAATTTTTATGTTTAAACTTCTGTTTTCCATTGGTTGTTATTATTTCATTGGAATTTTTTAATGGTTTAATTTATTCACACTATAGCCTATCATTGTTTTTGTATGTTTTCTATTTGGAGAAGAATAATCTTGAGGATTTTCATCGATGCAAGTATTATTACTTGTGCTTCATTATTTAGCTTGTTTTTACGATGTATTCTCAATTATGCCACTATATTTTATCAATGGATCGATGGGTTACAAGATTTAACATTATTTCCATTTTCATCGATGCTTGCTTTCCCGTATTTGGATGAATTATATTGGTTGCAATTATTCCATATGTTGGAATACATTATTTTATCAATAGATCTTTCAATGGATTACATTATTTGCATTAAATTTATGTGTTTCATCTTCCATCCGAGAGCTATTTGGTTGTATGTTATGATGGTTTCAATCTCTCCATTTTTGTATTCCTTGTCCATCCTCCAGCCTCAGGAATCTTCGTTTATCTTCTTTGTTTTGAGGATTTATCAATAAAATGTGATTATATGCTCTTTAAGTACGAGGCCAAGTGTAAACGTTGATTCTTTATCGTTGGCTTAATTTCAAAATAGGTTTCTCTCTAATGAATGAAGGGTAATGCGAGTGTTCTTTAGCAGCTAGGTTGGCAGCCTACCCTAGGTCTTAATCTTCAGTTGGAGTTCAGTTGGGTTTTGACTATGGTGTCTTTCACCCTTAAGCATTAATGTGAGTTTGGGTCACAACCCTAAGTTGCAAAATCTGACTTGAAAGATGTAGATTCTGCCAGTGAGGTTTCCTATCAATGGTCAATCGATGAGGGATTTTATTAAGCTTCCTTTTCATCGATGCATTTTCTCTAATAAGCAAAATGAAAGGGACAAGTATAGCATCGTTCTCTACTGATAAAGGTTTTAGATGTATGATTTGCATTAGAGTTCAAAAAATAGGTTAGCATATTTTGGTTAGGTGTACATATTGGCATGCTGAGTTGCTGTAGGGAATCGATTTATCTTTAAATTCGTTGAAGAAAAAAGGAAATGTCGTAGTATTGGGGCCAAAATGATAAGACCATCCTTTTGACCCATGATTTTTGATGGAATCGCCTGGAGTTTGAACATAGTTGTCCCTTCACTCTCAAATAGTTGGGCCTAAGTTCTGTAGGAGAGTTGTTTGATCTTAAGTTTCGTTGGAGCAGTGTTGAGACCTTTAGGAGACAGTATGATGAGACATTTTCATTCTCTTGCTCCTCAATTTCTATGGCAAGGTCTAAATCAAATGATCAAAATGTAGATGTCCTTTTAGCCTCTAATGTGTGCCAATAGGTCTATCTGGAGTAAACCTAAGTTCCTTTAGTTGATGGTTGCTATGGTTTGCTAATGGCTTATTTAGGGTGAGGGTGATGTTGATTCTCTTTATAAGCATACCACCTGATAGCCAACCCAAAGCCCACTATTCTCAGTTGAAGTTTGATTTGAGGAGGTTTTGGACTTGTTTGTCCTTTGTTCTTCTAATTTGACATGTTATCCTAAGCGTATGGTTAGGTTCAGTTTCTAATGTTCTGAGGTATGGTTAGGGTACTTCCTATCATTCCCTTAAGGTTATCCTAAAGGTTTGAGCCTCTTAGGCTGTTGGTTTCCTATTTTCTTTTGCTAGCTATTGCATTCCATATCAGAGCCTATGTTGCTTGTTCTTTTAGTTTCTTGTTCCTTGTCTCATGATGTGTTTTGCTGTTCTCTTTTTATCAAATCTCCAAGTCCATTCTAATTCCAAGGTTCTTTCTTAATGATTATTTCTTCGTCTTGCTCTACCCTAGAGTTTTCTAGTAGATCCACTGCCCCATTAGCTTCTCTGTATACATGGGTCAGCGATAATTCTTTGAATCCTTCCAGAAGTTTACCAATCTTTTGTACCCATCCTTTTAACTTCCAATTGGGTATGCCCCTTTTACTTATTGCTTGTATGCTTAGTAGGTAATCCCCTTCTATTTCTATTATTTTTATGTTATTGTCTTTGCACAACCATAACCCCAGTGCTAGTGCCTCAAGTTCTACCTCATTATTTGTGGCATAACCCACCTTTTTGGATAGTGCCCACACACATTCTCCTTTATGAT
The DNA here is from genome assembly GCA_007258455.2 of Sequoia sempervirens. Lineage (NCBI taxonomy): Eukaryota > Viridiplantae > Streptophyta > Pinopsida > Cupressales > Cupressaceae > Sequoia > Sequoia sempervirens. The sequence goes on along the minus strand of VDFB02271358.1, from coordinate 335,327,113 downwards.
CCTTGATGATGCATCTTGCCCCTACTGGTCCTGGATTCCCCTTTGCTAATCCATCAAAATTGAGCTTTAATCTTTCTTGACTTGGCCCTTTCCATGTTGTTTCTTTTCCAGCCTTTGCTTTGTCTAAGAATTTCCCTTTAGGTCTCTTTAAATTCTCCCATCCTTTTTGTAGTTCCTCATCCCATTTGGTGTATTTTGTTCTTGATTTGATCATAGTTTTTACATTCAGTACCTCACATAGCCCTTCTTGTGTTTTCTTTATTAATATTTCTGCCTCCATACTTTTTTCTTGAAAAATTCTCATGTTCCTCTCTTTCCACAAGTGCCATACTATCATAGATGGAGTTGCAATCCATAAGTTTTCCCATAGAGAGTCTCTCTTTCCTTTTGGTGAGCTAGTCAACCATTCTTTCAGATCGTTTTGCCTTGCCCCCCTCCTTCCCAATACATCTTCTATCCAATCCTAACATTTCATTGCATAGGGGCAGTTTAGTAGTAGATGATTGAGAGTTTCATTTTCTCTATAGCATAAATTGCACTTGTTAGGTCCTTGAATTCCTATTGCATTTAATTTTCCTCTTGTTAGTATGCCTTTTTGTATTGCTTTCCATAAAAAGGCCCCCGCTTTTAGGAGAATAGATGTGTTCCAACAAAGAGAGTTTGGCCAGTTTCCTTCTGATTGTGTAGCTTTTTGAATAAGGTATTGCAATTTGACTGTATATTCCCCTAATTGAGATCCACACCATATTATTTCATCATCTTCTTCTGATGTACTGATCTTTCTCTTCTTTAATTCCTCTTTTAGTATCTTCTTTGCTTCTTCTAGCATAGGTAGCGAGTCTATATCTATCCATTCATTCTGGTTCCCAAACTTGGGCTGACCTTTCTTGATATAGTCACATACTTTGCTTCCTATTGCCTCTATTACTGGTTCCATGACTCCTCTCAACTCCTCCATATCTGATAATGCTTTGTGTCCATTCCATGAGTCCTTCCAAAACTCTGTCTCCTTTCCATTCCCAATCTTCCATGTTAAGTGATTTGTAATAATCTTCTTGCTGTCCCATAGAAATTTCCAAATTGCTAATCCTCCATTGGAGTCGCCTATCGTTAGAACCCTACTTGGTTTCAACTGTCTAGGTATTTCCTTTGGAAGATTTTACACCATAATCTTTTTGATTCCTTATACATCTTCTATGCTAGTTTTTCATCTAATGCATGTTTTGCTCTTTCATCCTTCTTAATCCCGCTTCGCCTTTTGTTTTGGGAAAACATGCTTTTTCCCATTAGACTAAGGGGATCTTTTTATCTTCTTTGGACCCTTCCCATATAAATCTTTTCATGAAGCTCTCCAAATTTGTTTCTATTTTATGTGTCATTTGGAAGCAAGACATAACGTAATTAGGAACAACAACAAACAATGATTTAATCATTAGTATCCTCCCTACAAAAGTCAACCACTTGTTTTTCTAGGCGGTTGCCTTATTTCTCCATTTTTCCATAATCTCTTCCCATTGTTGGGATTTTCATACACTGCTACTAGTGGTGCTCCCAAATGCTTGGTTGGTACCTCTTTTATTGAAAATCCCAATAGTTTAGCTATTCTTTTCTGTAATACTTTATTTGTATTAAAGAATATTATTGACGATTTCTCTTTGTTTATTGTTTGTCCAGAGGCCCTTGTATAGTCTTCTAATTCTTTTTTGATGATTTATGCTTCTCTCATAGTTGCTTCTCCAAACATGACAGTAATATCAACAAACTGTGTATGCATTATTGGCTTTATGTCTTGAGCTACTCTGATTCCTTTCCATAAATTCTCGTCACACTGTAATCTATAGTTTCTCCCCATGACCTCTACCATTATGATGAATAGAAAAGGGGATATAGGGTCTCCTTGTCTTAACCTGTTTGTAGCAGGGAAAATAACACATATTGAGCCATTGACATTGACTGAATATCTAACTATTGTCGTGCATTGGATGAGTATTTCCATCCAATCTTTATTGAACCTGAACCTTTGAAGCACCTCTATCAGAAAATTCCACCTTACCTTATCATAAGCTTTACTAATATCGAGCTTCACCATCATTCCACTTATTCTTTTTGAGTTCATCGTGTGTATTGCTTCATTCACTACTATTATGTTGTCAATGATCTCTCTTCCTGGGCAAAAGCTACACTGCTCCTCTGATATAATGTTTCTTAGCACTTTCTTCAATCGATTGGCCAATACTTTAGTGATGATTTTGTATAATGTGTTGCATAGTGATATTGGCTTGTACTCATTGAAGGATTCACATACTTTCTTTTTCAGAATTAGTGTGATGATTGTGTTGTCAATGTCTTTAACAGTTTTTTTCTTCTTTTTTGCCTCCTCTACTACCTTCCACACATCGTTCTTAATGATTGGCCAACACTTCTGATAAAAAATGGTTGGATATCCGTCTAGACCAGGAGCCTTTTCAGGATGTAATTGGAAGGTAGCAGCTCTGACTTCTTCTAGTGACACTGGTTCATTCAACATTCTATTATATTCTTTTGTTACACTTTTTGGAATGTAGTCAAGAATGTATTCCTTGATGCATGCCTCATTCTCCTTTTTTGCCCCCAATATCTCTTTGATGAATTCAACTGCTGCTTCTTCTACCTTTGTTTTGTTATTGATTATGCTTCCATCTTCTTTCTTAATTTCTTCAATTTTGTTGTGTGTCTTTCTTACTTTTGTTGTGGCATGAAAATATTTTGTATTGGCATCTCCCACCTTTAGCCACGTCTCTCTTGCCTTATCTCTCCAATAGATTTGCTCTCTCTCCAATAATTCCTTATGATATTGTTTTAACTATTTTTCTTTTTGGTAGTCTTCTTGGAACATGCCTTGTTTGATTATTTTATTCAGCTCTTCCAATTCTCTTTCTACTTGTTTTTCCTAAAAAATGTTCTTAAATACTGATTTGTTCCATTCTTTGAGCTTTGTCTTTATGTACTATAATTGTTTTCATAAAAATACAGCTGGGGGTGCCATGAACTAAATATTCCTTCCACCAATCTTTGATTGTTGGGATCAAGCTCTCCTCTCGCCACCACATATTCTCAAATTTGAAGTATGTTTTGGTGGGTTTGATTCCACCTCTTAGTTCCAGTTGGATTGGAAAGTGGTCTAATATAGATATGGGTAGAATTCTGGCATCTAATATCAAAGCCTCCTTCATCCAACTTTCTAATACTAAAAATTTGTCTAATCTTTCAGTAATATTAGTGAACCCTTCTCTGTAATTTATCCATGTATATATGGCATTGGATGTTTGACAGTCAACAACTTTGACTTCTTGTACAAAGTCTCTAAAATCTTGGATATTCCTATTCACCCTTTTTATTGCTTCACTTTTTTCTGACAGATATAGTATTGCATTATAATCTCCACCCATTATGTACTTTTCATTTCCTAGTTGTTTGATTCTGCAATTTATAACATCCCGAGTATTTTTCTTTTCATCTGCTTTGATCGAGCCATAAACATTAAAAAGTGTGAATTCCAGGTTGGCGTCCCCACATTTGATGATGCATTCCATCTAGTTATTGTTGGCCTGTATTTGTCTTACTTTCGTGTTGTTGTTCATCCACACAATTGCTATCCCACCTCTCGATCCATTGGCTTCATGGAACTATCCTGACCAATTCTTGTAGAACTTTAACAATTTATCTGCTTCAAGCTCTCTCAGTTTGGTTTCTTGTACTAATATGATGTCTGTTGTCATCATTTCTAAGTGACACTTGAACAAGCATCTTTTGTTAGGGACATTTATGCCCCTGACATTCTATGTGGTGATCTTTATTGCTGTCCAAGGGAGTTGTTGACTCCCTTGGATATTAGAAAGCTTGAAATTCTTTTAAGACCCTTTTCTAGGGCTTCCTCTTCCCTTTTTTGCTTGTTTTTTTTCCTTCCCTTCCCTTTCTTGGTCTTCCCCATTGCCTTGGTTGTTGTCTGGCTTATGCACCTCAGGTCTATTATCCCTAATTTGTCTTCCTCAATTGGGTCTTCTATTGTAGATCTTCATAGTCAACCTCTTCTATTTCTTCATTTTCTAAATCATTTTCCTCTTCTTTATTTCTACTTCTCTCATGGGCGCAGTTGCCTGGGTGTTCTTTTCCTCCATTTCTACATTTTTATCTTTAATTTCTTTTATTTTGCAACTTGATTTTGCCTCCCTTATGTTTTCATTTTTGTCTTGCTTAGTCTTTGTTTGTTTTGATTCCTTTTTTGTTGGTTTCTCCTTTGGTCTCTAGACTATCTTATTTTCCCTCTTCCTTCCTTTATTATTTTCTAATCACTTTTTGCATGTTTCTTCCTTATGACTCATGCTGCCACACATTATGCAGTACTTTTTTGTCTTCTTTGATTTCCACACTCTACTCCCATTTTTCCCCTTCTACCAACAAATGTATCTTCTCTGGTATATTCCTGATTGTTGCCACTTGGATTCTTGCATAGAGGTAAGAGTCCTTGTCGATTAGTTCTGCATCTATGTCCATCAATGTTCCCAAGGTTCGCCCATTTTTTTCCAAGCAGTCCTGTGACCAAAACTCAAGTGGAAGATTGTATAACCTTAACTAGATAGGCTTCTCATAGGGATGTAGATATGTAGGATTAAAGTTTTGGTGCCATTTTTCCATATATAGCGGGTGTCCCTCCATTTCCCACAATCCACCTTGTAAGACTTTCTCCCTCTCTTCTTTCGTTGCAAAAAACTACTATGAAAAAACCTTTTGGGAAGAATTCAATAATCTGTTGGGTCTTCTAGGCTGTCTTCACCCACTCTCTTATTTTATTCCTATCACCCTTTGGACCTATGAATCTACAGATAATATAGCTAGGTCTTCCAGTAGCCCTATTTTTTCATTAGCTTCCTCTATTAGGTCCATTGTTGGCACTTCTTCTTTTGGCATCGCTCATCCCTTGTTTGCTTTTGCTTCATCTATTCCCGAGCCTTCATGGCTTGTTTGTGCTTCTTTTCCTTTATTTTCTTCGCCTCTGCTTTTGTTCTTCTTTATATTCATTTTCATTTTTTTAAATTTCTCATTGGTTTTATTTATTGTTTATGTTCACCTACTGTTGATTATGAGGTGTTAAGTTCTTTCCTTGTCCTACTTTTTTGAATCAGTGATTAGTAATAAATTCCTACAAACACAACAATTTGGTTGGCAGTAATAAAAAAATAAATAAGTAAAAAGTAAAAAGCAATTTAATTTTATGTGTTATGACTTATGTTGGAGAGTTTTCTTTTTTTATGGTTTGATTCTCATATATTAGTGCTTATTTATGTTTGTGTTCTCTTCGGCCAACACAATTTCCTTCTCTTTTATAATGGCTACACTTTTGATAATATTATTTTTTCCCTTTGTTGGGTAGTTATAGGTTCGCACAAGTTATTTTGCACTAGTTCACAAGCTTTGAAGAGTCTTCTCTATTGTTAATTTAATTCCCTACCTTTTCCTCTCTAATGTGAATGCTTCTGTTAGCTATTCCATTATGTGGTTGGTTTAATATTTTATCTTCAAATGCTTGATCTTCTTTTAATTGCACACAGATTAAAAGTCACACAAGGCAATTCACATTGATTTGAAGTTCACACAAGATAATTCACTCTTTTTTAAATTTGCACAAGATAGTTTGCTTGTCTATTAAGACTTTAACTATATATATTTTTTTAGTTATTGAGATCTTATGGTATATCTAGAAGAGTAGGATTGATGAAGTATTCTAGGCCACATAATATTATAATATTAATATAAATAATATATTATACAACATATCATATTATATATAAAATATATGACATATATATTATATTATATAATATATAAATATATTATATTATATAATCAATATATAATATATTATATTATTATCAATATATAATATTTTTTTTGGTAAAAGGCAAGTAATGCCTATATATATATTAATTGATGGAATAGATACAAAAAAGTATTTCAAATTGCCTGCTGAAAATGGCAATATTACTTGAGTCTCTAAATTTTGATTTCTAAACCTACTGTAACCATAATATAACAATATTGCATACCCTGAAATATTGTTCCCCTACCCCAGAGTCATAATAGTGATGCACGACTCATAAAACCTGCAGTAAATTGCAATTTTGTATCACCCTATCCCCTAAAGCAAATCTTTTAACATAACAATATTAGCAGACATAATGCTAATTACATCTATATTTTAGACCCAATACAAAAAATATGACCCCAAGACAAGCAAAACCACATTTGAAGCATTGGGAATTGTTTTCTATCAAAATTTTCCATATTGCTACTTTCAATCTTCCATGTAAACTGGGTGATTTTCATCTTGACCTTCTTCCATATCTGCTATAGGTTGCAAATGAAACCTTTTACGCATGGGAGCCCTTCCAACTTGATCTTCATAAATTTTTGGAAGAGGACGAGCACTTAGAGAAATATATGCTTGGGTAGCCACTTGCAATTGCTCCAATCGTGGATTCTTGTATCAACTTCTAGACCAACACAAAGACACCTACAATTCTTTCTCAATGCCTTCAAAAATATTTGGTCATTATTGTGTTGTAGGCCAATTTTATTGCATCATAAATATCCTGATAACCCTTACATTGTTTGATAAGCTTCCGTGAAAACAACCCACCTATAAGCCCTTTTCCCTTAAATAGATTGTACCCTTGCACCACCATTAACAAAGCATTATCTTGAAAGAACTAACCCCTAACATATTTTCCAACAATTTCTTCCAAATCCCTTAAAGACTGACAAAAATCCATCAAATTTGACAAAAAGATAGAGAACACCTGAGATGGTAGCAATATATAATATTATTGTATTATATAATTAATATATTATATATAATAATTATTAATATAATATAATATATATTATATAATAAATTATAGTTTATATGTGCAACTATATTATCGTGCATTGTCCCTTAGTTTATAACTAAGGTACGAACCCGACATCATTTAAAAAATCCTATAAAAGGAAATGGATATATGTTTCCTCTATTATAAAAAAAAAGATCAAATCTTATTTTCATAGTTTTCTCCTCGAGCTATGCGATAGAGAAAGGCAGAGGTAGCGAATATCCGTTCACTCTGATATTTGATTACAAATTTCACCCTCCAAACCTCTTCCAATCACACATACTTAGATTTTCAATTCTTTTTCTTCATTCTTTTTTTGCATTATTTTATATGAATTTTAGTTTAAAATAGATTTTTCAATATACATTTTAGTTTGTATTAAAAAAATTGCTAATTTTTAAAATTTTCAACATCAAACATGTTTTCCAATGGTTGAGAATGCCAAATCCTATTCTAGATGAAAACCCCACCTAACCAAATCCTCCCTTACAAAATCCGCCTTCTATCCATAACTTTATTCATGGAAATTTAACTAAATTGAGAAACATCTACCAGTTATACAATAGGCACCCTCACTTTTTTGTAATTAAAACCACTCTAGAATCAATAATTTCCAATGTTGAAACTCTTACTAACCAACATATTACCTTTTTAGAGTGGCGAGAGACCATGAGGCAATGATATGCTAATGCCTTATCGTATGATCAAGTGAGGGAACTCAACATTACCAAAGCCCAATTAGCACAAATATTTATCAATCCTAAAACTAGACAACCTGTTGATGTGCACAAGCCTAAATATTTAATTAAATGGTGCACATATCAGGTATCCCATATAATTGTTAGGATAATTGGTGTATGGTTTTTGATAAACCACCCAACAACAATCTTGATGTCCCACAATATTTTCTTTGAAAACTATATGCTGAATTTGTCTTGGGTAAGCTTGTCAACTACTTTGATATGCAATATTTCCAAGGTGTTGGTAGAGGAATACCTCAGGATAGACTTGAGGCACATCGAGTAACCCTAGTTATTCCCCCTCTGCCTATTGTTCCCCTACCTCCAATACCTTACCTAGATATTGTTGGAGATGCAACACATCAAAGTATCTTGGTCGTGCATGCTTTAGATGGCCATTTGATCACACAAAGCTCATAGTTTGTGTAACTGCATGATAGTGATGCACCTGTTGCATCAACTACTATTGGTATACCCTCCTCTTCTCCACATATTTTTGTGCCCCATCACTACATTATGTGCAACCAAGTATGTTTGGGCCCTCTTGGACAACCTAATGAGGCTTCGGTGGACACACCTAACTATGAGGTCCATCATATGTCAGATGTAGGAGATGAGAGAGCATGAGACAAAGAATATCTGGGAGAATCATCAGGTGTGAGAGATGATGTGGATGTAACGGTAAGACTTAAAGTAATTTCATTGTGCATTATATCTTAAATTAATATTTTATAAGAGATATTAGTATTAATATATATTTATGTGTCAAAATCTTTAACAGTTGTTGACAAAGGGTCAAATTTTGTAGGTCGAAGAGGGTACAATTTTGACCATTTCATTTGGCCTAGAGAGTAACTATATGGTATACTTTTTTGCACATACATGTTTATAATTTTTTTAATTGTATATGCATATCATTTAAATTGTGATTTAGATGTTAATTTTTCAAATCTATTATGATTAAATACATGTACATAGATTGATAGTCTTATGTATTCTTGTCTTTTTATGCAGCAATCTGGTACTTTTACATCCATGATGGTTGCTTTTGAAACATTGGAAGAAGCATCACAACAGGAATATATTTTTTATATTCTCAACATTATGATTACATGTACATGTGCATTTATTGTTTTACATTCTTGTCATTTTTTATATAGGAAACTATCTTAGCTGGTTATCCATCATGAGCCTTTCTAGAACAAGAGAACAATCATCACAAGAGGTATGTGTTTATTTTATATTGTAGATATATACATTAGATAGGAGTAGATATATGTCTAGTTTATAATTATTTGTCAATAATTATATATTAATTTGTATCAATTTTATTTTACTTGCTATAGTCCTCTACCCAATACAACAATGTGACGAATCTAGGACCATTTTGATATGTTAGGACTCATGATTGTCATACGAGACAAGCATATGCATAACATCTTGTAGAAAAAAGAGCAAGACTTGAGGTAATCAATAATTCCATTTTAAATATATTATAGTTCAATATAGTGATTTTTATATTAATTTGACAATTCTAAATTATAGTATATAACTTTCTATTTAGTAGTCTAACTTGTCAACCATTGACATAATTAATATAATTTATGGTTTGAATTGTTATTGTGCAGGAAAATTTAGAGCCACCAAATACTTCGAGGAGGCTTGATTTGATGATCCAACATAAGATTAGGATTTGCTAGAGATTGATACATTTAGGGATTGATACACAGCTATTCAACATGTATATTGTATATAGATCTTGAGATGGCATATACCACATTTTTTAAAACTTGTTTTGAGTTGGCATTAATGCCATATTTGTATATGCACATACATAATTATTCTACAATTTGATATATAAAAATTGATATTCAATCTAATTTGTTCCTTGTGTGCATGTCTTTATACTTTGAAACTTAAAATTGGAATGTATAATCAGTTTAGAATGGTTTTAAGTTATAATCAATAACATGTTATAGATTAATGAAATTGCACTTTAATAGAACTTATGAATTACAATTGGTAATCCATCTATGTTAGTGTTAAATTTGGTTGCCTTGGGAAACTTCACCAAATTTTATGACCATTTTTCTAATGTTATCAATCATAACATGGATGCTTATGTTCCTAGGTGTAGATGTGAAAGGATAAACTACAAGAATTTTCAATGTCGTACCATTATCAAAATGACTAAAAATACACCCTTTTATAAAAATATGTAATAGTAAATTGTGAACATTTGTGCAAAGTTGGCTTGGTAGCAAAGTGTGAGATGGGCTAGTTAGCTAAATGTTTTGTTTTTTTTTTACAATTAAAAGGATCAATATTGTGGTAGCAAGAATGTCCCTGCAACTATAAACATGACTTAGCAATGCCAAGATGGAATATTTTTTTCTCTTAGTTGAATTCACTTGATGTCATTATAATATAAAAATTTACACCTTGTAATAGGATAAGTCTCTCATATTCCTAGTTTTGTATGTTGATAACTCATTGATCAATGAGTTCTTCATCCTCAATTGTGATAGTGAAAATTGTTATACATGATAATTTTTTGATGACCAACTTGATTTTGTTGAGATATTTTTGTGGGATTAAGCTCTATCACTTTACTTCCAAGATCTACCTTGTATAGTCCAAAAATACACTTGATTTTCTCTCACAATTGCATATGGCCAACTGTAAACCTACTCTAACTCTCTTTCTGTCCAAATTAAAAATTTAGGTGAGATTTTAGATTCACCATTAGTTGATGCTATTATATATATATTTTTAAAAAGGGGTAAAAACTTTATTGAAGATCAGAAAGCATCATTACAAATGAAGCAAAGGATCGAGGTCCCAAGGAAAAACAAGAGCCAAAGAACCAAACTAAGATAACACATCTAGCACCATCATCTGTCACCATTCTCATCCCTATCCTCAGCAAGAATATTCATTAAATCAAGACGGAGCTCCTGAGGAACCAACTCCCACTCCTCAATTCTCCATCCCTCAACATGCTCAGAAGCCCATTTCGCCAAACAATCAGCTACCCTATTCCACTCCCTTGGAATATGAACAAAAGTCACCTCTTCCATCAATGAACTAACCCACATAATTTGTTGCACAACCCTAGTCAACTGCCAGCTAACATCTGCCACTTTTCGCTCAATAAGCAAATTGATCAAGATCTGGGAATCAGATTCACAAAAAATCCTTCTCCATCCCAAAGCATGAGCTCTCTCAAGAGCACCAAGAATAGCCAACCCTTCCACCAAGTTGATGGTCTGTGCCCCTTCATAGATCAAAAAGAGGAAGATCACCGAGCCCAAGGAATCCCTACCAATCCCCCCAATACCGGCCGGTCCTGGATTGCCCCTTGAAGATCCATCAGTATTAATCTTCAAAACACCAATTGGGGGAAGCTGCCATTTGCCCGTCCTATGAATTTTTTGCTTCTCTCGCCGACCTCTCTTACCCCTCACCAAAGCTAAAGACGACCCCTGAATCCCCAATCTCTCCACCAACTCTGTATCTCTTTTCGGCAAAGGGAAATCCACAACACACCTAGCTTCCACTGTTTCCTGAACCATGCCCAATAATTTCTACCAGATTTGTTGCACTAGCCTTCATTCTCCACGAAATATCCTCTGATTGCGTTCCAACCAAATCTGCCACAACAAGAAGATAGGCCCCACAAACCACACCTCCTGCAAAAAAGAGGTCATAGAAGGGGGTCTACCCATCCCCTGCCAAAATTCAATCAAGGAGGAATCATGAACACACGGAATTTTCCAAACACCCCACCAAAAATGCCAAAGCTGGAGGGCAAAAGGGCAGCGAAAAAACAAGTGAGTAGAGTCCTCCTCATTAGCCCCACACATAACACAAACTGAAGGACCCTGGAATCCTCTCTTCCGAATGTTATCCCAAGTCAAACACTTATTCCAGGCCAACATCCAAACAAAGCAATTACATTTTGGCCAAGAAAACTTGTTCCAGACCTTCTTCCACCACTGAATTTCTTCCCCGGCCAACCTATGAGACAATAACACACTATAACCAGAAGCAACAGTATAGATCCCCTTAGGATTTGGGACCAGGAAAGCACGTCATCATCACAAAGAGAGCTACATCTTCTACTGGAGAGGATACTTTGCAACTCAGCACAATCCTCTTGCAAACCAACATCCGGCCACTCATCAGGGGACTTCCATTTAGCCACCTCCCTCTGACCACAGGAGGAAAAGGGCTTAAAATCACTCACCCGCAACCAACCAACCTCAAGAAATCTCTGGCAAAAGATTCAACAAGTTGGGAAACTAAGAGATGATAGGAGGAAAGCCATCCCAAGAATCATACAAGAACTGGACCATAGTCCCCTTCTTACAGATCCAAAATAAGCCTTCCTTAATAAGCACATCCCCTTTTTTGAGGGTGGCCCATATCACTGAGCCCTTCCCAACATGGGGGTACCTAGAAATATCGGGTTGAGGGATCCCCGGGAGATACTTCTGAGAAAGAATCCTGGCCCAAGTCTTATCCTACTCGTTACACCAACGCCAATATAGTTTCGCAGCCAGAGCCTCCCCAGTCCATGCTAATTGCCTCAAACCTAGGCCACCATATTGTTTCGGGCTACAAACAACCTCCCATCTAACCAGAATCCATTTGGAAGACTCCAAGCAACCAACCCATAAAAATTGTCTTGCCACTGAATCTAGGTCCTTAAGAAAGCCCATAGGGGCAACCTGGAGCATAAATCTGTAAATGGGCAAAGCCTACACCACAGACTTAATCAACTAGACATGATCAACAAAGGATAACCATTGATGAGTCTAGTGATTAAATTTCGCTCGAAATTTATCCAAAATAGACTACCAAGACTCCCTAGGCAGTAAAATCACCGAGATGGGGATACCAAGATAAGTCAATGGGAGAGTCCCAATCTGAAATCTCAAGGTTTGGGAAATCCGCTGCTGAATGGGGCATGGAGTGTTGAAGAAGAAAATGGAAGACTTGCCCTCATTAATTTGTTGACCGGAGGCAACTAGGTAAGCATCCAACACTCTTCGTAAATTAGAAGCCTCTCGCATTGTAGCCATCCCCATCATAGCGGTATCATCCACAAATTGTAGGTGAGTTTGTGGAGGTAAGGTGCCACCCCACCGCCAACCCTGAATGAGACCAGACTCCACATTCTGTCTGATCCATCACCCCAAACCTTCAGCAAAAAGAATAAACAAGTAAGGGGAAAGAGGGTCCCCCTGACGAAGCCCCCTAGAAGCACCAAACAACTCAGAGTGACTCCCGTTGATAAGCACAAAGAAAGAGATTGAAGTAACACAGCTCATAACCCATTGAATCCACTTTGCGGAAAACCAAAAGCACCCAACACTTGTTGAAGGAAGGACCACCGGACTCTGTCATATGCCTTTGCCATGTCCAATTTGATAAACATCGCCTTTTCCTTAGAGTTGGCCATAGAATGAATGACCTCAGTTGCAATAACAATCCCATCCAGAATCTGCCTACCAGCTACAAAACCACTTTGTTCCTTAGAGATCAACTCCTCAAGCCCCTTTTTCAACTTGTCAACAATAAGTTTAGAAATAATTTTATAGATTACATTACATAAAGAAATGGGCGAAATTGGCTTAACCTATCAGCCTCCTCACTCTTGGGAATAAGAGCAAGAAAGGTAGCATTTAGAGCCCTTAACATCTGCTTATTTTGTTGAGATTCTTGAACAACTGCCAGGAGATCAAATTTGATAATATCCCAGAAATCTTGAAAAAACTCAATCGGGAAGCCATCAGAACTAGGCTCCTTCCCTTTCTTTATACTGAAAACAATCCCTTCAAGCTCTTCAAGCGAGATATCACTCATGAGTTGTTGATTGAATTCTCCAAACACGAGAGAGGGGATACAAGAAAGAACTTGCGCTTCCTCAGGAAGCCCCCCTTGCGAGTCCTCCCTAAAAAGAGATTCAAAATACTGCACCGCCTCCCTCGAGATTTTAGGGAAGGAGGACAAATGTTCTCCCCTGTCATTCACCAAACCAGAGATAGAATTACCATGCCGCCTAGCTTTCACCGAATTGAAGAAAAAAGCTGTAATGCTATTATATATTCATATATTCTTGACAGCCTCAATTATTTGATTCACTCCAGGCTTGGCATTTTATATGTCATTGACATGATCTCTAGTTATGTAGGAACCTCATGAACTAAAATAGAAGTAAAACTACTAGTTCCTCCACTATACTCAAGGAACTCACAGTTTTGGGATTCTCTATGCAACAAGGGTTGATATTGATTTTATTGGGTACACTAATTTTGATGGGCCAATTGATTTACTTGATTGTTAGTCTACTTCTAGTTATAGTTTCTCACTAGCTTCTAGTTAGGTATACATTGGCCAAATAAGATGCAAAGTGTCATTCTATTTCTTCCAATTATGTAGGCCATATATTATATTTTATAACAATGAGAGTGCTACATTAATCTATTAGAATGCATTCCATCATAAGTGAACCACACACATTAAGGTTCACATACATTACATTCAAGAGTTAATTCATAAAAAAGTCCAAAATCTTCACAATTGCTTGACTATTAAGTAGGTGCCAACATGAACCAATGTAAGAACATATGAGTGATTTTGATGTGAAAATATATACACGTGACATTCTTGAACATACATAAGTAGGTGCATACACATAATATTTGTTATTCTATGCATCTTTTCATCATAATCATCATTATTTACATATGTTCAACACACTTGATGGTGATTACACATACATGTGACATTTTTAACATACACATGACTTTCATAATCATCATATTTTTCATACATTCTACCATCAATATAACCAACAATGCTCGTATATCATATTTTTCATGTCGTCATGTACAAATACATCTTATATAATCTTTTAACCATCATAATCATCAACACAACTAACAATGCCCATATAATTTTATTGATGTCCTCATGTACAAATACATCAATGCATCTTGCTATCAAACTATCATAGATACACAACTAATATGTGCCCTTGTTATCCTCACTCTATAACATGCATCTCAAATCATGGCTACTATCAAAGACACCTACATTGCAATATTACAAAAGATATTTAAAAACAAAAAAAACACTAAGTAAAAGTAATTGAACAATGAAAGCAACATGAACTCCAATGCTAGATGCATTGCCATCGAACCTCACATCCTACTCAAAGAGTGTGTTGAGAAATTCCTGTATATAAATATTAGAAAAGTATGGATTATAAACAACATGAACAACAAAGTCAACTAATCATTATTTGAAATCAAATTTAAGATTATAAATCAAGAGATAAAAGTATACGAAGAAGATACCTCCTTATGAATTACATTGAATGTGTCCTCAATGTTGAAGCAAAATGTTATAACTTTTATTTTGAATTTCTTCTTGATGTAATAGTATTGTCCACCAAAAAGAACTACATTTGTTAAGAATTGTTAAGAAACATAAACTCAAACCTACTTTTGAATCAACAATGGTTAAAATAAAACATGAATATTGGAAAATACAAAAAATATAATTTTTTTAGTAATTTTGATAAATGGTCAGTGTAGACACATTGAGGTAGGTAGGTAAATACTAGGGAAGGTCTCTTTTCATTTCCCAAGTCACCTGATTATTCTGGGGTTCTCTTTTCGGGGTAGCCTTTGAAGAGCCCTATAAGCCATAAATTGTCAAACTTTGACGAAGTCATTTTGGGAGCTTTTGGCTCATAGGATTTCTTTTTTTGGACCTATAGGTGAATATTGAATCCCTTCAAATCAACCTCTCTTAGTTTGGGTCAACTCAATACCGTTTGTGTGTTCTTGTGCCAAATGCATTCTTGTAAAAATTGTCAATGGGAAGTAGTACAAAAATGGAAAGAAGCATTTTTTTTTGTGCATCATGGAGTGAAACCAACTATACCAACACATCAATGTGTCTGGGTAAATTCTATGAAAGGCTTCCTTTTTCTGCCCAAGTCCCCCCATGATTCTGGAGTGCACTAATCCGAGGTAGTCTTAAAAGTGTCGTAAGAGCAAAAAATGCAAAATTGTAAAATTTTTAGTATTTTTGAAAAATGGGCAGCATGGACACATCGAGGTAGGTAGGTAAATACTAGGGAAGGTTTCTTTTCATTACCCAATTCACCCGATCATTTTGGGGTGCTCTTTCCAGGGTATTCTGTAAACAACCTTAAGAGCAAATAATGCAAAACTATAATTTTTTTAGTAATTTTGACAAATGGATAGCGTGGACATGTCAAGGTAGGTAGGTAAGTACTAGGGAAGGTCTCTTTTCATTTCCTAGGTCACTCGATTATTCTAGGGTGCTCTTTTCGAGGTAGTCTCTTAAGAGCACTAAAAGCCAAAAATTGTCAAACTTTAATGAATTCATTTTGGTAGCTTGTGGCACATAGGAATGCTTTCTATAGACCGAAAGGTGGATATATAATCTCTTCAAACCAACCTCTCTCAATTTGGGTCAACTCAACACCGTTTGTGTGTTCCAGTGTCAAATGCATTCTTGCAAAAATTGTCAGTCGAAAGCAGTGCAAAAATGGAAAGAAGCATTTTTTTGTTTTGTGCATCATGGAGTGAAATAAACTATACCAACACATCAAGGTGGCCAGGTAAATTCTATGGAAGGCCTCCTTTTTCTACCAAAGTCCCCTCGTGATTCCGAAGTGCACTAATTCGAGGTAGTCTTAAAAGGGTCGTAAGAGCAAAAAATGCAAAATTGTTAATTTTTTAGTATTTTTGACAAATGGGAAACATGGATATGTCGAGGTAAGTAGGTAAATAATAGGGAAGGTATCTTTTCATTACCCAATTCACCCTATCATTCTGGGGTGCTCTTTCTAAGGTAGTCTGTAAAGAACCTTAAGAGAAAATAATGCAAAATTGTAATTTTTTTAGTAATTTTGACAAATGGGCAGTGTGGACATGTAAAGATAGGTAGGTAAATACTAGGGAAGGTATCTATTCATTTCCCAAGTCACCTGATTATTCTATGGTGCTCTTTTTGGGGTAGTCTCTTAAGATCCCTAAAAGCCAAAAAATGTCAAACTTTAACGAATTCATTTTGGGAGCTTGTGGTACATAGGAATACTTTATCTAGACCCATAGGTGGATATATAATCCCTTAAAACCAACCTCTCTTGGTTTGGGTCAACTCAACATCGTTTGTGTGTTCCAATGTCAAACACATTCTTGCAAAAATTGTCAATGAAAAACAGTGCAAAAATTGAAAGAAGTATTTTTTGTTTTATGCATAATGGAGCAAAACCAACTATATCAAGAAATCAAGGTGGGTAGGTAAACTCTATGGAAGTCATCCTTTTGTTTCCCAAGACTCCTTGTGGTTCCAAAGTGCATTAATTTGGGGTGGTCTTGAAAGTGTCGTAAGAACAAAAAATGCAAAATTGTTAAGTTTTTAGTATTTTTGAAAAATGGGTAGCATGGAAATGTTAAGGTAGGTAGGTAAATACTAGGTAAGGTCTCTTTTCATTTCCCAAATCACCCGATCATTTTGGGTTGCTCTTTTTGAGGTAGCCTCTAAAGAGCCTTAAGATCATAAATTACAAAATATATAAAAGTTTTAGTAATTTTGATAAATGGGCAGTGCAAATACATTGAGGTAGGTAGGTAAATACTAGGGAAGGTCTCTTTTTGTTTCCCAAGTCACTCAATTATTTTGGGGTGCTCTTTTTGGGGTAGTCTCTTAAGATCCCTAAAAGCAAAAAATTGTCAAACTTTGACAAAGTTTTTTTGGGATCTTGTGGCACATAGTAATGCTTTTTTGGACCTACAGGTGGATATAAAATCCATTCAAACCAACCTCTCCCGGTTTGGGTCAACTCAATACTGTTTATGTGTTCTAGTGTCAAATGCATTCCTACAAAAGTTGTTAGTGGAAAGCAGTGCAAAAATGGAAAGAAGCATTTTTATTTTGTTTTGTACATCATGAAGTGAAACCAAGTATACCGAAACATAAAGCTGGGTAGTCCAACACTATGGAAGGCCTCCTTTTTTCACCCAAGTCCCCTTGTGCTTTCAGAGTGCACTAATCTGGGGTAGTGTTGAAAGTGCAGTAAGAGAAAAAAATATAAAATTGTTAAGTTTCTAGTTCTTTTGAAAAATAGTAAATACTAGGGAAGGTCTCTTTCATTTCCCAAGTCATGTGATCATTCTAGGGTGCTCTTTCTAGGGAGACAAATACGACAATCAATACCTAGGCATGTTATCTTTCTAAATCAACATACCACAATCATTAGGAAGTGAATAAGACTCTTGGTAAGTGAAAAGCATGAAATGTATATAAAAATGGGAAAGAATAGTGCTAAAGTCATTTGAATGTGCCAAAGCATGATGAAGAATGTATATTCAAGTGTAAGGAAGGTCATGAGAAAATAATCTTTTATGGTGTGCAAGTAGCTGTCAATTGTCAATGATTATCACGCTCCTTCAAGAAAGATCAAAATGCATTATTTCTGACTTTCCCTTCGATCTTAGCAAAGTACATGGATCAAATGATAAAAGGAAGTCTCTACTTAGGAGTTATATTTTTGGAAGTTATGAGAGGATTCATATTTCATTCCAAGAAAGAGGCCAACATTTTGGTAGTGTGATCATAAAAAAATGAAAATAGGAATAGGAAAATCCATTAAAAATATTATTTTTATAAAAATGAAATAAGTTAAGTTATGCTAAATAAGATGTAACATAAGAATAATAATGAAACAATGAGAACAATCCAAAATACCAAAGTTGTTAACACTAATAAAAACAATAGAGAAACTTAACAAAAATAAGAGATTGGAGCAA
The DNA here is from genome assembly GCA_007258455.2 of Sequoia sempervirens. Lineage (NCBI taxonomy): Eukaryota > Viridiplantae > Streptophyta > Pinopsida > Cupressales > Cupressaceae > Sequoia > Sequoia sempervirens. Next base: position 335,308,606 of record VDFB02271358.1, on the reverse strand, counting down.
GTGTACACAAACAAAATCACCTCCAAGAAATGAAGATGAACAATGTTGGCCAATAGTAAAACACCATGAATGAAATAGGTTGAATGAGAGCTCTTACCCTACAAGTTAAACAATAATACCTTCAAAAATTTAGCAATTGAGAGAATGTGAGAATACTCATTAGAAATGGGGTCAAAGAAGAACCTGTAAATAAATAGAGACAAATTGTTGAGCATAAGCAACATGAACTAATTTTTTTGAATTGAGCATTATCTCAAATCAAATATACCTTGAAAATATATTGATGTACATGAACTATTGTGGATGTTTTGATTTGAATCACTTGAAAATACACCTTTGTTCTCCAAAAAACCTACATTTTTACATACCAGTTAATTTTTATAATTTTTTTTAATGTACTTTTAATACAACCCATAGAAATAACATGAATCTAAATAAGATGAACAATATCATACATGCCCCGTATAAAAAAAGATCAGCTACTAAAGTGTGCCTGAAGGGTCATCTCTTACCTTTATAGTATCCAATATTTCTTCATGATTGACACTATTGACTCTCCATAGTTCCTTTGTTCTTGGTTTGGCATGATGTATCAATAACTTAACATTTTTTCTATAACAAGGTGCAAATACATGATAATGGTTTTGTGTTTCTTGTAGTTTGTAAATGTAGGTATGCCATTCTTTCTAATCATATATGTTCACAACCAAGTTCTGAAAATAATAATTAAACCTGTAGGATACATGAACCCATCATCATTTTTCATTGGTTGTGTTAGCTTCTTCTTTCTGTGTACACATCATGCCAACCAATAGTCTGATCCCTCTTCATTCCCCTACGGTGCAACAACTACATAGACATGTCTTGGCTATACAAGATTTGAAAGATGGTCATATTCAAGTGAACTTTCCATTTCATCTTCTAAAGAGGATTATGCTATATATAAAGGGGTCAGCTACTATGGAATCCATGTATCTACCCACTCACTTGACTCGCATTGATCCCAATCACACCGAATGTAATTTTGACAAAAACAAGCCAGCTCTCGTGTCCATATGGTCCATGCGCCTACATTTGAGCTTCAAAATGAATGCATATTTGAAGATTCTTTGATTGTATGACATTCCAATTTCTCTCCCACTATGCCCTCATCAACCAACCAAAAGAAACTGCACACTTCCAAATAAAGTATCCCTCCTTGTGACGATGCATAACTACACCAATCAACAATAGAACACATATCATTGAATGTTGCACCACCTCTAATGTTAATTTTTCCTTAACCAAAGCTCTCTTCACACTACACCTACGCCATCATGCTCACCTTTTCCATGCCCAACTTAAAAAAATCCAAATATGTGGTACACCCCTCTATACATGCATCTTGCTCCACCAATATATGACCAAATGAGATGTTGAACCATTGCAATACATTTTTCCTGCAAGAACTTAAAAAAGTTTTCAAAACAATATGCACAAACTCAGAAGAATGAGATCTATCATCACTCATGTAAAAATGACACTCCCTGATTATTTTCCTATCCTCTTTTGTACTATCAAAGGCATGTCTATATGTTATGTGGACAAAAATAGTAATTTGAATAGAATTATAATATCGAGATTGTATCCCATTTTGTGGTTGCAATGTGTAATTTTAGAAAAATTGACCATAGATATAATAGTTCCAATCAGGAAAGAGTCCTTACACATCCTGAATTGCCGATATAACCATTGGGACCTATGGCTATGCCTTGCATACTTGTAGAATAATTTTTCTTAAAATCAAAAATAAAATCAACAATACTTACCTCTCTTGTAACAAACTCACATCTAGAACCTTCACGTCCACTCTTCAAATTGTATTTCACTATCTCAAATCTTTTTTTCTCAACAATTTTGTTAGCAAAATCATGTTTGTTGCCCTCATGAAAAAATGTTACAAAATTTGATAAACCACCAAATTGAAAACACATTTCATTTAATCAATCATTTCTATAATAAAATCAACCATCACCTCTAACACATAAAAATGAATCTAACAAGTCCTTGGATGACTTTGGAAGTTGCATTACATGACACTCCTGCAACATTTCATTAGTATGAATAGTAGAACAAATATAGCATGAAGAAGTTTTGGCTTACAAGATTCAAAAGCCCTTTGTGAGATTTGAAAATTTGGACGTGTTTCTGTCATATCTTGATTTCATTTCTGCATTTTAAAATTGGGAAAGTGAAATAATTGGAAATAGAATTTAGCATTTTATTTATGAAATGGAAAGAATGCGATGATGCAAATGAAAATGAATATTATGTAATTTCCTAATATAAGAAATTATTGTTTTACGTGATTATTGGTTGAAGGTTACTGATAAGTGGACAAGTGTAAGAATGTGTATGTAGGAAACAGGGTGAAGGACGAGAACCTGATTGAGGTAGGCACGCTTAGCCAGATGACCATGATAAGCAAGGATGTAATCCAAAATGCCACACAACACAATAGAATATGACATATGCATATGAATGAAAATTTGATAATTGCATTTATACTTGATGTGAGAATAATAACTAATGGAAAGATCAATTCGTGTGTTCTTGTTCTACTTTGTCTAATTCGAAATGCATATTCGATGAATAAGAAATTTAACTCGTTTTGTACGAAAAATGAGATTTGTACTTGGTCACTCTCTTGGATAAATTCAAAATGCGATTTGAATAGACAAGTGATTTTATAAATGTTATGTGTGAAAAATTATTTTTAGAAGTATGAATATATATATGTATTTGATGTAGGAGCATCCTTGGTTCTTGGCAATCTTGCATCAACCAAAAATATTTTCTTTCAATTTTTGTTCTTGTTCAGTTCCTGTTTAGTTCAAGTTGGTGGATTCATCATATTTTCTCACCAAGATCCTATGGATCTATGTTTACATCATGGACATGTTCATTTTACTTATTCCAAGATTTGAGCACAATTGGATCTTTTTTCAACAAGTTATCGCTTCCGGATTTGATGGCAGTTTCTTGAACTGGCACAAGAATAATTTTCAAACCTAACGGCTAGTTCAATCTTGTGGATCTTTCCCGTAGCTTGTGGATCTTGACGGTGTGATTTTAAATGTTTCGTGGAGTGTCCCTAACCTTAATTATAGGTCCACACTTCATTCTATGCATTCACCGAGGAGTAACTCAAATTTGAGGATGACCTATTCATGCACCCGTTACATTTTCTTTCATTGGAGGTTGTAATGATCTTTGGCCGACGCAGATGATTTTAGATCTTTGGATGTGATATAAATCATTGTAATAGATCATTAGTTAGACAAAGTTGATTATATTAGAGAAAGACAAGTTTGATATGTAAGATTTTTGCTCACATTAAGGAGCATATAGGAATGTTGTATTTTTTAACATGTTATATCAGGCTTGTGAGCCAAATATGTAAGCCCGAATGTTGTCGGCCGATTGTAATTGAGAATTTTGTTAATGATAATGTTTTAATCTACATTTTCCTCCATATTCTATGTTGCTTCTTTTGTGTTACTCTTGTTGCACGGTCTATATTTTTCTCTTTGAGGCCCCTCCTACTGTGGTTGCACCAGATTGGTATCAAAGCGAGATTCGATCTGTGAGAGGTCGTCAGAATTCACGAAGTCCTGTTGAATTTTTTTTGTGGGGTGGCGGATTGAGGATCTGACCCGCAACTGCAGAGGACTTGTGTAAAGATGGCAGTAAGAAGCAATGCTAGAGGAAATGGAGCGCGTGAAAATGCAGACCTAGCTTTAATGGATATGTTGAGAGGAATTGCTGCCATATTAGATGCAGTTGAAATGGCCTAGAGGAGAGGTTGACCAGTTGATGATGTGAGTGATGAAGAAGTAGAAGTACATGAAGAAAGAGGGAGAGAAGATCAACCTGGCTTGGATCAGGGAGAAGAGAGGTTCATAAGAGCCCTAACTAGAGAAAATACAAAGCCACATTTCAATCCACCGGATTACAATGGTAAGTTGGATTCAAAAGAATTGCTTGATTGGATAACAGAGATGGAAAAATATTTTGATTTTGAAGGTACCAATGAAGATAAGAAGGTGAAATTTTCTTGTACAAAGGTGAAAGGACATGCATCGCTTTGGTGGGAACATTTGCAGATAGATAGGCAAAGAAGAGGAAAAGAAAAGATAAAAACATGGGATCAGATGGTGAATAAGTTAAAAACAAAGTTTATGCCTACAGATTATCAGATCAATTTGTTTTGAAAGTTGCAAAATTTGAAGCAAAAGGAATCAAGTGTGACAGAGTATATTGAAGAGTTCTACAAGTTGAATATCAAGATCTGGACATTCAGAGGATGAGATCGAGCAAGTAGCCAAATATGTGAATGGTTTGAGGTCGTCTATATAGGATGAAATCAGTTTGATCAAGTTGTAGAGTGTGGAAGAAGCATATCAATGTGCCCTAAAAGCAGAAGAGAAGCTAAATAAAAGACATGAGCAAAGACAAAGAGGAAGAGGTGGAAGATTTTAGAGAGGAAGAATTTTTATTGGAGGAGGAAGAGGGAATTTTGCAGATCAAAATAAGGATAAGGAAGTCAATAAGAATGATGATTCTTATTGTATAGGTGATGGAAAATCTTACCGAAGAGGAGGACATAGTGGTTACCAGAATGAGGGTTATATAAAAGATGATAGAGGACAAGAGAAGAGAGTATTCAAGGGAACTTGCTTTAAGTGTGGTGGAGAAGGACATAGAGCATTTGAATGTAATCAAGGATAGACAAGCAAAAAGACAGAGAACAATAGAAGGAAAACCTTTGTTGAGGAAGATCATGTTGGATCATCTAATAAACTGGAAGATGGAGAAGTGTTGGTGAATAGAAGAGTATTGTGTCAAAGTGAGATGGAGTAGGAACCGTTGCAGAGAAAGAATTTGTTTCAGACTAGATGCAAGGTAGCTGGTAAGTGTTGCAAAGTAATTGTTGACAGTGGAAGCTCTGAGAACCTAGTTTTTGAAGAAATGGTGACCAAATTGAAGTTGGAAATATTGAGACACCTGAAGCCCTATCAGATTGCATGGATTCAAGATGAGCATAAGATACTGGTAAGTGAACAATGTTTGGTGAAATTGAAGATAGGATATTATCATGATGAAGTTTTGTGTGATGCCATGCCTATGGATGTATGCCATGTTTTGTTGGGAAGGCCTTGGCATTATGATAGACAAGATGTTCATGATGGAAAGAAGAATACATATACCATTGTTGCTAATGGGATGAAGAAGACTTTGTTGCCATTAGAAGATGTTCCTAAAATTGAGGTTTGTACGAGTGCTAGGGTTTGTTTGGTTGATGGAAGGAGATTTCTGGATGGATTGAGACATGAGAACATGTGTTATGCCTTAGTTCCTAAGAATACTGAAGACTTGAAGCATGTGGAAGAACAACTGAAAGAGATAGAGGAGTTGCTGACGGAGTATGAGGAGATCATTTTAGATAATGTACCTGATGGATTACCACCTGTGAGGAGTATTAGTCATTGCATGGATATGATTTATGGAGCTAGTTTTCCTAATAAAGTATCACATCGGATGACACTTGTAGAGAATGAAGAGTTGAATAGACAAGTGCAAGAGTTGTTGAGAAAAGGTTTGATTAGAGAAAGTTTAAGTCCATGTGTAGTACCTATTGTGTTAGCACCTACGAAGGATGGAGAATGGAGGATGTGAACAGATTCAAGAGCCATAAACAAAATCACGGTGAAGTATAGATTTCCTTTTCCCCAGATGGATGACATTATGGATTGTTTGAGTGGAGCTAGATACTTTACAAAGATGGATTTGAAGAGTGGATATCATTAGATCAGAAACAGAGAAGGGGATGAGTGGAAGACAACATTAAAGACAAATGAAGGATTGTATGAGTGGCTGGTGATGCCTTTTGGACTAACAAATGCACTGAGTACTTTCATGAGGTTGATGAATGAGGTATTGAAGAAATTATTGGGTAAGTTTGTGATTGTTTACTTGGATGACATCTTGATTTTCAGTAAGAGTAGAGAAGAACATTTGTTGCATATAAGACAAGTTTTGCAGAGGTTGAGAGAAGAGCAGTTGTTGATAAACATTAAGAAGTGTAGTTTCATGAAGGAAGAATTGGTATATCTGGGATTTGTGATATCTATGGATGGATTGAAGATGGATCCTGAGAAGGTAAAAGCAATTTTGGAATGGCCTACACCGGATAGCATTGGAGAGGTAAGATCATTTCATGGATTGGCTAGTTTCTACCGAAAGTTCATTAGGAATTTCAGTTCTATTTGTAGTCCTATGACAAAAACAATGAGAGGGGACAAGAAGGATTTTAGGTGGACATTTGGAGCAGATCAGAGTTTTGAGTTGTTGAAATAGAAGGTGACTGAGCAGCCTGTGTTGGCTTTACCAGACTTTGATAAGGTATTTCAGGTAGACTGTGATGCAAGTGGGAATGCAATTGGAGCAGTGTTAAGTCAAGAGGGGAGACCTGTAGCTTATTTCAGTGAGAAGTTGAATGATGCTAAGAGAAGATATTTAGTGTATGATCAATATTTTTATGCCATAGTTCAAGCCTTGAAGAAATGGAGACATTACTTGTTGCCTAAGGAGTTTGTGTTGTATATGGATCATCAGGCTTTGCAATATTTGAACAATCAAGGTAAGTTGAATCAGAGACACATGAGATGGGTAGAATTCTTGCAGAGTTATAATTTTTTTTTTGAAGCATAGGAGTGGAAAGTCAAATAGAGTTGTTGGTGCTTTGAGTAGGAGAAGGAATTTATTGACAGAGATGAGAGTGGAGGTATTAGGCTTTGATGAATTGAAGAACTTGTATGAGGAAGACCCAGATTTTACAGAACCTTGGAGAGCTTGTAAAGAACCAGTTTTAGAGGATAGGAGTCAGTGGTTGGATTATTTCATTCAAGAGGATATGTTGTTCAGAGGAAATCAGTTGTGTATACCCTGGAGTTCAATGAGGGATAACTTGGTGAAAGAAAAGCATAGTGGAGGATTGTCAGGACACTTTGGAGTCGATAAGACAGTAGCATTGGTGAGTGAGAATTAATTTTGGCCACAAATTTATAAGGATGTTAGGAAATTTGTGTAGAGTTTTAGAGTTTGTCAAGTTGCAAAAGGGAATATTCAGAATGTTGGATTGTATAAGCCTTTGATAGTTCCTAAGAGACCTTGGGAAGATATCAACATGGATTTCATACTTGGTTTACTGAAGACACAAAGAGGTAATGATTCTATATTTGTGGTGGTGGATAGATTTTTTAAAATGGCACATTTCATACCTTGTAAGAAGACAACATATGTAGTACATGTAGCAGACTTGTTTTTCAAGGAAATGGTCAGATTGCATGGATTACCTAGGAGTATTGTTTCAGACAGAGATACAAAGTTTGTTGGTTACTTTTGGAGGACACTTTGGAAGAAGTTCAAGACGGATTTAAAGTTTAGTTCTAGTTTTCACCCATAGACTGATGGATAGACGAAGATAGTGAACATGAGTTTGGGAAACTTGCTAAGATGCTTGGTTGGAGAAAAGAATGGAAGTTGGGATTTAGTCCTTGCACAAGCAGAGTTTGCTTACAATAATTCAATGAATATGAGTACTGGAAAGACACCTTTTGAGATTGTTACTGGAGTTCATCCTAGAGGTATATCAGAGTTGAGAGACATCAGTATGGAAGATAAGAGGAGTGCAGAAGCAGAGGAATTCGTAGAACATATGAAGAAAGTGCATACTCAAGTGAAGGAACAATTGGAAGATATGAGCCAGAAGTATAAGGAGAAAGTAGATGAAAAGAGGAGACATAAGGAGTTCAAAGTTGGAGATGAAGTGATGGTGTATCTAAGGAAGGAAATATTTCTAGTTGGCACATACAATAAGCTGAAGATGAGGAAGTTTGGACCTTGTCGGATTTTGAAGAAGTTTGATTCAAGAAATTCTTATGAATTGGAGTTACCAGATGACATGGGAATATCACCTTTATTCAACATTGCAGATCTCCATCAGTACCATGAAGTAGAATTCAGTGAAGACAGTAAAGTAAAATTGGAGAAATAGTTTCCTAAGCAACAATCAGATGAAGTATAAGAGATTTTGGATATCAGAGATGGAAGGAAAACTCGCGGGAGATAGTATAGAGAATATCTTGTGAAGTGGAAAGACTGACCAGTGGAGGATTCTTCTTGGATTTCTCAGGCTGAGGTAGACTATTTTGGTTTTCCTTTAGCCCCAAAAAAGTGAGGGATTCACTTTTCAAATAACCTCGGATGTCTAATGCAGGAGCATCCTTGGTTCTTGGCAATCTTGCATCAACCAAAAATATTTTCTTTCAATTTTTGTTCTTGTTCAGTTCCTGTTTAGTTCAAGTTGGTGGATTCATCATATTTGCTCACCAGATATTATGGATCTATGTTTACATCATGGAAATGTTCATTTTACTTATTCCAAGATTTGAGCGGGATTGGATCTTTTTTCGGAAAGTTATCGCTTCCGGATTTGATGGCAGTTTCTTGAATTGGCACTAGAATAATTTTCAAACCTAACAGCTAGTTCGATCTTGTGGATCTTTCCCGTAGCTTGCGGATCTTGATAGTTTGATTTTAAATGTTTCGTGGAGTGTCCCCAACCTTAATTATAGGTCCACACTTCATTCTATGCATTCACCAAGGAGTAATTCAAATTCAAGGCCGACCTATTCATGTGCCCATTACATTTTCTTTCATTGGAGGTTGTAACGATCTTTGGCCGACGCAGATGATTCTAGATCTCTAGATGTGATATAAATCATTGTAATAGATCATTAGTTAGATAGAGTTGATTATATTAGAGAAAGATAAGTTTGATATGTAATATTTTTGCTCGCATTAAGGAGCATATAGGAATGTTGTATTTTTGAACATGTTATATCAAGCCTGTGAGCCGAATCTGTAAGCCCGGATGTTGCTGACTGATTGTAATTGAAAATTTTGTTAATGAGAATGTTTTAATCTGCATTTGCCTCCATATTCTGTGTTGCTTCTGTTGTGTTACTCTTGTTGGACAGTCTGAATTGTTCTCTTTGAGGACCCTCCTACCGTGGCTGGACCAGTATTAATGCTTACACATACAAAAAATGTGTGAATGAATTCCTTTGAATAATCGCTCTCCAAAGAGATCTATAAAAGATCATGGGGGATTTGAATACTGATAACTCCCCACCAAATATGGATGAGGTCAATTCCCTCATGTGGGAGTGGGCAGCCAACTCACATTATGATGACTGCAAAAATTAGAAGACCCATATTCTACCCAAAATAGGAGTGATCGATTTAAATGGGGATTAAGGAAAATGCGTTGAAGAAGAGGAAAAAGTAGAGAAAGGAGGAGGTAAGTCGGGAAGTAGAAGAAAAACTCAGAGCAACATTGTAGAGGAGAAAATCTCTAGGCCGAGCTTGAGGTAAATTGAACTTAAATGATTATCTATTCATTTACAAAGAAGTCTTTTCTTTTGCATTATGTGCATTATCGTGCATGTTAAATATGTATTCTATTAATGGATTTTATGTGAGCCCTAAGGGCCAAGCTTATGAAGCTATGTCAACATTTTATTAACGTCTGTGAGCCCAAGAGGCCAAGCTTATGAAGCTCTGTATGCTTATATTTTTTAATCGACCCTATGTTGGGTCGGATCTCATTCTTCTATGCGTCACTTGTGTTCATCTTTCATGGTCTGGGCCTATCGACCGACTCACATGTTCTTTTATTTTTTGTTCGATTTGAATGTATTGTGTTTACATCACCTTAGGCGATGAGTTGAAGGCTAAACCTCTGTGAAATTTTAAATTGAAATTCTCTATTCTTGAAAGTCTACCGTATGTATTGAAGGGTGGTAAAGGATTCCCGTGAGGTAGAGGCTGAGTGTGCTTAGCCGCTCTTAAAGTTGTAACTCACCAACCACTATCGTGTGGTGGAATTTTTTGAACAATAGGTATTGTTATCATGCTCTTTGTGAAACCCGCACATGCTTGTATAGGCTGCAACATTTGAAAATAGATACACATGTATATATATATGTAGGTATATATATATATACATGCAAATACATACATCTTGAATGAAGTTGCGTGAGCTTTGTCTCACATAAAGCATTGTTATTTCTGCTACACTTAAGTCGAAAGTATTGACTACATATGTTATTGTATTCATGTATTTTGGGGTGATAAATACTGTAATGGGTAAAACCCATGGCTCAAATGAAATCAGCCAAAGATAACAACCTAGAGGTGTACAATATCATGTTATCAAGAGCTGATAACATGCATATCATATCCTTTGGAAGAGTTGGATCAATGGGCAGGGTTTACTTTTAATTTCTGCATTTATTTTGAACATTAAGAAAGATAAAAATAAATAAATATGTTTTCTCAAATTGAAACAGATTGGAAACTCTTGTATTCCATTAGTGGGTGATGTTTTCTATTTAGATTCATTTACCTACTTTTATATGAATCCATGAATGTGAAAGAAATTGATGGTTTCAATGTATTTGACACTGGAAATAGATGATACTATTATTGAATAAAATATCTGAATGATTTAATACTATACTCTCTTGAATATGAAGTATACTTGTGTGAAAGAGATTTTTCATTTAAATATCATAATGTATACATATATTCATAAAGTATTCATCTCCAAGCATATATGTGATCATGCATAAAGATTCCTTTATACATGCTCACATACATGTGATATACCTTTTGATTCATCTTGTTTTACTTTTCTTATTGAGCAAGCTATGAATGTATTGCAAATGGAATCAAATTGTAATTCCGGAACAACACTGAGTTGCGTCACATTTGATAATTAGATGAACAAATATACCATGTGTAATTGAATATTGTTGACTTTTGTTGAATGGAATGATATAAGAATTCTTGGTAGACTGTAGAACGAAAGAATGTTTATAATAGATGGTCTAAAGGGAGGGATACCCCTTGATATGATAGGATTTATTTCCGAGAATGGATTCTAGAGAGAGTATATTTTCTTTTCCAAATCTAACCAAAGCTGTATTTCATATGACATGAGCTTTGCCAAGCTTTGCAGTCATTTGTTATATATATTGTGAATGGAATAGACTGTGTTATTTACCCTCTCTCTGTTGTTTGAAGTTTACCTAACATGGAACTTGCATGTTCTAAAAAAATAGATAGAAATTCATGTAGTTAGTCACACATAGATTCCACCTTGCAAACTGTATTTCTTGCTAAGTGTTTCGTGCAGGGTTGGGTTTCTTCGACTGACTGAAGAATCCAGAGAAGCATTGCTTCGTGGTTGGGTGGAAAAGCACCTTAATCACGTTCTTGTCCACCAATGGAGGCGAGAAATCATGAAGGAATCATATCAAAATTCTACTTTTGTATTGTATCATTGATTTAAAAGAAAAAGATGATGTATTTTTATGAAAACTATGTAATTCAGATTGACTTAGAGGTGTTGGATGCCTAGTTAAACGTATATGTAACTATTGACTTATGGAAGTGAATAAATTTTTTATTTCAAATTTAATTTTTATGACATGAAATCGCTTAATGGAATTAGCTATAGAATTTGTGTCATTTAAATTGATATTCATGACGCCAATATTTACTTATTTTTGACTTAAATCTAGTTAGGTTGTTACAGTTTCACAAAATTGCTTGTACAATATTGTTTGGCTACATTCCAAGAAATGTTTAGGATGTGGTGTGTGATCTCGATTGCCAATTCTTAACTTTAAAACATCCTTTTCATTGGTGATACTCTAGATTGAGAGTGCTAAAATTGTTGAATTTCATTCTTTGTGTTATCCATTAGCTTCTTATCAACACGTGGAAGCCTCCCAATAAAAGCCCATGTATCATTTTGAAGAGGACTATCGAGTCTTCCTCATCTTGAGAGTGCTCTAGAAAATGCTTTACGATTTAGGTTTAAATCAATACAAGTTTACCTCATTAAACAAGTCTTTCTCGAATGATATCTTACTAGTGAGGTTGTGAATACTCTATGAGCAACTCTCTTATCTTTTTCATTAATCTACCAATTGTACAAAAAGTTGACATTGTTTGGTTAATGTCTTATTGGAAAAGTATTGATTGAACATTTGGGTAGCCCACAACCGAATCGTTCTTGATGATCTTTTTCCATCAAGTTTATCTATTATGTTCTCATCTATTTCAAGTAACCATTTTGGGGTTCTTGAATGTCTTCGATTTGAAATGTGAATTTCTTCCTCACAAAGGTCTTGTGTTCTCATGTAATTTGGTGATACATAAGGTTCAAATGTTTCATTTTCAATGTTATCAATGTTTTAATTTTTAATTTTTTCAATGTTATCAATGTTACCAATGTTTCAATGTTTTCAATGTTTTCAATATCAATTTCAACATTTTCATTTGTAATTTGAACATCTTCTATATCAATTTTAACATTTTCATTTGCAATTTCAATATGATGTTCAATGTTTTCAAATTCTATTTCATCTTCACTTGAAATAACATTTATGGGTGGAGAAGAAACCCCACCTTGAGTATTTGACATACCTTGTCTTCTTTTCGTATGAGTTTCTCTATCTTTTTCTCTATATGCTTGAATTTGATCCACTGTTAGTTTTCTCTTACCTTTTCCCTTACGACGATTATTGCTCTGCATCAAACAAACAAAAAGGAGCACACAAATGATTGTTAAGTTGAAAATTGTGTAAAAGAATCTTGCAAAAGTTGAATTTTATATGTAACAGACAAAGAACATGGGATTTCAGATGAAAAAAATAATGCGAGGACGGTTGGAATGCTCAAAATGGTTCCCTTTTTGTTTTATATTCAATCCCCATAAAATATATCCATTCCAAATGGATATTCGTTATGTATTCCATGCATATGATGAAGGTTTAGTGTTTATACGTTGGGAAATAGATATCTGTGTATAACGGACATCCATTTAGAATGGATATCCATTACAAACGAATATCTATTTTCTTTAGTTTTTCTAAAAACCAAGGAATACATAAAAAATAATATCATGTTTTATTAATATATAATAAATATATTATATATTATATATTATATATTATATACTATATAGTATATAAATTATATAATATATTACATACTATATACTATATATAGTATAATTATATATAATATATTATATGTACTATGTTATAATATATAGAGTGAGAGAGAGGGAGAGAGAGTTATCTAGGTATTATGGCAGGGAGAGACTTGAGAGAGAGAGGGAGGGAGGTAGTGAGAGATAGAGAGTTATGTAGGTAGGGTGGAAGGGATAGACAAAGGGATAGATTAGAGATAGAGAGGGGAGTGAGAAAGAGTTATCTAGGTAGGGTAGGAGGGAGACTTGAGAGAGAGAAAGGGTGAGAGGGATAGAGGGAGGGAGAGAGGGAGGAAGAGATAACTTTCTCTCTCTCCCTCTTAGGTCTCTCCCTCCCTTTATCCTCCCACCCTCTCTCCCTCTCTTAGGTCTCTCCCTCCTACCCTAACTTGACAACTCTCATTTCCCTCTTAGGTCTCTATCTCTCTTTTAGGTCTCTCTCTCCCTCTCTCTCCCTCTCTCTCTCACCCCTTATCTCTCTCTTAGGTCTCTACCTCCCTCTATCCCTCCCACACCCCTCTCTCAGGTCTCTCGCTCCCACCCTACCTAAATAACTCTCTCTCTCTCAAGTCTCTCCCTCCCATCCTACCTAGATAACTCCCTATCTCTATCTCTTTCTCTCTCTCTCTCTCTCTCTCTCTCTTAGGTCTCTCCCTCCCACTCCCTCCCTCTCTATCTCAGGTCTCTCCATCCCACCCTACCTAGATAACTCTATCTCTCCCACTCTCTCTCAGGTCTCTCCCTCCCTCTATCCCTCCCTCCCTCTCTCTGTGTCTCTCAGGTATCTCCCTCCCTCTATCTTTCCCACCCCTCTCCCTCTCTCAGGTCTTTCCCTCCCACCCTACCTAGACAACTCTCTCTATCTCTCTCCCACTCCCTCTCCCTCTCTCTATCAGGTCTCTCCCTCCCTCTATCCCTCCCACCCACTCTCTCTCTTAGGTATCTCCCTCCCTCTATCCCTCCCATCCCACCCCCCTCTCTCAAGCCTCACCCTCCCATCCTAAATAGATAACTCTCTCTCTCTCTCTCTCTCTCTCTCCCTCCCTCACTCTCTTCCTCTCTCTCAAGTCTCTCCTCCCTCTATCCTTCCCCCCTCTCTCTGTCCTCCCTTCCTATCTAGACAACTCTCTCTCACTCAACCCCTTCTCTCCCCACTCTCTCTCTCTCTCTCCTCTCTCTCTCGATGTCTCCCTCCCTCTATCCCTCCCACCCCCTCTCTCAAGTCTCTCCCTTGGGAACCCTACCTAGATAAATCTATCTCTCAGATCTCTCCCTCTCTCTATCCGTCCCACCCTACCTAGACAATTCTCTCTCTGGTCTCTCCCTCCCTATATCCCTCCAACCCCCCTCTCTCTCTTTCAACTCTCTCTCTCCCTCTATCCTTCCTACTCCCTCCCTCTCTCTCAAGTCTCTCCCTCCCTCCCTCTCTCTCTCTCTCCCCCTCCCTCTCTCTCTAGTCTCCCCCTCCCTCTCTCTCCCACCCCCTTTCTCTTAGGTCTCTAGCTCCCACCCTACCTAAATAACCCTCTCTCTCTTAGGCCTTTCCCTCCCACCTAGGACCTAGATAAATCCCTCTCTCTCAGGTCTCTCCCTCCCTCTATGCCTCCCACGCCCTCTCTCAAGTATCTCCCTCCCACCCTACCTAAATAAATCCCTCTCTCTCTCTCTCTCAAGTCTCTCCCTCCCTCTCTCCCTCCCACTTCCCCCTCTCTCAGGTCTCTCCCTCTTACCCTATCTAGATAAATTTCTCCCCCCTCTCTCTCTTAGATCTCTCCCTCCCACCCTACCCAGATAACTCTCTCTATCTCTCTCTCCCTCTCTCCCCCATCCTTCTCAAGTCTCTCCCTCCCTCTATCCTTACCACCCCATCTCTTTCTCTCTCAAGTCTCTCCCTCAGGAACCCTACCTAGATAACTCTCTCTCTCTCTCTTAGGTCTCTCCATCTCTCTATCCCTCACACCTTACCTAGAGAACTCTCTCTCACTCCAACCCCCTCTCTTCCTCTCCATCTGTCTCTCTCTCTCCCTCCATCCTTCCCACCGCCTCTCTCTCAAGTCTCTCCCTCTCTCTTTGTATCCCTCCTTCTCCCCTCTCTTAGGATGCTCCCTCCCTCTATCCCTCCAACACCCCTCTCTCTCTTAGGTATCTCCCTTCCACCCTAACTAGATAACTCCCCTTCTCTCTCAGGTCTCTCCCTCCCATCCCCCTCTCTCACATCTCTCCCTCCATATATCCCCCCCACCCTCTCTTTGTTGGGTCTCTCCCCATGTCTATCCCTCCCACCTTGTTGTGCAATTTTTGCACACATGCCCCACTAGAGGCGGGGACCCTCTTTTTTCTTTTGCATCTCTGCATCTTGGATTGGTCTAATTTTGGTTTTGCTCTTCTTGGGAGGTTATTTTGGGATTAAGTCTAGACTGGGTTTGATGAGGACAATATTTTGAGGCTCTAGGGGAAATTCACAAGTGTTGGAATTTGAAAATGAGGATTTTGAAGTGAATTTTCAATGTTATATGTAAATCTTTTTTGCACTCGTGGATAGAGGATGAAAAATTAGGTCGGGTTGCTTTTTGAACTTTTTGAAAATTCCTTCTAGAAAAGAAGTTATGGAGTTTAGGGGATTTTGACCCTACAGGGAATTCAAGAATTTCTGTCCTTGATGGAAAATCCTGAAATTTCCATTTTTGGAAAATTCCAATACCCCCTCAAAACCCAAAATTTTCCAAAAATGGAAATTTTTCTTTTTTGCACCCATGGATAGAGAACGAAAAATTATGCAGGGTTGCTTTTTGAATTTTTTGAAAATTCCTTCTAGAAAAAAAGTTATGAGGTTTAGAGGATTTTGACCCTGTAGGGAATTTGGGAATTTTCGTCCCTGATGGAAAATCCCGAAATTTCCATGACCCCTCAAAATCCCAAAATTTCCATTTTTGGAAAATTCCAAGACCCCCTCAAAAACCAAATTTTCCAAAATCGAAAAAATCGATTTTTTTCCCAAAATGGAATTTTTTCCCAAAATGCAATTTTTTCCAAAATGGAATTTTTCTTGAAATTTTTAAATGTTCCGAAAATGAAGTTCTTGAGATGGAGAAAAAATTTGAAAATAAAAATTTCCAAAATGGAAAAATTTCCGAAAATGGAAAGTTCCCATTAAAAAATGTAAGTTTTTTTAAAGGCCAAAATTTTATTCAAGTTTAATTTGGATTGGATTTTTAACATGTGAGCTACTAATGATGATATCTGTTTTTGGATTAAATAAATCCAAAAGGGGGACTTGCATATGGATTCGTGCCAAAAGGGAAATATGAAAGAGTTCAATTCAAATTTTAAAAGTGGGGCCTGCATATGAATCCGTGCCCAAACTGTCTATAGCTGGAAGGAGTTTTTGGAAGACATGTGAAGTTGATTTCATCATCCAATCAGAATTTTCATTAATGACAAGCTGGCATAATATTGTTTTCTCATTGTTCCATGATGTAACTGCTTTTATGCAATTGGATGATGATGTACCATAAGCTCCCAAATTAAATGTAACAACTTGATGCTTCTAGAAGTGCAATTGCAGCTATTGGATGAATTAAATCCTGGCCTTTGATTCAAAATGTAATTTTCTATAAAAGGCCAGTGCCTTCTCATTTGTAAGAGGGGTGAGACTAGGTTAGAAGAGCTGATTAGAAGCCATAATTGGCTAAGTTAGGAGTTAGATTCTGCAAGATAGTAGCTGTAGGAGAGGAAAGAGACTGTAAATTGTTATGTAATGCTAGAGAAGTTAATGCAATTGGATTGTTGATTTGGCAAGCTTTGTGTTACACTTTGACAATTTATGGTTTCTTGTTCTTGATTATCAGATGTTAGATGTTAGATTTCAGTTCTTTTGCAATGATGGTGAAATGTTAATGATGTTGATCGATCTCTGATCCATACTTTTAGCAATTTGCTATGTAAAGTTAGTCTGGGCCTTATTTTGTGCTAAGTTCAACTGTGGATGCTTGTTTACATTGCGCCAGTTATTGGGTATGTGGATGAATATTCATAGTTTGAAAATATTTAGTTTCCTTAGAAGATTGCACCGTTTCTGTGGAGTTGTAGGCTTGTCCTTGATCAAATAGAGATTGGTTTCATTGGGGATCTTTCCATTTGCAACATTCATCATTGTTGTGACTGATCTTAGGTTTTAGTCTTAGAATTCTCTCTAAACACTTATCTCTTTTGCTGTTTATTTTGAATCTGGGTTAGTTTTAGGACTGAAAGCATCACCATATTGTTGCATCTAATGAAAGTACGCTTCCAACATTGTTCATTTGTAAGGCCTCTTGTGATTACCAACATTTTCACATTATCACTAAGTTGTTTATGCATTGTCAAGACTTGACATTAGAGACCTTGGGGTTATCTCTTGAGGCTTGCTGATAGAGATTTACCTTTTAAGAGAGATAGGATACTATATTCTATCTGAGTTGTTGCTGTGCAAAAAACACCATCAACACACCCTACCTAGACAAGTCTCTCTCAGTCCCTCTCTCTCAGGTTTGTCCCTCCCTCTATCCCTCTCAATCCCCTCTCTCTTAGGTCTCTCTCAGTCACCCTACCTAGATAACTTTCTCTCTCCCTCTCTCTCAAGTCTCTTCCTCCCACCCTACCTAGATAACACTCTCCCACTCCCTCTCTCTCTCTAAGCTCTATCGCTCCCTCTTTCCCCCCTCTCTCTCTCTCTTAGGTCTCTCTCTCTATGTCTATCCCTCCCACCCTACCTAGATAACTCTCTCTATCACTCCCTCCCTCTCTCTCTCTCAGGTCTCTCCCTCCATCTCTCCAAGTCTCGAGTCTCTCCCTCCCTCTTTCCCTCCCACCAGGTACCTAGATAACTCTATCTCTCACTACTCTCTCACTCTATATATATTATAATGTAGTATATAATATATAATATCCAATATAATATAATATAATATAATATATATTATATACTATATATTATAAGTATATATTAATATACTCTATATATTATGTATTATTATTAATAATATAAAATATTATAAATACTGAAGGTAACGGTTATTCATTCTAAGTGGGTACCCGTTCGAAATGGATATCCATTTTTTTGACAAAATCAACAGCCTCGAGATTTTCCTTGGGGTTGCCTTAGATTTGGCTTGGGGGTGTCATACTTGCAAAGTCAACTGAAAAAACATGTTTAGAAATTTTCCTTAGTTTTCTAAAGCTCACCCTTGTGGCTGATGACTTTTTTTATCTGAATTTGATGAGACAAAAAGGGTTTATTGAAAAAATTGTTAGCTTTCCACTAATAAAAGATATGCCTTATTTAAAATTTAATAGATAATTATTATTTATTTTCTCAAAAAAAATACAAAAAAAATGTGACACATCTGGGCATGTGTCTTCTACTTATATTGAAAGTTAATTTTTGTTTGTTTGTTTGTTTGTATTTAGGTTGGTTAGACATACTGTTACACCCTAATTGTGTATTTACCTATTTACTATACTATGTAGGGTAATTATTGCATGTGTTAATGTAATTAGAATTCTGAATGAGGATAAATTGTGCTTGCACTTTGTTATCAATGAATTATGAATGAATGTTATTTCATTTAATGATATGTGAAGAAATGCATATATGTGAAATGAATAGTTATTGAATTAGATATTCTAACTATGGAGAAATATTATGTGTAATGCATATTTTGTTGAACAACTAACTACCATGGGAATGTGTTAGTTTGATGTAGGTATATGCTTAATCCTCTAGGTGCGAGGGGAAGTATCACTCAGGAGAAGATCTTGGTCAAGTAACTAGTAACGTAACCTAACTGAGCTTATACACACACTCATAGTAGAATGGTTGAGTCAAGTTATTGTGTTGGGAATTGGTAAGTCATCTTTAGTATGAGTGTTTGCATTAGTAAGGGTCTTGATTACTGTTGAATGCATGCTTGGGTGATGTTTATCTGTTTAGAGCTTATGAGTTCTTCCTTATATTGTACTATGTTTGTATTGATGAGTTGAACACATGTGGAATGTATGTACATGTATACATATGCATGTCGACGATATACCATACGCATGGAGGAACACATACATGAGGGTACATAGGTATACGTACCTATGCACGCTTATGAATGGGTTGCTTATGCGCATGGGGCTATCAAATGGACCTTACGACATGTATGTGTATATGTATAAATATATCGCACGTATGTACCTATCAATACGATAGTAATTGTGTATGTGCTTTCAATGGTGCAATCGAATGTGTATATATATATAATTTATACATATATATCCATATGTATACATGTGTCCATACATACGTATGTTTGGCAAATGGAAATGTCCATACAAATGTATCAACATATGTATACATACATATACATGTACATAAAGGTATATATATATACAGTCGATATGAATATTATTATTTAGTGAATGTTAACTTGTTCGTATTCATTTATATATCAAATGTATACATAGTTTATTGACATAGTGTTTATATACATTAGTATATATATATACATATATATAATTTATTAGCATACATATATATATGTATATGTACGTATATAAATATATACGATGTTTGAGGGCCAATTTTTATATATGAACATAGGTCGACTTATATCTATGAACATAGGCCGATTTGTATATGAGATAAGAAAAGTATTTAAAAGGCTGAATAATACATATGTTGACATTGGATAAAGGCCAAACTATATGGAAAGTATTGCACAAAAATAAAAGGATGATATGGGATAAAACCATAAGTCAATACTATTGTAAATGCAACTTTGAATTATTAAATAGCGAATTAGTCTAACTTGGGCACTATAATACCAAGCGATGGAATATTTATGAGATGCTGTATAAAGTAAAGATGCATGATAATAGGAAAAATGCACAACAAGATAAGAAATGGTCAAAAACACCTTTTGAGCACTATTTTGAGGGGCGATTTGTTGTGCAGTTTTCGCATACACGCCCCACTGAAAGTAGGGACCCTCTTTTGCTTTAGTTTTTGGTGTCTTGGCCCTTGGATTTGGTTGCTTTGGCATGTGCGTGAATGATTATATTGCTTGTGCAAATGTCCCTTTTGAGGAAGCATTTTGAAAATCCTAAGTCTTTGAGGTAGTTTCAGGTTTTTCTTTGTTTTCGGGAAAATTCCCTCTCCTTGGAATTCCCCAAACGCCTTGGAAACCCGACGGAGGCTAGTTCTTTACTGTTTTCAGAGATTTTAGATCCTCGGGGAATTCCGTCTTCCTCAGAATTTCCCAAAATTCTGCCAGACCTCCGGATTTCCGAATTCCTTCCCGACCTCAGATCCCCGGGTTTGTTGTCTTGTCATTGCATTTATGTTCTCGTACAAACTCTGCAACTCGTGTTTATTGATCTCTTAGGGGAGTTTGTGTTGAGGATTTATGTCATTTGTCTTGCTTTGAATCTGGAAGGGCTTAACCTCTGGGTGTTGTGTGTGAATTTGGTGTTTGAGCTTTGAATTGATGGATTTGATTGCATTTTCCTGGTGTCTTTGCGTTTGCTGGAGGTTTGGATATCGTGCCAGTCGCTTCCCTCTTGAATTGTTCTTCATCGATGGTATGTGTACAGTGCCCTTCCCTTGATTGATAAGTATGAATGGTTTTATGATGTCTAGGGCGCGTCCTGAGTCTGGGTTTGGTGTGCTTGAAGATTTGCGTTTAAACTAGGGTTTTGTACGATTGATGGATTAGCCATCCAAGTGCGAATCTGAGTTATCACTTCTCACTTGTATCTGCTCTATTGCTTGCCCTTGGTGAATTTATCATGATTTAGTGAAACAAACGAAGTGAATCGAGGTTGGGACTGTGTGTTTATGGCGGAACCTTAGGGTTTCGACTTTGGAGCCATCACCAATACCGATCGAATTTCCCTTGAATGAATTCTAAGTCTGGATCCATCAATGAACGATTTGAGACAAACAACATTTGAGCCCAAGTCCCAAATTAATGATCATTCGATCAATTTGGTGAAGCTGTGAAGGATTGGAGATTTTGGGATTTTGAATGCTTCGTGGAATTGCGTTACCCTAGGAAAACCCCGAACTTCCATTGCTCCTCCATTTTCCCGAAATATGCGATGTCTTGTCATTTTTGTGGATTTCTGTCCCCAACGAAATTCCCCGAAAACTTGTTGGAAATGAAGAATTGAGGGATAGTGTGAGTTATTAGTTAGTGATTTCGCATTATATGGTCGATTTGAGTGATTTTAATATGTATCATGCTATTTCTTAATTAAGGATGCTGATTGAATGACTTTTGGATGTTTATTGTGCTTTCATTGCTAAATTCCGTCTGGCTTGGATTTCCCCAAAATTCCCTTCTGGCCTGAATTCTGTGAAGGGGTGAAAATCCTAAACTTTGAAGAAATTATGCTTTAACAATATTTCAAGGGGATTTTGATCTTTGTTTGGATTTATTTGAATGATGAATATATTATTGGTGATCGAATAATTCTGATCCTCATGTTATAATGGATATTGATGGTGGTTTTTGCTGAGTACAGGCTTAATTTAACAATCAAGGGAGGAGGTTAAATCGATTGAAGGAGGGTTTAAAGTATTTATTACTCCACCTTTGGCTGACCTAGAGGGGGATTTTTTGATTTTTCTTAAGGTGCCAGATAAATTGGATCGAGATAGGGACGAAGGGACCAGTTAATGACCGATTGCATTGGGAGTTGTGCTTCCCATTTATTCAGAGCCTTTTCTCCCTTGCTTCTTCCATCCTTTACATGCATTGGATCGAGTTACATTGGACCCGGGCTGACCTGGATGAGTCCCAAGCATTTAATGCTATTTCATGTTGTTCTAGAACTTCTTGGGCCGACTTGTTTGTGGCCATTTTATTATTGTAAACCCTAATTTGGTCGACATATCTTGAAGGGGTTTCTATAAATATGACGGTTCGCCTCATTTGTAAGAGGAGTAGAAGTCAGTAGAGTAGAAGAGCTAGACTTAGAAGTGAATAGAGCCAAGAGCTAGTATTAGGAGTCAGTCTATTTTGGAGCAAATGTTGTAACACAAAACATTGGAATTGTTGCTGTCATTGGATGATTCAATATAATTGAAGACATTGTGATTTCTGGTGATCTCTTTGTGTTGACTTATCTTGCATGGTTCTTATGATTCTATCTTTTGAAATTGCTCAAGGTTATTTGATAGAAGTTAGATTTAATGTTAGATGATTCAATGGTGTTTGTGATTTGATGCTCGAAGTGTTTGCAGCAATCCCTGGTCCATACTTTTTGTAGCTAGCTGATTATTAGTTGCTTTGCAAAGTTAGCCTAGACCTTATATTCATTGTGCTTAGTTCAATTGTGGATATTTGTTCATTTTCAATTGCAAATTGGGTTGGTTTGAATGAATGTTCATGATTTGAAAATCTTTAATGCCTTAGAAGGTTGCACTATTTCTGTAAGATTGCAGATCTGTCTAGGTCAAGTAGAAATCAGTTTCTGAGGGATTGGTCCATTTCAAGTGTTTTATCATTTGCATTGTTAATCTTAGGAGTAGTTTTAATTTAGAAATCTCTATGAAACCTTATCTCTTTTTCTATTTCTTTATCATTCGGGTTAGATTTAGGATTTCAAGTATCATCATTTTGCTAGATCTGATAAACTTAAGATTCAGTATTTTCTTGTAGTAAGGTCCCTTTGTGATTACCAGCATTTTCACATTTATCACTGAGTTGTTTATGCATTGTCAAGACTTGACATTAGAGACCTTGGGGTTATCTCTTGAGGCTTGCTGATAGAGATTTACCTTTCAAGAGAGATAGGATTTCCATATTTTGTCTGAGTTGTTGCTGTGCAGAAAACACCATCAACAGATTGGCGCTAGAAGGAGGGCCTGGATAAGCAAGTTGGATCGATTTTTGTCTACCATCTCTCCTGAAAGATTTAGAAGAAGAACCAGATCTACTCTAGGGGAAGAGGAATTTCAAGAATTGAAAGCTCTACCAGGTCAAGAAGGACTAGAAGAAGGGATGAATCATCATCATCCACCCAACCACCTCCATCATCTCCATCATCCTCATCTTCATCAAGTCCATCCTCATCCGATTCTGAAGCCATCCCCATTCAACAGCTTCAACTAGTCATAAATCAACCTTTACCACCTCCACCTCCATCAATGGATTTCTTGGCGAACAACCCATCTCCCTTATCTTTCAACCACTACAATCCTATGCCTAAAAATCCTGAGCTTTTCTGCTCTAAGTTTCACATTAATGATCCCAAAAGGACTGCAGAGGAGCATATTAGGATTTTTAAAACCACCCTTAAGGATAGGGGAATTAATCATGAGGATGTTGCATGTAGAATTTTCCCATATTCCCTTGAGGATGAGGCATTTTATTGGTATAACCATCTTCCTGCTGGATCTATCACTACTTGGCTTCAATTGGAAACTGCATTTTTATAGAAATTTAAGATCCCAATCAGTGCTAATGAGTTACTTCTGTAGTTTACTAGAGTCAAGAGAGAAGCAAATGAACCAATAGTGGCTTTCAATAATAGATTTCATAGGGATTATGCTAGGCTGCAACCCCCTTATGCTGTAGATGATGCCTCTGCCAAGGAGGTTTATTATGAAGCTTTGGATAGTTTAACATCTACCTTTGTGAAATGAAGAGCAAACCCTCCTGCCAGCCTACTTGAAGCTTATGATGTGGCTGTTAAAATGAGTACAGACTTGAGACAACACTTGTCTGGGCCCTTGCCATTGGCTAACCAAACACCTATGTTGAGTCTGGTCCCTCAATTACCCTTGGTTCCACATCCAGGTCACCCCTTGAATCAAGCTCCACCCATGTCAAATCACCATCCAAATATGAACCGGCCTTCATTCTTTCATCAACAAGCTAATATATCCAGTTACTTGCAGAGCTCTGAGATATTTAATCAATCCTTGAACCATGGGTTCCATACTGTTTATATGCAGAATTCAACCGGTATTGTTCCTCCATCAAACAATGCAGACAAGGAGAGGCTTGATGCACTCACAAAGCTAGTTGAGAAGCTGAACACCGAAGTCACCTACCTAAGGCACCAGAATAGTCAGTCCCAGGCAGCCCAAAGGGGGATTCAATCCAAGTATGATCAAAGAAACAAGGATATGATGCAAGCTTAGGGGTAGAACTTTGATAGGGGACAACATCTTGATAAAGATCATGAAAGGAAGCCACCACATTGGAATAATGAAGGAGCCTTAGCATCTCTGGATCAGCCAAACAATCATAAGAAATCTAGTGGAATTTACCTAGCTGAAGCAACTCTTTCAGGATGGTGTAGGCTTCATAACACTAATCAACACTCTGAGTTGGATTGTCAAGAATTCCAGACTGCTGTGTCTATTTTCCAGCAGGAAGTTCAACATGTCACCAACAGTTCAAGTGGGCAGAATATAGTACCATATAATCCTCATGACATATCAGTCATGGTGGTAAATCATGTCCCATTTCCAAGAAGTGAAGAGAATGAACCAGAAGAAGAACAAGACAAGAGTGTTGAAACAAAGTATGCATACAGTGAAGAATCTGTAGCTCAACCTTTTGGAAATAATGAGGAGAATGACAATGGTCCACTAGATGAAGAAGAGTCTATAACTAAAGAGGTTCAAGCATTCCATCATGTACCTACTCAGTATTTCATAAATAGGGGACAATCTGATGCTGATAAAGGAGGAAGCATTGAAAGCAACAGAGATAAGTTTGTAGTTGGCTCTGAGGACAACTGTTCTACCATGACTACAGAGAAAATAGGAGAATGTGTGGTAGAAGAACTCAAGAAAGTCAAAGTAAGTCTCTTTGCTTGTGAGTTGTTAAGGGATCCTACAATTAGGGGTACAATACTAAGGTCTCTTGAAAGAGATATGCTTTCTAAACAAAAGGGTGCTTCAAGCCAGGCTGATACAAATACTTTGAAGGAGGTATTCTTGTCTGAAACAAGTTTGGGAAATTATGTACTGGCAGCTAACCCTCAGGGATGGGAACCTGAGGAAATCCTATGTTACATGATATGCCTAAGGAACTGACTCATAAAAACAATAGTACTGGAGCATCGATAGAATCGACATAAAAGGTAGAGGAATAGTTATGGTTGTTAGACTATACGAAGGATATACATCAAACCACAAGGGGTAGGCCTCCAATAGAAGAATCTCAACAAGCTATCAATGAGCCAACTGGCACTGAATTTGAGGAAAGCATGGCAGTAAAGGCTGGGACAACTATGGAAGAGATTAACTTCTCAATACGTGAACTTCAACAACTTACTGATGAATGTCTTGCAAGATATGAGGAAGAACTTAATGGAGAAGTTAATATTCTAAAGGGTCACCATCAAGAACCAGAACAAATGCTACTAGGAGAGGAATTTAGGGAGTTCCTTCATTCATCACATCCTTTTTTTCCTCTTTTTGTTGATGAACTCAGTATAGAAAATTCACATATTTTATGTATTAATGACAAGGTGGCTAATGTGGTTTATGCTGATGTGCAAGAAAATCCAAGTGGTGTTGAGAACAACAATGTTGCAGCCATCACTAATGAGCTTGATCATCCTACTTTAGGTGAAGATGTGCTTGAAGATCAGTTTGTGAGGCCTCCTGACGAACATCATGATGGGGAAGCTACTATGCATGATGGGGCTTCTGCATTTTCATCACTGACCCTTCACAAAGACATTCAAACAAGTGAAAAGTTCCACAGTTACACTTTTGAACTAGTTCAATCTGATTTTCACCCTAAATTATTCATTGAAGACTTTAATTCTATTTTGCATGTTTCAAATGCAAGAGGGATATTGCATCATCAATTGAGACCGCCTGACGATAGGGGCATCAACTCTTCACAAGTGCAGGGTGATGAACACAACATTCAATCCACAACAACACAACATCATGTTGTTTCTTTCTTTACTATGAATTCTGGAGCTTATCAATTTGATTATGGATGTTTAGGAAGGAAAACTTGCATATGGATTGATCATGGTTTCAACGAATTGCCTCAATTGCTGATTATTCCTGATTATGAAGATGAATTTGAATGCTGCATTATTGAACCTTATTTTGCTGAGTATAAAGATGAATTTTCATTTTTGAGGGTTGTTACCATTACATTATTGCTTGTCCATGAGTTGATAAACCATCTGAGGGTAGGTCTCAGTCTGTCCTGTTTGATCATGAGCCACTTTGAGTTTCTTTGAACATAATTCAAATTTGAATAAAGCAGCTTGCCTTGTTGTTCTTTTGCTTTAGTCTATTTTTGTTAGGGTAGATTGCTTTAGGATTAGTTTTCTTTGCTTAGTTTGGGTGGCTTTTGGTTTTCTTTGGGTTTCGGTTTCGGTTGTTGCTTTGCTTCTCCGATTTGGTGTTCCTCTGCTCCCTGTTTGGGTGTTTTCTTATGCACAACCATTTTATTATCTGGGACTGTTTCTTAGTGTTTCATTGATGAACTTTAATCATGTCTTTGGGATTAATGGTTAAAATCTTCTGTTAGTGTCAAGCAGTCTGAATGTTTGATTCGAAGAGGATGGGTCATTGGTCTGACTTGAACCTGAGGTATCCTAAAATCTTATATCTTTCATACATCTGAAGAATCCTAAGGTTGCAGTAGGTTCCTTGTAAGGTCCTGTTAGGTGAAAAATATTATTTCTGCTTCAGTGCCACTGTGGTTCTCAGCCCTGAGTGTGAACTTCATTGTTCACAGGTTGAAATGAAAAGGTGAAAAGAAAAGAATATCAAAAAGGAAAAGAAAAAGAGAAAATATTAAAATCAAAAGAATGTATTCAACTTATCAGGAGTATCCAAGTATCTCTACCGGGGCTATGGACGCCTGGCTGGAGTAGAGCTATGCTTGGGGGGAACTGCAATGATAACCTCATCGGGGCTATGGACGCCTGACTGGCAGCGAGGCTCTATCTAGGTTGCTTTTGAAGCTAGAATCTTTACGTAGCCTAACTTGACTAAGCTTGGTTTCTGTAGTGGCTTAAGGAAGGAAATGAACTCACTTGAACACACTTGGATTTTAAGTTTATGGAAGATTCAGTCTACCTTTGGTTCTGATTCTTTAATCTTGCATTTTGATTTGTTTGTCTGATAGAGAGATCAAAACCAAAGATTCTGGGTTCATGATTCCTGTTCGTCATCAAAATACTCTAGAGCATTTTCCCAGCAGAGTCGTCATTTGTTGTGCAGTTTTCGCACACACGCCCCACTAAAAGTAGGGACCCTCTTTTGTTTTAGTTTTTGGTGTCTTGGCCCTTGGATTTGGTTGCTTTGGCATGTGTGTGAATGATTATCTTGCTTGTGAAAATGTCCCTTTTGAGGAAGCATTTTGAAAATCCTAAGTCTTTGAGGTAGTTTCAGGTTTTTCTTTGTTTTCGGGAAAATTCCCTCTCCTTGGAATTCCCCGAATGCCTTGGAAACCCGATGGAGGCTAGTTCTATATTGTTTTCGAAGATTTTAGATCCTCAGGGAATTTCGTCTTCCTCGGAATTTCCCGAAATTCCACCAGACCTCCGGATTTCTGAATTCCTTCCCGACCTCGGATCCTCGGGTTTGTTGTCTTGTCATTGCATTTATGTTCTCGTACGAACTCTGCAGCTCATGTTTATTGATCTCTTAGGGGAGTTTGTGCTGAGGATTTATGTCATTTGTCTTGCTTTGAATCTGGAAGGGCTTAACCTCTGGGTGCTGTGTGTGAATTTGGTGTTCGAGCTTTGAATTGATGGCTTTGATTGTGTTTTCCTAGGTGTCTTTGCATTTGCTGGAGGTTTGGATATCGTGCTGGTCGCTGCTCTCTTGAATTGTTCTTCATCGATGGTATGTGCATAGTTCCCTTCCCTTGATTGATAAGTATGAATAGTTTTATGATGTCTAGGGCGCGTCCTGAGTCTGGGTTTGGTGTGCTTGAAGATCTGCGTTTAAATTAGGGTTTTGTGTGATTGATGGATTAGCCATCCAAGTGCGAATCTGAGTTATCACTTCTCAGTTTTATTTGCTCGATTGCTTGCCCTTGGTGAATTTATCATGATTTAGTGAAACAAACGAAGTGAATTGAGGTTGGGATTGTGTGTTTATGGCGAAACCTTAGGGTTTCGACTTTGGAGCCATCACCAATATCGATCAAATTTCCCTTGAATGAATTCTGAGTCTGGATCCATCAATGAATGGTTTGAGACAAACAACATTTGAGCCCATGTCCCAAATTAATGATCATTCGATCAATTTGGCCAAGTTGTGAAGGATTGGAGATTTTGGGATTTCGAATGCTTTGCGGAATTTCGTTACCCTAGGAAAACCCCGAACTTCCATTGCTCCTCCATTTTCCTGAAATATGCAATGTCTTGTCATTTTCATGGATTTCCGTCCCCAACGGAATTCCCTGAAAACCTGTTGGAAATGAAGAATTGAGGGATAGTGTGAGTTATTAGTTAGTGATTTAGCATTATATGGTTGATTTGAGTGATTTTAATATGTATCATGCTATTTCTTAATTAAGGATGCTGATTGAATGACTTTTGGATGTTTATTGTGCTTTCATTGCTAAATTCCGCCTGGCTTGGATTTCCTCGAAATTCCCTTTTGGCCTGAATTCCGCGAAGGGGTGAAAATCCTGAACTTTGAAGAAATTATGCTTTAACAATATTTCAAGGGGATTTTGATCTTTGTTTGGATTTATTTGAATGATGAATATATTATTGGTGATGGGCTAATTCTGATCCTCATGTTATAATGGATATTGATGGTGGTTTTTGCTGAGTCCAGGCTTAATTTAACAATCAAGGGAGGAGGTTAAATCGATTGAAGGAGGGTTTAAAGTATTTATTACTCCACCTTTGGCCGACCTAGAGGGGGATTTTTTGATTTTTCTTAAGGTGCCAGATAAATTGGATGGAGATAGGGACGAAGGGACCAGTTAATGACCGATTACATTGGGAGTTGTGCTTCCCATTTATCCAGAGCCTTTTCTCCCTTGCTTCTTCCATCTTTTACATGCATTGGATCAAGTTACATTGGACCCGGGCCGACCTAGATGAGTCCCAAGCATTTAATGCTATTTCATGTTGTTCTAGAACTTCTTGGGCCGACTTGTTTGTGGCCATTTTATTATTGTAAACCCTAATTTGGCCGACATATCTTGAAGGGGTTTCTATAAATATGATGGTTCGCCTCATTTGTAAGAGGAGTAGAAGTCAGTAGAGTAGAAGAGTTAGACTTAGAAGCGAATAGAGCCAAGAGCTAGTATTAGGAGTCAGTCTATTTTGGAGAAAATGCTGTAACACAAAACATTGGAATTGTTGTTGTCATTGGATGATTCAATATAATTGAAGACATTGTGATTTCTGGTGATCTCTTTGTGTTGACTTATCTTGCATGGTTTTTATGATTCTATCTTTTGAAATTTCTCAAGGTTATCTGATAGAAGTTAGATTTAATGTTAGATGATTCAATGGTGTTTGTGATTTAATGCTTGAAGTGTTTGCAACAATCCATGGTCCATACTTTTTGCAGCTAGCTGATTGTTAGTTGCTTTGCAAAGTTAGGCTGGACCTTATATTCATTGTGCTTAGTTCAATTGTGGATATTTGCTCATTTTCAATTGCAAATTGGGTTGGTTTGAATGAATGTTCATGATTTGAAAATCTTTAATTCCTTAGAAGATTGCACTGTTTCTGTAAGATTGCAGATCCATGTGGGTCAAGTAGAAATTAGTTTCTAAGTGATTGGTCCATTTCAAGTGTTTTATCATTTGCATTGTTAATCTTAGGAGTAGTTTTAATTTGGAAATCTCTCTGAAACCTTATCTCTTTTTCTATTTCTTTATCATTCGGGTTAGATTAGGATTTCAAGTATCATCATTTTACTAGATTTGATAAAATTAAGATTCAGTATTTGCTTGTAGTAAGGCCCCTTTGTGATTACTAGCATTTTCACATTTATCACTGAGTTGTTTATGCATTGTCAAGACCTGACATTAGAGACCTTGGGGTTATCTCTTGAGGCTTGCTGATAGAGCTTTACCTTTCAAGAGAGATAGGATTTCCATATTCTATCTGAGTTGTTGCTATGCAGAAAACACCATCAACATGATTCATCTTTGCTCTGTTGCCCATTGAAACTATGATTGTGTCAACTTTGTCTAAGTGTTTCTTGTAAATTGTAGATTGTTTCAAAGAGTAAAACTGTGCTAGGGGATAAGGAAAAGTGGCTGCAACATGGTGCCAACTTATGAATGCTCTTTAACATGTAGAAGTCTATGTTGATTACAATTTGAATGCCTTCATTTGAGCATGTGCACTTTTGAATAAGTCTTTTGCTGTTGTCAATTAGAAGGGTAGACCTGTAACATTATATGCTGAGTTTGTACTTAGTTTTTTGCCACCTTTTAGCTGAGTATTGTGAGTCAACTTGCATGGTGAGATGTGTCAACTGCCATGCCTTTTCTATAGGCTACAAAGTCTCATTTTGCTATATAAATATAGAGTCTTATACTCTCATTTGGGACACACTAATCTGTATTATTTTGCAATTGCATTCTGTTGTATTTTGTGAGAGCCTTGAGTATTTGTGAGAAGCTATATTTTGTGAGAGCATATCATCAACTTGTGAGAGAAGTCATAAGGAAGTATTTCTTTGAGAGGATTAAGTGAAGCTAGTAAGCTGTTGTTGGAAAGCTTTGCTTCAAGTCAGTCAATTGTTTGAGTGTATCACAGGCATGGAAATACAATCTTCTCTTATTTATCTTTACTTATGAAATATTGAGTTTTGAATGATTTATATGAAATGATTGAGATTAATTGCATTAGGGAAACATATCAATTGCTTTGGAAAGGAAAATAAAGTTGTTTATGCTTTTCTATGAAAGTGCTTGTATTTACTCCATAATAGGAGAGTTTGTTTGTCATTAGTATTGAGATACTAGGAATGATTAAGCAAGGATAGCTTAAGGGTTATTCATAGCTAAAAGTTATTTGATTATATTAAATAGCTAGTGGGTTACTCCTAGGATTTCATTGTCCATTGAAGGGAGGGAACTTGTTCCTATGCATTGTGAGTAGAAATACCATAGTGTTTGTGGGAAAGGGGATATGATATTTCTGAGGTTAATAATTACCCATTAGAGGAAATACCTATGCATAGATTATTGTGGCCCAAATTCAAATCGAGCTTGAGTAGTGTACGTGAGTAGGATGACTATCACTCAAAGTAGTGAGTGAGAATACTTTGGCAAAAGTAGTGTGATTGCCTTTGGCTCCACTGTCATTTCACTATGTCTCTATAGTGCATGCTAGTTCCAGATTGTAGGGTAAACAAGTTCTAGTCATGCAGGACACAACACTAAGCTTATAATGGTTGTCATACGGGGTTACTCCACTAATCTCTTCGTCGAAGGGAAGGGCCATCTATCCTATGATAGATGTGCAAGGGACCGTATATGAGTCTGTGGTTGGCAGAAAAGTGCTTGAGTGATGCTTCTCCTCCTCATCAAGTGATAGTAGACCAATATTTGAAGGAGTTTTCTAGGCCATCTATATCTATTGCTTTGAAGCTCGGTTGAGCTATGCATGTACTTTGTACAAATTATTTGGAATATTGTAACTTGAGAATTATTATATTGGAATGGAATCAATGTTGATTATTTTTATGACATCTATGTTCATTTGTTCTCTATAAAATAAAGAAAAAAATTATGACAATGGTTAAGTTAAATAGTTTATTTACTTGCAAAGTGAAAACTTAGGAAAAATTAATTCAGTGAATGGTTGACATGTTACATGTGGTATCAGAGCTACCAGGTTTAGCTCTGGAACCTATGAGCTCATCATACTTTCTGTCAACGTTATCTAATGTTTGGAAATTCTTGTGCTAGGATGGTGCATCTTAGGTTAACTGCTAGAAAGTCAATAATTGGGAATGAGCATTACCTAAAGGCCAAGAAGGAAAGAGAGGTCATCATTAGAACAATTGAGGGTACCAACTATGACAATGCCATTTGGTTAAGCGAAAATGAAACCTTCAGTCACGCGATTTCTCAAATTAGTGATGTGAAGAGAAAGATGAAGATGGAGGCTAAGTACAACTATTTACCTTCTGTCTCACTAAAGAATTCTGAATCTTTATCACTTTCCAGGGATATGCCCTCGAAAGGAAGTGTCAATCCAAAATTTATCCTTAGAGACCCTAGAGTTCTTCCAATGGCAGAAGTAATTATAATTTCCTTGATTAATGAGTCTAAGGGTTATGTACCTCAAAACTATGTATCAAATGACAAATTCAAAGGTTATTATCCATTCTGGGATAAATATAAACAAATGAGAGATGAGCAACAATCTCAATTTTTAGGGTATACCCCACTGAGTTATGTGTCTAAGAGTTAATTCAAGGGATACTCTCCACTTGACTACCTGAATAGTAACTCCATGTAATCAAAAGGATATTGAGATCCTTGAGAAATGAATAAAATCATGTGTTTATCAAAAAGAGCTTGTGCTTAATCTTATGTGGAATTCCTTATGTGTGATTGATTGCTCATTTAAATGTTTTCCATAAGATAATGATAACATGATTAAATCTAATATGGATGAACCTTCATGTAGAACCCGTCTTGCAAAGATGGTGAGAACATGAACCAATATTGGCAGAAGCCAAGAAGTTGGGCAAGGATAAGTAGGAGTTGAAGCTAGACTGGACCAAATCTTAGCAAGGTTAGAAAACCTAGAGCAAGAAAGAAGGGTAAAGGATAGAGTTGAGAAGGAAGTTCTAAATAATGAGAACGAGGGAGAAAAATCTTCTCACAAATGTGATCAAACTCATGACCATGAGAGAGAAAAATCACCTTCTCTATCTGAGGAAACTAATAGGAAGTGTACGACTTCTGAATTCTTTAGAGATATGAAGAAAATTACCTCACTCAAGTTTGAGGGAAATGCTAGTGAAGATGAATCTGAGGATTGGTTAGTCCAAATGGAGAAGTATTTTGAGATTGAAAATTACTCTGAGGTCACCAAAGCAACATGGGGAGCATACCAGTTATTAGGAGAAGCCTCTAACTGGTGGATGAATAAAAATATGGAACTATATCTTAGCTAATTGAAACTGACATGGAATGAATTTGTTGAAATTTTCCATAAAAGATGGTTTCCCCAACTCTATTTTGACCAAAAGCTCACATGGATTTTTAGAGTCTGAGAGAAGGTGATATGACGGTCAATGAGTATTGGGAGAAGTTTACTTGTCTGCTATTTTATGTTCCTATGTATCAAAATGATGAACACTTACATATAAGAAAGTTCATCATGGGAATTTATAGTCAGATCAAAGGAGAGGTAGATGTTCATAGTCTAGCTACTATGGATCTTGTGTATGAGAAAGCAGTTAAATAGAAGTAGAAGCTCAAAAATATCTCCATCCGCCAAGAAAATAAAAACCGTAATCTAAAATTACGGGACCTCAGGATAAACCAACTCCAAAGAAGGTGGAAGTTGTGCAAAATGTGCCAAAGCAAGGGGAAAAATGATCCCATAATAGTGGGAAAGAATCAAGAAGGGAATGTAAGAGGAATGGGTCTAGTGGTTGGAATACCAATAATGCAGGTGGAATTGCTAGTAAATCTAGAGAACTTGCAAGGAAGAAAGGACTGACTACTGGATATTTTACATGTGGAGGAGACCCCTTTACTAGAGAATGTCCCAATAGGTCTTCTGGGTCATGACCTTATGACAATCCACTCCCTACCCAACAAGTGATCTTCTAGCAAAAGATTCATGCAGTTATGGATGATCGCCAGGTGGAATATCAAGTGAATCCAATTGAGACTCTAGGTATTTTGTTTGGCTTACCCATTTCTATACTTATAGATACTGGTGCAACTAAAAATTTCATTTCACCTAGAGTAGCTAAGCAAATATGTAGAAAGGCCGGTTACATGGAAAAGTCTTGGGATGTAGAGTATGCAAACCAGACAAGAGCAAAGGTGGAGAAATGTTTGTTCGAAGCTAGGATAGAACTACCTTGTTTTTCTACAGAAATGAACCTATCTGTCGTGCCTTTAGGATCCTATGATGTTATCATAGGTATGAATTGGTTATGGAGACATAGGGATAAGGTAGATTTTCATGCTAAAACAGTAGAATTCTTAGATGATCTAGGTAACCAAGTGAAGTTTCAAGGAATACCTAGAGGGGTCAAGATTCGTCAAATCTTTGCAATGCAATTGTTAAGGGCTAAGAAGAAAGGATGCAAGCTCTTTGTACTCAAGATGGAAAATCTTGAAGAGAACCTTGATAACTGGGAACCACAAAGCTTCCAAGAGATGGAAGATGGTGAAATGGAGGAAACTAGAATGTCAGTTATGGAGAGATATCCTATATTGCAAAAGTTTGCAGATGTGTTTCTAGATGAATTACCTAGACTACCACCAAAGAAGATATTTGACTTCTCAATTGATATAGTTCTAGGATTTGAACCTATTTCCAAGGTACCTTATTAAATGAAAAAAACATAGCTAATGGAGCTCAAGGCACAACTGGATGAATTTTTATCTGAGGGGTTGATAAGACCATGTGTTTCACCTTGGGGAGCACCAGTCATATTTGTGAAAAAGAAGGATGGTACTTTGCGTCTGTCTATAGATTATCACAT
Organism: Sequoia sempervirens; assembly: GCA_007258455.2. Taxonomy (NCBI): domain Eukaryota; kingdom Viridiplantae; phylum Streptophyta; class Pinopsida; order Cupressales; family Cupressaceae; genus Sequoia; species Sequoia sempervirens. The sequence continues at coordinate 335,273,747 of VDFB02271358.1, read as the reverse complement.
GCTTAACAAAGCTATGGTAAAGAACAAGTATCCATTTCCACACATTGATGATCTATTTGATTAAATGAGGGGAGCTAATGTATTCTATAAGATAGATTTGAGATCTAGATACCACCAGTTGAGAATTAAGGATGAAGACATCTTTAAAACTACATTCAGAACTAGATATGGACACTATGAGTTTATAGTTCTACCCTTTGGTTTAATGAATGCACCTATAACATTTATGAACCTTATGAACAGTGTATTTAGGGACTACCTAGATAAATTTTTCTTGGTTTTCCTTGATGATATCCTGATTTATTCTAAGAATGAGGAGGATCATTGTAGACATTTAGAGATGGTTCTACAATGACTTAGAGAACATAAGTTGTATGGAAAACTCTCTAAGTATACCTTCTTTCAAAAGAGAGTACATTATCTTAGACATGTAATCTCAATAGATGGAATCTCAGTAGATCCATCTAAGATCAAGGCGGTGCTAGAATGGCCTGTACCCAAGAATGTCTTAGAGGTAAGAAGTTTTATGGGTTTGGCAGGATACTATAGAAAGTTTGTTGTAAATTTTTCCAAGATAGCCATTCTGATTACTTCTTTGCAGAAGAAAGGGAAGAAGTTTGAGTGGACAGAGAAGTGCCAAGTAGCCTTTGAACTACTCAAAGAGAAATTGACTATTGCACCGATTTTGAAAGTACCAGATCCTGAGGGTGACTTTATTGTTATCATAGATTCATCAGGAGAGGGATTAGGAGGTGTATTAATGCAAAATGGGCAAGTAATTGCTTATGAATCAAGGAAGATGAAAACTTATGAGCAAAATTATACATTGTATGATTTAGAGCTAGCTGCTGTGGTTCACACATTGCAAATGTGGAGGCATTACTTGTTAGGGAAACCCTTTGAGATGAAAACTGATCTTCATGGGTTGAAGTATCTATTCACCGAACCTAATCTGAATGCTAGATAGAGAAGATGGTTAGAATTAATATATGATTATGAATTTAATATTAGTTATATTAAAGGGAAAGAAAATTGGGTTATTGATGCCTTGAGTCGAAGACGTGATATTGCTTCAATAGTGACAATTCAAACTGACTTTAAAGGACAAGTAATGCAGAAATACAAAGAGGATGAGTACCATTTGCAAGTCAAGAAAGCACTCACTAGCAATCCGCATGATGTAAGGTATGAAGGTTTTCATTTTGAACCTAGTGGTATACTCAGGTATAAGGGGATAATGCATATACCTAACTTAGAGGAGTTAAGAAAGAAGTTCATGAAGCACCATACTCTAGACACCTTGGTGTGACAAAAATGTTGGCAGATGTTAAGCCATTATATTTTTGGAAAGGGATGAAAGGAGATGCTGCTAGATTTGTGGAGAGGTGTCTTGAATGTCAAAGGGTAAAAACAAAGCATCATCATCCTACAGGTTTTGTATACCCACATGATATTCCAGAGAAAAAGTGGCAAGTCATAAGTATGGACTTTGTGCAAGGATTGCCTATGTCAAGGAATACACACAATTCCATTCTTTTGGTTGTGGATAAGCTAACCAAAGTGGCACATTTCATATCCAGGAATCTAATTGATGGAGCACCTGTAATAGCAAGGAGATTCGTGTAAGAAGTGTTTAGGTTGCATGGGATTCTTGAGAAGATTATCTCAGATAGGGATGCACAAGTCACTTCTAGCTTTTGGAAAACCTTGCTTTCTGTACTTGGGACTCAACTGAATATTAGCTCAACATATCATCTAGAAATAGATGGAAAAACTGAAAGGGTGAATCAAGTATTGGAAGAGCTACTTAGAACGCATTGCATAGATTAGTAATACAAGTGGGAAGACTACTTGCCTTTAGTAGAATTTTCTTACAACAATTCTTACCATTTCGCAATAAAGATGGCTCCTTTTGAAGTGTTATATGGTCAAAAGTGTTGAAATACTATAAGTTGGGATAAAATTGAGGATAGAGTGAGTCTTGGGCCAAAAATGTTGGCTGAAATGGAAGAGAAAGTTAGGATTGTTAAGCAAAGGTTGGCTGAAGCTAGCGATAGACAAAAAAGTTATGTTGATGCTAAGAGAGTGCCCCAAAATTTTTCCATAGTTGACAAGGTGTTGTTGACAGTAAACCTCACAAGAGTTCCATTAAATTTGGGAAGTATTCCAAATTATCCCCATGCTATGTAGGAACTTTCAAGATTCTTGAGGAAGTGAATCCCGTAGCTTGTTGAATTGCATTGCCACCAACTTTAGTTAGGATGCATAATGTCTTTCATGTGTCATACCTAAAGAAGTATGTGCCAAGTGATAATAATGTGATTGATTGGAATGCTTTACAGGTACAGGACCCTAGAGTGGTAACACTCGAGCTCGTCAAGGTGCTCGGAACACATAAGCTTCACTTGTGAAACATGGAGGTTTTGTAGTGCAAAGTCCAGTGGGACTAGTATGCTGAGATACAACAAAATTTTCCACATGTTTTAAATGCATTTGAGATAACTTGAAAACAATATGTTGTTTTTTTGATTAGTTTATGTTGCTACATAAAAATCATCGATGACGATGATTCACAAGGGGGGAGTATGTTACACCCCAATTGCGTATTTACCTATTTACTATACTATGTAGGGTAATTATTGCATGTGTTAATGTAATTAGAATTTTGAATGAGGATAAATTGTGCTTGGACTTTGTTATCAATGAATTATGAATGAATGTTATTTCATTTAATAATATGTAAAGAAATGCATATATGTGAAATGAATAGTTATTGAATTGGATATTCTAACTATAGAGAAATATTATGTGTAATGCATATTTTTTTGAACAACTGACTACCGTGGGAAAGTGTTAGTTTGATACAGGTATATGTTCAATCCTCTAGGTGTGAAGGGAAGTATCACTTAGGAGAAGATCTTGGTCAGGTAACCGGTAACATAACCTAATTGAGATTATACACACACTGACAGTAGAATGGTTGAGTCAAGTTATTGTGTTGGGAATCGGTAAGTCATCCTTAGTATGAGTGTTTGCATTAGTAAGGGTCTTGATTACTGTTGAATGCATACTTGGGTGATGTTTATTTGTTTAAAGCTTATGAGTTTTTCCTTATATTACTATGCTTGTATTGATGAGTTGAACACATGTGGAATGTATGTATGTGTATACATATGCATGTCGACGATAGACCATACACATGGATGAACACGTACATGAGGGTACATAGGTAGATGTACCTATGCACGCTTATGAATGGGTTGCTTATTTGCAGGGGCTATCAAATGGACCTTACGACATGTATTTGTATATGTATCACACGTATGTACCTATCAATACAATAGTAATAGTGTATATGCTTAATGGTGCAATCGAATGTGTATATATATATATAATATATATAAATATATCCATATGTATACATGTGTCGATACATACGTATGTTTGGCAAATGGAAATGTCCATACAAATGTATCAACATTTGCATACGTACGTATACATGTACATAGAGGTATATATACAGTCGATATGATTATTATTATTATTATTATGTGAATGTTAACTTGTTCATATTCATTTATATATCAAATGCATACATACTTGATTGACATAATGTATATATATATATATATATATTAGTATATATATACATATATGTGATTTATTAGCATACATATATATATGTACACGTATGTATATAAATATATATTTATAAATATATGTGATGCTTTGAGGGTTGATTTTTATATATGAACATAGGTTGACTTATATGTATGAACATAGGCTGATTTGTATACGAGATAGGCAAAGTATTTAAAAGGCCGAATAATACATATGTTGACATTGGATAAAGGTTGAACTATATGTAAAGTATTTCACAACAATAAAAGGTTGATATGGGATAAGACCATAAGTTGATACTATTGTAAATGCAACTTTAAATTATTAAATAATGAATTACTCTAACTTGGGCACTATAATACCAAGTGATGGAATATTTATGAGCTGCTATATAAAGTAAAGATGCATGATAATAGGAAAAACATACAACAAGATAAGAAATGGTCAAAAGCACCTTTTGAGTGCTATTTTGAGGGGTGATTCATCTTTACTCTATTGCCTATTGAAACTATAACTGAGTCGACTTTGTCTAAGTGTTGCTTGTAAACTGTAGACTGTTTCAAAGAGTAAAACCATGCCAAGGGATAAGGAAAAGTAGCTGCAACATGGTGCCAACTTATGAATGATCTTTAACTTGTAGAAGTCTATTCTGATTACAATTCGCCTATCATCATTTGAGCATGTGCACTTTTGAATAAGTCTTTTGCTGCTATCAATTAGAAGGGTTGAATTGTAGCATTATATGCTGAGTTTGTACTTAGTTTTTTGCCACCTTTTAGCTGAGTATTGTGATACGACTTGCATGGTGAGATGTGTTGATTGCCATGCCTTTTTTGTAGGCTGCAAAGTCTCATTTTGCTATATAAATAGAGAGGCTTATACTCTCATTTGGGACACACTAATTTGCATTATTCTGTAATTACATTCTGTTGTATTTTGTGAGAGCCTTGAGTATTTGTGAGAAGCTATATTTTGTGAGAGTTTTATTTGTGAGAGAATATCATCAACTTGTGAGAGAATTCATAGGGAAGTATTGCTTTAAGAGGATTAAGTGAAGCTAGTAAGCTGCTGTTGGAAAGTTGTGCATCAAGTCAGTCAATTGGTTAAGTGTATCACAGTCATGGAAATCCAGTCTTCTCTTATTTATCTTTACTTATGAAAGATTGAGTTTTGAACATGCTTTATTTGAAACTGCTTGAGATTACTTGTATTAGGAAAACATAACAATTGCTCTGGAAAGGAAAATGAAATTGTTTATGCTTTTTTGTGAAAGTGCTTGTATTTACTCCATAATAGGAGAGTTTGTTTGTCATTAGTATTGAGATACTAGGAATTACTAAGCAAGGATAGCTTAAGGGTTATTCATAGCTAAAATTTATTTGATTATATTAGATAGCTAGTGGGTTACTCCTGGGATTTCATTGTCCATTCAAGGGAGGGAACTTGTTCCTATGATTTGTGAGTAGAAATACCATAGAGTTTGTGGGAAAGGGGATATGATATTTCTAGGGTTAATATTTACCCATTAGAGGAAATACCTATGCATAGATTATTGTGGCCCAAAGTCAAATCGAGCTTGAGTAGTGTATGTGAGTAGGATGACCATCACTCGAAGTACTGAGTTAGAACACTTTGGCCAAAGTAGTGTGATTTCCTTTGGATCCACTGTCATTTCACCGTGTTTCTGTAGTGCATGTTAGTTCCAGATTGTAGGGTTTACAAGTTCTAGTCATGTAGGACACAACACTAAGCTTATAATGGCTATCATATGGGGTTACTCCACCAATCTCTTCATCGAAGGGTAGGGCCATGTATCCTATGATAGATGTGCGAGGGACCGCATATGAGTCCATGGTTGGTGGAAAAGCGCTTGAGTGATGCTTCTCCTCCTTAGTAGGTGACAGTAGACCAAGATTTGAAGGAGTTTTCTAGACCATCTATATCTATTGCTTTGAAGCTCAGTTGAGCTATGTATGTACTTTGTACACATTCTTTGGAATATTGTAATTTGAGAATTATTATATTGGAATGGAATCAATGTTGATTATTGTTTTGACATCTATGTTCATTTGTTGTCTATAAAATAAATAATTTTTTTATGGTAATGGTTAAGTTACATAGTTTATTTACTTGCAAAGTGAAAAATTAGGAAAAATTACTTCAGTGAACGGTTGACATGTTACACATACACCTGATTTTTATTTTTTTCCTAAAAAAATAGTACTATTGCATTGAAATTTCAAATTTTTACAAAATAGATTTACTTTTTTTCAAAAATGGGCTAGTAGCTTAGAAACTACATTCAATTTTCTACAAATTTTGTTCTTACATATTTTTCAAATTATGTTAATAACCTATTCAAGTTTTTATGTCAAGTTGCCTAACTTTGTTTTTCTGAATTTTCATTGCCACTTAAGGCCCTAGTTTGGACCCCCATGATCTTGCATTGACCCTTAAAGCTTAGGAAAAAGGTCATTTGGGAGTTGAGTTAGAGGTGTGTGGACTCACAAATACATTTCCTATGGGAGTATTTGTTTTATATCAAAACTTTGGCCAAAGTAAAGCAAAACTCTCTGAGATTGCATTAGTCGGTTCATAGTGTTCCAAATTGTATATCCTGTCAGATTGGTCATACTTAGTTAGAAGATGTCTAAAAATTGTATGATGAATTGGTTATGTAGGACAAGACAATAGGAGTCAAATGAAATTTATTTGATGGTTCCTTTTTCTATACTAGATTTGTGAAGGGTAGGGAAACTTCTAGTTGGAAGGTATGTAGGGGACCGCCAGAATGTGGTTGGAGATAAAGCACTCGGGTGATGCTCTCCCTCTTGCAGATGACAACATCAAGGCTTGTGAGACAAAAATAGATTTCTAGATATGGGAAAAATTATATTGCTTATAGTGTATTGTAAACTTGCATACTTGAAATGTATTTCATGTATGAATTGTAAATGAAAAGATTATCTTATTTCTCAAATTATAATTATTGTATTATTCATTTATTTATTGATCATGTCTAATAAATGTTATATCAAAATGATTTTTTTTTACTATCCATTTTTAGCATGTGATTATTTACTTCTATGGTAGTTCATAAAGTATTTAGTGTGTAGAAAGTTGAGTATGTTACATATGGTATAAGAGCTATTGGGTTCAACACATGGACCTATGAGCTCATTACAAAATTTTTCTCAAAAATTAATAGTTAGATAATGTTTGAAAGTGTTCCTATGCCAAAATGGTAGGAAGAAGAACAAGGAAAACTTCAAGAAAATTTGTACCTAAGAACTTTCTCAGCCTAGTGGAAAAAAAGGAATAATCTTGAGAGGTAAAACTCCTAGAGAATATCAACTACTTAGGGGGTACATGGATTGTTGACTTTGAAAATTTTACCAACATGCTTAAGAGTATTTGGTTGGAGAGGAAACAACATATTAAAGTAGCAAAGAAGGCCATAGTACCTACCCCTTTTGTAAAACTAAATATGTCCATCTGCACATCATGATATGCCTTCTAGTTGTGGTCATGATGTGCCCAAAACAAGAAATGAGGTAATGGGGAAGTACCTGTGAGTACACCCACCCTCCAAGTTTGTCCTGGTATATTATGAGGGTGAAGAAGAACCTGAAGAAATAACTTAATCTAATAACAACCTGTAGTCGCATAAAATCAAAGAAGTTTTCTAATAAATGAGGATGTATAAAAATCCACTGAACAAATATAATAAAGTTTTGCTATTTTCCAAATTTGTGTAAATTGGATTAGACAATGTTATAAATGCTATTAATTGTTTAAAGTGCAAGTTAAAATTAGAGGATCTAATTAAACACTCAAAATGAACTTCAGGTGTGAAGTAGAAAACAATCATGGCGTGAACATGAATTAACCCAAGAGGAAGTCAATAGCTGTCACACCCTTCTAAAAATCCAAATGATAAATTGGACCAAATTTTAACCATGAAAATGAAGTTCAAAGGAAAGAATTGGTATCTTGGAGCAGGAAGTTAGGGGCCAAAGTAAGCCAAAAAGAGAAAATGAGGCATCCTAGGAAGGGGAAGATGAGAATAGGCATGATCATACCACCCAAAGTGGGTGAGGAGAAAATAATTCTAATTCAAGAGCAGATAATGAAAAGAAGTATCGGTTAGCTCTTGAGTTATCGAGAGATATGAAAAAGGTAACACCACCTAAGTTTGATGGAACACTGAGTAGTGAAGTAGTAGAAGCCTGGCTCACAGAGATGGAAAAGTACTTTGAGATAAGAAATTACTTTGAAGTGACTAAGGTAGTTTGGGGTGCCTACTAGCTATCAGGAGAAGCATCCACTTGGTGGATGAATAAGAAAATGGAGTTGGGGTTTGTAGACATGTAAAATTGACCTAACACTTATCACACACCTTAAATGACATTTTTGCATCATCAACATCATTATCATCGAATATCACTGCACTTCACATCAAAAGCATCAAAAACCCTAATTTCCCCTATTAATTGAATAATTCAACATTATTTAATTAATTCAATTTTTCATCATTTTCGACAAATTAAATAAATTTCACTTATTTAATAAAGTCCTAAAACCCTAATTTCTGCTATTAATTGAATAATACAACATTATTTAATTAATTCACTTTTTCATCAAATTCGACCAATTAAATAAATTTCAATTATTTAATAAAGTCCTAATTTAATTTTATTCCTCCTGATTAATTAAATAAATGCCAATTATTTAATTATGTCACTAATTCACTTTATTCCCTTGAGTCGATTAAATTATTGAAACATAATAATTTAATTAAGTCACTTTCCCTCCAATTTTGAATAAACAAATAAACTATTCAAAAACATCATCAAAAATCAAATCAAACAAATGCAACTTTGTTTGCAAAAGTCAAACTTGATTTGCACGTTCAACTCCAAAAATAACTAATTAATTAAATCAATTAATTAATTATCCTCACCCACTTTCCTGATTGAGTAAATTACGAACCACTGATTTCTCAATCTATTTCCCGACTGATCAATCTATTTCTGGACTGATCAATCTATTTCCTGACTGATCAATCTATTTCCTAACTGATCAATCTATTTCTCGATTGATCAATCTATATTCTTGACAGATCAATCTATTCCTCAATCACACTAATTATGCAATCAATTTGCACTAATTATTCCTATCTAAATCCTCTCAACATCTTTCAATCGTCGATCAAGATATTCTACTACGCAACCACAACATTCATTTGAAATCACAAATTCTATATAACAAACCTCTTTCCTCACAAAAAAGGATCGAAGAATCAACATACCTCATGCAACGAACTAATGGAAAATCGACATTGGCAAAGCTTCAACCAACATCTTCAATCAAATGCACGCACACTCTTCCAATCTATCACACACAACAATGGAGGCTTTGCATTGATACGAGCAACCACATCTTCGCAAACACACTCCTACACGGGATGGGTAACTATTTAGTTTAAGTGAATTCATTTTTTCTTTCTTTATTTCATTTATATTTCTTGAATTCAATGTTCTTAATTGTTCATTTCGTGAGTGAAGGAATGAATCTTGATCATTATTTTGGATTAGATTAGCTTTTATTCTTTGTTTTGATTTTTTTTACACTCATAGATTTCCCCCTCACACATTCTGGCATGCCTGGTGGGACCACGGTCCTTAACAATAACCATTTTTTGAGAAAAAAATAAGTTTTAGGTCCCGGAGGTGCTCTGGAAAAATTCTCACGCACAATTCTAGAAGATTTTTTGCATTTGCTTTCATAGTTTTGGTGCTTTTGACACTATTTATGGCACATTTGACCCTATTTTTGGTGCTTTTGACCCTGAATCTGGCGCATTTGACCCCGCTTCTGGCGCTTTTGACTGTTTTCAACACTTTTGACTATTTCTGGCACTTCTATTTTATGACAGAGGGTGCTTCTACTTTTTTTCTGCACCTTTGACCTCTGATAGAGGGCGCTTTTGACTGCTTTCTGCACTTTTTCCTGTTTAGTTTTATCTAAAAACTAAAAGTTAAATTTTGACTTCTAATACTAATGAGTGCCTTTTTTGAATGTGTGACAGGTACTAATGTGATTTATGCAGGGTTTTTCAGAAGTATAATTGATGATTTTCCCAAAAACAACTAACATATTTGTTACAGGGAAGGCGAACGGTCAAAGGGTTTCAAATTTTCAAGCTTTTTAAGTTAGAAAAACTTTCATTTTGGTGCTTAAAAAGAACCCTACAAATAACACATTTTGATTTAAGTGCTCTAAAATGAATCTTTCAAGCTTTTTAAGTTAGAAAAACTTTGATTTTGGAGCTTAAAAAGAACCCTACAAACAACACATTTCGATTTAAGTGCTTTAAAATGAACTTTTTTTTCAAAACTTTCATAGATAGAGAACACTCAATTTGGTGCTTAAAAGGAACCCCACAAACAAAATGCTTTCAAATTGGTGCTCTAAAATGGATGTTTTAAAGCTTTCAATTAGTTTTATTTTGAATGTTGGATTCTTTTGTTGACCAAACGATTTCAATTTTTTGACGAATGCTCGATTTGCTTTGTTGACCACTAAGAAAAGGTTTAGAACAAACACTCAGTTTTTTGGCTTAAAAATGAACAAATCAATCTTTATATTGCACCTTTGCTATCTCATTGATTGATATCTAGAACACTTCCATTGGATGCTTTAAAAAGAACCATTTCTATCTTGTACACATCTTATTTCACTCTTTTTGGATAGCGCCACTCGAGGGGCTTAAAATGAACATTGTGATGAAGTGTATTTTGTGTATTCCATGTTTGGAAAACTAGGTGACTATTGTCTCCCCTTGCGCCTTTTTGGTGATCTTGGGTGATGAAAATAATCTTGAGTTTCACACTTTTTACTTCAAAGCATACCTTTTGAGGGCCTGCCTTTTGAGACACATCCCGCGCTGGAGAACTCAAAGGCAACCCAAGTGGTACTTTGTTTTTTTCCACTATATAAATTATTGTGGGTGTGAGAAAAGTTCATCATCCACCGGGTGTTGTTGTTCTATACTAACGTCAGTCTCCCCCAGTATCTGTGTGATACGTAAAAACCCACAAAGGCTAGGAGGCCTCTTAATTGATAAAAATGCCACATGTATAGACATATGAAAATAATAATCCCAAAACATGAATAAGAACCAAATGTTTGTAAAAGCCACCCCTTTTTTCCAAACATACTCTGAAGTCATGCATTGAAATTTACTTCCGAGAAGTTACTTACCAAGTCCGACTTATGGTTGAGCATAAAAATCCTTTCCATTCGTTGCATGCAAAATCATCCCTTTAGGGCATGAGGTAAGCCCACCTAGGAAGAAGTGTCTATCCCTAGGGTGTACTTTGTTTTCATGTTCAACATCAAACACTATGCTTGAATTTAAAATGAACATATCGAAATAAACATTAAACATGATGGTTGAATCACAAACCCTTTGACTTAGTGTATTATTTTAAGAGAAGCCCTATATTTGTACTCCTTAAAGGATCTCATTAAAGGTTTCCAAATATTCAGGCTTTAATTTTAGGCTACATTGGCTCAAAGTAAACGTTGCAAACTATGGCTTGGGTATTGTGATTTCGCAACTTAAAGCCATAGACATGCAGGTCACACAAGTATGTGCTTTTTGAGTTAGTCAAATACTGTTGTGTCACTTTCCAAATCTCAACAAATGAACCAAACAATTTAATCATCCAAAAATTGCAAGAAAACATCAAAATACTAAAGCTGGAAAACAAAATTGAACAGAGGCCACACTTGCTACTGACTTTGTCACACTTTACCAAAATTTGGTCACTTTTTCTAGAAAAAGCTCACTTTTGCTCGATGTCCCATAAACAACCACTGATGAAAATCTGTTGCATTTGAGAAAACCAACACACTTGCAAAAACTGGGCGCACTTTCTTCTCAAAATCCAACACACTTGAAAAAATTCAAGCCACAATTGATAAAACTGGCTGCTTTTTCTCATAGTTTGTCACTTCTAAAAAACCATTGCTTTTGCTCTATCCTACTAATAATCAGAAAAATGAACCGAAACTGGTTATAAGATCCTTGTTAGAACAAAACAATTGGAAACCCAAATATGTCATATAGAACTTCATCTACTCTCAAACATTTCATCCTACTTTTGGAAAATAAAATCAAAACAAACTTGAATTATTTGCTCACTCGCACTTCTAAGATATCAATAGTTACTTGAACCTCATGGATAGTTCAAGTAAGATTTTCTACAACATATCCTCTAGAAGAAGAAGTGAGATATCAATCCATACCTTTCAACATTTTGAGTTCCAAGAATAGTGTCACCCCAAAACAACACTCAAACCTTAAGGTCTTGAGCTTCATAAAAACCATATCAAAACATCAACACTGTCACCTTATAACCATTTGGTGACTAGTTGCTCCAGTTCAACAATTAAACCTTACACAAGCTATCATACAACCATACTTTAAACTGATTGAAGGAGAACAATTAGATATAATCAATAGTTTGAGGAGCTTTATATTCGAGACAAAAGAAACATCCAACCAGTGGAGAAACATAGCAAACATCTTACATAAAGAGGAAGAGAAAGTAGACCTAGCACACGAAAGACCTGTGTTACCACCTCCTATGTGGTAGTAGGTATCCATCCTTCATGATCTTCGACAAGAGCAAAATCCTTAAGCAGAAATCCATATTTTGACTTTTAAAGAACCGTCCTAGTCTAAAGTTTTCCAAAGGGCACCTCTTAAGAACTTACTACAACTGTGACAACCGACTAAGACATTTCTATTTAAACTTTTCAATGGGAAAACTAGACTTGAATACTCAATAAAAAATCACAAAAACAAACACAATTTCCCTTTCTTTAAAATAGAAAATCCCAAAAATAAATGCAATTTCCTTTTCCTTAAAATAGAAAATCCAAAAACAAAAGCATTTCTTCATTCCATAGTTTGGAGTCCCCAAACATTCACAAAATCTTGGTAGTTGTTTATGACAACTACAAGGTCACAACATAGAAAGAACATGAAAGCAAAGAAAAGTAGTTCTAGCATACCCCCAACAAACACCACAAATGACAAAAGTAACCCATGGGGATATAAATCGAGTGACCTTACGACAAGATATTGAGCATCGAAACCTCCTCAACATGTCAACATCAATCTATTACCCAAATCACTCTTATCAAGGGTCACAACATCAAGTAGGGCAACAACATCAAGGGCTTCAAAATCACCATCAAGGACTAAGTACAGAATAACAAATTATCCTAAATGAACTTAAGAAAAAGATTGAGGAACTTGAACGAAATCAAAATACGATGTATCCCCAATACCATGTTCAACATATAAACATTGTATATCCACAAAAAGCGAACATCATTCCGCAAACACCTCAATATCCACATCAAAAACACTTCCAATATCATCAAAACATTGATTCATATCAACAACAAAGTCTATTTCCACAAAATCAAGTAAATCAACAACATCAATGGTCACAAAATCAAAGATAAATCCATCAATAATATCAACCTTCAAATCAACAATATCCACCTAAAAATCATCAATCTCAAGGCCAATAGGAAATTCCATCTCAAAATCCATCTCCACCACAACCAACCTTACAATCAAACCATACTACTAAACATGAGTACACTCCTTTAGGGGAGCCAATTGAGGGTGTGTTAAACCAACTAGTCAATGCAAAACTTATCACACTTCCAAATCCGCCACGAAGTCGTGAACCTAGCATCAAATTCCCATGGTACGATGACAAGATCTACTGTAAATACCATGGAGTAAAAGGTCATGATGCATCAAAATGTGTTACACTAAAAAATATCATCCAAGACCTTATTGATCAAGGAGAAATAGCTATTGAAGAAAATGTTCAAGGTCCGAACACTAATGCCAACATTGACAATATCTCAAGCTCAAAAGTTGAAGACAATGATCAAGATCTATCTATCACTAATCACATTGACAATGTCTCTACATCATCCAATGAGCAAGAGGACATACTTCAAGAATTTAATCCAAAGCATGATCAAAATCAATCACCAAAGTCTAGCAATGATCCAATCCAAGATATATTGACATCATCTAACCTCATGGCAGTACATATTGATAATCAAGAGACTCTTAATCCAACACTTATTTCCAATGTAGAAAATCTAAGCCAAGAGCTATCATCCATATGTCCACATTTTGAGGAAATCCAAAGATCCTTTACAAGCAATCCATTCTTTGAACAAGAATGTGAACCAAAGCATATCAAAGATAATACCACACAAAGTCAAGATCAAGAATCCTTATCATCAAAATACTACAATGACTTGGCAGATATCTTCCAAGACATCCAAGATTTTCCAAAAGAAGAAAAAATCCATATACCAAGCACACATACATCTACCCATGAGATGCTTACTCCTAATGGACATATAGATGATCTTCGTCCAAAACAAGAGTCTCATACTCTTGATATCATTACCCAGGAAAAAGATTCACCTACTCTTAACATATTTACACATGATCAAAGCATGGCAGAATATATAAACATATCATAAATTGATCAAGAAGAAGCATTAAAATTAGAAACATCCTCTAGGAAGATTGAAGACATCAAGTATGAAAATATGGAGCACAATATCTTAAAATCAAAAAAGATAATTGATAATCCTGAGCAACAAAGCATTGGGTATACAATAGTCAAAGAAGCACCAATATATTTTGAAGGGCCATCAAAATCTGATATTTCACAGGATCAAGTTGAAAATATCAATCAGGAAGTTATCCCACATATGAAGGATCCTACCAGTGAAGAAGCTATCACCTTTGAAGATCCACAACAGAGCAGAGAAGGATTAGCACCTTGTTTCCAAGGTAAACCATATCCTATTACAAATAATTTTTTTCAATGGATGCATTATCAAGGCATAGGATTAGGCAAACATGAACAGGGTATCCTAGCACCAGTGCAGATTATTGGCAATCCTAAGCATCAAGGTCTTGGTTATTCAGTAATTAAGGGATCTAAACATATCAGTAATACCTCTATAACACTGGGGGAAACTTTATCTAACACAAACATCAACATAGAGAGCATGAAGAGTCCTTATGATGAATTTTCTACCAACGCTACAACTAGCCATATCATGAATCATCATCCATGCATATTTCAACCCTCTGATTGGGACCAACAACAAGATAAAAAGCTATATCCAAGAACAAAACAAGTCACTAAAGTAGAAGAATCAGTAAAACAAAATGGACAAGAAAATTTTAAATGGATACAAAAGAAAAAGAAAGAAAATCATCCCTATCAAACTCCATTAGTAACAAAGAAACCATTGGGAAAATAAAAAGGGAAGTTTATCCATCAAAAATGTCCAACAATGCAAAAGAAAGCTTCAAAAGTGACCTACAAGGTATATCAATACGTTGGTCCCAATCAAATCTCCATATCCACCCATTGTTGCTCATCTTCCCAAGTTTGGAGAGTCAAAGATTCCAAACTGTCGACCAATCCATCTGAATCTCTTTTACCTCAACACATTTCACCATCCATGATATCCAAATCTCACATTGACCAGGTATTAGTATCAACTCTTTATCATAAGGACTTTAAGGGAACTCTATCACAATGTGCACATCAAGGTAAGTTTAACTTTGGTACCAACAAGGAAGATAAGAATTATTAGGGGTTACACTCAAGTGGCCGCATCTTAGCAAAACAACTCCTCCAAGAAGGATATCATTGGCATCATGAGAACAAGAACAACCATATCAACATCAGCAACGTATACATTGACACCACTAGGTGGTTCAATATGAGCAAAAAAATTGTCACCATAATGAAAACCTAGTAAATAGGTGTCTTGTGTGACATCAAAAATCAATTAAAAACAAAAAAAATCAAGAAAATAGTCAAGAAAAAAATTTCCTCTAGCGAAAACCACCATAGTGGTGCTTTGGACAAGTACCATGATGAAAACCTAGAAAATAGGCATCATGTGTAAGAATCAAGCATCTAATTGCATCATTTTAGGTAGAAGCATCTCATCCTATCCATAATAAATCCAATCCATTTTTATCCAAATCCAACTTATCTTGATTTTGACAAATGTTTGGTATACACTTTACACTTGCTTATGGAAAACATCTTGACATGGGTCACTATCATTGATTCTATTCTACCTAGCATTATTTGAGCCATAAGGCATTGTCCAAAAGGGGCATACTCTATCCAAACATGTTATCCTATCAAAAGATAACCCATTACCTATATTGCTAGACATTGGGGGGCAAGTACTTACATCTTGCTTTAGAATAAATCTTGATCTATGTCTTCTAGATCACATTGTTATCTAGGAATTGTCCCAATAACAAGGTGTACCACTAACACACTATTAGGGTAACCTTTGAAACAGTTCATCCCAACAACAAGGTATATCACCAACGCACTATTAGGGTAACCTTCGAAATAGTTCGTCCCAACAACAAGGTATACCACCAACGCACTACCAGGGTAACCTTCAAAATAGTTTATCCTAACAACAAGGTGTACCACCAACACACTACTAAGGTAACCTTCAAAGATACCAACAACATGGATTATTCCTTCAAAAAAAAATCTAAGATATCAACATTTGCTTGAACCTCATAGCTAGTTCAAGTAGATTTCCTGCAACATATCCTCTAGAAAAACAAAGTGAAAATATCAATATAAGTTTTCAATATCTTATACCCTAGGAAAAAGGGTAAAAATCCAAAAAAATAAAAAAGATCAAAAAGAAAAAAAATCAAAAAGCAAGGAAAACAGTAAACAAAAATAAAATGTTCTTCCGATGAAAACCACTTTGTGGCACTTCTAGAACATGTACCATAGTGAAAACCTGGCAAACAGGCACTATGTTTGAATAAAACTTGCATTGTTATCTATCGATACTATCCACAACACCCACCCATTTTTTTGATAATAAAGCATGTGTCCAACTATGGCTCATTATTGATTTAGGAAAGTAGCATTGACTCCAACTGGGGGAAACTTCCCGAAGCTAGTCATGGATTAGATCTTTATGCGTCCTATCATGGTAAAACAAACAAAATAAAAAATAGTTAGAAAACAACAAAAAACAAAAACAACTTTGGATTATTCCTTCACTCAACAAATACTAAGATATCAAAATTTTCTTGAACCTCACAGCTAGTTCAAGATGATTTCACGCAACATATCCTTTAGAGAAAAAAGTGCAATATCAATCCAAGTTATCAATGTTGTTTGAAATCCCAAAAATAGTTATGCTTTGAGTCAACCAGGTCGAACTACGTGGTCTCTGCATGTACAATGTAGGCAAGGCTTAATATCCCCTGAGGCCTTAGGTCAGTCCATTTAGGTTTCTATCATGCTTTATTTCAACTTAGTCAAAAAATACAAAAACCAAAAACATTAACAAAACCATAAAATCCAAAAACATTCAAAAAACATAAAAGACCAAAAACATGTTCACATCAAACCATGTGAATTACAAGCCCCTGCATGTATAATGTAGGAAAGGATTATCTTTGATAAGCCCTCGAGGCCCTAGGTTAGTCCCTTGAAAACAATAAAAATAACATCATAAAAACTCAGAAAAATAAAAAAGATCATAACTCCACCATCACAATCCATGATAAAATTTTCACCCATAATAAACAAATCATCATCTTCACCCTTTGACAAAACAAACAAACAAATAGAGTAAACATCAAAAGTTAGAACTTTCAAGTAAAAAAATCACAAAGATTTAATTAAAAAATGGACGAAAACAATGCCAAAGTAGCAACTACCTATCTTTTTGACAAGTCATCAACGACATCTTGAGATATGCCTTAATGGATCCATTCCTACAATAGACATGATCAACACTAGATAATAGACCCACCCCAAACATATATGACAAGTGATACTACAACTTTGTTTTATCTTTTTATAGTCTTATCTTTCTGATTTATTTTATTGACTCATTCCCAAGATCTCTCGAGGATGTCCATAAGGATTTAGAGAAGAAGGAATGGGGAAAATTGAGTGTCATTTCAGTTTGTTGTTTGTAAGATGTTTTTGTAATACTACCATGGTGAATACTTTCTTTATTGAGTGTATGGAAGTTGTTTTATGACAACTCATGTAGTAGTTGCATGTTAGGTATTTCATACCTCTCTGTGTAATTGGTCCAAAAAGTTTTAACACAACCCAACCATATATTTTAAACAAAGTTTCCATATGTCTAGTATGAGCAAGAACATTATTTGTATGTCAAGTCAATGTCCACGCAATGGATACAAAGTCACCTTGGTTCTTAATAGCCTGGTGCATCGTATTTGTTTGCTACATCAAAAGGGATTGTTAAAAATGCGAAGCCTCCAAGCAAAGTGAAAGAAAATCATCAGTAACTAACAACGTCACATTTCTATCCATCATCAAATATATCTTCTAGCTAACATCCATCCCGCATCATAATATCATTAGTACCATGTCCATCCTGCATCCACAATGTTGTCAATACATATAATGATGATAATAAAGCAATGAAAACATCATGTATTATGTACAAGACATACATCCATCATATACATAATAAAAAATCATATGGAATCAAATATGATCAATCAACCCATCCACATCATATGGATACATCAGAAAAGTACAAAAAACATGTATAAACATACATCATCATATATCATCATCCATAAAGCATCACATAAACACATAATGAAGCTGAATTGAAGCATGTATATCTCATATATATCATCATAAAAAAAGGAGAATTCCATAGTACATCATCATCATGGAAACATGTGTGGTAGGATAATACAAAAATATACATAAATACGAGGCCTCAGATAGGATGATGAATATATATACAAAATCATGTCTACAATATAACTTTGAATAACAATATCATAAAAAAAATAAAAAATGTGCCACTTCTCGGCTAGAGGAGGAAGAAGACTCTATAGATCAGGTTGCACATTAGATTTGACAGACTAATCACCTGATGCAACAACAGTAGCAGTACTCGGCTCTCCAAACTGTGGTCATCGCTATGCTCAAGGAACAAAGGCATCATACAAAGTTTGGTAATAGGAAACCCTATGCAACAACTGCTATCGCTCAGTGCAGAGACTGTCCTCATACCATCCCTCTCAGTGGTAATAGCCTACAAGTGTGTCTCGGAAATGAGATAGTGCCCAATATCTATGTCTCACTTTTCCCTAAAACCATCTCATTCCTGTTGAGCAGTGTCTCTCTCTGCTATCAATGTAACAATTTGCGCCTCTACAACCTGTTGCCACCCTATCTCTACAACTAACTACACACCTCCATCTCGAGGTGGTGGAGGGGGACCTGGAACCTATCCATGATTTGACTACATCGGATCACCCTAGGAACCATCTCATTGAGCCCTACCAAGTTGCTCTACTAAGATCTCGAGACACTATCTCTCTCCTCGGTGACCTGTGATACCTTCTTTGCCCACTGTAGGATCACCGCCAAGATCTGTGAATCTCAAAGGAGCACGTCATGCCCACCACTGATCATAATCGAGAGTAGTACTTAGACCATCTAAGCCCACTGGCCAACCCCATCCAACTAGGGCAAGAGCTCTGAATGAAGCAACAACAACATATCAATCGGCCTATAAACCCCAGACACAAACCTCTTTGGTGGTTTGACTAAACCGAGCCTCATAAGTATCTAGAAATCAAACATGTCTCTCTCCAAACTTCTTGCAAACCCTGTCAAGAAGATACCTCTCCAAAAGAGAGAGTGTGCGACCGATCAACCATATAGTCTGTCTGCAGTACACCAAATGATCTTGATCATCAGGTCATGCCTCACAATCCATATAGAGTCTCCATACAAAACCTGTCATATCATCAAATACACAACGCCAATAGTAAAGTTGTCCGGGCAATGTATAATGTAGAAAATTTCCATAATGATAAGAGTAGGGATCCTCAATAGTATGACCCAATATACCATCAGGTTGAGTCACTGAGATATGCTCCCAGGACCATACATGAAGAAGAGAAACATCGACGGAAATAGATTTCCCACCATGATATGCAACCTCATGCATTTATCTGTATAGGTGGGAAAGAAGACATGGAACCCATGCGTATCTGGTCCCATGCTTGAACATCTGCTTAATGCATATACCCCATCCTACAGGAAATTGATGGCCCCACCTATCGGGAACAACAAGCCCCAACACCAAACCAAAAAGAACAAGTGAAATAGGATCAACACTGCCAACAAAATCCGCTAAAGCTATCTCTGACTGCCGAACCTCCAGATGTCTCATGCCAATAATGTGACACATAACACAGGTGCCTTGTCGAACAGAGTATGCAACAATCTCTCTATGAAGGGGAATGCAGAGGATCCTCCACACATCCTCAAAAGTGATAGTGGCCTCCCCAATAGGTAAATGAAATGAAGAGGTCTTTGAGTGCCACCTCTCCACGAGTGCAGTCATCATTGCGCTATGACATTTGATGGTGGGCATGTAACAAATGTTCCATAACCCGACATCATCTAGAAAATATCGCTCTAAAACATTGAAACTCGACGATCAAGTCAAACAGATCAAGCGGTCGTTGCTCCCTCGATTGGAGTGGATTAAGGACCACCTATAATCATTAAACCCACGATGTTAAGGACTTGCTAAATGAACATGCAAAACAAACCTAAAACGATGAGAAAATTGACTTAGGGGTTCAAAAAATTCAAAAGTGAAGCTTTTTAGCAAAAGCGATGAAGTTTGGGTCAAAGGTGAGAGAATAAGGAAAAAGTGAGAAATTATTGTCAAAAGCGCTAGAAAATTGCAAGAGTGCAAGTTTCAAAAGCACATAAGTTTGTTAAAGGCTTGCAAGTTGAACACAAGAGCGCATAAAACACAAGTAAGCAGTCAAAGGTGAAAAAGTAAATCAATAGTGAATTTCAAAGGCACAAAATTAGGTCAAAAGCACAAAAGGAGAGCAAGTGTGCAGGAAAAAAGCAAAAGTGACCATTTCACAATGTCAAAAGTGCCAAAATTGAGGCAAAAGCGCTAGATTCCTAAATCTCGCACACTTGACTAAGTTGACTTCGTGCATTAATTACGGAAACATGGAAAGACAAAAAGGAAAATCAAAAGGGTACATATCGGGGCACTGACACTTGTAGGCCATCCAAACTCTCAAACTGAGTTCGCGTGATGTGGGGCTCCCCGAATCCTCAGTATAGCTCCTCAAAAACTGACAAAACGATAAAATCAAAGGCAAAAAATCACTATAGAATCAAAGTACAAATGAGGTAGTTAGGACCCTAATTACTTATTTTAAACCTCAAAACCCTAATTTTTTCTTAGAAAACCTTTCTATGTTAAAATTAGGAGCTCTTGAGAATATTTGAACGAGCAACAAAAGACCTATAGACTTAATTTTTCACCCTCTATGCATCTGAATTGAAATGAAACAATGTCGTGAGCTTGACCTTACAATTAACATTTTCAGCCAACCTCTCAAGGGGGTAGCACAGAGTCCTACCATCATTCCGCTGATCAGTGGGGTATAGTGGGGCATATAATTTTTTTTCAAAAACTTGATCTCTTAACATTGAATCTTTGAAACAAAGCAACCGATACTTTATCTCAAAGAGGGGAAAAATGTAGACATGTAAAATTGACCTAACACTTATCACACACCTTAAATTACTTTTTGCATCATCGACATCATTATCATCGAATATCACTGCATTTCACATCAAAAGCATCAAAAACCCTAATTTCCCATATTAATTAAATAATTTGACATTATTTAATTAATTCTTTTTCATCATTTTTGACGAATTAAATAAATTTCACTTATTTAATAAAGTCCTGAAACCCTATTTCTTCTTTTAATTGAATAATACGACATTATTTAATTAATTCACTTTTTCATCAAATTCAACCAATTAAATAAATTTCATTTATTTAATAAAGTCCTAATTTAACTTTATTCCTCCTGATTAATTAAATAAACACCAATTATTTAATTATGTCGCTAATTCACTTTATTCCCCTAAGTTGATTAAATTATTAAAACATAATAATTTAATTATGTCACTTTCCCTCCAAATTTGAATAAACAAATAAACTATTCAAAAAGATCATCAAAAATTAAATAAAACAAATGCAACTTTTTTTGCAAAATTCAAACTTGATTTGCACATTCAACTCCAAAAGGAACTAATTAATTAAATCAATTAATTAATTATCCTCACCCACTTTTCTGATTGAGTAAATTACAAACCACTAATTTCTCAATCTATTTCCTGACTGATCAATCTATATTCCTAATAGATCAATCTATTCCTCAACCACACTAATTATGCAATCAATTTGCACTGATTATTCTTGTCTAAATCCTCTCAACATGTTTCAACCATCGATCAAGATATTCTACTAGACGATCCAAAGCGTTCATTCAAAATAAAAAATTGTATATAACAAACCTCTTTCCTCACAAAAAGGATCAAAGAATCAACATACCTCATGCAATGAAGTAATGGAAAATCGACATTGACAAATCTTCAATCAAACGCTCACACACTCTTCCAAGACCTCACATGCAACAATGGAGGCTTCACATTGATACAGGAAACCACATCTTCATGAACACACTCTAACACAAGATGGGTAATGATTTAGTTTAAGTGAATTCATTTGTTCTTGCTTTATTTCATTTACATTTCTTGAATTCAATGTTCTTAATCATTCACTCGCGAGTGAAGGAATGAATCTTGATCATTATTTTGGATTAGATTAGCTTCTATTCTTTGTTTTGATTTTTTTACACTCGTAGATTTCACCCTCACACAGGGTTAAGCTCTTTAAGATTAACTTGGGACCAACTTGTAGTCATCTTTAGGCAAAAGTGGTTACCGTAGCTTTTCTTTGACCGAAATCTTACAAACTGAGAAAAGTTTACACATCTCTTAAAGTACATACCCTAGTACCAAAAAAATGAAAGATTCATAATAAGAAAATTCATCATGGGGTTGAATGCCCAAATTGGAGAAGTTGATGTCCATGGTCCAATAACAATGGATCAAGTATTTGAGTTCAAGCTATTAAGAAAGAGAAAAAATTGAAGTCCATCTCTACTTGTCGTGAGAAGAATCATAAAAAGTAAAATTGGTCACAATCTTTCCAATATTTTAAGAAGAGGAATGATAAGTATGAATCTAGGAGGAAAAATGATAAGGGATCCAAGAATAATAGAAACATGAGCCCAAGAATGAGAAGAAAAACACTAATAATTCTAGGAGGAATGGAGATAATTTGGGAAAACCTTTTGAAAGGCGAGGACCTATTGGAGGATGTTTCTCTTGTGGAGGTGATCACTATGTGAATCAATGCCCAAATAAGAGTCAAGGAGCTCAACAACATGGAAATCCATTCCCTATCCAACAAGTAGCCTTCCAACAAAGGATCCATGTAGCATTGGATAATTGGAAAGTGAAGTACCAAATTACTCCTATTGAAACATGTACATTATTTGGAGTTCTTATTTTAATTTTGATTGATATTGGTGCAACATATAGTTTTATTGCTCCAAGAGTGTTAAATAAATATCCCAGAAGAGCTGGATTTATGGAAAAACTTTGGTCAATTGAATATGCTAACTAGAAAAAAGCTCAGTTAGAGTAATGCCTGTTTTAAGCTAGAGTTAACCTTCCAAGTTTTTCAACTAAAGTTAACCTATATTTAACACCTTTAGGTTCTTATGATTTTGTCTTAGGAATAAATTGGTTGTGGATGCATACGACTAAGGTGGAATGTTTTGTAAAAAAATAGAGTGTCTAGATGACCTAGGAAACAAGGTATTTCTTCAAGGCACTCCAAAATAAGTCAGGATAAGATAGATATCTATCGTGCAACTCAAAAGGGCCAAGTAAAAAGGGTGTCAACTTTTCGTAGTCAAGATGGAGAAGTTAGAGGAACTCAAGGAGTTTATATTCCAAGATGACTTAATGTATTATGAGTCTCAAAAAATCCAAGGAATTGAAGATCTTAAGGATCAAAGAGAACCTGCTATGGAGAACTACCCTTTTCTTCAAAATTTTCAAGATGTTTTTCTAGATGAACTCCCTGAATTACCCTCGAAAAGAGTTTTTGATTTCTTCATTTATATAATTCCTAGTTCATAACCAATTTCAAAATCACCATACCATATGAGCACTACAAAATTGATGGAACTAAAGGCTCAGTTGTAGGAACTGTTGTCTAAAGGATTGATTAGACCTAGTATTTCACCTTGGGGAGCACTAGTAATCTTTGTAAAAAATAAGATGGTACTTTACGCTTATGTATAGACTATTGTATGCTTAAAAAAGAAATGATAAATAATACATATCCTTTACCAGGGTAAGTGCAAAAAGATGGGGGTCCAAAAAGGGGGCTTAAGTGGCCACTTTGTTTTTGAACTTAGGAAATACTGACGTTGGACGTGAAATGGAGGATAGTTACACTCAAAATTTTGAGATGCAACAAAAAAAAGGATCATAGTGCTATGAGTCTACTTTCTAAACTACTAATTTATTTTGAAAATGGTTGAGATTAAGGGGTTCAAAAGAGGGGCCCACATAAATTGGTGTCTTTTTTGTCATAAAAACATAACATAGCAACTTTTGTGGGTACCTAGCACAATGAACTTTTTAAAAGTATTTTTAAAATCACTTCAGTGAGAAATTAGCTAATAGTATGTAGTTTATGCACAATTTTTTAATGAATATTTGATTTTTTACTAATTTTCAAAGTGAACACTTCCTGAAAAATAAAATTTTGGCCGTGTTACCCCTACAAATTTTGGAAACTAATTGAATTTTCTTTTTTTTTAATATGTGTAGAATGGAGTCTAGTTTCTAAAAATGTAATTTATTTGAAATTTCGATGAATGGTTAATTTATAACAAAAAAACACTAAACATTGGTTTTTGCCAAAAAAGAGACACACAAACAAAAGAAATTATAGATCAAAGGCTTAAGATTGTCAAAAAGTGAAAAAAATTACATTGTTAGATAGCTAAGAGAGAGCCTAACATTACCCAGGTGTTTGATTTTTTTGACATTGAAACATGTGCAATCCTGATGGTGAGCACAAACTGGGTTATGTGAAATATTGTAGAATTTGCAAAAACACGTCTCTGGTTGTTGGGAAGGCCCTCCAAGCCTTTGGGTTGGTATTCCAAGGAAAATACCAAGCCCAAGGCTTAGGGATTCCCAAATTAAGATATAATGTGAGCGCGTTATAACAAACTCACGTTATATCTTAGTTTTGACATGGTTTTTGTGTTTGTGCAAGACTAAACACGAGCGCACTATGTCTTGCTTTGTGTTAAATGCTACTCTATTGAATGTATGTTTATATATTTGTATGTTTGTATGCACATGTATGCTTGTATGCCATGCATGTATGTATGTATGTATGCATGTTTGTATGTATGTATGTATGCTTGTATGTATGTATGTATCAATGCATGCATGTATGTATGCCTATCTGTATGTATGCAAGGTTGTATGTACATATGTACATGTATTCTTGTATGTATGTAGGATTGTATGTAAATATGTATTATGTTTGTATGTAAGTAAGTATGTCTTTAGAGGGAGGGAGAATTTTAAGCGAGAGAGAATTGTCTAGGTAGGGTGGGAGGGAGAGACCTGAGAGAGAGAGAGAGTCTTGAGAGAGGGAAAGGGTGTGGAAGGGAGAGACTGAGAGAGGGAGTGGGAGAGAAGGGGTTGGAGTGAGAGGGATTTAGCTAGAGAGAGAGAGGGGGGGAAGAGAGGGAGAGAAAGAGTGAGTTATGTAGGTAGGGTGCTAGAGGGAGAGACTTGAGAGTGTGAGGGGGTTAAGAGGGAGAGACTTGAGAGATAGGTAGTGAGAGGGAGTGCGAGAGAGAGGGGGTGGGAGAGAGAGGAGTGTGAGAGTGAGAGACTTGAGAGAGATAGAGGGTGTGGGATGGAGTGACCTAAGAGAGAGGAAGAGAGAGAGGGGGGTGGAGTGAGAGGGACTTGTCTAGGTAGGGTGGGAGGGATAGATAGAGAGAGGGGGGAGAGAGAGAGAGTGGAGAGAGATGGGGTTACCTAGGTAGGGTGCTAGAGGGAGAGACCTAAGAGAGAGAGAGGGGGTGGGAGGGAGAGATCGAAGAGATAGGGAGAGAGAGGGAGTGGGAGGGATGGAGAGGTAGTGCGAGGGGGATAGAGAGAGATAGATAGAGGGAGCGAGAGAGAGTGGTAGGGATTGATTGAGCGAGAGATGCATAGAAAGAGGGAGAGGGTAGATAGAGACAATTAGAGAGAGGTGAGATGGATAGATAGAGAGAAAGGGATAGGGGTTGAGGGATTAGGGTGGAGGACCTATAGGGTTGATGGTTTAGGGGATTGGGTTGAGGGTATAGGGTATTGGGTTGAGGGTAGAGGGTAGAAGGTTTAAGGGTTTAAGGTTGAGGGTAGAGGGTTTAGGGTATAGGTTTGAGGGTATATGGTTGAATGATTAGGGTTGAGGGTCCAATGTATAGGGTAGAGGGTATAGGGGTTGAGGGTTTAGGGTTTAAGGGTTGAGGGTTGAGAGATTAAGGGTTGAGGGTTGAGAATTGAGGGTTTAATGTATAGGGTAGAGGGTTTAAGGGTTTAGGGTTTAAGGGTTAAGGATTGAGGGTTTAAGGTTGAGGGTAGAGGGTTGAGGGTATAGGGTTGAGGGATTAGGGTTTAAGGGTTGAGGGTTGAGGGTTGAGGGTTGAGGGTTTAAGGGTTGAGGGATTAAGGGTTGAGGGTTGAGGGATTAGGGTAGAGAGTTTACTTGGGTTTAAGGGATTATATTTTATAAATTGTATATTTAAGTTTTAGAGGTCTAGATTCTCCTAATACTTGATTGTATTATCCAAAGAAGTTACTACTACTTTTTACACACCTAGTTTTTAAATAACACATGGGACATCTATAATTTAACTTTAAAATATGAACTCCATACAAAGAATATAATTTTTTTTTATAATCTACTATGCTTTGTCAACTCATTCTTAACGCAAAGGCCAATGAGATTTGCTAAGCCTTTCTCGTAACGTCAATGGTAGGTGTTCAAAAGGAAGACAATATCACGGATTGAAAGAAGCATCTTTGAGCTTAGGGTGATGAGTTGCTGAAAACTATTTCCAAGCCCTTTTAATCTACTATGCTTTGTCAATGCATTCTTAAGGAAAAGGCCAATGAGATTTGCTAAGCCCTTCTCGTAACGTCAATGGTGAGTGTTCAAAAAGAAGACAATATCATGGATTGAAAGAAGCATCTTTGAGATTAAGGCGATGAGTTGTTGAAAACTACTTCCAAGCCCCTTTAATCTATTATGCTTTTCCAACACATTCTTAAGGAAAAGGTCAATGAGATTTGCTAAGCCCTTCTCGTAACGTCAATGATGGGTGTTAAAAAAGAAGACAATATCATGGATTGAAAGAAGCATCTTTGATATTAAGGCGATGAGCTGTTGAAAAACTACTTCCAAGCCCCTTTAATCTATTATGCATTGCCAACACATTCTTAAGGCAAAGGTCAATGAGATTTGCTAAGCCCTTCTCGTAACGTCAATGGTGGGTGTTCAAAATGAAGACAATTACACTGATTGAAAGAAGCATATCTGAGCTTAGGGCAATGAGCTGTTGAAAACTATTTCCAAGCCCCTTTAATCTACTATGCTTTGCCAACTCATTCTTAAGACAAAGGCCAATGAGATTTGCTAAGCCCTTCTCGTAATGTCAATGGTGGGTGTTCAAAATGAAGACAATTTCACAGATTGAAAGAAGCATCTTTGAGCTTAGGACAATGAGCTGTTGAAAACTATTTCCAAGCCCCTTTAATCTACTATGCTTTGCCAATACATTCTTAAGACAAAGGCCAATGAGATTTGCTAAACCCTTCTTGTAACGTCAATGATGGATGTTAAAAAAAAAGATAATATCACGGATTGAAAGAAGCATCTTTGAGCTCAGGACGATGAGCTGTTGAAAACTATTTACAAGCCCCTTCATTAGTGTTTTCCATGTAAAGGGCCTTTGAGAATTTTGAAGAGGGCTCGCTGTCTTGTTTGGCCCCATTTTTTAAAGGAAAACAATGCAATGAAACTAGGCAACCTTTCCAGATTATAATTTTTTTGTATTTAACAAGGTCGTGATTATTTTGAAAGGTCACACAAATCTCGATTAAATCTCCAAACAAGGAAGGAATCTTTGGCACGGTTGGCCCAATCAATAATGATAAACAGAATGGCGTAGAAATTGAGCAATACAAACAGCCAAGGCTTTTTGATTCCACTCGTTTTCCACTTATAAATTGGGTGTCCTCTCCACATTTTTCTTCACAACATAAATGTTAAAGAATTTCCCCATCAAATTAACAAAAGTTTTAGATTGGAATTACTTGAAACCACTATAAAAATATCAATACACTTCTTAGCCTTTTAATTTTTTTTGGTATTATACATGTATGTATGTATACCGATATACATATGTATGCATATATATATATACATACATATACATATATACATACATATACATATATACATATATATACATATATGTATATGTATATGTATATATATATGTGTATATGTATATGTATATATATGTATATGTATATATATGTGTATATATATATGTATATATGTATGTATGTATGTATGTATGCATGTATGATTTACTTTCAATGACATGATCATATTCTTAAAATAAATATATGTAGATTTTTTACATATATTTTGATCTATTTATCTAAATCTTAAAAAATAAAATTATGTGATTGTTTTACACTTTATAATGATCACATTAAAATTTTTACATTTTCAAGTATATTTGTTGAGGTTATGTGGCATGCATTCTTAGCGATGAGACATATATTGTATCCACTTCAAAATATCACAAAAAAATGTTTAATTATATGTATGCATGTATATATAAAAAACTAACTTGTATTATTAACTCTTACCTATATTTCTAGTAATTGATTTCGAAAATGCTTAACACAACAAAAAAGTTGGGGTGCATACTAGACACTATATTATAATTTATTGGAAAAAGAAAGAACATATCTTTGTGTACATAGTATATGACCTTCTTAATATTATCCATTTTAAAAATATTTCAGTCTTGAAACTAGACTGATTGGCTTACTCACTTAGTATATGACCTTCACACTGATTGGCTTGTAAACTCACTTCATAAGGAAGGAGTGCCTAATGATTGTCTATGGTGTTGAAGTGAGGAGTTGAAGGTGGATTGTTGGGCCCATGTTTCCTGGAAAATATTTTAGGAGGTGTGATTTTTATCATTCTAATTTTTCCAAGTACATCACTAGCTTAAATATAATTAAGCTGCTATTGAACAACAACACATTTAAGGGGTTAAGCCTAAGATTATTGCGTTTGATTAAATATTTGAAGAGATTTAACTCTCTTACATAGGATAACTCTATCTCACTCTTGCTATCATTTTCTTCTTTGATTTGGTGTAGGATTGTAACTTGTTCTTTGAATTGATTAGCACTAAATATTTAATTGTTCAATTATACAATCTCATTTTAGATGGCCCTTACCCTTCTCTAATCCTAAGACTCATGGACTTGATATTGGAAGAGAGAGGAAATAAATGCTTGATTTACATGTTGCATTTATATATTAGTTTATTATATTTGTTTGATCATTTTACTTGTTGATATTGGTTTAATATTGATTTGTTCATTATAAGAGATTTCTAAAATTGGTGAAAGAATAAACCTAGAAATGTTCTTTGGGTTTTCAATTTTATATGAGTGCAATGTTGGAATGTGTGCAAGGAAGTAACTATCATTTTATTTGTTTATGAAAATATACATGTTGAGTTAACTAATTGTCTCACATGGAATGAAATTTAATCAGACTAAAGAATTATGTTTTTGGTGATTTTCTATTTTTTTGTTGATGGGAAAATCTTGTATTTAAATGAGGATGACTCAAATTTTCAAATCTTATAAATTGATAGAGTTCTTTGTAGTAGATAAATAAAAGAAAATATAAGATGCTTGTAAATCTAATTCATCTAAAGAAGATATTTAAATATATTCTAATCCATAAATAAATAGTAGATTATAACTCTAAATAAGAGTAAATAATGAAATTTTTAAGTCCTTAGGAAAATCGGTGATCTAGTTATTGCTTTAAACTACCCCTTGAAAGAAATTTTATGGAAATAAATAATATTGGGGAAGCTATGCCAAGATTCAATGGAGCTTCTTTGAATTTGTAGTGTCTTGTGTCCTAAGAGGATCCAGTTTTGATGTTGTATTCTCCTCTCCAAATCTATGGAAGTTCTCTTGATGGAAGCAAGGAAGGGAAAATAAAATGGTATAGTAAGATTGAAGATCACTTGGGAGTTCATAGGAAAGATTTATGGATGTAGAGTATAGGGAAGGGATTGTCCAACAATGTAGCCTATAATCAACACAACATAATTAACACATAAATTCTCATTGATCATATAATGCTTACAATTTTATCATTGGATTTTCACATGTAAATTACAAATTTAAACTAGAACAGGTTGCCATAGGCTTATTGCAATATTAAATGAAAATATATGAAAAATACGAGGACTCTCCTATCTTACTACTATCAGGTCCTAAGAATAGTTCTTAACTATTTTTTATTCATTGTTGATTGAATATTCCTCAAAATGAGTTGTATAGGTGATTATATATCAATTCAAAAATTTAGGAATGATCCATGTTGTTCACAAGGCTTTCCAAATCTTGATGTCCAATGTAACAAGTGGGTTGGCCAAAATCCATTGGTGAAGAATTGAGGGTTGCATAAACTTAGTACAATTTTAAGTGAAGGTCCCTTTGGTCTTGTGCTACCTTGAGGTTGAACATTGCAAGGTATGAAAGGGTTTCAAAAATATTTTCTAATGAATTGTACATTAGATATTTTAAACCATGATCTTCTTACAATGATTAATTTCTATAATATGATCCAAAACTCTTGAGATATAGATATGATTTTTGTGAGATATTGTAGAAAACTAGTTCTCTACTACAAGGCATAATGAGATTCTACAATGAGATTTGGTAGGTTTCTCCAAGATGCTCCTATATGAGACACCTAGGGTTGTTAAAAAATTAATTCCTACTTACCGATTCTAAAGTTAATATAGTCTATATGTGTATGCATGCATGCATGTATCTATGTATGCATGTATGTATATATGTGTGTGATATGGGAAAAGTGGATCTAGGGTCTAAATCATACCATTCCACACATCACTTTTAGGGGACAAAAAAATGATCATACAGGACCACTTGGCTACTATCCTCATGGAAGAGCCATAATGGCTAATCAAGGGTTTGGTCCTCTTTGGGGGAATGCAGGTTGTATTGATTAGGAATTGAATTGATTTGATTTTGTAAATATAAACTAGGTCAACTATGCAACTAAAAAACATATAAATGTAGAAAAACACAAAACTGGCAAGTAGAGGGTAGAGACAGAGGACCCTGGTATTCAAATCATGATTAAAATTGATTGGTTATAGGCATGGGTTCCCTAGACTGAGAACATGATGCTTTCTGGAATCTCCAAATAATTAAAAGTTACAATCTATAGGTGCTTCCCTTTCAAACTTAGCTTCAAAACTTTATTTGTTGATGAATAATTGCCCTTGCCCTAATTTGATGAATTAATGTGCTTAAATGCTTGATTTTGATGTTAGGTCTTCAATATTCTCCAATTTGACTTCAAATTTGTAACCAATTAGATCTACTTTCCTTGATGAAATGAAGTCATGTCACACATCTCATACAAGGAGAATTTGGAATTTGATTGAAAGACTTATAAGTGTTAGTGCTCATAAAAAAATGAACATAAAACATGAAATAAATATTACATGATGCATTGCTAACATGAATCTTAATTGATGAAAAAGTAAAATAATTCTTATTTTTCTCTTGAATTTCCTTAACTATCTTTTAGGATGCTAAAAATGATATTCAAATTTTCCTAGATTCCTTAGATGTTCAAATGGTGAAAAATACTTATATTTGTATGCATTTATTCATTTCCCACAATAATTATTTTGAAAAGCTGAAAAATGAATTTAAATTTGTTAATATTAAAATTTTAATAATAAAATATTAAAAATTAGGCCAAAATAGGTTGGTCAAGGGTGCCCTAGTCTAGACATAATTTGGAATTTGAGTTGTCATTAAATAAATAATTAATTTTAGGGTAAGTGCACAAAAAGATGGGGGGGCCAAAAAGGGAGCTTAAGTGGCCACTTTTTTTTGAAATAAGGACATACTAACCTTGGACGCGAAATTAAGGATAGTTACACTCAAATTTTTTGAGGTGCAACAAAAACAAGAATCGTAGTGCTTCGAGTCTACTTTCTAAACTATTATATATTTTTTTTAAATGGTAGAGATTAAGGGGTTCAAAAGAGGGGTCCACATAAATTGGTGTTGTTTTTGTTTTTGATTAGATAAGCAGGGAAGGTCCCTAATCCCATAGTTACAGTAATAGACCAAAAAGCAATAGAGAGAGGTGGGAAACAACAACACCAACCAACCAAAAAATAACATTAGTTTTAGCACACAATCCAATATTTAAAGTAACCACTGTCCAACCATTATCAATCAAAAAAATTAAGTTTTTACTAGCTCATACTTCGATCTATGAAGACCATTAATTAAATTGACAGTATCCCAGGTGGTATTCCACCATAGCCTATAGAGATTAACATAACAATCCTAGATATTATAAAAAGACAAAAAGCTCATAAAAAATAGCAGAGTAGCAATCAACAAGCCATTAAATGGATTTCTTTAATAGGTCCCCATACTCTCCCATGAGAGTAATGTATTCACGCCAATCAAGGCCCTCTGTCTTGTCCAACATCTTCAGGGTATTAGGTTTCCCTTGTTTCTTTAATTTCCTAGTAATCTTTGCTTCACCAGAAGCCGCTCCAAGCATCACTCTTCTCATCAACCTGTTAGTTACTTTCATGAGAGTAACTAACACCTTCTCCATGTCTTCAAACTGTACCCGCAAAAAGGTTAATTTTCTTTTAAAAAAATCATTACTAAGATCCTCAGCTTTGTTCTCCATTCCCAAGAACCCAAAATCTTGCACATTCCCGACCTCAATCTTATCTTCAGAAGGCTCCACTTGCTCCTCCTTTTCCTCCTCTTTTTCCTCCTCTGAACCATTGTCCCCCATCTCATAGGAAGTCTCCTCAAAATCCAGGTCTTCAGAGTCTTCTTCTTCCTGGGCTTCAAAATCTTCATACCCCAGGTCCTCCTCATTCATTGACATTTTCTGTTTTCCTTTTTTCTCAAGTTTGAAGCTACCTTAGCCAGATGTGCTGACCTTCTTCCCCCAGTACCACCACTTCCTTTCCCTTGTAAAGTTTCCTTTGCCTCCTCCATTTGGTTCCCTTCCATAGTGATATTTATTACATCTAGATAGGATTAATATCTCTTTTGGGTTTCTTAGCTTTCAGGGGTTCTAACAGCAGAGGGGAGTGTTTCCTTTTTTCAGGCATTGCTCTAATGAGCTATAATTCAATGCTTCTTATTTCCTCACTCTTCTGCGACAAAGGAGTTGAGGGATTTGAAACATTAGCCACAAGGGAGTTACATTTCATAGGGATTAACATAGGCCTAGCAATAATTGTAGGAGAGTAGCAAGGAATTTGTTCATCAACCGAGAGTTCATCAACATTAGGGTTTTCCTCCTCTGGTTGTTCCACATTTTATTCTTCAAACCAGTAAGGGTTCACATTTCTAGCATTTAAAGGATTTCCATGAGGATTTAGGGCCAGGGCATATTTGTACAAGGTAAGCATAAGACCCTAGTGGAGGGGAGGGCTAGCACCTTTTTCAATGTTAAGCTGCAGGGAGGACAACAAGTGAAATGACAAATTGATACGCTCCCCATGCCTAATATGGTTTAACAGAGGGAAGTGGTATGCATGTACCGACATGTACCTACACTCAAGTGTAAAATAACACATTAAAAATAGGCTTACTAATGCAAAAGGAGGAGGAAGTTCAAGTCTGGCATACCCGTTCTGGAATCTCTTAAGATTTTCACCTTCATGAAGGAATTTATCGACAACCCTCTGGTAGTCTGCTCCACTTTTCTTAGAAAATTTTACCCCATTATTCTGCAGACCTGTAGCTTCAACAATTAATCAAGTGGTGACCTCAAACTTCACCGCACCAATAGTGACACTACCCTTCCTCCAGGAGTTGGTGAATTTAGCCGTTAAGTTCTCATTATATCCTTTCAAAGATTGGAAGAACGTGACCATACCCGCATTCTAAAACATCCTCCATAGGTCCACATTCTGTTTGAGGGCTTGGCAATTTGGAGGCTCTGTTCTTTTCCTTGGTCCACCCATTTTACTCCTCTGCAAATTATTTTGTTGCGTCAGGATTTTCTTCATAATCACCCACACAATTTGCTTCCTTCCTTGAATGTAACCAACACTCAATCGCCAAATAATACTCAGAGCCAATATAGAATGAAAAGTTGAGAAGTTTCTTATTAAGAAAGCCAACTTCACATTTCTTGGAACCCAAAACTCATCATTATTCTTGCAAGCATTTAAATCTCTATTAAAATTTATTCTTTTCCCCACTATAGAAATACGGGGATTACTGACACAAGGCTTTTCGACACACATAGAAATGACAACCTTTATCAAATTCAATAACTTCATGTGATTTTTGAACATCATATTTAAAGGGAAATTATTAAGATTATATCCTTCCAAGATCCTCCTATACCACCCCATACTCTAGATACCATCATTACACAAAAAGCTAAACGACACCACTTGGTACTCATTAATTCTGCATACAACTAACCTATCAAATTTGCATGTGAAATTCATTTTCAAATTTTTTCATTAAGGATTACGTCTCTTAAAGACATCGGCATGTTTCCATTGGTCCAACGTGTCCATCCCCTGTAGCTCAGCACCACATTGGCAACACAATCGACTGCTTTGTTTCCTTCCCTATACACATGTTGTACTCGATAGATGTTAATTTTTTTTTAATGACTTTGCATCTATCTATTATATATCAAAGGGAGGCCCAAATAGGCATCAGGTAAGTCAACTTCTTGACATCCCATAATTTTTTTCACTCTATCCTTTATTTGCTGATTAGTGTTGAAGAAGTAAACTTTGCTTTTTTCATAGTTTATGCATTGACCAGAAACAACAACATAATCATTGAGAACCTATTTCCATAGACCTGCTTCCCTAGACATTAGAGTATCATTAGAAAACTGTTGATGGGACTCAGGCCTAAGAGAAGAGGAAAATTTTACACCTTAGAGAGCTTGTGAGTTCACCAACTTTTGAATATTCCTGCCCAGAACTTCATCAACAATGATAAATAGGTAGGGAGAACGAGGGTCACCTTGCCTAAGCCCATGACCACATGAGAAGAAACCTTGAGGAACACCATTGACCAGAATAGAACACACAGGGGAAGTAACACAAGCATAAATCATCTTTAGGAATCTAATGACTTTTGCATCTATCTATTTATGTTGTACCTAACAGATGTTAAATTTTTTTTAATGACTTTGCATCTATCTATCTATTATATTATCCATTAAAAAAACATAACATAGCAACTTTTGTGGCTCCCTCAAAAGGTTAACATTTTTTTTAGTATTTTTAAAATTGCTTCAGTGAGAAATTAGCTAATAGTATGTAGTTTATGCCTAATTTTTCTGATATTTTTTTAATGAATATTTTTTTTTACTAATTTTCAAAGTGGAAACTTCTTGAAAAATATAATTTTGGCCATGCTACCCCTATAAATTTTGAAAACTAATTGAAAATCATTCTTTTTTAATATGTGAAAAATGGAGTCTAGTTTCTAAAAATATAATTTATTTGAAATTTTGATGAATGGTTAATTTATAACAAAAAATAACCAAACACTAGTTTTTGCCAAAAAATAGACACACAAACAAAAGAAATTATAGATCAAAGGCTTAGCATTGTTAAAATGTGAAAAAAATTACATTTTTATATAGCTAAGAGAGAGCCTAACATTACCCAAGTGTTTAATTTGTTCAACCTTGAAACACGTGCAAACTTAATGCTTAGCATGAACATGATTATGTGAAATATTGTAGAATTTTCAAAAACACATGTTTGGATGTTGGGAAGGAACTCAAAGCCTTTGGTTTGGTATTCCAAAGCAAATACCAAGCCCAAGGCTTGGGGATTCCCAAAGCAATAAATAATGCGAGCACATTATAATGTGCTCGTGTTATGACACACTCACGTTATTTCTTAGTTTAGACATGTCTAGCAAGATATAATGCGAGTGCATTATAACACACTCGTGTTATGTCTTGATTTGTGTTAAACGCTATTCCATTGAATGTATGTATGTATGCTTGTATGACATGTATATATGTATGTATGCATATATCAATGTATGTATGTATGCAAGATTGTATGTACATATGTATGTATGCTTGCATGTATGTAAGTGTGTATGTATGCCTCTATGTATGTATGTATGTATTTAGAGGGAGGGATAATTTTAAGAGGGAGAGAGAGAGGGAGGGAGAGACCAGAGAGAGAGAGAGAGGTAGTGAGAGAGAGACTTGAGAGAAGGAGAGGGGGTGGAAGGGGGGATACCTAAGAGAGAGGGAGTGGGAGAGAAGGGGCTAGAGTGAGAGGGATAGAGGGAGAGAGAGAGATAGAGAGAGAGGGGGTGGGAGAGAGAGAGAGGGGGGAGAGAGAGAGAGGGAGAGAAAAAGAGAGTTATGTAGGTAGGGTTCTAGAGGGAGAGACTTGAGAATGTGAGGGGGGTGAGAGGGAAAAACTTGAGAGAGGGAATGAGAGAGAGGGAGTGAGAGAGAGTGAGTGTGAGAGAGATACCTAATAGAGGGAGAGGGTGTGGG
>VDFB02271358.1:335157312-335236992 GCA_007258455.2 Sequoia sempervirens | reverse complement strand
CTAAATATTTTACAACATCCTTAATTAGAGGGTGCCTTTGAATTTTCTTAGACTATAATAAATAGATGTTTTCATAGTATATGGGTGTCCTTTCTCTTTCATATGGACCAAAAAGCCATAAAAATTCATAGATATAGTTACACTGCTCCTCTCCATCCACAAAGATATGTTTGAATTTCAACCTACTCACCTGCAACTAGTTTCCTTTTGTTAACCATGAATTATTGATATTGTATTCTTACTGCTTCAATTCTGGGTGCGTACTAAATTCTAGGTGGGCCCACTAGCTTGCCAATTTGGTGAAATTGGAAACCTAACTTGTTCTATTTGAAAAAACGAGTCCAAGAAATGGGGTCTCTTGGTGATGTAAATGACCGGGAGACCCCATTTCTTGGGCCCATTTTTTCAAACAGGCCACTACATTGCCAATTTCACCAAATTGGAAACCTAACTTGGCTTGTTTGAAAAAATGGGTCCAAGAAATAGGGTCTCCCGGTGATGTAAATCATTGAGAGACCCCATTTATTGGACCCATTTTTTCAAACAAGCCACTACATTGCCAATTTCATCGAATTGGCAAGCTAGTGGACCCCTAGCTTGCCAATTCACTGAAATTGGCAATGTAGTGGCCTGTTTGAAAAAAACGGGTTCAAGAAATGGGGTCTCTCAGTGATTTTTTACATCACCGAGAGACCCCATTTCTTGGACCCATTTTTTTAAACATGCCAAGTTAGTTTTCCAATTTCATCGAATTGGAAAGCTAGGGTAGAGGGGAGAGAGATAGAGGGAGAGAGGATTGTGAGAGAGATAGAGGGTAGAGGGTAGAGGGTTTAAGGGTTTAGGGTTTAGTGTTTAGGGTAGAGGGGGAGAGATAAAGGGAGTGAGTGAGAGAGAGTGACCTGAGAGAGGGAGAGGGGGTAGGAGGGAGAGACTTGAGAGAGAGAGAGAGGGAGGGAGTGAGAGATATAGAGGGTAGAGGGTTAAGGGTAGATGGTAGAGGGTTTAAGGGTAGAGGGGGTAAGAGGGGAGAGACTTGAGAGAGAGAGAGAGAAAGGAGCGGTGGGGAGAGAGATAGAGGGTAAGAGGTTAAGGGTAGAGGGTAGAGGGGAGAGAAATTAGACGACCGAAAGAGCGAATGGGTTCAGGGCGAATGGGGTCTCTACGGAGTATTCCCATTTCTTGACCCATTTTTTCAAACAGGCTAATTACATTTCCAATTTCCAACTTGTTGAAATTGAAAATCTAACTTTGAATTTTTTGTGGGCCGGTTCAGAAATGGCCCTGGGTGATTTACATCAATGAGACCCCATTTCTTGGACCCATTTTTCAAACAGTCACTACATCACACTCTACACCTGACTCTGGCAAGCTAGGTAGATGCTGGCCGAAGGGTAGAGGAAGAGACATAGAGTGAGTGAGAGATGGAGAGGAGAGAGAGGAGGGAGGGAGAGATAGAGGTAGAGGGCTGGGAGGAGAGACAGAGGCCATGGGTGAGGGTAGAGGGATAAAGATGAGGAGGAGAGAGACACCTGAGAGAGGGAGAGGGGGTGAGGAGAGACTTGGAGGAGAGAGATATGAGAGGGAGGGAGTGGGAGCCGAGATAGAGGGTAGAGGATTTAAGGGTTTAAGGGTTAAGGGTAGAGGGTAGAGGGTTAAGGGTAGAGGGGAGAGATATATAATGAGTGAGTGAGAGAGAGACTTGAGAGAGGAGAGGGGGTAGGAGGGAGAGACTTGAGAGAGAGAGAGAGGAGGGAGTGGCATAGAGATAGGAGTGAGTGAGAGAGAGAGAGTAGAGGGGACAGAGATAGGAGTGAGTGAGTGAGAGAGAGACTTGAGAGAGGGAGAGAGAGAGAGGAGAGAGGAGTGGCATAGAGATAGGAGTGAGTGAGAGAGAGAGAGTAGAGGGGACAGAGATAGGAGTGAGTGAGTGAGAGAGAGACTTGAGAGAGGGGGTAGGAGGGAGAGAGTTAGAGAGAGAGAGAGAGAGAGAGAGAGAGAGAGGAGGGAGAGACTTGAGAGAGAGAGAGGGTTAAGGGTTTAGGGTTTAGGGTTAAGGGTAGAGGGGAGAGACAGAGAGAGAGAGAGAGAGAGAGAGAGGAGGGAGAGACTTGAGAGAGAGAGGGTTAAGGGTTTAAGGGTTTAGGGTTAAGGGTAGAGGGGAGAGAGATAGAGGAAGTGTTACCTGATTTTAGCTGAAATCAGGTAACTTATCATTTATTCTTTTGTGTTTTTATTCAAACATTAAAGGATACAACATGTTTTGCTAAGTTCATTAATATGCATAAAAGAGATTGTCAAAACATATTGCATTTATTTTAGTTTTGCAATTACAGAAAAATAAGAAAGAGAATCAATATGTATTGCAAATGTAATCTTTATTGATAATCATGAGCGTATAATGTCCCTCACAAGCCAAGGGACTAGCTATTCTAATGCTTATAAAGAAGAGATTATACGCCTACAGATATCCGAAAAGAAATTTGCATATAAAATGAAAAGGGACCCCTCATTTCCTGGTGGAATGATGAATCCCATTGGATTGGCCTCACATCATCTCAACCCTTCCTGCTGCTCTGCTTCCGTTTGACACCCTCCTTGCTGCTCTTAGGTTTCCTACATTGGATAAAAACAGTGTTGTTAGAGCAATGAAAGGTCCCTAATCAAAATTATATGCAAAACATCCATAAACGTGTAATCTAATGTATACAAGCATTAAAATAGTAGCATACCATAAGTGTCCCTGAAAACAAGAAAGGAGTGATCAAACACACCTATGATATGTTTTGTTTATCTAGCTGGTTTGTTCCTTGTGCAGATTTAGGACAAGTCTTGTTACTGTTTTGATTCAGCTAATTACAACATGTGGGATAAAATGTGGCTCCCACGAAGGTAGAGCTCAGCATGCTTCCCTTTGATGTTTGAAGAGGGATAGGAAATTGAGAAACTTGATCAAATCAATGATAAACATATTCTTGATGCATTAAATCAATATGGAATCACACTAGTTGATCAACTTTCATTATCGGATTCAAAAGATGCAACACATAATGTGAGCTGTCAGGAAAATCACACTTCATCTTTTCACAATGAATCAATCAATATGCTTCCATCATGTCAAAAGGAAGGTGTACTTTTCTGGACATGTCTTTCAATCTTCTTAAGTGGATCCAAGATCCATTTTATTAAAATAAGTAAATGATTTCAGTGATGCATCAAGTTCAATTATAGATGCATCAAGTTCAATTATGCATCTATTAAAATAGAGAAGGAGATATCAAGTCATTCTTGAAACCATCATGAGGCATATGGGACAACAAGAAGGAACAAATATAATCATGCATTGTTGCATGAAAGACATTGTCCAACTCATCTCACCTCAATCCTATTGGACAACCACACATCACCTAGGATGGTGAGCTTTGAGGTCACCAACATAAGTGACATATGTCTGACCACTAAGATTAAAGCAAGAGGATATGGTGTTAGTTTTTTGCACAAGATCAAAAGGATCTAGATGATTGAGAAGACCAAGTAACAAACCTTTGGGGCAGCAAGCAATTGTTAGGGAAATCATGGAGATGAATCTCATTTTTGAAGCCAGGGTCATGAAGACAAGTTACAAATGACAGTCCTTTTAGAGTTGGCAATGGCAGTCCCAAGTAAATAATGAGGGCAGCATAGGACAAGGAGGTAGGCTTCCTCAAAATACAATGATCTCATGACAAGGACAACAACAAATCATGCCACATCTCATGATGGGACAACAACAAGGAAAGTATGCTACATGATAGTCAAGTTGATAAAACGTAGTCAATTGAAATAACAACCACCATGCCTCAACAAGCAATCACTATATAATGGTGGTGAAGGAAAAAGTTGTTTCTTAATGCATACATATCAAGTCGTATAGTATGATAAAGACAGAGCATGTAAGAGGTACAATCCATTTTGAAGGTGGCCACAAGTCATATTTGAAATGACTATTATAATACTCAAAGAAACAACCAAAAGACATGCTAAAATAGTCCACTATCCATTGTGAAGTGTGAACAAAAGACATCAATCAAAATCATGGTTAAGCCTTACCTGACAGTGAGGAGGGAAGTGGGAGATCTGCCTCTTTGCAATCAAAGCATGCAACAGGACAACATGGATTATGTGATAGAAGACAAACAGTTCTATATAGCAAGGGACAATCATCATCATAGAATTGTACATGGGAGCTTCATAAAGACAATTTGTCATACTATGGATGTCATCCATTCAAACACATGAAGGGATGGTGAGGTAAGGAGTATCTAATTTTGTCTTATTCATGGATGCCAATAACATTCACTAAGCTGTTATTAAGTAAGTGCAAGTGATCAATATATAGTCATCTCATGAAGGGAAGCAAACTCATGCTAGTCATAGTAGCATAACAGTGCCTTATTAATGGACATGCTTCAAGGGTGGCCATCCCATATTGAAAATAAGGCAGTCATAAAAAAAAACTTCAAGGAGTTCATCTTGATTGCTTATGAGACCATGAGTAGGGTATGTTTATGAATAGGGAAGGATAATCCAAATCATGGCATCAAGAGTAGAAGCACACAAAAGGAACATGGAGGCTGATAGTTTCTCATGATTAGAAAGGGAGAAAAGAAACACCATATTGTGAAGGCCTTTATTTAAGTGGGTACAATGATTGCAAGATAAGGACTGCACACACAAAATTAGTATCAACTTGGAACACTTTCAACACTTGCAAAACATTATGTCTAGGTTGGAATTATGAAAAGATGTTGGTAGAATTAATGAAATGGAGAGAGTTTGAAATGTATTTGAATCTTCAAACACAATTTATATGTCTGAATATATTGCTGGGATGTAAGTCAGAATGTTAGGATTTGTCTAAAACTAGAAATAGCATGATGTCAAAATCAAACAAAATACATTCCGGGTCTACTTTCTATGATGTTAAAAAGGACAACACATACCATGCAAATGAAATTGACAATTGTAGGCTTCCAACAAATGGTTCAAATTATCTTCTTGTTGAATCATCAATAAAGAAGAGCAATGGAAAGAAAGTGTATGGTGAAGAATTTTTTGGAACCCCAGGAAGGTTCAACATTTAAAAGTGGGATTCAACATCACGGTATATTAAGGTCAAATTGACAATGAAGTGCATAATAATAGGCATGGCTCTGATGGAAATGATGAATATTATAATGAATTAGATTCAAGTCCTTCTCGGGCATTTGAGGCATCATAGGGCATACAAAACAGGATTGGGTCCATCTCAAGAACATGAAATGCTACATGGTAGAGGAAGCGGAACAAGAGTTTATTATACTGATAAACATGATGAAGAGAAAAATAATATCAAGAGGCAAGCCATCAATAATGGCACAAAATGAACTCAAATGCCAGTGTCTGTGCAGGGGTTTTGAATTAATTTTGCAAACCATTTCTTAAGTACAGGGTAGCATTTTATTATATAACAGTTGACAAAGATATCTTTTGTTTCAGTTGATAAACCTCATGAAATCTCATTCATATGATAATCTTGCATGATTTTATCACAGTAAAGGTGATTATGACAATGATGGCTGCTACCACATGATATAAAAAAGGAAATGAAAGATTTCATGGCCATGGCTTGGTATTTTCTGTCAAAGTCTTCAGGTGTTACATTAAAAGGAGAGTTAAAGCTCATGGCTTGTGCATTGCAAACATTGTCTGAAGAGTAAACCCAGTTCAAGCTCTCATGGCCGCGACCTGAGAGGGTTTTTTCTTCACATACCTCAAAACCCACATGGGGTTACACAGTAAATTGCAAATAATGGTGAAAAAGCTGAACTTGTTTCATTTTAACACTAGAAGAGCTCAGGTTCAAGCTTTTATTCATCGAAATAAAAGAAGAAAATGAAGGAATGGGGTCGACTAAAAATTTACCTGAGCTATGTTGCTCATTTTTTGTGTTTATACAAGATTTTGTCACTTAAAAATCCTCCCTTTG
This sequence comes from Sequoia sempervirens, assembly GCA_007258455.2. Lineage (NCBI taxonomy): Eukaryota > Viridiplantae > Streptophyta > Pinopsida > Cupressales > Cupressaceae > Sequoia > Sequoia sempervirens. Next base: position 335,230,988 of record VDFB02271358.1, on the reverse strand, counting down.
AGCTTCAGAGAATCACCAATGGTGGCTGTGAGCAAATGAAAAACCCACAGAGAGAATGAAACAATAAAATGATCAGAGAATATTTCACAACTGTGGCCTTGTTCATGAAATGGCTTGCAAATGATAAAAAAGCCAGATTTCTACATCAGGAAAACACATTACCTCAAATTCCAGTGTAAAATCATGAGATTTCATCAAAATCTTCTAGGAAAAAATCATCAACAATGCACTCCTTGAAACCCTATGGTGGCCAGGTGAAGTGGAGCTCTTGAAGTTTGAAGGAGAAAATGATAAACTTATGCTTTTTTCCTTCACTTTTATTTAGGGTTTGATGCCCTAGTTGATGCTGACTATCAAAGATAATTTTACCTTTGTTTTGAAAATTGCAAAGCACAAATTAATGTGCTACGTGGGCTAGGGGATAAAGTTTCAAGCTTAAGCATTTTTTCCTTGTTTCCATTTGAAGACTATGCCTTAGTGGAATTTTTATGACCTTTGTCATACATGCCTTAGGGTTTTTCACAGACTCATTGTTCCTTTTAATTTGCATGTGCTAGGTCTTTAGACTTATGCTTTCTAGTGTTTCTCATGTGGCCGATCCATGAATTTTTTTTTGCATATGATTTAAAGAGTGTAAAACATTTAGTTAAGTGGTATAAGTATAGGCCACTTAATTAAGTGTTGTTTTGAATGCAAAGCAAGGTGGAAGGATTTTCAACACATAACAAAGAGGCCATTCAATTTAGAGGATATGGATTGGAGTTATTTTTGCAAGCCTTAAGGAATGGTTGGGGGTTTATTATTAGTTTTGCATTTATTCAGATTATAAAGCATTATTTAAGTGATTTGCAAATCACTTTATTTAATGATATTTATAATGCAAATGTTGATGTGTTTTTAAAGAGTAAGTCAGGGGGTTTGTTCACCCAAGTTTTTTCATTTTTTCATTTTACTTTCAAATGTAAAACATATATTTAAATGGTGTGATTATAAACCATTTAATTAAATGTTTTTTTTTAAATGCAAAATGGAAAGAAACATGTGTTGATAAGAATAATTCATGGGTTAAAGTAGTTGGAGATAGATTTGGAGATGTTTGACCAACATGTGAAAGGCATGAGGGTTGTGTTTGACTGTTTTGGAGGAAATGGGACCATTTTGGTGGGATTTTTGTCATGCTTTTGGTATGGTTGGGTCAGAGCTTGACTTTTCAGCATTTTGGAGGCACTTTGGAGGAGTTTTGGAAGGTTTTTTTTGGCCTTTATGCTGCATCCAGATAGGGTTTCTAGAAGGACTTCTATGGACAATTGATTCAAAATGGCTTAAGGAACTTCAGACTTGAGGTTTTTGGGAGTTCTTTCTTTCTTTCTGTAGGGCATTGTAGCTTACTTTGGAGCTTTTTCAGGTAGAGGATAGCATTGTGACTCAATATCAGACATGTATAGTAGTATGTGACACCATTTTCATTAATGAAATTCAATTTTTACCTTCTTTGAAGCTATCTCATTGTGTGCAGTGTGGTGATTGATGAATGTTCTTGTGAGTTTTGATAACTCCTTCAATGCTTGTCTCATTTTAGCACCTTTAGGTAGAATAAACATGTATTTCTGCAGGTTGTAAGTTGTGCACTTGTTCAAATAGTCTTTTTAGTTTTGAAAGATTTCCTTTCCTTCAAAAATGTTAAGAGAACCAAGCCTCCTTACAAAATACTTATGCATTGATATGTTAAATATCTGAGTTGTGTTAAGTTAAGCTGAGTTTTGATGAGATTGTGTGTTAAAGCAGCTGTATAGGTATGAGAAATCATTAGGTGCATCACCATAGGGATTTAGTTTTTCTTTTCATGTTTCTTTCTCCCTTTTTCCTAGCAAGGAATAGTTTAGGTGACACCATCAAAAGGGGAGCCAACCCATAATCTAGAGGTCTACTTTCACAATAGGATACCCACAACCTGAAACTAGTCCCATGTTACATCCAAACCTATTGAGTTCTTTCACAACTTGGCATCAGGGGTGCAGATTTGGATCACTAATAGGGAGTGAGTGAGAGAGAGAGTGGGAGAGAGAGAGATTAGGGTTTAGGGTTTAAGGTTTAAGGGATTAGGGTTTAAGGCATAGTGTGTAGGGTTGAAGGTTTAGGGATAAGTGAGAGACATAGATGGCTAAGGGGGATGGATGGCTAAGGTTAGAGAGAGAGAAAAGAAACCTATAAAAAATCAACTTTCTCATAATGCGAGCGCGTTTTGAAGTAGTTGAGATGTATCCATTTTTTAGGAAGACATAACGCACTCACGTTATAACACAAGCACATTTTGTCTTGCTCTAAAAATGGTAAAAAAATCAATATCCCTGTGATCTCTAGGCCCACATTTTGCATATTCTCTTGGTTATGCGCCTATTCCGACAAAAATAAGCTTTTTGATGCTTTTGTGAAGTGTGCATGCAAGTTTTTCAGATTCCACCACCTTTACATGAAATAGTAGATTTTTCACGTTGAAAGGCATATAATATCAATTCAAGTCTCAATTCCATTCAAGAATGATATACAATTGGTGTTTGGAGGGAAACAAGCTTTTGAAAAACTCAAATTGTTGAGGAGTTTGAAGAAAGAAGAATCAATGGCTACATAATTGAGTAGAACTCCTCCATTCGATTCTCCATTTTTTAGGTATGTGAAGTCTTTACACATTTTCTTTAATTTTATTTTGGATTTCTTTGATTTTGTTAATTTGCATATTCCATGTTCATCATTGTTTTTTTGTCATTATAACCTTAGCTTGTCAATGCACATTTTAAATTACACAATTCTTTACACTTGCCAATTACATTTTTAAACCACATCTCTTTGAGGCATTTTGTTAAGCAATTGAATTACCTTGTGTATGCTTCTACATTTTGTATACACATATATATGACAAAAGTTATAAGTATGTAGAATAGTACATCATTTCACAATCCTTTTCTATGCATGTGCATACCCCTCTCCAAAGCTTTCATTTTTGTATAGGCATGGGGGATGTTGGAAAATGTAGTGGAATTTGGTTTTACACCTAGAAATTGCATATGCTTGAAATTTTCTAAATCCTTTTCAAAAATTCCATTTTGTGCATATCCCGCAATCATTCTAGTCCATGAGGAAAGCAACTGATTGCCTTGTCTATGCTACCAAAATTTCCATACATGTCTACCAAAGCATTTTATCAAACAACATAGACAAGGCAATCAACTGTTTGAAGAAATTCCTCAAAGAAATGGGGTCTCATGGTGATGTGTATTTTTTCAAACAACTGATTGCATTGTCTATGCTACCAAAATTTCCATACAAGTCTCTAAAAAGTTGGAATATATACTCCTCCCACATTGATAGATCTTTGAATCTATTTTGGTTTTCATCTCTATTTCTTAATTTACCTAATCACTAATGTTGTGATATATTTTTAATGTTTCCTTGATTAGTCCACCTACAAGGGATGGTAACCCTTCTCTCCACTATTTCAAGACTCTTTATTCAAGGCTAAGTTAGCAACATGGGGAAAGGTGCAACCTATCTTGCAATCATGGCATGCCACAAGACCACATTTCTTTAAGGCATTGGATCCAAAAATTCATGTGAGCATTAACAAGCTAGTGAGCTCACTAGCTTGTCAATGCGGTAGGGTTGGAAAGGTAGGGGTAGCATGAAGAAATACCTCATAGAAATGGGGTGTCACGGTGATGTAGTGAGTTCACTAGCTTATCAATGTGGTAGGGTTGACAAGGTAGGGGCAACATGAAGAAATGCCTCATAGAAATGGGGTGTCATGACCTTGTCAATCCTACCGCATTGACAAGCTAGTGAGCTCACTAGCTTGTCATGGGTACCACATTTTGCATGTACATGTATACCAAAACATTATTGTCAAACAATTCACATGCCTTTTCCATGCTTCCATTTTGATCCTATCTTGCAATCATGGAATGCCACATGACCACAATTCTTAAGGCATTGGATCCAAAAATTCATGTGAGCATTGACAAGATAGTGAGCTCACTAGCTTGTCAATGTGGTTGGGTTGACAAGGTAGGGGAAGCATGAAGAAATGCCTCATAGAAATGGGGTGTTTCTATGAGGAATTTCTTCATGCTTCCCACCGTGACACTCCATTTCTATGAGGCATTTCTTCATGCTTCCCCTACCTTTTCAACCCTACCATATTGACAAGCTAGTGAGCTCACTAGCTTGTCATGGGTACCACATTTTGCATGTACATGTCTACCAAAATATTATTGTCAAACAATTCACATGCCTTGTCCATGCTTCCATTTTGAGCCTATCTTGCAATCATGGCATGCCACATGACTATATTTCTTTAAGGAATTCCATCCAAAAATTCATGTGACCTTTGTCTATGCTAGAACTACTCTTCTACAGGATGATTGTAACTATTTTGTATGAAGCCTTGAATGAAATATATTTCATATATTTGTATGGATTAATTTTTTAGGAACTAATATTTGTCTCATTATCCTACTACAGGTAAAATTATCCACCATGTTGAGGAAACGAAGAAGGAATAAACCAACAGAGGAAGAGTACGAAACTGATAAAGCAAATAAAAATGAATGGATGAGGGAATATCGTCAGAAGAAGAAATTGGATACGATTGACGAAAACAAGCCAATTGAAGAGGAACCTCAACCATCAAAAAGAGAAAAGGCATTGGTGGCACAAAGGGAACAACTATGAAAGCATTATGCTAAGACATATTTGAATATCGTAGTTGGAGACACACCCTCTACCACAAGAGAATACGAAGGGACACCATCTACCACAAGTGAATATGGAGGGACACCATCTACCGCAAGTAAATATGGAGGGATACCATCTACTGCAAGTGAATATGTAGGGACACCATCCACCTCATCTCAAGTTGAGAGTACATCATCATTCACATTTGATGAAGTAGGTACACCATCATCCCCATGTCAACCTCAAGGTATGTCATCTATTCCACCCTTAATGGATGGTACGCGATCTAGCCCATCTCACTTAAATATTGATAAAATTCCTAATGTTCAGATGTATGTACATAGGAGAACACCACCTAAAATTTTGCATAGAAATCCAAAGTATTTGATTAATATTGATGAGAATATTTTGCAGCCAATGGAAGGTAATATTCTAGAACACACTTGTAGAAGATATGCTGATAATATTTGGAAATTTCTCTTTGAAAGCTAAATGAGACTGCAAGATGTCAAAACTAATTTTTGAAATGATGCGAGGTATAAAGTATAGAAACATCATGAAGATTCCTTGGTTGAGAACATCAAATGCTTCAAGTGAAAATACTATTGTGAAGAATCTAATAGATGCTTATGAGAGTGTGGGTAAGACCTCACGCTCAAAGGATAGTAATGTCACCCGATGTGTCATTACATCAACTTTGGTAAGTAGTCAAACAAGGAGATCTCACCTTATTAGAAAGACGAGTCAACAATTGAGAATTAATAGAAAAAAATTATCAAGAGCGGTTCAAAGGCGCCAAAGAATTGAGGGCACTGATTCAAATGAATTATGGGCATTCTTGGGGAGACTCCCACAAAAAGATAAACCAGTTGTTGAAGCATTGAGAACACTAATTGAAGACTATTGGAAGAATAACACAAGGCCATCTCAAAATCAAAGGGATGTGGTAAGAAGAAGAAATGGTAGTCAGAATCGCGAGCCACATCCAAAGCATTTTTTGGATATGACTCAAACCCAATTTTTTTGTAAATTTCAACATGATTATCCTCAAATTCAAATTTGTCAAAGATATTTTGAAATGCTTAAACCTTTTTATGTCAAGATAAATCACACACACACTACTTGTTGTTGTAGATTATATATTGAATTCTCTAACCATTATGATGTTTATCATTCTATATGTTTAGATTTGCATAATAATGATGTTTTGTAGGATTGTGACATACATGCCCCACCAACATCTTCAAGAGAGTTCTTATCAAAAAAATTATGTGAAAGAGAGGATGGAAAAATATTCTACAAGAAACTATGCTTGGATGGTTCATGTTAGCGTTGCAATGGCTTGCAATGTATGACAGTATGCCAACATATGAAAAAAAACATGAGGTGGGAAAGCAACTAGTAGAGTTCAGGAAGTATAAAATAGTGACATACGTTACAAAATATGGTAATCAATCAAAAAGGTGCGATTTGGTTATTCAGAATATTCTAGTGTAGCAGTTTATGTCTACATTTTGTGACAATATAGTGTATGAGTATGCAAGGCATACCCATAGAGCTTGATGGTTGGACTTGCAATTCAAGTTATGCAAGGACACTTTTCTAGTTGGTAGCATAGTTTCAATGGTCAACTTTGTAGAGAACTACACACTACAACCACAACATGAGGTGCAGTCACAATATTACAACTCCACATAGGTTTCAATATTTGTGCACATATCACTCATTCATGCAACTGATAGTACAAAGCACCAAAGGAAGGTATTGAGGGAGCATCACTTTTATATTAGTGATGATTGCACACATTCTCTAAAGTTCGTGCAAGGTTGCTTCCAGTTGTTCTACAGTGATTTGGCTCAGAGGGACATAGCATACAGTCAACATATAATATGGTCGGATAACTATGTAGCACAGTTCAAGAACTCGTGCATGTTCTATTGGTTGAGTAGGATGTATGTCATTACAGGTGTTCAACATATGTGGAAATTTTGTGAGGCCAAACATGGAAAGGGGGAGCATGATGGTGCAAGAGCATGTGTTAAAAGAGAATTAGCATGAGAAGAGTTAAAGTATAAAGACAATGCAAAATCAATCATCGAGTGGTGTAATACTTTGATGGGTCTAGGTAATGAAGGTAAGTCTTCAGTTCGTAGATTTTTTTGGTTAATGGATGATACTAACATTGCACCATATGAGGATTGTTGTACACTAACAAGATCAAGTGAGCTACACTCTTTCCTTATCTCAAATGCAGGTTCATGGAGTATCCATACGTGAAAGATGACATGCTTTTGTTCTTCATGTACAATGCAAGCCTAGGATGATTGCGAGTCAAAGGAGTGGGTTGAGAAATGGTGGTTAAGTTATCTTAGCCCACTTCACATGTATCACCCTCTGATGACATTAGAGCTAACACAGATGGAATCATTAGTTGACTTTGACCACATAGCAGATTTAGTTCAACCAGGTAATATATCTACTTGCATAGTTTTTGAAATTCCTATTGTTATCTTACTTTGTAGTGTATTTGTAATGTTGACTAATTTCATCTAATTTGCTGCACATATCAATGTAGGGCATGTTTATGCAGTTATTATAGATGAAGACAATGAAGAGGGAACAAATTATTACTTGTGTCATTGTGTTGAGGCGAAAAAGAAATTGGAGGCCCCAGTTATAGATGGAGAAAACATTGAATACCCTATAGGCTTAGTTGTTACTGGAACGTGGCTTAGTACCCACATAAGAGTGTTAATGTTTGGATGTTTCAAGACTTTGAAAAACATCAAAAGATTCTTCATTTCTCGAACCTTGTCGTGGCACCCAATATTCGTTTGATCAAATATGGGGGTAGACCTTTGAACAAGACCTTGTGGAAGGTGCGTGAGTTTGACCATGAGGCAATATTTGACACAATAAAGAGTAGAGTAGATCGGGATGGTTTGTTGGATTAATTTGTAAGTATGCACATTGGTTCTTATTAATTTGTAAGTATGCACATTAATTTGTATGATGCCAATGATATCATCTAATTTTTATATCATGTATGTAGGTGATTGATGAAGTTATCAGACTTGAAAATGTAGTACACTTTATGTTTAGAACTGTGGAAAAGTATACAAAGTTCAATGGTATTTTATTTTTTCTCAAAAATATGAAAAAAAAATGTAGGATATTCTCAATACATTAGTAAACTAAGTGGAAGATTAAATTGTGTTGTTTTTATAATAGGTTATAAGTTTCCAAAAGGTTGGAAAGTAATAGTTTGGTTACGTTCTATTCCTGTTCTATTCATGAGAGGCTGTTGTGTGCAATAGGTATCTTGGAGCTCCCATTGAAGATGTATGGCCAGGAGTGACTAAGTTGAGAGACTGGCATGCCTATCCTCAATGGACACATCAATATTTAAGCCTTTCTGTTCTTGACTTGGAACCAAATGGTGTGGATTTTTGTCTGTAAGTGCCTTCCATCTATTTTCATTTCATTTCCATTTTGGATGCTCTTTCTTTTTCTTCTTTTACTTTTCCTATTTGTAAGTAAACTACTAAAAATTGATTGGTGTCTCCTTGCAAAAAATGCTAATTTATTATCCATCCAAGAGAATCTCAGCCAAAAAAGCAATGCAACATCCTTATTTTGATGATCTTGACAAATCTCAATTTTGATTTTAAGCCAGGGATTCTAAAAATGCCCAATTTTCATAGAAACTATCTTAATATGTTCAAATCGAGCATTGGTTAGTGGGGTACATGGTTCTCTGAACATGGAAGGAGCTTATATTTGAATTTCAATATTCCCATACTCGAGAATTATCTTTTATGAACTCTTTGAACTCATAATCCCTACTTTGAGGACCCTCTAAAGTGTAATCCTGATAGATGGGAGGTATGCTTGATATTCATATAAAAATTACTTTTTAAGATATTCAATGGTCTAGATTGACTAGTGATAAGTTATAAGATATTTCATAATTGAGCACACAAGTTTTAGATTATTGACATATCACATGTTTATTTGAATTGATTATGTGATTATTAATATTTACAATCTCTTTTCTTTGTTTAGGTGGGAGCTAGTAAACCCAAATAAAGTTATAAAGTATATACCAAATCCAAGACTAGTAGATGGCACTAAATTATTCATTTGAAGTTAATGTCATTATGACCACCTATGGTGTAGACATTATAAAAGTGTGTGTGAAGCTTAGCGAGGGAATTTCAAGTTATTCATTTGAAGTTAACCTCATCATGAGCACCTATGATGTAGAAATTATAAGAGCATCTCGAATGTATGAGTGACATTGTAAAAGATCTATGAGAACGGAGTACCTAAGGCATCCTTGAATCCTATTTTTGGTTATTATGAGAGAATATTATAAGCTGAGTTTGTGTGCATGAAAATGAGGCACATTGATTCAACATTTGATTTAAGTGGGGTATTGGAATTCATATAGGCTAATTTTTTCCTCATGATTTTGTATTACCACTTGATAGTTTTGAGAAAGCATTGTGCCTACAAGTACAAGCACTTGGGTTTTAGAATGGTGTATGAAGCATATTAGACAATTGTAGCACAAACATAGGAATTAGGACTGCCAAATAAATCTCATTTTATTATAAACATCATATTATTAATATAGTGAGTGTAATAACCATTGATGGTTACCAATCATTCTTTTTCTTCTTTTATTCTCTCCCTATTATAACTAGCACCAATTGACTAACTTATTATAAAAAATTCATTTATTAAAAAAAATCAACCTAATGATTATATATCAATATCAATAGAGCATACCATCTATTCACATAAACATTTGTAATGATATTTACTCAAATTTTGAAATTTATTGCTGCCCTCAAACATTTGTAATTCATGTAGCGTAATCCCTTAACAATCCAAATTGCAAAAGGGCAACAATTTTTGACGACCTATTACTTGGATACTGTGTCAGTTACAGGCATTCCATTTGAGGCATCAGGATCATGTAGGGAACCTCTACAATAACCTCTCTTGGTTTTTGTTATCTCATAGTCATTTTCCCATGGTGACCAATTTTCACTTAACTAAATAGACTAAACAGACTAAACAGACTGTTCCAACATGTTCGAATGGGTACGTTTACACTAGGCATGATCCTCTTTCACACCCAAACACACTGAATCACTTTGAGCTACATTCAACTGACTCGATCCCTTAAGAGTCCAAAGTGCAAAATGGCTGCAATCTTTGATGGGCTATTACTCAAAAAAAGTGATGCTTATGACCTATCTGTTTGAGCCTATGAGATCATGTTGGACCCCTCTACAATAACCTCTCTTGATTTTTGTTATCTCAGAGTCATTTTCTCGTGGTGTCTAGTTTTCACTTGATGGAAAAAGTGTCAAATGCAAGCAGTGTAAAGTTGCAAAGTGGTGCAACTATCATTCTGCAACTTGTGTGACCAAACAGACTGTTCCAACATGTTTGAATGGGTACATTTACGCTAGGCATGGTCCTCTTTCACACCCAAACAAGCCGATTCACTCCGAGCTATGTTCAATCAACTCAATTCCTTAAAGGTCCAAAGTGCAAAATGACTGCAATCTTTGACAGGCTATTACTTGAAAACTGTGGAACTAAAAAACTCTCCTTAAAGGTCCAAAGTGCAAAATGCTGCAATCTTTGACGGCTATTACTTGAAAACTCATGTTGGACCCCTCTACAATAACCTCTCTCGGTTTTTGTTATCTCAAAGTCATTTTCCCGTGGTGTCCAGTTTTCACTTGATGGAAAAAGTGTCAAATGCAAGTAGTGTAAAGTTGCAAAGTGGTGCAACTTTCGTTCTACAACTTGTGTGACCAAACTAACTATTCCAACACATTTGGATGGGTATATTTACACTAGGCATAGTCCTCTTTCATACCCAAACATGTCGTATAACTCTGAGCTACGCTCAACTGACTCGATCCCTTAAGGGTCCAAAGTGCAAAATGGGTGTAATCTTTGATGAGCTATTACTTGAAAATTGTGACGCTTACAAACTCTCCTTTTGAGCCTACAAGATCATGTTGGGCCCCTCTACAATAACCTCTCTTGATTTTTATTATCTCAAATTTGTTTTCCCGTGGTGTCCAATTTTCACTTGATGGAGAAAGTGTTAAATGCAAGTAGTGTAAAGTTGCAAAGTGGCACAACTTTAGTTCTTTAACTCGTGTGACCAAACAAACTATTCCAACACATCCAGATGGGTACATTTACACTAGGCATGGTCCTCTTTTACACCCAAACATGCCGAATCACTTCGAGCTACGTTCAACTGACTTGATCCCTTAAGGGTCCAAAGTGCAAAATGGATGTAATCTTTGACGAGCTATTACTCAGAAACCGTGACGCTTACGAACTCTCTATCTGAGCCTATAGGATTGTGTTGGTCCCATCTACAATAATCTCTCTTGGTTTTTGTTATCTCAGAGTTTTTTTCCTGTGGTGTCTAGTTTTCACTTGATGGAAAAAGTGTCAAATGCAAGCAGTGTAAAGTTGCAAAGTGGTGCAACTTTCGTTCTGTAACTCGTGTGAGCAAATGAACTATTCCAACACGTTTGGATGGGTATGTTTACACTAGGCATGGTCCTATTTCACATCCAAACATGCTGAATCACTCCAAGCTACGTTCAACTGGCTCAATCCCTTAAGGGTCCAAAGTGCAAAATGACTGCAATCTTTGACAGACTATTACTTGGAATTCGTGACACTTATGAACTCTATTTGAGCCTATGAGATCATGTTGGGCCCCTCTACAATAACCTCTCTCAGTTTTTATTATCTCAGAGTCATTTTCCCATGTTGTTTAGTTTTCACTTGATGAAAAAAGTGTCAAATGCAAGCAGTGCAAAGTTGCAAAGTGGTGCAACTTTTGATCTGCAACTCATGTGACCAAATGAACTGTTTGAATGCGTTTGAATGGGTATGTTTACGCTAGGAATGGTCCTCTTTTGCACCCAAACATGCCGAATCACTCTGAACTACGTTCAACCAACTTGATCCCTTATGATGGCATGCAAAAAAATAAAAAAGAGAAACATTCACATGACAGTTGAGAAGTTTGAGTTTTTGACACCAAAAGAATATGATCATCCTCAAGTCTAGGAAGGGAAATAATTTTTTTAATTATCCTCCTTTCCCTTACAACAATATACAACCAATTGAAAATGTGTACAATGGTGGAACTTGGAAACATTTTATTTTTTCCTCAATTAACAACTTTGGTTGTGAAGCATTTTGTCATTTTCATTTGTAATGATTTGCTATGCTTGAAAATTGAAGTCTAAGAGAAACAAGCGATGCTCTCACATACATTTATTATTTAGTGTGATAAATAAAGTAGCTCACCCAAGTCCATTTCTTATTTGTATTATAAATTATAAAGCTTTCTCCCAAGTCCATTTCCTATACAGGAAATAATATTGCAAAATGTTGACATATAAATCTTTCAACGTGTTTATATGGTGATGTATAAAGAACATAACAATTCATTCTATACTATGAGGATTATGCTGTGAAAATATTTAAAGACTATTCAAGATAAATGTTTGTATGATAATGTGTCAAGAAGTTAACTACTCATCATCTACTATGAATATTATGTTTTGCAAGTGTTGTGAAGATTATGTATCCTTTGCTTAATTGAGTTGTTGCAATCAAAATATTAAATATACTGGAATATTTTTATGAAATATCTCATGGAATACCATTTGAAAATGTGTTTTTGGCTTTTAGATAAAGAATTCAATGGAACTCTTTGAATTAAAATGAATTGGGATATGTAAGAAAAATGGAGCACTAGGAAATACATTTCTCAAGGATCTTAAATAAGCCTTCTTACCAAATTTGAAAAAGCATGATAAGCCCATGGTTGAAAATTTTGTACTGATCAAAGTGGGTACTAATTCTATATTATATAGATCATAATTCTTCTTTATCTTTAAGATCTTCTAACTTTGGCAATGGTTTCACCAAGCTATGAAGGGCAAATTGTTCTTTATTCAGTTATGCCTATGTGGGTTCATTTGCCTTATCTCCCGTTGCTATTTTGGGTGGATTACCGCTTTCAAAGTATTGGGAATGCTTTGGGTAGATTTATATCCATTGATCCAATAGACATAGAAATATATCAAAGGGGTTTCTTAACAAAGTTTGGTTGACAGTTGGGGAGTGAGCATGGAAACAAGCCATTGATTATAAAAATGTTAGCGTAGAATATTCTGCCTAAAATATTCCTTTAGATAAGTTTACTAGTTGCTAGATTTTTAGGATAATGATTGCTTAATTGTGCAATCTTGCATGGAGTTGCATGCCTATTTTCTAGTTGGCAGTTTCCATTCTAGAAGGCTCATCTCTTGATATATATATTATACTCATTCTTAAGCAATTATCAAGTTAATAATCAGTGCATTTATTTAAAGTTAATCTTTTCTTTTCAATTTGTGCAATTTTGTAATTTGTAACTCTAATTGTATTCTTGAAAATATTGAAGTTGTTTAGCATCAACTAATAAAGTTGTTTAGCATCAATCAATAAATATTCAAGACAAACTATGAAGGACAACAATGAGCAATGCTAGGGCTAACCAATTAATAAGTATACATGTGAATAAGTCAAGTATACATGTGAATAAGTGAAGCACAAGTACTCAAATACATGTAAGCCTTAAAGTATAGACATGAATACATACAATACACAAATTAATACAAAGTATATGCATGAATAAAAGGTATACACATGAAAACACATAAGTTGCAAAGTATACATTGGAATACATGTAAGTCACAAAGTATACACATAAGTTGTAAAGTATACACTTGAATACACGTAACTCATATCTATTGAACCGTGGATTTATAATGCAAATATGGACACCATCGATAAAAAAGATTTGTATTAACCAAATAGCCATGTAGGCATACATCAATATATGTTGATATAAGTATAAAATATATACAAAATAGCCATATAGGCTTATGAGAATGCCATATAGGCATACACATTTGTCAAATATATGCAATACAAAATATGTACAAAAATGTCATATAGGCATGAAACAAAGGGATCTAGAATCAAGATTCATTGCTCTCCATGCTCTCGAAATAAACTCTTGCCCTTTGCTTGTTGATTGGATGGCGATAAGTCTATCACTCTTTTATTTTGAGGTCGAGGAGTGCTCTTGGTGCTCCTCCTATGGTTTAGTTCCTGGTCAAGCTTTATCTGTTACAATAACAAGTAAAGACTTAATATATATAAATTACATTATAAAAAATGATATATTTAACAAAATAATCACTTACTTCCACTAGATGGTCACTCACCTCGAGGGAAATATTTGCATGCCCATGCTGTGGTGTGTTGAAGCCCTATAGAAACCATCCAAAGAGAAATTAAAATATAAATCTGATTAGTTAAAAAATGGACATAGAACATCACTTTTCTCCAACTAACATTCAAGGATGTCCTAGGAGTCTTAATTGGATTGACTATCAACCTTGCAAGGTGAGTCAATTCTCAACAAGGAAGACCTAGGAAGGGGTTATTTAAGCTTTTTAGGGGTTCACCACCAAGCAAATGCTTAGAAAAGACAATTTAACATTCAACCCACAAAACCTAGTAATGCGAGCCAAATAATGAGTGCAAATGATGAAATTAAGCTGCACCAAGTTAGGGTATGTGTACCTGGGAAGTCTCAAAATGTAAGGATTCCAAAAAATGCAAAGAAGCTATCAAAATAGGCTATGGAGGACAAAGACGCCCTTACTATTGCCTTAGTCCCATTTCTATTTTTTAGGGTAGATGCTGAATCTTCAGATGCCAGAACCGGATCTGAAAGAATTTTTGTAAAATACCACTTGGAGGACTAAGAAGCCCTTACTATCGTCTTAGTCTTGATTTGAATTTCTAAAATCTTTGAAAGTGGTCTTGAGGCCCTTAGGGTTTGCACTTCCTTATTCTTTGATCTCGAGTTCTGAAACTTCCAGATTTTGCCTGTAGGTGAGTTTTCATGAAGATTACAACTTTGTAATGCAACTTTGTAACTTTGAAATTTTGCACTTCAAATGATTTTCAAGTCTTCAACCTAAATATGCAATCACAAACATGCAAGAGGAGAAAAACTTGTTGATTTTTAGTGAATGGGGGTTTGCCTTGGTCAAACCTCTTGTAGGTAATTAAACCAAATGATGAAATGAATGAAATGAAGCATGGAATACAAAATATGTAAATGATATCACCTTGGGTGATGTCTTGTGAAGAAAATTTGCAATCTACCATGTAGTGGCCATGAAGAATGTAGATCTTGGATCCTTGGATATGATGTGAACAATGGTTGCAAATAGATCTTCAATGCTACATCCACAATCTTAGCTCAACAACATGAATGGATGCAGTAAACCCTTGACATGATGCTTGAATCTAGATGATGGCTCCAAATGCTTGATGAATTACTCTTGAATGCTCTTGTGAACTCAATTATGCTATGATGAATGCTCTAACAAAAGTGTTGATTGAAAATGAATGAAGGAACCTTGTATTTATACTTATTCATGCTTAATATCCTAAAATTACACCACAACAAGCTGAAATATGAATCCATTAATTAAAGGAGGCTAAATCCCACCAAAATTTGAAATTAAATCTTGAAAATACCTTAAGGGGGACTAAGATGCTCTAGGTGGCGTCTTAGTCCCGAGGCATGAAAATTGGGGTACAAACTCCAAAAAGGGACCTATTTAGGTGCTTTAAAAGTCAGGGTCCCAAGACCTTTAGGGGACAAAGACGCCCTAGGTGGCATCTTAGTCCCAACCCAAAAATCAGGGACACTTAGATAAAATCATTAAATTATCATTTATCCATTGGAGAATGTCGGGATTAGCCAAAAAAAGATGTAATTCATTGAGCTTCTAGATGAAAAATAGGACCAATTAAGACATAAATAGGGATAAATAAAGCAAGGTGGGCCCAAACAAGTATGAAAATGCAAGGGTATGCATTTTATTACACTATAGAATCGATAATGGTTTGACTTTTCACTAACTAACAGCTATAATAACAAATATAAATTGAAATTTAGTAATTTGCCTCATACCTCCGTGAGAGGCATCGAGGAGTCTATAGTAGAAGAAACACCAAGCTCCATTGCCCTATGAACATGTGGAGGTGTATCCGCTTCCAACATCTAAAAATAAAACAACAAATTATTCAATCACAGAAACTACAATAGTGATGCATGTAATGGCTTATAATGTATAAGATAATGAACAAAATTTTGAGTACTTATTGAACTATATATTTCTGACTATCATGCTTACTATTTTCCCTATCCATAGCTTGTTCAAAAGCACTTGTTTTAGGCTTTTATCCATAGCAACAAGGCAGTGAGCTGTTTGATAAAATGCTTTGGTAGACATGTACAAAAACTGTGGTAGCATAGAGAAGGCAATGAATTGTTTGAAAAAATGCCTCAAAGAAATGTGGTCTCATGGTGATGGAATGCCATTACAAAAAAAATGTGTCATGGTATTCCATCACCATGAGACTGAATTTCTTTGAGGCATTTTTCAAACAACTCATTTCCTTCTCTATGGTAGTATGCAGGGATGGGGTGGATGGTATAGTGTGCTCTTGGTTATGAGATGGAGGGTGATCATGACATGAAGAGGGAGGGGTGGGGATATGAACAAGTGGAATAAAAGGTGGAAGGTTCCATGGATTGGTAAATTGAGGATGAGGATGAGGACCTTGAAAAGAATTTGGAAGGGAATTTTGGCTAAAGGCTTGGTTTCTATTCTTCAAGCAGTGAGTTGTTTGAAAAATGCCTCAAAGAAATGTGGTCTCATGGTGATGGAATGGAATTCCATCACCATGAGACCACATTTCTTCGAGGCATTTTTTCAAACTACTCATTGCCTTGTCCATGCCATTGCTTACTATTATACTTTGATAGATTTTTTCCAAGCATCCATAGTTTGTTGGAAAGAACTTATTTTAGGATTTTATTTATAGTAGCAAGGAAGTGAGTAGTTTGATAAAATTCTTTGGTAGACATGTATGGAAAATGTGGTAGCATAGAAAAGGTGGTGAGCTATTTGAAAATATGCCTCAAAGAAATGTGGTCTCATGGTGATGGAATGGAATTCCATCACCATGAGACCACATTTCTTCGAGGAATTTTTTCAAACTACTCATTGCCTTGTCCATGCCATTGCTTACTATTATACTTTGATAGATTTTTTCCAAGCATCCATAGTTTGTTGGAAAGCATCTAATTTAGGATTTTAGCCATAGTAGCAAGGAAGTGAGTAGAAATTGGTTAAATGCTTTGGTAGACATGTATGGAAAATGTGGTAGCATAGAAAAGGCGGTGAGCTGTTTGAAAAAATGCCTCAAGGAAATGTGGTCTCATGGTGATGGAATAGAATTCCATCACCATGAGACCACATTTCTTCAAGGAATTTTTTAAAACTACTCACTGCCTTGTCTATGCTATTGCTTACTATTATACTTTGATGGATTTTTTCCAAGCATCTATAGTTTGTTGGAAAGCACCTATTTTAGGATTTTAGCCATAGTAACAAGGAAGTGAGTAGATTGATTAAATGCTTTGGTCTAGACATGTATGGAAAATGTGGTAGCATAGAAAAGGTGGTGAGTTGTTTGAAAAAATGCCTCTAGGAAATGTGGTCTCATGGTGATGGAATGTCACCATGAGACCACATTTCTTTGAGGCATTTTTTAAAACTACTCACTGCCTTGTCTATTCTATTGCTTACTATTATGCTTTAATAGATTTTTTCCAAGCATCCATAGTTTGTTTGAAAACACCTATTTTAGGCTTTTAGCCATAGCAACAAGGAAGTGAGTAGATTGATAAAATGCTTTGGTAGACATGTATGTAAAATGTGGTAGCATAGAAAAGGTGGTGAGTTGTTTCAAAAAATGCCTCAAAGAAATGTGGTCTCATGGTGATGGAATGAAATTCCATCACCATGAGACCAAATTTCTTCAAGGAATATTTTCAAACTACTCACTACCTTGTCTATGCTATTGCTTACTATTATGCTTTGATAGATTTTTTTCCAAGAATCCATAGTTTGTTGGAAAACACTTTTTTTTAGGCTTTTAGCCATAGCAACAAGGAAGTGAATTGTTTGATAAAATGCTTTGGTAGACATGTATGGAAAATGTGGTAGTATAGAAAAGGCAGTGAGCTGTTTGAAAAAGTGCCTCAAAGAAATTGGGTCTCATGGTAATTGACATCACCATGAGACCACATTTCTTTGAGGAATTTTTTCAAACAAATCATTGCCTTGTCTATGCTATTGCTTACTATTATTATTTCAATTATTTCTTCCAAGCATCCATAACATAGACAAGGCAGTGAATTATTTGAAAAAATCCCTCAGTAAAAAGTGGTCTCATGGAATGCCATGACAAGCAAATGCAATTGGTAGCTACTCCTAGTTATTACTTATGCTATGTGAAGTAATTGCATCATTGCTTATGTTGACTTTCTAAACAATTATATTGTAGTTGAAATTTTGTCATCTATCAACATCTAGTTATTAATTATGCAATGTGAAGTAATTCTTTGAGTTTGAAAGATGTGCAATGCAATGTAATCAATGATATGAATATAAACTACACAAATCTATTAAGTACAATTCATTAGTTAAACTCTTTATTCTATTACCTGCGTGAAGGTTTGTACAACTCCACTGACACTGAGAGGTGTTCCCACGAAACCTCCAATATTAGCCTATTCAACATCCAAAATAAAATATTAGAATACCATTCATATAACAATGCTATTCACATGTAATAAATTTATAATTGTTTACTAGTTACATACCTTAGCGGTAGATGTTGTGGAGTAATAAACATGTGGAGAGCTGGTGTATCCAGTATCAACACTGTGACCCTAAAATTTTATTACAATCATAAAACTAAATTAGTTAATCTTGCATTTCAAAAATGAAATTTAATAAACTAAATTTAATGAACATGCTAACATTTACCTGAGTATCGATGCCAAAATCCTCATTCAAAATGTCACTTGCCCTCACCATCTCTATAGTTGTAGACGTATCCTACATAGTAGCCTCCTGAGTGTCTGTGGGGTCATATGCACAAGTCGCTCCACAAACTTGACATGAATGGGGTGGAAGCCTACCACTCAAAGACTCCCCTAGATGGCATTGTACTATAGGGCTGGCATGTTGGATGATACTCTAGGTCAAAAAGCTGATAGACTGCAAAGTGTCTACCTCAACACTCTCCTTCGTGATAGAAGGGATAATGACGTGCTCATGAGCTAATCTAGTGAGAGCTCATCTTGCTTGTTGCTGAGGATCCAGTCGTGCACTAGGTCTATCTTGTGCCAACCCCCCACCTCTCCCCTGAAAGTCCCTCATTTCAAAATAATTGAGGATTTGTTGAGGATGAACTCACAGTAGAGTTTCCTCAAGAAATATTGGGGGACTTCACAATTGTTGCATGGTGGATAGTAAACAACAATATACCGCCTAGCCCAAAAATAGTTCCTAATCCCTTGGTGGTGGCACCAATGGATAAGAAACCCCTTGGCATTAAGGTCAAGATATTGATTTGTGCGTGGGTCAGTGAATAATGAGCACAAATCATATTTTGTAAATTTTTCATCTTTTACTTCTTTATATGATAATTTATTTGTGTAAAAATTCCTAGCTGCCTGCCTCCTATCTGCCCAACCACTTAATTATTTTTTGATTGCATCTACATGTTTTAACATTTCTTTAAGTGAACTGGCAAGTGTTCTTCTTTCCATGGTTGAACTTACTAGATTGCTCAACCTTGTGATTAACTCTCTATTTTTTCTTGTTTTCAATTACCCCCATTAAATTTTGTTGAGTGCCAGGAGGATGTTGAGGAATTGGTGGAGGAGATTTTTGTTGAGGTTGTTGAGGATTTTGTCCATGTTATTGTTGCTCTGGCTATTGAGGATTTTCAGGAGGGTTTTCAAGTTCATTGACATTTCCTACAAATTAAACAAATGAATATAAAAAACAACATATAACTACCAATTTAACAACAAATTCACAACAAAAAATAAACAATCCTTACTTGTTTGACCTCTCGTCGACGTGGCACAATCTTGGCGAAAAAATAGCAATAAATTGATGAAGAAAATGCAAGATAACCTCCTAGAACGTGAGCGCACAAGAGTAGGGTTTTTGGTTGCGGGCAGCAAAAAAAAGAGTCACAAAACAAATGAATTCGTTTGCTTTTTTGTTTTGTTTTAATTCCCTATAACACGAGCGTGTTATAGGCTTGATGTGATTGAACTTTTGGCTCGGTCACACCAAGCCATAATGCGAGTGCATTATAACGTGCTCATGTTATAACACTCTCACGTTATAGCCTATTAAATGATTTATAAAATTTTGGCCACTTTTTGGCCCCCCATCTTTTTGCATCCGCCTACCATGTATTGATGATATTTTCAATCAAATGCATGGAACAATTGTATTCTTAAAGATCAATTTATGATTTGGATATCATCGGTTATGGTTGAAGGATGAAGACATTCATAAAATAGCCTTCAAAAAAGGTATGGACACTACGAATTCACAGTCTTACCTTTTGGAATGACAAATGCCCCTACAACATTCACGAACTTGATGAAAAGTGTTTACATAGATTGCTTGGATAGATTTGTTCTGGTATTTTTAGATGAAATTATTATATATTCTAAGAATGAGGAAGAACATTTTCAACACTTGCAGTTTGTTCTACAATGTTTGAGGGAACACAAATTGTATGGGAAGCTCTCTAAATTTATATTCTTTTAGAAATAATTACAATATTTGGGTCATGTAATTTCAAAAAAAGGAATTACAGTAGATCTGTCAAAGGTCAAAGCCATTCTTGAATGGCCAACATCAAAAAATGTGAATGAAGTGTGTAGTTTTATGGGGTAAAGTAGGATACTATAGAAATTTTGGGTCAATTTTTTCTAAGATTGCCCACCTTATTACTTCTCTGCAAAGAAAAGGAAAATGTTTTGATTGGTAGAAAAATGCGAAGAGGCATTCGATCAACTAAAGAGAATTTGACTACGACTCCAATATTAAAAGTTCCTTATCTCGAAGGCTAGTTTGTAGTAATCACTGATGCTTCAGGGGAAGGATTAGGTGGAATGCTCATGCAAGAAGGGTGAGTTATAGCCTATGAGTTTAGAAAGTTAAAGACATATGAGTAAAATTATGCTCCTCATGATCTTAAATTGGTGGAAATTATTCATGCTTTGCAAATGTGGCAACATTATTTATTAGGAAAGATTTTTGAGCTTAGTTTAGATCATTAGGGTCTTAAGTACTTATTCTCCCAACCACATCTCAATGCTTGACAAAGAAAATGGTTGGAGTTGATATCCGACTGTGAATTTGAGATAAGTTATATTAATGTCAAGAAAAATCAAGTTGCGAATGCCTTAAGTTGGAGGAGACACATTTTCTCAATGGTCTCTATTCACCAGATTTTAAAGACCACGCATTACAAAAGTCTATGAGAGATGAGTATTATGAGAAAGTTAAGCAAGCTCTCTCCATCAATCCTTAAGATTCGAGGTATGATGGGTTTATTTTGACCTAGATGGATTTTTAAGGTTCAAGGGAAGAATTTATGTTCCAAATTCTAAGGAGTTAAGAAATCTTGTGTGGAAAGAGGTTCATTTTGCACCATATTCAAGACACCCGAGAGTGACAAAAATCCTAATTGATCTAAACATTTATAGAAGGAATGAAGAGTGATTGTGCAAGATTTGTAGCATGATGTCTAGAATTCCAGAGGGTAAGAGTTGAACATCATCACCTAGCAGGACTTCTATATCCTCATGAAATTCCAGAGTGGAAGTGGCAAATCATTAGTATAGATTTTGTGCAAGGTCTTCCCATGTCTTGAAATGGGCATAATGTTGTTTTAGTAGTGGTGGATAGACTCACCATGGTAGCTCATTTTATACCTATAAATCTAATGGATGGAGCACCATTAATAACTCGTTTAAGTTTGTTTAGGAAGTGTTTAGATTGCATGAATTTCTTGAGAAGATCATCTCAGATAGAGATGTGTGCATGACATCAAGGTTTTGGAAAACCTTATTTACTTCATTTGAAACTTAACTCAACATAAGCTTAGCTTATCACCCTAAGACGAATGGTCAAAAAAGGGGCAAACTAAGTTCTTGAAGATTTGTTGAGGATGTATTGCATGGATTAACAATACAAGTGGGAAGACTATCTATCACTTGTGAAATTTGCATATAATAACTCCTATCATTCCATGATAAAGATGGCTCCATTTGAAGTATTATACAGAAGAAAGTGTCAAAATCCTATAAGCTGGGATAAGATAGAAGAAAGGATTAGCCTTGGATCAAAAATGTTATTAGAAATGGAAGAGAAGATCAAGTTGATCAAGAAAATATTGGTGGAAGAAAATGATAGAAAAAAAGTTATGTTGATACTAAATGTACACCAAGACAATTCTCAGCAGGAGAAAAAAATATTTTGAGGGTCAAACCTTAGAAGAGTTCCATAAAGTTTGGGAAGTCATCCAAACTATCCTCTAGATTTTTGGGTCCCTTCGAAGTTATCAAAGTGATTAACCCAGTTGCCTACATAATTCTTTGCCTCTAGCTCTTGCCTGGATGCATAATGTGTTTCATGTTTTATATCTTAAGAAGTATATAATAGATATTAATTATATACTTGACTGGAATGCACTATAGTTATAGGATCTAGGAGTGGTAATGATCGAGCCTCTCAAGGTGTTCAAAATACACAAGCTTCGCTAGTGTAACAAAGAGGTTACTCAGTGTAAGGTCCAGTAGGAACAATATGCAGAGGATAGTGAGCTACTTGGGATGATTACAATGAATTTTATCAAAATTTTCCTCATTTATTTACTGCTTTTTAATAGCTAAAGAAAACTTGTTCTATGATCTTATTATGACACATTAAATCATTAGGGACGATGATCCTTATTGGGGGATATATGTTACAACCCAAATTTAATTTACAAATTACTTGCAACTTTTTTGTTAAAAACATGTTTTTGACATTAGTGCATGATTATGTCATTTGATATTTTGATGAAATTATAATGCAATGCAATGTGTTTCTATTTTAATGATTATTATTATTTAATCAAGATTATGATGTCGTGACTAATAATGGAATAACTACATTGTTATTGGCTAAGTTGAATGTAGGATCAAATTCTCACCCTGCCAAAGGGAGAGGTAGAGTATCACCTGAGAGAGGAGTATAGACATGGGAAAATAAACTGGTTAACACCAATGTGTCAAACGCACACACTCAAGTAGGTTTATGTATCCAATTTGGATAAATAACCCCATTTTGTCATTGAGTTATTTAGTGTTTTTGGCTAAGTTTGGTCAAGTCATAAGATTAGGTTAAACCTTATGATATTTGTCAAGTAGTCTTTCAAAATTAAAAGATGTTATGTGGTATCATCATCACTTTTATGATTGATCAATTTATATATAAAGTTTATTTGATTATTATCTAAATAAATTAAAAAAAAGATATATATAAATATAAATACGATATATGAATAGATATATAGTTAATAATATATATAAATATCATAATATATATGATATTTTATGGCATAAATTGCAATGGCCTATGGAAAGAGCCATGGGATTTTTGGAGGTAATTTGACATGCTAATGAATATATGTATTGGAAAGTAAATAAGTTTCAAACTATTTATTGACTAAAGTATGTGTGCAAACCTATTTAAACCCATCTATAGGCTTTATTCCTGCCTAAATAATACACTTTTAATGCCTTTGATGAAGGCATAGTGGAGGTCATAAGTAACTGTTTGATCGAGCCATTAAGAGGCAATTGCTTCTATTTTTAGTATGGATGTGAATGAGAACAAAAGGAGAGGCGAAACATGTTTGAGGGATTATTATTTTTGATAGAGAGAAGGCAGATTTATCATGTTTATCTGCGATAGAGAGAACAAAGGTGGTAGTTATGAAGGAAGGGGCCGCAGGCTATAGAGAAGGATAGTAGATTATTACTGTTGCATTCTTATTATTGTCAGGGAGAACAACGAGAAGAAGAGGGAGGGAGTGCTTGTAAACTGTGTAAACAAATAGTTTTGTTTCAAAATTTATGCATCATATGTACAGGCAATGCTTTATAATTTTGAGCCTAGAGATTACATGTCACTATTAATATTGAATATTGAAGGAAAAATCATGAGGACCTTGGTCTTGGAATAATAGATAGTTGTTAGTTGTGTTTTATTTTCTAAAGAACAATAGAGATTTTCAACAGTGGATAGCTATGGATAATTGGAGGAGCTGAGCATTTAGAACTCAGAAGTGTAGAAGTAAAGTAACAGTTTAGGAATGTTTTTATATTTTAATTTTCTCTTTAAATTTTGATAGTTACTAAATTGGAGTTTCAGATTTGAAAAGTATAAAAGTATTTAAATATATTGAAACATTGAAATAGTGAAAGAATAGTCTATTTTTTATAGACCTGTGCATAAATTTATTTAATTTCTCATTTAGAATTGTATATGACAACATAGAAGAAATAAGTTATCTTGCTAGAATAAGTTGAATAAATTATATATATATATATATATATATATATATATATGACAACATAGAAGAAATAAGTTATCCTGCTAGAATAAGTTGAATATATATAAGTATATATACTATTTATATATGTATATATATATATATATATAGTATATATATACATATATATATATATATACATATATAAATAGTAGTATATATATACATATATAATATATATACATATATAAATAGTAGTATATATATACATATATAATAGTATATGTATTATATATATACATATATAATAGTATATTTATATGTATATATATACCTATATATATATATAAAGAGTGTGCAAAGAATATTCTGATAAGCTTGAAGCTTATTCTGTTATGTTGATAAAAGAAATTAGATTTATATTCAAAGTTGTTGAAAGATTATAAATATCGTAAAAATGTGCTTATTAAATATATAATTAGAAAGTAATTTGGCAATATATGTTGTATATTTATCAATATTATTAAATATGTTCTTGTACAAATAACTAAGAGGAAAACATAGAGAAATCAAAATAATTTGAAGAAGAAGTTATTTTCTTATTGGTGAATAATAATTTTATTTTACTTAGGTTTTAAGTTGAGAAGAACTTAGGAGAAAGACAAGTGTCTTGAGTCGGTGTAATTGTTTGAAAACACTATAACTTACAAATGAAATTTAAAAAGTATTATGCATGAGAATATGAGAGTATTTCACTCTTAGAAATAAATGCAAAAACTTATGAACAAGTAGCAGTAGCCAAGTTTCGCGATGTTGTGAGTACGCAACACAGGTGTTTATTAACAGGAAAATGTTTCCACGGCTTTCGTCATTTATTGACCATAGAGAGTTATACATTATTGATCTTAAATTCTAATGATAAGTTAGACAAATAGTCAAACCAGTCAACCATGTGTTAAAGCTTAGGCGAAATGCCATTTCCAAGTCAAATTAGAGGTGTGTGAACTCACAATTACATTTTTTATGGAAGTGTTTGTTTTATATCAAAATTTTGGCCAAA
The DNA here is from genome assembly GCA_007258455.2 of Sequoia sempervirens. Classification (NCBI taxonomy): domain Eukaryota; kingdom Viridiplantae; phylum Streptophyta; class Pinopsida; order Cupressales; family Cupressaceae; genus Sequoia; species Sequoia sempervirens. The sequence continues at coordinate 335,205,571 of VDFB02271358.1, read as the reverse complement.
GTAATGCAAAAGTCTCTGCTTGCATTAGTCAATTCATAGTGTTCCAGATTACATATCTAGTTAGATTGGTCATACTTAGAATTTTTCTAAAAGTTGTATGGTCGGTTGGTTATGTAGGGCACGCCCCTAGGACTCATATGGCATTTATTTGTTGGTTCCTTTGTCTATACTCTTCTTGAAGGGTAGGGCTATTTCTAGTTGAAAGGTGTGTGGGGGACCATCGGTCTGTGGTTGGAGGTAAAACACTCATGTGATGCTCTCCCTCTTGCAGATGACAACACCAGGGCTTGTGAGATAGAAGTAGATTTCCAGATTTGAGAAACTTTATATCACTTATTGTGTATTGTAAACTTGTATACTTGAAATGCATTTCACGTATGAATTGTAAATGAAAAAATTATTGTATTACAAATTCCAAAGTTATAGTATTTTTATTTATTGATCATGTTCAACAAATGTTATATGAAAATAAAAAAATTACTATCCATTTTTAGCATGTGATTATTTACTTCTATTGTAATTCATAAAGTATTTACTGTGTAGAAAGTTGAGTATGTTACAAATATACACACCTAAATTTGACTATATTCTAACATCACCCAATTCATCCTACATTTATTTTCTTCTAGCATTAATCAAATAAAATCAATTATTTAATATACATTTCCAATTATCTTTCTAACATTAATTAAATATTTTTTTATAATTTAATTAATTAATTAATTATTGCAACACTTTCCTTTAGTTTGGCCTTAAATAAATAAATAAATAAAGTTCATCCTTCATCTCTCAATCTTCCAAAAATTAAATAAATATAAATTGTTTAATTTTTAAATTCTCCCTCAAACCATTAGTCGGCTAAAATCAATTAGTTATCTAATAAATCATTTTCACAATCTTAACCATCATTAGCCAAGTCAAACTTGTAAATGACTTAAGGTTGCACATGACTCCATGCATTTACATGGCCCAATGCTTCACAAGTCTCCATAAAATCCTCTCATTGAATCTTGTCCATCCCATTAATCTAGAAAATCCTAGCCCTTCACAAGTCTTAAAAATAACACTTTTTGGATTTCCAAAAACATACTTTTTGATCCTCACTATCCATCTTCTCCAAGAAAATCTTAGCCATCCAAATCTTTTGGATCATGGACCTCTTTATGTGCACCAATTATAAATTGCCACTTGGAGGCTTCTCATGTATCCAATACTTTCAATCAACCTCCTGCATTGATGATCTCCTAGATCAATCTCAACTCTTGATCCTCCATCCTTCAAGTTTATAAATAACTATCATATGTATGAATCATTATCCAAAACTCTTGAAATGCGATGTTATACTCTTAGTTTGAACACCAACATTATTTGTCAATCACATATCTACCTTGAGTACAACCACTTTTTAGAGCAACAAGTGACTTTTCATTTTTTAATATTTTACACATAATCTCTTGACTTAATTGTAAATTTATGATTAAATATAAAATAACATTTAAATTAATAAGTTAGATTCCAACTACATTGCAAGTAACAAGCTAAAAACTTAAAAACAAGACGAGACCAAGCTCATGTTTGGTATGGGCGCTGTTCATGTTTGGTATCAATGTTAAAATTTATTTTAAAGTAATTAAGCCACCTTAAAAAACATAGATCCCTGGCTTAGACCAGTCTCTACTTAAAGATCAAGCGGTTCAACCAGATTTTGGCAACTGAATTATTATAGTTCACCAGCCTAAAGATCAAACTGTTCAACCAGATTTTTGCAAGTGAACTACCATAGACGACCAGGCTAAAGATCAAACGGTTCAACTAGATTTTGGCAACTGAACTATCATAGACCAGATCAAACAGTTCAACCAGATTCTTGCAAGTGAACTATCATAGACCACCAGGCTAAAGATCAAACGGTTCAACCAGAATTTGGCAACTGAATTATAATGGGCCATAATATGTTTGTGTGGTCTTTGGTCATACATCAATATTAGATTTTATTGGCGCATAAAAACCACCATGTTCATTTCAATTCGTTCGTGAATTGTACTGCCTAAAACTCTTCATAATCATGGTCAAGCCTGGTTATCCTTTCGATAAAGCACTGTCAACTTTTTCCGAGGTTCTCCCGAAATTTTTATTTCAATCATAAAATCCAAAATAAAGATGCACACCCATCATAAATTTGGCCACAATTACACAGCCATGCACATACCAATTCACTCTTTAAGCATTGCTTACATACAATCTTTAATTCAATCAGATATTGAAAGAAAACATTATTTCTTCTGCAGAAAAGCAATCTTTACTTCAATCAGGTATTGAAAGAAAACATAATGGATTATCATTACTATTACTTCCTCTGCAGAAAATTGTTGAATTGAATGATCTGAGAAAGTTCTCGGAAAAATAAATTGAATCATGGCAATGAATATTAATGAATCCACCTAATTTACAGACATCAAATTGAGGCGCCACATGCTCCTTCAAATCGGGATGAAGGACGTGGGTTGCCTTTATTACTTTCAAATTACAATATAGCGTGTCAGAATTTAACCTGTAACTCCTCAGAGTAGCTAAAAACATATAATGATTGAATGCAGGGTGTCACCTCTCCTGTAATCTCATTTTAGTATTTTCTTGTCCCGGTGGATAAGGACTTAATGCTATGGAAATCGTATTACCTATACATTCCACCAACCAACCAACATCATTGGAATATCAGCCTAAGGAATGGCTGTAAACAGGGGAATTTAACAACAGAGGATTAGACTGATATGGGCTGCAAGGATTTAGTATGATTTTTTCTCTCTGGCACTATTCCTTCATTGCCTGCTAACATCATGTACTTGTCCTTTCTGGTGAAATTTGTGCACTCAAATCCAAGTTTATCTGCTAGCTTTTTCTGAAGATGATTGGCTACTTGGAAACTTGATTTGCCTCCTGAAAATGTCAGCTCCTTGGGCAGCTTCTCCATGAATTCGACATCATAGCAAGGAGAAGGATTCATTAAGAAGAATATAGGATCAAAGCACTTAAATCCCCGGGCCGTTGTTCCATAGAACATACTCACGTTTGCATTCATGGCCACAGGAACAATGTCATCTGCTAATTCTGCAAACAGACAACTAAAACGAAGTAAATAAGGCTCCCTGCATGTCGTCCCCTCTGGACAGACAACCAGGTCTCCTTCTTTCAAGAGATGTTGCATGGTGGGTCCATCATATTTTCTGTTTCTTGTTAAGCGGACTGTCTTGATGGGAGCCAGGATTTCAGACATTCTGCTAAGGCTGTAGGTGACTGCAGTAACAGGTCGTCCCAGGGCTGATGTGAGAAATATGGGATCTAGAAGAGTTCTGTGAGGACAAACATACAACACCCCACCGCTATTCTCTGTCTGGACGGGAGGTGAACCTCTTACTCGGATTCTTACACCCACGAAAGCTCCCACAGGGACTGCAAGGTGGTAAGGCAGGCATAGCCCTACCAACATCCTGGTTATGGCCAAAAATATACCTAGTGGATACCACAGAAAAATCGCTATGGAAATCAATGGCGTGGGTCGAACAGCTAATCGGCCATCGTGGAAAATCAATGGCTTTACGTACTGCTCCCTTGGTACAGCATCCAAAGTTTTGTCCGAGGGCACAACATACGCTTCCTGTATCAAACAAAACATAGCAACCTGTTATGTTATAGCAAGTGTTAAACTAAATTTCTTGTAAAATATATTGAAGACAACAAGTCTTCCTGTAAAGGGTACCTATAAGCTATGTGAAAAAGAGTGTGGGATGATTATGAAGGTGGAATTTATCTCTATCAATGACTGCTATCACATCATCAACCATACCACAAGGCATCTGCCATATACCAACGAGAGAATGTATACAGTCTACTATAATATGACTAAAAAGTGGCTCTCCTCTGAAAATGACAATCATTGAGATTGGGTGGTACATAATGGTACATGGTACAAGGTATAACTTGAGATAGGACAAACAGAACGTGTAACAACTGTGAAGGAATCCCCAAAAAACCACCAGTAAAACAAAACAAAAGCAAATGTGATGGTTCGTTGGTTAGAATTTTTTTGTTGGTTTGGACAATTCAACTCTGGAATCTCATAGCTGCTTGATGAACATCATTAAAAACTTTCATTTCATGATATACTTGTTCAAACTTTCATTTCATGATATACACAGATCAGAATAGATCATCAGAAGCGGGCCTCCTCCTTACTAACATTAGTACTGATAGAGAAGTAATCTGAGCATAAAATTACCACCACAAGGGAAAAAGAAGAAAAAGGTCACCAAAAAAAGTAGACATTATCTATAAAGACCTCCGCTATAAAGTAATCAAGAAAGAAAGGGGTACCAGATTCTAAAAGGACGTGAAACGGTAAAGCGATGGATGTTAGAGAAGACCTTAAAATAAAAATTCGGTATAACAACCAGCTAAATCTGAACTACAAATATTTCAATTGGAGGATAAGAAAATGAAGATGGGAGGAAATAGTAAAACCAATCAAATCTACATCAATAAAGCTGGTAAAAACAAGAAATAGGCATGACAAAATCTTCTGAACTTCAAGACACTGAAAATTGGCACAAAATGATGTAGCATTAGGAGGCTGCTCAAGGGTAAAAACTATATTACTACATATTACCTTGCATAGAGACATGAAAGGAAAATCAGTGAGGCGATCACCGAGACCAATATCCGGCTTCTTTTCTCCGAAGAAATCCTTGACAGCTCTCTGCTTATTCATTCCAATCAACACCCCTGGTTTGGCCACCAACCCAGTGCAATAACCGGCAAAAACCTGCAGTTCAGTTCCCATAACACACTCCACATCCAGATACTCCTTGAGAAAAGGCTCCACCATAATCCTGGGATTAGCAGTCACAACATATCTCTTCCCACAAGACACAAAAACTTTGTAAGCTTGCGGATGCATGTCTTCGATATAAAACTTGGGCAAAACAGCCCTTCCTACACTGGTGACCTGCGCTACCTTAATTCCTGCCATGGCCACAAAAATCATAACTTGTACGCCAGCCGCCTCAGAGACAAAATAGTACAAAACCCACACGAGAGGCGACACCAAGAGCAGCAGCAAAGCTCTGAGAGGCCCCCCTGCTTCAAACGCCATGAGCATAAAGTAAGGAAATGAAGAACTGGATCTCATCAGAGTCCCATCAAGATCAGATACCACGCTCTGATTTTCCCGGTTCGCTAAATCCCCACATTTGCTCACAGGAAGAAACTTCCTCGCCATTCTCCGAGCCTTGAGCCATGATGTCACGGGCAGCAAATTCCACAGACATTCAAATAACTTCACAAATTCCATAATCTATGGCTACTGTAAGTCCTCTTATTGAAAAAAAACTCAGACAGACCAACCCCTTCAGATGTCACAATTCTGTAACCAAAATCAAAACCATCCAAAAGCAGAAACCAACCTGGTATGAATGTCGCCACACTAGTACTATGTTTTCGATACCTCAGCCCACGCCGCGTGCATTTAAGTAGCAATGCCTTCCATTTTTGAATTTTCTATTTTTATAACCACCTTTCACACCTGTGCGTTCTAGTAACCGATTCGGGATTCCTCCTCCCCCTTTTATTATATCATCTCTACTTTTATTACCCTCTTTCGTATGCCGTCTGTGGCATTAAACGTGTCTTCCAAGGCTGCCCTGCCTGACCACTGGATTTAACCACCTTGGCTTGCTAATTTCTTCTCTACCACACCTAACACAGAGCCCAACACATTTTCAATTACGTCGTCCTATTATATTAAATCCCACCTTTCGTTTCCAATTACGTTAGCCTAAAATCATCTTCCCTCCTCACTGTTGCGTGATTGATTCATATAATCTTTTAATAGCTTTTATGGGTTGCCAAACTCTTGCCTTGTTTTTCTCGCCCTGACAAATTAAGTATACTTTGAATGGCATGTAAGCGAAATTAATGTCCTGAGATTTACAGGGTCAAAACATATTCGGTGGCAGTGAAATCGAAGAGTATGGGAAGTCAACCCAGCTCCTCCATTAAAGAATCCATTGTAGGGAGACTTGGAAGCTTTCAACACGCTACTGGGGCGTGGGGATTTATTGCGCATGACAAAACTACAAATGTCGACGCTTCATGGGACACTTATTTCCACATACTATACGACAAATGTCGTTCCACCGGAACACGGATAATACTCTAAATAGACAATCAGCTGAGGAGTTGGTTACCTGTGAATAAATCCTCCACAATGATTGTGCACACGGAAGGATATGATTTTCTAGTTGTTGAATGGATGAGATTAGTACTCCATTTCAATAGCTGAGATTACTATGGAAATATAGATAAGACTATTTAAGTTTACTTTCATTTATGTTTGTGGTCGTCGAGTTTTCAACAAAGTTAGTGGGATTTAGTAATTGTTATCTTTCAATCTTGAGGAAAAGTTAATGGAATTTAGAATATGTATACTTAGTAAATGTTTATGATTAGAAGTATATAATGGAATGTTTGTTTCAAAGTTAGATAAGAATAAAGGATTAAGTCAAATCACAAACATCAAGAAAATGATCATAATCATAAAATAGTTTGAAAGTTGTGAACGTCTTTTTATTCAATTCATTTTTAATTAAAGGAGTAAGACAATCAATATCTATTGTCAATATTGGCATAGTGTGATGGTTTGAATGTTGTGTTGTTGTTCTTGCCACCAAGGTTCAAACCTCATTGGGGTGTTATAGTTGAGTGTTTATGTTAGGGATGAGGTCCTCTATTTGTGACCTCATTGGTTCATAGCTCCGAGTCAAAAGCATTTACCCCTCTTTAAAAAAAATAGACAATCGATATCCATCTTTAAGGTGTTTGCTTGTTCATTGTTTCCATATAGTGTGAGGTGCTATGACTTGTTTTGGTTTGATCATTTGATGTAGAATCAATAGTAGTTATGGAGGAAGGGTTAGGGATGATGGAATCAATACTTTTAGCAAGGTTTTGTTGAGTGGTTTCTAGCAAGGAGATCTAACCTTGTATCTATTCCATCTAGCTAGGAAGTTATAGGGAGTTGGGGTATAAATATTATTTCTTAATTTGAGAGAGGTAAGATATAATGTGTAGGACAATTGGTTTGTCCCTAGAGGTGAGGTTAAATTAATCTCATACGCTATCCTTAGAGAACTAGTCAAGGGAATTGTAATCACATAAGTTGTTGAAAGTACATATGGCTTCATTAAATATGTAAAAAACATATAAGGTTGCAAAGAGATGTTCAAATAATTGTTATGCTTAATTAATCTCTTCACCAAATAGAAGAGTTGGACAAAATGAGTCCATGCATGGGGGAGAATTCTTTCCAATTCAAAAACTTTGACAAAATTTGCCAACCTTCCACATATTGACCAATGGTAACGAGGTCCTAATTTTAAAGAATAATGCAAGGAGTTTGTCTTGTCAATGGACTTTGATAATCTTCACAATAGTAATAACTAAAATCACAAGTGATCTATTTAGATATAAGATAGATTCCTGGGCTTTGGGATCAATGATACCCAATTTGCATTTAGTCTTTGGTTGTATATAGTGAAGTCATGAGGTGGCTCTAAAATCTAAGTTATCATCCCACTTAAACAATTGAAATATTTTGCAAGCATGATGAGCTCTTAATAGCATCAATTGGATCACATCCAACATGAGGAATAATAAACATCCAAACAATATTTAATAATGAAATTATATTTAAAAGTTTTGACATTTGGGTATTGTTAAGAGCATATGATGCAAGAAATGAATTATGATGTTGTTTTTCCCTAACATTTATTTAACATAAAATGACAAATTTATATTAAAAACACTAAATTATTAGTTGTAGATGACCACTTTATCAAAATATATTTGAGGTAGGAATTGAAGATGATCAAATATTGACATAACTTGAATAGAGATGAAGACTTGAGCTTAAGCCACATATATAGACTAATTCTTGATTCAATAAAATTATACATAGAAAATATTCATATAATTACTATTTTAACAAGTTATTATCCAATGATAATAATGAACTAATTCATTTACTTATTATTTTCTTTTTCTTTAAATAATTATTCTTATTTAAAATTAGTGTACTTTATAAAATTGCCTATTTAAAAAGATAAGAATTCATAATTCTAATATATTTTTTCATCTAAATAATAATATATTATAAAATAATTTTTACATAATTATTTTAATCATTTAAAATTATAAAAAAAACTTATTTTTAAAAGATATACTATTTGATGAAAAAATAGATATTAAAAAGAGATTATCCTACAACTTAATTAATAATGCAAGTCTTAATTAAAAAAATTCTATTACGATTTCCTCACTTCGTCGGTAAGTAAGTCTCATGTCACTATTCCTTGAAGACTTTCTTTTTAAAATCATTAAGTAATTTGCTTTGTTGAACCACTAAAAATATATATATATTTTTTAAGCCATTAACATTTATTAATAATCTTTGTTTTGTCGTCAAATTGATTTATGTTGAGTAATGAATGTATATCCAAACTCAAAAGGAAGATCATTAATAATGATTTAATATAGAAAGGTATTTTTATGAGTTTATTTTATTATTATTTATTTTGTCATATTGTATTTAAAATATAATATTTTAAATTGAGTCTAAAAATGTAAAAGTGGATTCATTTAGATTTGTTTGTCTAAAATATAATTGAATAGTGTGAATATAACATGTTTTTATATTATAATAGTTGGTAATTAAGAATAGTCTTGATTGAATCTACATACATTCAATAAAATTTGATTCAATCTACAAAATTCTTTATTTCTATTAGTCAAATTAAACTTTCAAAATTTAAATTTAATTATTGGTTCAAGATGATCTATTTCCTATTAGTTGTTACTTGCCAACTTGAGCCTAAATGTGTGATTTGCACACTAAGATATTGTATGATATAAATCCCTCCAAAGATAAAGTAATTTCATTTCATAAATTTAAAGTTCCAAGAATTTTACACATAAACTCGTACACTTAAATATATCATGATAGTTTCTAAAAAAAATTAGCAAAAAAACCTAATTATGACATCTCACAATTTTTGTTTAATAATCTCATCCACAAAAATTGCCTTTAAGAATTTGAATACTAGTTAACAACAAAATTTAACTTATACCATATTTGTAAGCAATGATCAATGAATCTTCTTCTAGAAGTTTTTTTATGAAATTAATTTACTTTATTCAATGTTATATTATAAAGAGATTGACACCCTTAAATGCAACTCATAATTATTACCTTATAATGTTCATAGTGTAATATTTTATAGTGAAATTGGAATATTAGATCATATGATATTATAATGTATTATAGCAATATATTCACTAATTTCCCTACTACAGATCCAAAGAAGCTTCACTTACCTATGTGCATGTACATGTTAAAAAATTTCCATAATTAACCCCTCAAATTAATGTTCACTATAAGGTGTAGATTCCTATTACAAATAATTATAACCTTTAAAAACTCATGATTTATTCTTAAAGTTGAGCTATTCATAATTAGATTTTCTTATCTATTAATATCCCAATTGTTATAACAATTTTCCATTGCAAATTAATACTTTTGATTGCAAGGGTTAGAGTTAAATAAAAGACCTTATTATTTTGATCATTCTTCAACTATAACAAAGTTTAACTTAAGCTATGGTAACTTAGTCATGTGAAAGATAAACTTTATGTAAGTCAAATATTGAAGTAATTTTAAGCATATAGAGAATAAAACTCTATTAATTGCACTTGATGTTAACAAAAGTATGATCCTATACTTATGAATAAGATGTTAATCAAGATATCTATACATTATTCAGACACTATTTCTTATTGAAATAAAGAGAAATTTGAAATTTTTTCATACATATCATTTTCTTTTAGCTATTATGGGCATGTTTTAGACGATGCTAAATATTTCTTATTTTAGGAGTATATTGTGATATTATTGTTAGTGTATTTTTATTTTCTTACTATATATATTTCCTACATTTTTAATTTATAGATTGCTTAGGTTAATAAAGTGTATTAATGTGAATGGGATGAGTCACGAGCATCTTCCATGGGAGTTACACTTTGTTATTTTTGGTCTTTCCCTATCAATCATATTTGCCACCTCCTTCCTCTCACATGGTCTATATATACTCACTCTCTTAGGTTGTATTTACACATTCGTGTAGCTTCATCATTTTGAGCTCTCATAATGCGAATTTTCTTTTGCATCATTTATATTCCTATCATTGGATACCACCTTATGCTATTTTGAGCTTAGATCATTTGTATTTGCAATTTTATAGTTGCTATAAATTATCCTACTCTAGATCTTATCTTATCATCTATTTTATAACTTCTAACATGATGTTATAACACTATACAACCATCTACTAATTTTTTCTTATTTTTTGTCAAGTACCAATTATTTTAATTTAAAGTCCCTTTTTTATATTTCAACTTGTACTTTGAATATTTTCCAAATATGGGGCCATTTTTTATACTGTGGAGGTTCCAATTTCACGCATTTTGATCTCTAATTGGTATATGAACAATCAATCATTGTAAAATCATGTGTTTTATAATTCATCCGTTCATAATCACCTTGAACAAAAAGAAGTATAATTATTGAAAAGATGGTACCCTGGAACATCTTAGATGGCTTCATCTTGTTAGAGTAATAGGTTGTTTACTTAGTTAATTTAATCATGTTGATTAATTAATTAAGTCACCTTTACTTTATTTCACTTAAGCTAAACTTAGGAATCTTTATTTATGCATTATTAAATTAGTCATGTTGTCTTGTTCATTATGATATTGACACTTGTCACATGCTAATTTAATCCTCTCCCAGGGTTCTCACTTTAGGGCTTTAATCTCCTTTCTTAAGGATTGATCTCTTTATAATTATTCAATCTTCTCTGAAAAATATTCTCGGGTAATGCATTTTTGCTTCATGTTTGTAGAGCACCATTCTTGTGTCTCTTGATCTCCTTTGGTGATAGGTTATTTGATTGCAATTGTTATTGGGATCTATGAGGTTGGATTATCAACTTCTACATGGTATTAGAACTCCAGATTTGCAAGCTTCTTGTTCCTTCTTTGTGAGATCTTGCCTTGAAGCAGTTTTACAGTGCATCTAGGGTCAAATAAGACCTCTCCATTGAATCAAGAGCTACTAGAATAGTCAAGATTGACATTTGTTTTGTCAAAATTGGTTTCCATTTGTCAGATCTGTGAGGGTTTGAAGAAAGGGTTTTTTTGCCAGATCTAAGGGGTCCCTGATTTTTCAGAGCATTTTGAACCCAAATGGACCTCACCATTGTGCTCAGAAGGCCCAAAAACCCCTATTTCCATATATAATTTGTCAATTTTGGAGCAGGTCACCCTGGGGCAAAAACTTTTTCCCTGACCTACTCGCATAAAGAGGTAAAAATTTCGTCAAAAAAATAAAAATATTTTTTTTGAAAAAAAAATGGCAGTTTTTCATTGTAAAATTTTTATTTTTAAAAAGCTTTAATTTTTTTAAAAAAAGTTTTTGAAGAGAAAAATTTGTTTTTTAAAACAAATTGAAAAGGGTACATGGTACTGCATAGTTACATACCTATGCAAGCCTGTGTAGTGTACCTACGTCCTATGGGGAAAACCCATTTTTTTATGATTTAAAAAAAATAAAATCAATGTTTTTAAAAAAAAAATTAATGTTTTTTTTATATATATATTTAAAAAAAATATAAATGTAAATGTTTTTTAATGTTTTTTTTTTTAAAACAATTTTTTTTCAAATAAGCCAAATTGTAAAAATGTGCTGACAGCCATTTGGCCATCAAATTTAGGCTTGCAATTTTCTGCAATGGTCATATGGCCATCAAATTTAATGCAGTAACTGGCCTTTTTCCCCTTTGGAGCTATTTTCTTCTGGAGGCCATGTAACTTTTGCCCACGGTGTCGAAATCAGGCAAACAAGATATCGTCGAAAAGAGGATTCAAAGTACTTTCCAGTGGTGTAGGTATTTTTTGGAGATTTTTTATCAGGTCCTTGTTCTCACCAGTCAAAGTCAGATCTTCTTTTCTAGTGTTGTCTTCAGTATTTTTGGCATAACTTTTGCATACGATGTCGAAAATGGGAAAACGAGATATCGTCGAAAAGTTGTTTCTAAGCTCTTCATAGTGGTACTAGTGGTTTCCAGATTTGGTTTTTTATTTTTTCTAGAAATCCTTCTTCTCATCTGTTGTCCTTTTTGGACCTTATGGGCTCACATTGCATGTATTTATCATCTGTAAATGCACTAAATAAAGTGCCTCAACTTTGTATGTGTAGTATTGGGATTCTTGCACATCACTTTGTTCCTTGTTGTACTCACACTATGATATAAAGTGCCATGGAGGTTGATTTTTTCCTTTGTTTTCCTTCATACCTTTCTCATGTGTATATGTGATTTTTGTTTTCACATCCTTTCTATCTGCTTGTACTTTCATGATTGCACCTTCAGATATTCTTGGTTCCTCTTCATGCACTACTTTTAGGCATTCAGATTCAGTGTACCTGTCTAACTCTCCCTTTTTAGCATTATGAGGGGGTTTTGACTGTTGGTGTTAATGCTTCCTTGGTTTCGCATTGGGTGAACTATGTATACAGTATTTGTTCCTATGTACTAGGCGGATGCAACAGCTAGTTATCCATGCATTTCGGTGAGATGGAGCACTTACCATATGGACACTCATGCATTCCTATCTTTGGAGGTGACCTTCCATTTTCACTTGATCAATTCTTCAGACTATTGGTACTTGTGGCATCTATATCTTCGAGTTCCAGATGTTTTGCCTTGGTTTTCCATCAGATTCAAGTAGTGTCATTGAGGGAACTCATGCAGATTATTATCTTCTTGATCCTGATCATCATTTGTTTCAGAGAGGGTTTTCCTTTCAACATTTCAACAGTCATTCTATGATAGTTTTTGCAGCTTCTTCATGCTTCAATGGTGTTTTCCATGTTCATCCTTTGTTCCTATCTTTTGGGACAATTTCTTCTTGATTGGAGGCTTCTTTGTCCTTCTCTCTTGTTTGGAGGCTTCTTAGTCCTTCACTTGTATTTCTCTCTAAATTGGAGAGGAGTTTTTCCCACGAGGTTTTCTCCTTTTCTCCTATTGTGAGAGATCTTTTACATTTGTACATGGGTACCTCATCTAGCCTTAGTTGTCGGGACCCATCTTTGCTTTCATGCATTCCGTCCTTAGCTTTTTAGCTTCTCCCTAAGTTCATTTTAAAGGGGGTGCTAGAGTAATAGGTTGTTTAATTAGTTAATTTAATCATGTTGATTAATTAAAGTCACCTTTACTTTATTTCACTTAAGCTAAACTTAGGAATCTTTATTTATGAATTATTAAATTAGTCATGTTGTCTTGTTCATTATGATCTTGACACTTGTCACATGCTAATTTAATCCTCTCCTAGGGTTCTCACTTTAGGGCTTTAATCTCCTTTCTTAAAGATTGATCTCTTTGTAATTATTCAATTTTCTTGGGAAAATCTTCTCGGGTAATGCATTTTTGCTTCATGTTTGCAGAGCACCATTCTCGTGTCTCTTGATCTCCTTTGGTGATAGGTTATTTGCTTGTAGGAGTTCATTGGGATCTGTGAGGTTGGATTATCAACTTCTACACGGTATTAGAGCTCTAGATCTGCAAGTTTCTTGTTCCTTCTTTGTGAGATCTTGCCTTGAAGTAGTTTTACAGTGCATCTAGGGTCAAATCAAACCTCTCCATTGAATCCAAGCTACTTGAATAGTCAAGATTGACCTTTGTTTTGTCAAAATTGGTTTCCATTTGTCAGATCTATGAGGGTTTGAAGAAAGGGTTTTTTTGCCAGATCTAGGGGGTGCCTAATTTTTTGGAGCATTTTGAGCCTAAACGAACCTCACCATTGCGCTCAGAAGGCCCAAAAACCCATATTTCCATATATAGTTTGTTAATTTTGGAGCAAGTCACCCCGGGGCAAAAATTTTTTCCCTGACCTACACACATCACGAAGTAAAAAATTTCGTCAAAAAAATAAAAATTATTTTTTTGAAAAAAAAATGGCAGTTTTTCATTGTAAAAATTTAATTTTTGCTTTAATTTTTTTTTAAAAAGTTTTTGAAAAGAAAAATTTGTTTTTTAAAATAAATTGAAAAGGGTACCTAGGTACCTACAAAGGTACTGCATAGGTACGCACTTGAGGCCTGCACAGTTTACCTACGTCCTATGGGGAAAATCCATTTTTTTATGATTTAAAAAAAAAAAAATTAATGTTTTTTTTATATATATGTTTTAAAAAAAATATAAATGTAAATGTTTTTTATTGTTGTTTTAAAACATTTTTTTTTTCAAATAAGCTAAATTGTAAAAATGTGCCGATGGCCATTTGGCCGTCAAATCTAGGCTCACATTTTTCTGTGACGGTCATATGGCCGTCAAATTTAATGCAATAACTAGCTTTTTTCCCCTTTGGAGTTGTTTTCTTCCGAAGGCCATAACTTTTGCCCATGGTGTCAAAATCGGGCAAATGAGATATCATCGGAAAGAGGATTCAGAGTACTTTCTAGTGGTATAGGTATTTTTTGGAGATTTTTTCTGAGGTCCCTGTTCTCACCAGTCAAAGTCAGATCTTCTTTTCTAGTGTTATCTTCAGTATTTTTGGCATAACTTTTGCATACAATGTCGAAAATGGGAAAATGAGATATCGTTGGAATTCTGTTTTTGAGCTCTTCGTAGTGGTGTAGGTGATTTCTAGATTTGATTTTTGGTTTTTTCCAAAAATTCTTCTTCTCAGCTGTTGTCCTTTTTGGACCTTATGGGCTCACATTGCATGTATTTATCATCTGCAAACACATTGAATAAAGTGCCTCAACTTTGTATGTGTAGTATTGGGATTCTTGAACATCACTTTGTGCCTTTTTGTACTCGCACTGTGATATAAAGTTCCATGGGGGTTGATGTTTTCTTTTGTTTTCCTTCATACCTTTCTCATGTGTATGTGACTTTTGTTTTCACATCCTTTCTATCTACTTGTACTTTCATGATTGCACCTTCAGATGTTCTTGGTTCCTCTTCATGCACTAATTTCAGGATTCATATTTAGTGTACCTGTCTACCTCTCCCTTTTCAACATTATGAGGGGGTTTCTACTGTTGGTGTTAATGCTTCCTTGGTTTCGTGTTGGAGTGAGCTATGCATACAATATCTGTTCCTATGTACTAGGCGGATGTAGCGGTTGGTTACCCATGAATTTCGGTTAGATGGAACACTTACCATATGGACACTCATGCATTCCTATTTCTGGAGTCGACCTTCCATTTTCAGTTGATTAGTTCTTCAGTCTATTGGTACTTATGGCATCTGTATCTTCCAGTTCTAGATGTTTTGCCTTGGTTTGCCATCAGATTCGAGTAGTGTCATTGAGGGAACTCATGCAGATTCTTGTCTTCTTGATCCTGATCATCATTTGTTTCAGAGAGGGTTTTTCTTTCAACCTTTTAGTAGTCATTCTACGACAGTTTTTCCAACTTTTTCATGCTTTAGTGGTGTTTTCCATGTTCATCCTTTGTTCCCATCTTTTGGGACAATTTCTTCTTGATTGGAGGCTTCTTCGTCCTCCACTCTTGTTTGGAGGCATCTTAGTCCTTCACTTGTATTTCTCTCTTCCCACGAGGTTTTCTCCTTTTCTCCTGTTGTGAGAGATCTTTTACATTTGTACATGGGTACCTCATCTGGCCTTAGTTGTCGGGACCCATCTTTGCTTTCATGCATTTTGTCCTTAGTTTTTTAGCTTCTCCCTAAGTTGATTTTAAGGGGGGGTGTTAGAGTAATAGGTTGTTTACTTAGTTAATTTAATCATGTTGATTAATTAAGTCACCTTTACTTTATTTCACTTAAGCTAAACTTAGGAATCTTTATTTATAAATTATTAAATTAGTCATGTTGTCTCGTTCATTATGATCTTGACACTTGTCACATGCTAATTTAATCCTCTCCTAGGGTTCTCACTTTAGGGATTTAATATCCTTTCTTAAGGATTGATCTCTTTGTAATTATTCAATCTTCTCGGGAAAATCTTCTCGGGTAATGCATTTTTGCTTCATGTTTGCAAAACACCATTCTTGTGTCTCTTGATCTCCTTTGGTAACAGGTTATTTTCTTGCAAGTGTTCATTGGGATCTATGAGGTTGGATTATCAACTTCTACACATCCCATGCCCCATCTATATATGGAATTGTCCTTAAAATAGGCACACATAATCAAAATATTTCATAAGGAATAAGAAAGGATCATGTCTTAGGATTGCTTGGTTCTACTATTGATGGTGAATTTTTTTGGGAGATCTTAGATATCATCTTAGAGATTGAGTGTCCACACATTCTTTGGACCAAAATTTGGGAGATTTGTGGAGACCCACATTATTCTGCATTCTTAAATGATTCTGCTATGGGCAATCTTATGCCCATTGATGATTATGATAACCTACTACATGATGATGATACATAAGAGAAACTTAATTATTTGGTAGGGCTTGATTTTTGTTATAAATTTTAGGCTTATATTAATTCTCTTACTCTTGCTACAAAGGATTCCATTAATTCTTTGAATTCTATGACTTCTAATCCAAATTTAGATGCTTTATCCTCTTTATTTTTAATTTATTACCCTAAGGCTAAGGACTCACATTTTAGCATTGGTAGATTTAGTGGACTATGCACATGTTCACATGCACTACACATAAGAGGCTCTTTAGGGGACTTCTTCTCTTTGAGGGAATTTCTATATACATGGGTGCATTATCAAGCTGAATTTGTGAAGACCCCTCTTTTCAACCCAATAAGCTATGCTTAAGGGGGTGTTAGTTTAGGTTTCTATTTTCCTGGTATAGTTTTTTCTAATAATTTTAATTAAGATTTGTTAGGTTAATGTTCAAAGTGGGTATTAATGTGAGTGGATTCAATTGTCAACATCTCTCATGGGGATTACACTTTTCTATTTTTGGTGTACTCTTGAACTATTGGTCATATTTTCCACTTCCTTCCTCTCACATAGTCTAAATATACTCACTCTCCTAGCTTGTATTTACACATTCATATAGTTTAATTCAAGATTTTGGATCTCTTAATGCTATTTTTATTTTCAGGAACTTTCATTTCTCTCATTTGATACTAAATTTATAATATTATTTTGATCTTAGTGTAAAATGAAAAATTGCATATCTTTACAATTTTCACATTACGTTTGGGCTCACTTTAGTGTTCATAACCTTTAGAGTTTTTATGTTCATTTGGTTAGTGCCTTGGCCTTTCCTTCCCTTGGTTCCAAGTCATGTATTATATTTTATGTTTCCTCAACTATTTTGTATAAACCATTATCTCTTCCATATTTATTTCATGTTTTTATGGTATGTCAAACTTTCTTATTTTCTCTCTTTTGGAGAAAGGTTTTTTCTTACAAATTTTCCTCCTTTACTCTATTTGTGACAGATATGTTTATAAATGGGTACTTGAGATGACCTTGTAGATAGGACTCATCCTTGCATCCTTGCATCTTTTCATGTTTAATCATTCTCCCTAAGTTTGTGTTGGTGTGAATGGGGTATATTACCTATTTATTTTCATATTAGGTCTTATTCACACTAGTGAATTGAAGTTTACGTAGGGAATTATTAGGGATTTTTCACTTTATGTCTCAATTTATAAAATTACGACACATGCCTACAATGTTATGTTGTCTTATGTCTCACCCTTTCCTATAAACAAGGCTTATCTCATTGTACATATTGTATGTAATGTATCATTGTGTATAGATCCAATCACTTCTTTGACATTGTATTATTTTTATTGATTCTCTCTTGCATGGAATGTTTTTTTGGTTTTAGGTGATCCTTGGCTCCTATGGGGCTCTTCATCCACTCACAATCATGCAAAAAAATTAGTACATACTAATCTAAATAATCATGAAAATTATGAAATATATAAACATAGTAAGAGAATTAGTTAAACTAAAGGGTATGACCATGAACTCATAGTGCTCAAACATGTACTAAAGATTATTTAAAAAAATCCATATTTATTAATTCTTAGATAATGGTACACATACCTCATATCTATTTTTGAGAATATTTTTACCCCTTATTTGATGAGAGATGCATTATATTCTAGGAAAAGGGCACATGTTCTTGAAGGTGGCTTATTAAACATCCTATAACCTATAAAAATACTTAATGTACCATCTTTATATTTTATAAAAGGGCAAGGGTACCCTAAGTAGACATAATTGACTTGATTAAACCTTTTCCTAATAGTTTGCTACATCAAGTCTTAACATCTTGTAGATTTACTACATTCAATTTTTGGGTACTTGTGACGCCAAAACATACCTTGGAACTATGTCTATGAAGAAATATAATTTCATTTTTAGTGGCATACTTTGGAGTTCATTGTGAAACACATATCTATATTTATCAATTATTAGATGATCATTTAGGCTAAGTCCACGTATCTTTATTGATTTCAACTTGAAATAAATATATTGAGAATCATCTTCTTATAACTTCAATTAACTACTATGTATATATAGTTTTAACTTGTTTCCTTTTAATACCTTGTAATTGTTGGAATATGAAGTCAATTTTATTGTTATTTTAGTAGTGACAAATAGTTGACATTGATATTTGGCTAGTGCTTTAGGTATGTGCCTAGTGTGGCTGAAGGCATACTATTCAAACAAAGGTTGAAATAACACAGGGTCCTAGGGGGCTATCATAGAGCCCCTGGATGTCGAATGGCATTCACGCCAAAGGCGTTTCCAATGAAGCTTGAGTTTTTTGGTATTCCCTATGTTTGGTAGTTTTGAAAAATGTTTGATATGTAGTTGCATGAGTCACACTTTCTATATTTGGAAAATTTTGTTCGACAAGGACTTTGCAACTCAATTTTTTTATACTCTGTTGAAGTCGTGTTTTTTGTAACTTTTGAAGGTTGTTGTAATTGAAAATTTCTTGAGAAATAAAATATGAAAGATCTTTTCCTGTGGTTTTTTTTGGTATAATTTTACCAGGTTTTCCATGTAAATATTATGTTAAATTTGTGCTTATTTTTTTTCTTTACAGTTTATTTTGCACTGCAATTTTCTTATAGTAATATATTCAAGTTCCCTTAAAAATCATAACATGCACTCTATTTCTAAGACAAACCACTATCACAACATGATTATATAACCAATCCATGCTAGTAATAATGTCAAAGGAACCTAGGGGTATTGGAAGAAGATTTAGATTGGTTTCAAAGTTTCTTATGTCTAGATTAATTATTTTACACACTTAGTGATAGGTTTCCTTTTCATGTACCTATTTAAACAATTGCCTCATTCTCTTAATTTTTGTGTCAGGATTCTGCATTTTTTAGGTATCTTATGTCAAACGAAAAAAATATTTACACTTAAATCTACTGAAACAAAAACTAAAATTCCATAAAATTTACCTTGTAATTCAACCAAGGAAGCTTACTAATTTTCTTGGTGGTTTTTAATAGCAACATAAATTCCATTGCAAAGGGAATTTTAGTGTAATTACTTCAACCTCCAACATGGATATTATTTTCTCTTTTAAAAAGTTTCCCATTTACCATGAATATCCTTTAAGGAGGTATATTCCTATTATCCCAAAATTTCCAAAATTCTACCCTTTGGGTGCATTAAATTTTGGTTTAGAGAATCCTTTCATATATGATGGTTTTCCACCAGGTTTTGTTGTATTTACTTATTGATTCATCGTGGAATTCAAGTCTTGTCATGTTTTAATCCTTAATATTTTTGTATTTCTTACCTTATAGGTAGATTTAATGGTAGCATCAATATCAATATGATTGGTCATGTTGATATCATGCATAAGAAATTCTCAAAGACCTGCTTAGACTTAGTTAATTTATCCTCCTCATCTCCTATGTAATCAACATAGTAAATGAGGTTCATAAACTTTTCCTTATAATTAGCCGCTTAACCATTACCTTAATGGAGCAATTGAATTTTTTTTTTCTCTTTGTAAGTTGGAATTTAATTTTCATGGAATTTCTCTTCAAATAATCCCCATGTTATTTTCTCTAAGTAATACCCTTTTAAATCACATATACCTTGGTCCCACCATAATGAGGCCTCCTCATCATGTTGGAACACCCTAATATAACTTTCTTCTCATTATATTCTAGATTTTTGATCCCAAAGTCTTCGTCATGCTACTAGCCCAACCTTAGTTGTGTTTGTTGAGTCTCAACTAGTGAAATTAGGGGGGGATACCTATTTAGGTCATTAATGTTAGGATTGGGCATGACATTGACCCTAAAAATCCTATTTCTAATATTTGTATGTGTCTCCAACTTTCTTAGAATGGGTAGTTGGACACACATGGGAGAAATGACTAAAAACTATTTAATTAGTATTATTCTCTAATATTGTAGTGATATTAATGAAGGAATTTGTAGTTGGAAAGAGTTATAATCATCCTCATAAGAGTTATTGAGCATATCTCTAATCTAGGACTAAGGAATTACATAGAGACGAGTGTAACATCTTGTTATGATATGTGGGGTCCACATTGGTTGGACACTTCATACTGGAGTTTTATACTTGGAGATGTGTTCCTATTAGAGTAATGAGGTCAAATATGCCTTTGTGAGTATATATTTATCTTGAGTGCTATCATTATTACAAATGGGGGCATGTGATTTCACCATAAACCACCATAATTTTGATGCATCTAGTTTTTTGATACTAATTTTGCTTTCCTCTTCTCACTTTATATAAATTGGATGTATTGGATAGAGGTTTTACAGTCTTTTTTAGGTTGAGTATTGTTATACTACTAGAATATTGCATAAGGTTTTAAGTAGAATGTATTGAAGTAACATATTATTCTTGGTTAATATAAGCTTTGTGTATTTTTTTTATTGAAAGGGTTTCTCCACATACATGTTAATTTAATTGGTAAATTATATTTGTTCACTATTTATTACACTTTCATTATAGTAGTTTATTCTATTTCTCAACACTTAATGAAGCATGATACTTCAAATCGCCATAATTTTTTTAGGGTATTTCCTCAAACATATCAACTTGGGGAACTAAGGGTTATAGATCCCTCTAACCTTGATTGGACATGGAGTGTCCATTTAGTTGGTTTATTAAGGATTCTTGATTTTTAATCCTAGCTTGAATTGTATCCAAAATTTTTAACACTCCTTGCAAGATTGCCTCATTCTCTTAAGGAGGTTGATGATTTCCTCTAATTCTTTCTCTTTCTTTTCCTAGTGCACTAACACCCTGATGAGATCCTGATCAAGTTATAACCACATTTTAAATGTTTTATCTCCTTATAAATTTAAAGAAAGATATTTTTCATGTTCAAAGTCTTTCTTATTTACCCAAAAGGTCTTAGCTTTATAAAACCTAGATCTTATACCAAATATAAGGCCCCAAACCTTGAGTATTTTTTTTTAAATTCAAAGGTTTAGGTAAATTACACATAACTTGAAGTGTAATGTCCCAACAACCACATAGTTAGGAATCTTTTCAGGAAGTTTACTCATCGTGTAGATGTCTGCGTGTTGCACTAGCATTATTGACATAAATTCTCTTAACAACTAAAAATAAAGGGTTCAAGGACAAAATTAAAGTTATGTGAAAGGGGGAATTGCATTATTGTCTTTTATTAAGTGAAAGGGGAGGTTATGTATTGCAAGATTGCATGAGGTACAATTTTGTGACACTACATTTTTCCCCCACTTTAGTGAGCATATGTATTCCAAAATGTGTGAGCTAAATTAGAAAGAGGTTGAAGAGAATACATCCAAGACAAAGAGGACATATGTCTTCAATCCAGTATATGCATTTCAATCCAATATATGCAATAGAGAAGTTGAGAGAGTCCACACGAAGAGGACATGGGTCTTCCATCCTACAAATCTAACTGCAATCTCACCACAAACATGTTAGTTATAGGAAAACACGTTAGGGAAAAAAGCAAAAAATAAATATGAACTTTGAAGACATGACATAACATAATCTGAAGACATGACATAATTTGATCAAATAAAAGAGAGTGCTAATATGTATTGATAGCAAGACTAGAGACCATATGACAAGTGAATATAGACATGTGATAAAAAAAACCTCGTGAGGAGAACCCCTATCACAAAGAGATGAGACAAGTCTAGTCACGTTGCCCCCAAGCTAGAGGACAAGATCAAGATACATCAAGACATATTTTTAAGACAATTTTTTGAAAAATAAGAATAAGAAGATATGATAGCTCCCCCTTAGAATGATGTATGCTATGAAAAGGAGAACATGTTATTCTGAGGAGAAGAGAAAGAAAGAGGGATGTTGTGGCATGATATACATAATGATATGTATATGTGGGATGTTGTCATTCAAGGGATAACACAAAATCCACAACATTGAGAAAAAAAGAGACGAAGAAATCAAGATCACAAGGGGATCCAATTAATTAGGGTAAGAACTAATCATAGATGTATGTAGGTAAATATAGTATATAATATGTATGAAATTTCATCACCCCCCAAATAGATCGAAACAAGAAGGGCACATGAAGACAAAATAAAAAGTCAGGTCAACATGGAAGAGGCCTAAATGCCCCAATGCTTTGCATTGTTTTGACGTGAAACCTAAAAATGTATGAAATGTTGGATATTGCTGATATGTGGTTGTCATTGATGTCAACAGTATTGGAATTAATTTCTTTAAGGTTGTATATGTTGAGGATATTGAGAAAATTGTAATAAAATAAGTTGCAGGTTGTCAGTGGTGTAGTGAAGTTCAGTATGTTGGCTAGCACAGTTTATTGATGATTAGAGGTTGTGGATTAAAGGGTTTGTTTCGAGTATATCTAGTCTATCCACGCAAATTTTTAGAGATTCACATGAAGATTTGATCGAGTTATGAGTATCTTTGTTCTGGCAGTCATTGTGTTGCTTTAGTTGGTGTTCCTGAAAGAAGATAATGTGATTCTAGTAATTTGAGTTGTTGCGAATGCTTTTGTAGTGATCTATGATGCTTGTGGATGTTTCTAGATCATGCTTTATCTGTGTTGTACATCCACATTGATCATTGTGCTCACGATTGGTGATTTTCTTCTTTGAGTTTATGCTTTTCATGATCATGGCCGATAGGGTGATTGTAGCGTGTTGTGGATCTTCGAGGCATAATTTTCGAAGGTGGTTCATGTTCGAGGATGTTGTTTTGGGTCTTCACTATGTTGTGGCTGATATTGGTTGGTGCACATTGAAAATTGTTTATGGATTGGGCCAACAGTCTGTACTCATTTTATATTTTGTTGAAGTCGACATGTAGATGATGTTATCCCTAGTTGCGGATATATATGAGCAATTGTTTATACCATTTGGAGGTGTGTGCACGAAGGATGTGTGAGTGTTGTGTGCAATAATGTTCTAATCATTCGAAGGTAGAAGTAAAGTGTGAAGAAGAGTGAGAAGAGTTTGTGAGCTTAACCGAAACTATAATCAGGCATTAGCAGATGCTATTTTCTCAGTTCAAAATCTTCTAGATGTAATCCAAATGTTTTTGTAAGAAAGCGTGTCTTCCTTTGGGTAGTAAGCCTTTTTGTATTTGAGCAGTGAGCTCTAGGCAGTGCGCCTGAATGCATGTGCATTCCCCATTTACAATTCTATTATACTTTTAATAGAGTATAATATCATGGACTAACCTCCACTGTGGTTTTTCCCCTAACAGGGTGTCCACGTAAAAATATTGGTGTTATGTGTGTTTCTGATGTGGTGATTTTATGCTTTCATGTTTATTTATCAGATCTAAGAATAAGTTTAATAAGTCTATTTTCTATGACAATTGATTCAACCCCCTCTCAGTTGTCTGACCTTGTGTTGCCAACAATTGGTATTAGAGCAGGTTCCTCAAAACAAGTTAAATAGCTTGAGATGATTTGGGATGGTGACATATAAGAAGGATAGTTTGAGATTTGATGGAACAAATTATTCTCTATGGAAGACTCGAATGGAGTGTCATTTGAGATGTATTGGTGAACCTTATTGGAAAATTACAAATCTAATAGACCTATAGCATTCCACATAATGGTCCTTCTACTTCTACTGAGATTAAGGATGCTGAGTACAATATCAGGGCTAAGGAAGCATTATTGAGTGCTCCGACTGATTCTGAAATGACAAATGTAATGGATTTGAAGACTGCTTATGAGATCTAGAAAAAGTTGGAAACTTTGTATGAAGGTGATGCCCATGTGAAGATTGCTAAGTTGCAAAGCCTGAAAGGGAAATATGAAATGTTGAGAATGGGTGATGATGAGAACATCACTTCTTTTATGTAGAGAGTGAATGAACTTGTGTGTAGTATCAGATGTGCTGGTGGAACATTGGAGGAATAAGAGATTGTTGCTAAAGTGCTCAGATCCTTGCCTATTGCATACAAAGCCAAAGCTATAGCTATTGAGGAGATCTAGACTGTGGCAAATGTAACTAGAGACATGTTGATTGGTAACCTTACTGCTTTTGAGTTAAGTGAAATTGGTGATTCTCTTCCTAAGACATAATTTGCATTCAAGGCTACTATCTCCAGAAAGGATATGCAGAGATATGATTCGGGTGAAAGTTCTTCTAGAAAGGTGTTCAAGTATGAGGAGGAAATGAGAGAGATTGAAGAAGAAGAGAGAAAACTAGATGAGATTGAAGCACTTATTGTCAAGAGGGAAGCCAGAGGAGAAGGTAAGTATAAAGGGAAATTTCCTATTAAATGTTTTTCTTGCAATAAGATAGGTGATTTTTCCTCAAGGTGTCTAGAAAGAGTTCCTAAGCCAAGACCTAACAAGCCTAGATCCAAAAGAAAGTGTTATTTTGCTACAGATGAAGGTGTGACATATGGGTATTTATTGCTATCAAGGAAAATGATCCTGTACCTACTGAATTTGCTAAGTGCACAAATGTGGAGAAAGCCCTAGCTGCTCGAGTTGAAGAAAAAGATGAATGGGTGATTGATAGTGGATGCTCTCATCACATGACAGGTGATAAAAGTAAGTTTGTGAGGTTGGAAAAGTATGATGGTGGTGTTGTAAGATTTGGTGATGACAAAGCTGGTGTAATCCATGGTAGAGGATCCATTTCTCTTGATGGTAAGCATAATATTGATGATGTCCTATATGTGGAAGGTTTGAAGCATAATCTCTTAAGTGTTGGATAGATGGTTGACAAGGGATACAATCTTCAATTTAAGAATGTAAAGTGTAGAATATTAGGGAGTTCCAGAAATGTGATTGCATCAGGTACAAAAACAAAAGGTAATATCTTTCACCTAAATGTTGCTGGTAAAAGTTTTCTGATTTCTCAAGTTGATGAAAGCTGGTTGTGGCATAGGAGAATGTGTCATGTAAATTTTGACAATATTATCAAGATAAGTTCTACTCAGGCTGTGAGAGATCTTCCTAAGTTGATAAAACCTACTAATGCCATATGGAAGGAATGTTAGTTAGGGAAGCAAACTAAAGTTTCATTTTAGAGCAAACAACATTATTCAAATGAAGTGTTGGAGCTTGTGCATACCGACTTGTGTGGTCATTCTAGAGTCAGAAGTTTACAAGGATATAGGTATTTCATGTTACTTATTGATGATTATTCTAGGATGATGTGGGTTACTTTCTTAAGGGAAAAATCTAAAGCTCTAGAGAAATTCAAGATTTTCAAGGCTATGGTTGAGACAGAGACAGGTCTGAAGATTAAATGTTTGAGATCAGATAGAGGTGGTGAATTCACTTTTGGTGAGTTTAATTCTTTTTGTGAAGTGCATGGGATAAAGAGATAATTATCTACATTGCGGATTCCTCAACAAAATGGAGTTGTGGAAAGGAAGAACATGACAATTCAAGAAGTTGGTAGGACTATGATGTTGGAAGGAAATATTCCTCATATCTATTGGAGAGAAGTTGCAAGTACTGCCGTTTACACTCTCAACAGGGTACAAATCAAAGGTAATATTGGTAAGAATCCTTATGAGCTGTGGTATGGTCATAATTAAGCCTACTGTTAGATACTTCAAGATATTTGGGAGTAAATGCTATATCAAAAGAGATGAAGATATAGGAAAGTTTGATGCTAGAAGTGATGAAGGAATCTTTCTTGGTTATTCTACTAAAAGTAAAGCCTACCGGTGCTACAATAAGAGGTTGAGGAAAGTAACTGAGAGTGCTAATGTCAAGGTTGATGAAGACATAGTTAGACCATCTAGAACCTGTGGATATGATTCAAACGATCAGAATGACAGTTCAGATAAAGGAAAGAAAATTCAGACTCCAAATCAAGTTCAGATCATTCTGGTGAATTAGGAAAATCAAGAGGAAGGAACTAGTGAAAGTGCAAAAGTAAGATCACAAGAGCATGAAGTTCAAGAACATCCTAAGACTCCAAGGTATGTAAGACTAAATCATTTAGAAGATCAAATTATTGGTGATAAGAAAAAAGGTGTTCAAACTAGGAGAAGCATTGTAGAAGAATGTTGTTTGATCTCGAAGACTGAGCCTAATAGTGTCAATGAAGCATGCAAAGATGAACATTAGGTGGAAGCAATGAAAGAAGAACTACTGCAAATTGAGAAGAATGATACATGGATTCTTGTTCCTAGACCTAAGGAAAAAAATGTAATTGGAACTAAATGGGTCTTTCAGAACAAACTGAATGAGCAAGGTGAAGTTGTTAGAAACAAAGCAAGACTTGTGTGTAAAGGATATTCTCAGATGGAAGGAATTGAATTTGAAGAAACTTTTGCTCCTGTTGCTAGGATTGAAGCTGTGAGACTATTTATTGCTTATGCTTCTTACAAAAACTTCAAGGTTTATCATATGGATGTCAAGTTAGCATTTCTAAATGGCGAACTGGAAGAAGAAGTGTATATTGAGCAACCTGATGGATTTCAATTGACTGATCAGGGAGATATGGTTTTTCAGTTGAAGAAAGAATTGTATGGAATTAAGCAAGCCCCAAGAGCATGGTATGCCAGATTGGACAAGTATTTGTTGAAGCTTGGATTTAATAAAGGTACTGTTGACAGTAATATGTATTTCAAGATTGATCATGATAAAGATTTGATTGTTGAAGTCTTTGTTGATGATATCATGTTTGGAGGAGATGATAGTTTGTGCATGAAGTTTGCTGATGAGATGCAAAATGAGTTTGAGATGTCTATGATTGGAGAAATGAAATTATTTTTGGGATTGCAAATTACTCAACTAGATAAAGGGATCTTTATATCTCAATCCAAGTATGTGAAAGAACTGCCAAAGAAGTTTGGTATGGAAGATTCAAAACCAGTTGGTACACCTATGGTGATCAGATGTAAGTTGACACAAGATGATGATTCTCCTAAAGCGAACTAGACTAGATACAAATCCATGATTGGTGGATTGCTTTATTTGACTCAAAATAGACCTGATATCATGAATGTCGTATGCATTGTTGCAAGATTTCAAGCTGATCCTAAGGAATCTCATGTGACAAATGTGACAAGGATTTTTAGGTACTTGAAGGGGACAATTGATTTTGGCCTATGGTATCCTAAAGATGATGACCTTACTTTGAGTGCTTATACTAATGCTGATTGGGTTGGAGATGTAAATGACATAAAGAGTACTAGTGGCGGTGCATTTTTCTTAGGAAAGAAGTTGATTTCATGGTTAAGTAAGAAGTAGAATGCCATTTCTTTATCTACTGCAGAGGCATAATACATTGCTACCGCTAACAATTGTACTCAAGTTTTGTGGATGAAGCAGATGCTGAAAGATATCAAAGTTGTATATGATGAGCCTATTGCTATATTCTGTGATAATTCAAGTGCAATTAAAATTTCTAAGAATCTGGTGCTGCATTCAAAAACCAAGCATATATCTATCAAGTTTCACTTTTTAAGAGAGAAGGTGAGTGGAAAGGAAGTCAGATTGGAGTATGTGCCCACTAAGGAACAAATTATAGATATCTTTACCAAGCCCTTTCCTAAGGATACTTTGGAGTATCTTAGAGGGAAACTAGGGGTGATTACCCCTCCTAATCAGATCTAAGATGCATTGACTTGCATCAATCTGTGCATTTCATAGTTGTATCTTATGATCCAGATTGATGTTGTGGTAGCTGCTACTTAGGAGGAGTAGTTAGATGTTCAGAAATGTGGTTCAAAGTTTGTATGGAGAAAGATAATGTGTATCTTTTTCATTGATGTCAAAGGGGGAGAAGAGTCATGTGCAAAATTGTGAAAATCTAAGGGGGAGAAAGTGTTAAGAGAAAGTTGCGTTGATGGTGTTTTTCACATCATGTGTTTCCATCAATGCCAAAGGGGGAGATTGTTAGATATTGCTGATATGTGGTTGTCATTGATGTGAACACCATTGGAATTAATGTCTTTAAGGCTGCATATGTTGAGGATATTGAGAAAATTGTAATAAAATAAGTTGCAAGTTGTCAGTGGTGCAGTGAAGTTCAGTATGTTGGCTAGTATAGTATATTGATGATTAGAGGTTGTGGATTAAAGGGTTTTTTGTTGAGTATATCTAGTTTATCCACGTAAATTTTTAGAGATCCGCATGAATATTTGATCGAGTTATGAGTATCTGTGTTTTGGTAGTCATAGTGTTGCTTCAGTTGGTGTTCCTGAAAGAAGATAATGTGATTCTAGTAATTTGAGTTGTTGTGGATGCTTCTGTAGTGATTCATGATGCTCGTGGATGTTTCTAGATCATTCTCTATTTGTGTTGTACATCCGCATTGATCATTGTGCTCGCGATTGGTGATTTTCTTCTTTGAGTTTATGTTTTTCATGATCATGGCCAACAGGGTGATTGTAGTGTGTTGTGGATCTTCGAGGCATAATTTTTTAAGGTGGTTCATGTTCGAGGATTTTGGTTTGGGTCTTCACTATGTTGTGGCTGACATTGGTTAGTGCGCATTGAAAATTGTTTATGGATTGGGCGGACAATTTGTAATCATTTTATATTTTGTGAAGTTGACATGTAGATGATGTTATCCCTAGTTGTGGATATATATGAGCGATTGTTTATACCATTTGAAGGTGTGTGTGTGAAGGATGTGTGAGTGTCATGTGCGAATGATGTTCTAATCATTTGAAGGCAAAAGTAAAGTGTGAAGAAGAGTGAGTAGAGTTTATGAGCTTAACTGGAACTGTAATTAGGCATTAGTAGATGCTATTTTCTTAGTTCAAAATCTTCTGGATGTAATCCAAATGTTTCTGTAAGACAGCGTGTCTTCCTTTAGGTAGTAAGTCTTTTTGTATTTGAGCAGTGAGCTCTAGGCAGTGCACCTGAATGCATGTGCATTCCCCATTTACAATTCTTTTATACTTTTAACAAAGTATAATCTTGTGGACTATACTCCACCGTGGTTTTTCCCCTAACAGGGTTTCCACATAAAAATCTTGGTGTTATGTGTGTTTCTGATGTGGTGATGGTTTATCCTTTTATGTTTATTTATCAGATCTGAGAATGAGTTTAATAAGTCTAATTTCTGTGACAATTGATTCACCCCCCCCTCTCAGCTGTTTTCCCTTGTGTTGCCAACATGACACATAGAATAATGATGAGACAAATAGAAGAAGTGTACGATATATTTTCTCTCCTGTACCCAAGTACCTACAAGGGTATCTAGGGTCCTCTAGGCGAGAGCACAAACATAAACAAACAAGCATGGGGGAACACAAAAAAACACACAAATCTAATATAAAGATAAAGAAGAGGTTTCGCTCTATCTGACACCTCCAACAAGTTGTTTTTCTCCCAGTCTAGATCATCATAGGGGGGTGATCCAACAATAGTGGGTTACACTTTTTGGCCAAACTTGACATTGAACTATTTTTTTAAAACTAAATCTTCACTTTCAGGCACCTATAGCTACTAAACCATGAGGAATTTGAAGATGATGCATACTAGTGATTTGTGAAATTTTTACTGTAGATTCTAAATAATATATTTTTAAAAAAATTTGGAATCAAATTGTATTTATTTTTCCATCTCCTTCGATAACTAGTTTTTAACAGTAAACACCATTTTTAAAGAGTGATGTTTACTATATAACACATAATTTTTTTGTATGAAGGATAAAATTCTATTTTTTTCAAATTTATATTTGTAACTACAATATCTAACTCCTTCATTTGGTTTCATAGTGTTTTATTGGATATTTTTTCTTAATTAAGTTTTGAAGTCAAACTAATTCCAATTTAGACATAGGTTTACTGTATAACACAATATTTTTTTGTATGTATCGAAATTCAATTTGTTTTTGGTTGGATCAAGGACATCAATACTAGGAGCATATATATTTTTCAATTTCTTTTTTGGTAATCTACTATTTTTCCACATGTGCAAAATATAGAGATTGATTTTCGGTGAAAAACCTACATTCACAAGATATAATAGATAAATTTAATAATCAAATTAAATATAATTAAAATTATACTTTTTGGGAAGCTTATAATAAGGACTAAATACTTACAAAACATAAATTTTAAATGAATTTATTTGATCCCCCAAAAGGTAAATCAAAAGTGGTTTTTTATTAGCATTTTGATAGGTGTAGAGGAGACTCGATTATAGGTATGGTTTAAAACTAGCAGGGTTCTATCTAAGGAGGTTTGATCAAACCCTCTTCAATTAGAATCATTTAAATGGAACCTGTTTAAGGATTAAATCATTATATTTTCTAAAAATATTTGATATCAGGAAAAAATAGGATGTCCCTGAAAGTGTAACCCATTATTGTGGCAACACCCACGAGGAGGGAAGATGAGCTTATATGGGGGATAGAAGGGTAGTACTAGCAATATTACTTGTAGTAAGAGATAGGGATGAAGCTACCTCAACATCCTCATCAAAAATCTCTTGCAAGGCCAATGCCACAAACTTAGCAAAGATGGAAGAAAGAGTAGGAATTTCTTCCACTGATTCAAACATACGCCTCTTTGGAGTGAAGTGTTGTGACTAAAAAAGAAGAGGATGATAGAACAAAGAGTTATTGCTGCCCTCTAGAAGAGGGGATTTGAAAAACTTTGGGGAAGGAGATAGCATACTCATCACAAGGAAAATACAAGCCAAAGCAGAATAAGATGAAGAAGGCAAAGAAGATTCCTTGTGACCACCATTTAGAACAAGGTCATACTCTAACTTGCACTTAAGCAGAGGATGTGGAATCCTCGCATCATAAGTGGAAGGAGGAGAAGAAGAAGGAGAAGGGGCCACACTAGACATAACCTTTGTGTGAGGCATGTCAACAGGCTCAAGGAAAGGGGGAAGATATGGAAAATAGGTGATCAAGGGATGCTTTGAAGAAAGAGTGTTGAATACTTCCACCCACTTAGGGTGAGGCTCACCAGGATTCGTCAAGGAAGTCAGACGTAAAATAAAGGTGATGGTAATGAAGCAAAAATAGAAATATGAGAAAGAATGGGAATAAAAACAAAGACAAAAAAAAGTAGAGGTCGAAATAGGAGGGTCTCCCTCGATCTTCTATGAGGCCTTACATTCTAGGGCCAATGCTTGTCGGTGGTCCTTACACTCATGCACAAGTTAGTTGTGACAACTATGGGAACTAAAAGGCACAACTTGAGAAGATTTTTGGTGATATTGTTCTATTGGAGAAATAGTCTCCATGGCCATTGCTAGTGGAAGAGAAGGATTTTGAGGGTACTATTCTGTTGAAGGAGTAATCTTCATAGCTATTGTTAATAAAAGAGTTGAATCTTAAGGAGGAACAAGAGGAGGCACAAAAACAGATATGGGGGTCTTAGACATAGGCCACTTTCCTTTGGATGTTTTATGAATAGGTGGAGGAATAGGAGGAAACCTCATAAGCTGAGCAACAAGAAAAAACCCACATGAATGCTTCCCCTTACCATATATGGTGGGTCAAGGAGCTATGGGTAATGTCAGGAAATATGGTCAGGAATCTTAGAAAGAAACATCCAAGATCAGTAGTGCCTTCGATAGAAGACACGTAATACTATGCCATAAAGCAGAATCAGACATAGTTCATTTCCCACATTAATCCTTTTGAGAGAAACTCATGCTTAACTAGTTTCAACAACACCATTAATAGATTCAACAAATAAAACCAACAACCATGAAAGATGAAACAAAATAAATGAACACAAAAATATATGTGGGGAAAACCATTTCAGGTAAAAAACCCCACACTCCAAAAAGCCCAAATTGCCATTGTATTATTCAACAACAAAGTATAGTTACAAATCCAATATCAGACTCATGGCCTTTACAATGTTTACATCTTGTTTCATTTTGGAGAATATATGGCAGCATAACTCTTTGCAACCACCTCTCTCAGTGAGAGACATCTCATTCAGCTACACAGCCACACGACTCGACCACCGGCCTCTCGGCCTCTCTGTTGCACAACCGCTTGACCTTCACCTTCTGCAAGATTCATCTTTCTCAGCTTCACAACCTCTCACCCTATCCGCACCTGGTAACCTTGGCCTGCCTGACTAGATTGACCGGTGCTCTATGTCCTCTAACTATTCAAATACTATGCCCCATTAGGGTTTCCACCTCAAGCCACATGCCATCCTCCATCATCCAATTCTGGCCATTGGATAAGCAATCAAAAAAATCTCCAACATCGAACTTAGGGTTATCCACCTAACACTATGTTGCCTAGTTGAAGAGACATTTATTACCATCTCACCGAAGTTCACCAAGCACATCGGCCCACATGCCATCTGTCCTCCACATCATCGCCACCTGTCAGCCTTGATCACAATCCACCATCCTTATCGGGTCCCAAGTGGTCCCCACATCCATCGGCTTCCAAATTACTATATCGCTGAAAAGCTAAACGTCAAAACCTCATGTTGAAGGTTGTGAAGTTCCTAGAACACATGACTCACTGATAAAGGGATCGCCTTATCGCTCAAAACTCAAACTTCTGAACCTCAAGTCAGAGGTTACGAAGTTTGCAAAACCCACGACACACCGACAACAAAGGGATTAACCTTCGCTTGAAAGTTGCTAAGTCGAGAGGTTATGAAACTTTAGAACCCCGTGACTTCAGTTAGAAAAACTTGAAAACCAACGACTTAACTCAGGCCGATGAATGGGGAAATAAGAATTGCTCTAGGAAGTCGATCAAGACAATAAATTTGAGTAACGTTTCTCAACATTCTCCCACTTGAAAAAG
The DNA here is from genome assembly GCA_007258455.2 of Sequoia sempervirens. Lineage (NCBI taxonomy): Eukaryota > Viridiplantae > Streptophyta > Pinopsida > Cupressales > Cupressaceae > Sequoia > Sequoia sempervirens. The sequence goes on along the minus strand of VDFB02271358.1, from coordinate 335,172,267 downwards.
AAATTATTGGATCCTTCCAAAGAAAACTCGAGAATCTTAAAAAATGCTTCTATGCTCTAACCAAGGCACCTGTAACGACATGAAAGATGTCCACCAACTCAGGCAACGGTTCCAATCATCCATCATAGGAAAAGGAATGATCCAAGGCGTATATGCACCAGTATTAAGAACACACACATCAGATCCAAAAGATAGAAAAGGATTAAACACTGCCACTACTCCACTGTGCTCACACTATCTATAGAAGCAATACAACATCAGCTTCAAAGCCCTCAATCATGAAGATAACCATGAAGTCATTCTCCAAAAACAAGATAAAACATCAGTTAGAACAAAAACTAGAAAACTAACTGCTTCCATCCAATTGATCAACCCACATGACTGAAAATAACACACAGAACAAGTGCTAATCCATCCATTCAAACATACCTCTAAGGTATCCACATCAACAAACTCATTCCACTTACATAGCCAACCCATCAACAAAAAATACAAGCTCCAAGTGTCAACCAATGGAAGAAGACCAAACACATCTAGGAACTCCCACTGTATGGGTAATGCAAAATTAAGGCATAACGAGTCTACCAACAACATCACATAGAGAGTGTAAACATGTAGTTTCAAGGAACCATCCACAATGATGTGCACAACCGGTACAACCCTCACCACAAGTCTCCATGACCAAGACCACAGAGAGAAAATTATGCACATCATATACCTATAGAAAATCCTTCTACATACACCTCTAAATACCAACTGTGTCAAGTATGATATCCTTCACAACACCCCAAAACAAAATCCTTAACAACATCCAACCATTCAATCACCAAGATCAAACACAACATATATTTCATGTAATTATATGGATGTAAGATTCTCCAAGAAGATCAAACTATTTCATTTCTCGTTTCAGGAAATACGCCTAATGCATCTCCTAAACTCAACATCAAAGAATGTAATCACAATGCATAAGGAGATAACCATGCTATCCATCTCTCACAATGAATCCTTTAGAACTAAAAAACTATAGCTCAAGATCCATATCCATGAAAGAAAGCATAAAACACCTAAAAGAAACAATGGGAAATACCTCTCAAGTGATAAACTACTGAGTAGACCAAGAGTGGGGAATGAGAATTCTCCTCCAGGGTAACCAAGTCATCATGATTTCTCTAAGAGAAATCTCCTCATTGGTCTCTGCTGAACTCACGTCCAACCAAGGTGAAGGCTCCTCAAAATTTCTTTTGAAATCTCACCAAGAGTAATCATCAACAACACTTCTCTCATAAGAGAAATATAGCCTCACTTTTTTCTTCATGTATCCATGAGCACCTGCAACCGATCATCTCATGCTAAACTCCAAATGCATCACTACACCATCATGAAGTTCTCAAGCATATGAATAATGCACCCAATACACAAAGAATTACCAGACCTTTGTCAAAGCTCCAATCATCTAAACCAGGAAATTATCATGACATCATGATCTACACATCCCCTTAGGAGATCCCATGCTCTAGGTGAACATACCATGGTCTCAAGAGCAATGCATCATGCCAAAACTCTAATGCATAATCAAGAGTATACGATGACATGAAACACAACAAACTCTAAACCAAACATCACCTGTCAAGCACCACCAACACCTCATCCAAAGACTCCAAGAATCCTCCATGGCTATGAGATGTTGCACATTTTCAATTAGTGTCCATGCAAATGCGAAAGAACCCTTCTGCAACAACAAGATCTAAGAGCTCTTCCTAGTAACATTTGCAACACTAGAGAAGACCATCCATCAACAAGTGATGCATCCACAATCATTGCTAAAGCTCCCACTAAACTATGATACTGAGCTTTCCAAGCATCATGACCAAACATCTACTAAATTGAAAATCCTTCAGGTCCACACATCAAAATGTCTTTCTGACAACAATACCAAGTGACACCAAGATCTGCAAACCATGTAGACAACACCATCACTGTCAAAAGATTACACAAAACTATGTATCCAAGCTATCGATGACATCATGATACAAATGCTACATGTCCCCATAACTGACTATTCAGGTACTCAACACCATCCATCCTCACATCTCAAGGTAGTTACACCAATGCACAAGTGACCACAAATAAGGCCAGCTAACAAGTTTGCACCAACACTGAATTAACCTCATGGATATAGACAATCCACTTCTAAGTTGTCCCATAGAAAAAATGTAGGTAAAGACAACCCACACATTGCACAACCTGTAGATCCATTCAATAGAAACATGCAAACCCATCATCGCACTGGAAACTACAAAACTGAGATATCAAAGAGAATAACCATGTAGACAACTTGACTCAAACACCAGATCAAGTTCAAATCTGATTTGCCAGTCATGTCCAAAAAAAGTACCATAGTCAAGGGAATCCTTAAGTAGCTCCAAAAAACCACAAGTTTTCTTGACCGTGTAAAAAATACAAAACCACATAGCCATGCAAGTACAAAACATCCTTAAAAGAAAACAACAGTTCAGGAACACCAGGATCATTTCAAGCCACCTCCAAAACCACCAACATTTACATGCATTTGAGAAAGACAGGCTATTTCAGAAGCTTCTAGAGCATCCAATGATTAGCTCCATAGCCTACATGTAATTAGGGTACCATAAGACTATGCCTTCCAATACTAGGAAAAACACCCAGCATAAGCACATTACTCCATGAATGAAAAACAACCCAAGCTTCTCCATATCATCAGGGAGCCTCTCACATAGACACCCAATATGAAATATTTTTTTGCAACATAGCCACAAAGAAAAATATTCCACCACATGCATTAGGGTTATATCGTTGCCAACTAGGAACCTCAGATCACAACATTCTAGTATGACCAGTTCTAGTTTCTCCATCTTCACCATCTTCCATGTTGCGTGTTGTCTCAAAAACTTAACCAGAAAAGAAAGAACTTCCACTCAACAAAGGATCAATACATCAGCCGATTCCTCTAGATTTCCTCAAGCCTGATAGACTAAGAAATCTTCACAGAAGGAATACCCAAAACCAACAACACACTAGGAAGAAACACATCCTAGAAGAAAGATATGATACCACTTGTCAGGAAATATGGTTGGGAATCTCAAAAAGAAACATCCGAGATTAGTAGTGCCTTCGGTAGAAGACACATACTATTATGCCATAAATCAGAATCAGACATAGTTCATTTCCCACATAATTCCTTTTAAGAGAAACTCATGCTTAACCAGTTTCAACAACACCATTAATAGATTCAACAAATGAAACCAACAACCATGAAAGATGAAACAAAAGACATGAACACACAAATATATGTGGGGAAAACCCTTTCAGGTAAAAAACCCCACTCCAAAAATACCAGATCACCATTGTATTATTCAACAACAAAGTATAGTTACAAATCCAATATTAGACTCATGACCTTTACAAAGTTTACATCTTGTTTCATTCTAGAGAATATTCGTTAGCATAACCCATCGCAACCACCTCTCTCAGTGAGAGACATCTCATTCAACTACACAACCACATGACTCAACCATTGGCCTCTCAGCCTCTCTGTAGTACAACCACTCAACCTTCACCTTTTGCGAGATTCATCTCTCTTAGCTTCCCAACCTCTCGGCCAGTCCAGAAACCCAGTCTCCCAGCCTGTTCGTACCTAGTAACCTTGGCCTACCCGACTAGATTGACCGACACTCCATGTCCTGTAATTGTTCAACTACCACACCCCATTAGGGTTTCCACCTTGAGCCACATCCCATCATCTAGCATCCAATTCTCGTTGTCAGATAAGCAATCAAAAAAATCTCTAGCGTTGAACTTAGGGTTATCCACCTAACACCATGCTGCCTAGTTGAAGAGACATTTATTATCGTCTCATCGAAGTTCACCGAGCACATGGGGCCACATGCCATCTATCCTCCACGTCATCGCCACCTGTCAACCTTGATCACAATCGACCATCCTTATCAGGTCCCAAGTGGTCCCCACATCCATCAGCTTCCAAGTTGCCATATCACTGAAAAGCCAAACTTCAAAACCTCATGTCAGAGGTTGTGAAGTTCCCAGAACCTGCGACTTGTTGATAAAGAGATCACCCTATCACTCAAAACTCGAACTTCCAAACCTCAAGTTGGAGGTTGCGAAGTTCGCAAAACCCGCAACACGTAAAAAAAAAAAATGGATTAACCTTTGATTGACAGTCGTTAAGTCGAGAGGTTATGAAACTTTAAAACCCCGCGAATTCAAATAGAAAAACTTGAAAACCAGCAACTTAACTCAGGCCGATGAAGGATGAAATAAGAGCTGCTCCAGGAAGTCGATCAAGCTAGTAAATTTGAGTCACATTTCTCAAAAGGTAAGATGAGGAGTTGAATGACTTAAGGTTTAGATCTATGCAACAATGGTTCCTTTCCTTTTCCTATGTCAGGAACAATAGGAGGAATAGAGGACACAACTGAAGGTTGTGAAATACTAGAAGGAGGTGAAGGAGAAGGCCTATGGGCGAGAGCTTGCTTGTCCTTAGACTTTGAAGTTTCAAAGGAAAAGGAATGTTGTTGCACATGCATGAAGGCCTTCATAGAAATCACATGAGAATAAGTTAGGAAGACAACATTAGAGACTGAACCTCTAGTCTTATACCTAAAGTAGGTTTTGTAGAGAAAGTCCCCACTAGGCGATAAGGGTCCAACTAGAGCAAGCCAAAAATGACCCAAAGAGAAGCCCCCATGTGACATGAGTGGTTTATACCTAGTGTCCTAGATAGTATGCACAATCCCATCATCAGGAAATTTTAAACACTTGTGGACAATTGAGGTGACCACATTCATGGAGACTAGCTATAGAGTGCCTAGTCTAACCTTGAATAGGTCAGATTCAGGTGTCACAAAAAAGGGACTTCGACAGTCTTAGGCCCAACAAGGATTGACAAAGAGATAGATCCAATAGGCAAAAAAGAAAGACCATGATGGGTACGAAGCATGGTATGCGACTCATCATATTTCTCCTTGTGTAGATTATTTATGAAAAAGTCTCCTCCATGATGACATTGACCTGACTCATAGGGTCAACCATAATGCTAGTTACAACATTATCATTGACTTGAGCTGGTATGTACAATGAAGAAGGTTCCTTATATAGTGGCAAGTCACATGGTGTGAATGTTATGTAAGGTATTCTATCTACATGACTTGAAGATGGAACATGAGCGAATGAAACCATGTTCACATACTTAGATGGGATAGGGTCAACATATGAAGAAGAAAATGTTATGAGAATAGCAAAATGGGAAGGGAAAGGATCTGTGTATAATTGCAACTGGTTGTTAGGCTTGGCTACATATTTATTCGAGTTTTTCTTCTTACCATCAAGTCAAATGGTATCATTATTGATGTGGTCTTGGATAACATGCCTAAGATGCACACATCATTCAGTATCATGGTCAGACACTTAGTGGTATTGAATTTGTTTTTGTGCATCATACTAGTTAGGATAGGGCTCGAATAGTAGTCATATCTCTAGGAGGGAAATTACACCATCTTTTAACATTTTTTGAAGAACATTTGTGTAGGACTTTGATAGTTTTATAAAGATTCTATTTCATCCTATAAAGTTCTTTTCAATAAGAATAGGTACCATGTTTGTTATTGCTTTATTCTTTTTGATTCTCCAGAGATAGAAACAACTAACTAATTATTCAAACGTGAGGATGAGGAAGAACCCCTGTACTGCATCACCACCTATTGATATTCACACAGTGCAACACATAGATGAGCAATGAAAGGATCTTCATTAGGATGAAGTTATCTCTCAAAGTCGACAACAGGTTTTTGATGAACACACGTTGAATGTTGACATCCAGTAGGGCATAAGAAATATGGGAGAACACATATTTGTATCAAGCAATGGAATCATTTACTTTTTTCATGAGTTCCTTACTTGCAATGGATGAGATCAGTGAAGGTGATCTTCAGTATGATGTTTTCCTGAAACTGTTGCAAGAACTGATTTACCAATTGATTGAAAGAAAAGATGGAATGATCAGGAAGTGAGCAATACCATTCCAATGTAGCATCCTTGAGGTACTGTAGGAATAGCTTTTCTAGCAAAGCACCTTGATAAAGAAAATCAGTACACATAGCGGTGAAGGATGATACATGTGTTTGCAGGTCTCCCCTACCATTGTACTTATCAAATTTAGGAATATCTCTCTCTTAGGGTATAACAACATTCAAAATAGAGAGGGATAGAGGGCTATGATGATAATATGGTTCAAGCGTGAATTGAGAAGTGGAACTAGCCAAGTTGGAAAACTATGATTGCATCCACCCCATGTTCTATAATATAGCATTAAGGATGAGATTGATTGATGGAGCTTGACTATTTGAGGTGCTAGAGGTGGTGGCTTGGGTTATAGATGTGGAGGCTCTAAATCCCAAAGGGATGTGATTCACTTTGATCATGGGAATTTCCATGGATGAAATGCTGGTATTATCAACAACAAAAATAGAAGGAACAAAAGGACCCATGTCAACCATATGCACAAACACTCCTAGCATTGGAACATGCAATTGGTGGCCAATGATTTTTTATTGGAAACATTGAGGGTATTCCTAGATAAAAGTGAATTAGGGGACATGGGTTTCCACTATATTAGCAATCCCTCGAAGCAACTCCAAACCTCTGTGATATGAAATAAGTAGATTTCTCAGACTGTTAAGAAGAGGATTAGCTTGAGATTATGAGTTTTATTTTATAAAAAAACCTTTGAACTCTCCAAGTCTCTCTTCCAAAGAGTGGATTTGCTTAGTAGGAACATATAGAGTAGATTCCTCAACTATGGGAGAAGAATATTTAGAAGGAGAGGTTGGTGGAGTATGCGCTTCAATGGATGGAAGGACAGACTCAAAATAAGGCTAAAAATTGGATGATAATCTTTTACTAAAATCCTCAAAGTTGAGACCCTAGTGGGGAGCATTGAATTATCTTCAAGAACCCATATATAGATATTTGTAACTTATCCTTACTATGTGTTTGGAGGTAGTGGAATGGGTCATGAAAATCATAAAAAGTGTCACAATGATCTATCCAATACACATCCTAAAAAGAGAGAAGGGAATTTTTTGACAAAAAGATAAAGGTAAGAATAGGTTCATGTCAGGTTCACCAAAATGTAGAGGATATTTGCTACTCCCAAGTCTCTAGAAGAAGAAGAGTCTATAGGGAGAAAATGGTCCTTAACTACCTCAAAGGAAAAGCTCAAGTGACAAATGTAGAAGGACAAGAGAGTTTTGGTTATATATTGTGTTTTATGACAGATTTCAAAATGAGGATTTTAGAGACTGAAAGAGAAGAATTCAGAGGTCTCTTGAGAAAGATGACTAGCTTTTATCCAGGGATGACAATGCGACACGTGGACGTACCTGTGATGCGTTGTAGTCTTGTATGGATTGAAAATAGAACAATTGGACAAAAGCGACAGTGATTCTACTAGCTATTTGGGAATTGAAATCTAAAGGCTATGCTAAATTAATAGAATGATAAAAATAATAGAAATAACATGGAAAGAACTAACTTGCATAGATTTAAATGAAACAAAATGGAATGACAAGAGGAATAAGAAGAGAATGAACTCACAAAAGGTCCAATCCTACGAAGCCTCTTACAATGGTCAAAATTAATAACCTGTACGCATAAAAATAGGGAAAAATATTGGGGTTATTTAGGGGTTTTCCTTAGTCAAACCCTCATGTAGGTTTTTCCACCTCCACAAAAAACTAGATAGATAGATAGAAAAGTAAATAGATGATAGTCATATATATTGACAAGATAAATAAGATGAACACGTTAGAATATCAATATGCTACTATAAAAAAGATGATAATGCAATAAACAGTGTAGTTACCCTCTCTTAGCAAGCTTATGATGTCGAAGGAGAGTATGCAACAATCTAGATGAGCCAAGTGAGCCAAGAAATTTATGTAGAAGCAAATAGTTGATGTAGAGAGCCAAGAGAGCTTGATAGATTGAAATAAAATGGTGTAGAAGAGAGCCAAAATGAACTAGAGTGAATGGAAGATTGAATGAAGTGAATATAATGAAGAATGAGGAGTTTAAATAAAGAAAAGGCATGCAAGAAGGTGATTTTGATGTGTTTGCATCCCATATAAGTGTTACACTTCATGGATAGGAAAAAGTGTAACATCCCAATGGCTAGAGAGTCGAGAATATTTTCAAGATGTTCATGTGATGTGTAGACATTTGCAGGTCACACTAGCATCCTCAATGAAAAATATCTTAACTACTAAAAATAAAGGGTTCAAGGATGAAATTAAATTTATATGAAAGGGGGAATTGCATTATCATCTTTTATTAAGCTAAAGGGGAGGCTATGTAGTGTGAAATCGCACGGGGTGCAATTTTACAACACTAAAAGTCTATAAACTAGTGCTGATAATATTTTTCTTACTACATCTTAAAATTTTGAACACGACTATATTAATTACTTGTTAAAGATTAGTTTTTGATGATTTCAAGAAAAAAGGGGCCAATTTTGGTCCCCCTATTTCTATGGACTTACCCTAGAGTGTGGATTATGCAAAAACACTTAAATGACTTTGGTTCATGTTGACACAATTAAATTTGAACATGTGTTAAATGTCACTCATGTAACTTATTTATCATGTTTTCTATGTATTTTAGTTTTTTTTCTCCTTATAGATGTAGAATATGATGCAAAAGATGAACTTATTGACAACTAATCTCATTGTATTGACTAAAACATAACTTGTTGCTTTGTATTTATTATTTTATCCTTTTTGATTAAATCTTGTGTTGGTATGTTATGATCCTCCACCACATCTTTCATTATTTTTATATGATTATTGGTCTCATATTTTGATATTTTTTCATTTTGATTTCACATAGGAAATTTATATTGTGCCTTTTGATTACTTGTATTCTATTCACATGTTTCTTTTGACATGATACATACTATTTGTTCCCACTTGGGGGAATCTCTTCTACCTTATCTCATCCTTGTTGATGATCACATTATGCTTACACACTTATCTTATTCTTAAACATGATTATCCTATGAGTATACATCTACAATTCATATTCCATATGATTTTTGATTAAACACGAGGATGCTAAGTTACATCACACGTACTTATGCCCACAAGTTCTTCTCTATAATTATTAGCTATTATAATCATGATGACACACTATTCTCTATAATTATTAGACATATTTGTTTCCCTTATTATGTGTGCTTTCATGCTAAAAATATTGATTAACTTAAATGGCTATCACATGATGTTTTCTTTATGAAAATTTCCTATGATTATTGATATTTTACATGATCATATATTTTTTCTCCTCTCATCCACTTCCTTGAACCCATGAAATGCAACCAATTTCTAGAGGCATATAATGTCACTAGCATTCTCTGGTTAGAATCCTCTTTAACAACCTTCTTCAAACCACAAACTTTAACATTGACTTTGTTTAGTTCCATAAGGAACCACTTGGTCAATCTAAATTTTCTCATCACAATTTCTCTTGCCACCTTTAAAACATCAAATATCAATTCCCTTTCAACATGTAGGTAAGTAAAATCCTTTGAGAAAGGGTCAATATTGGTAGCATCAATAGAGTCCTTGGTCAAGCCTGTCATTGGTGATTGGCCTAAATCAACTTTGGCATCCCTTTTCTCCATGATAGTTTCATCAACCGCCTTCTCTTTCCCTTTGTCACCAACAACCCTAGAAGTAGAAAAAATCTATTTACCTTGCCTCTAGATTCTGCACCTAACCTCCTCATCACTCGTTTGGGAGCTTTCTGACCATGAGATAACCTTTCTGGATTTCTTCTTAGGTGGGGTATTTGTAGAAGGCACCTTCATTTTCTTCTTCCCAATCGAGTCCAAAGGAGAGGAAGAAAGAACTTCCACATAGTCTACCCCAACCTTAGTATCCTACCACTCCTCATCTTCTTCATCCTTTGAAGAATTAGGACCTATATCAGAAAGAATAGGTTGCTTCTTCTTCTTAACATCCCCTTTACCTTTTAGAGGCTTAACCAGGAAATGGGATTTGGCATACTCCATTAATAACAAAACCAAACCCTCATGTAAGATTGGTGCATTAGGTTTTTTAAGATGATCTTTCACATAGGAATCAAGGGACACAAGCAGATAAAATGAAAAAGAGACTAGAAGCTTATGTCTAAAATGGTTAAGAAAATTAAAATGTACACCAAGGAATAACCATATACCTACCATCAAGGGTGATGTATGGAATTATCACCTCAACTATCTCGAACCATATGGGCTTGATGGACATTCTATCATAGCCCATGAGGAAAGCTTCACCAGCTTCTCTCTCTTGTCCTCTTTGAAAAACTGGTTCAAAGCCTCCTCATTAACTTTTTTGTTTTTTAAGAATTTCCTTCCTTGTAGTTGAAGCCCATAGACCTCCGCTATCATTTCCTCAGAGATGGTGAATTCAACAACTTGCACTATCAAAGTTCTATTTCTCTATCCTTTGGTAAAAAAATTTTGGTGGGTTCATGATCATAACCATGGAGTCTTTCCATATATGATCTGTGAGACCACCCTCCTCCAAAATACACCACACCTTTGGTTTTCTCCTGAACCCATCACAAGAGAATGGGTCAACACGATTTTGATCACCATCCATCTTCACCAAGAGTTCTCTGCGCTTCTCAATCAATAAGCTTTCTAGAGTCCAAAAATAGAAAATAGGAAACAACTCCAAAATACCCACAAAGAACCCATGATTGGCATCATTACATAGAATAGTGAGGAACTCAATGGGTACTAACATGTACCCTTCCCATGCTTTAGAGGACTGAATTTTTACATCTTCATTAGCAAAAAATCTGCCAACATATTGCCTTCCCTAAAAATATATGAAATTTTGACATCATCAAAAAGTATTAATCATGTCCAGGGAATCATGAATAAGCAATTCAATCGATCAACTTGGGTGACTCAGTTTAAGAAAACACCTAATAACATTAAGCGAGTCCACCTCTATCCATACTTTTTCAAAACCCCTATCAAAAGCCAATTTAATGGCATTAAAATCTGCATTGGCTTCAACTAAGTGATTTGCTTGAGTTCCCAAAGGGAGTGCCACCACTTATATAATCCTACCCTCTTCATCTCTTAATGTCCCCCACACCCTGCAGGCCTAGGATTCCCCTTGGCCACCCCATCAAAATTGGCTTTGATCCATCCTTTTGGTGGTTTTCTCCATACACCATTCTCTCTAGTCTTTTTCAAAGATCTAAAAAGAATTGATAAATCACAATTTAGATTCCAATTAGACGCCACCCAAGTATCATACTTATAGAATTTTTTTTTATGATCATCCAACTTCCTATCCTAAAGCTTGGGGGTAAAAGCACAAAGCTGTGTCACACTTTCAGCCAACTTATCAGCACAATTGAATTTAAATATTTCTAACTAAAAATCAATTTTGTTCAAACATATGATCTAGTAAGATTCATTCTAGCTAAGTTAGATACTTCCACAACTATTTCAACTAAAATTGTTGGCCAAAAATATACAGAGCACCACTTTGAGTCCAATTTACCAAAAAAATAAAATTATTTGAAAATTTTGAAGTTTTAATAACTCCTATTAATGTAAATAACAATTTTAAAAAAATATAAAAATACCCTTTTGTAGATCCATAAGTGTAGTTTTCAAAAATATATTTATTTTAATAGTTTAATTATTATTTATATTTTATATTTTATATTTTATTTTTACTAAAAGTAGGTTATCAACACAAAATATTAGGTCCATTACCATGCCAAGGAAAAATACTAAAACTTGTTGAAAAAAATAGAAAAAATATGATGTACTAGATAAAAGAATCTATTTCAAGATGGTATATTTTTTTCCATTTTAGATAAATATTTAATATGAAAGTTGACGTCCCATGGAAACAACTGTTTTTTGATTCACTCACTTTTTAATATTTATTTAAAAATATATATTTATCAAAATTGGAAAAAATATATCCATGCACTAAAGTTTCAAGTTACAAATACACAAAAATTTGAAAGAAAAAAAATAAAATTTACTATAAAAAGTTTGATGTCTCATGCAACTTCATTTTACAACATTTTATTAGTAACTAAATTATAGTGTTAATGTATTAAAAACTAGTTTAAAATAATTTTTAAATTGTTTTTTAAAAATACAAACATAAAATATACTAAAAAATACATATTTTGCTAGTTTACATCATTTCAAAATTCAAAACATATATGCCACTTTTTAGTGATTCAAGTTTAAAAGCTAGATCAGTGTTGGCCATTTCCTTTATAAAGTGTGACACAATTTTGTGCTTTTACCCTTGGCTAGAAAGTTTTATTTAATAGATATTTGGATTTTATGGAAGATAGCCTCCACCTTGAGCTTCTCACCTCTAAATACCCTATTTTTCCTCTCCTTCTAGAGCCCCCAAGTAATATGAGGCACTGACAAAGACCAAATTAGTTGAAGAGAAGGATTAGAAGAAGGAAACTTCCATTGATCCAAAAAATCCTTAAAAGAATTAGGAAACAACCAACCAGGGTTCCAAAGTGAAAGGAACCAACCCCACACAACACTTGAGAAATTGCAGCCAAGGAAGATATCTTCACAAAAAAATTTGCACAAAGCACATCTGTTGGGAAGGGAAAACCCTCTCCGACATAAATTATCAAAGTCAAGACTTTCTTCTTGACAAAAGCCAAAAAAAAAGATATTAACCTTGAGAGTTAAAATCTAATTCCACAAACCATTCCAAAAGGGAGGAGTAGTATTGTTTGATAGCAAGTAAATAGTTGAAGACACTGAGAACTTCCCCTCAATAGTAGGAAAAAAAATAAGCTTGTTAGACTTGGGAATAGAAGGGATATGAATCCGCGAAAGGATCACTTGAAGATGAGCAAAAGATGGTTCAAAAGTTTGTAATTTTTTCTATTTTCCATCTCGTTAATAGTATGCCACCTAGCAGCCAAAGAGCCTTAAGAAAGAATCTTTAAGAGGAAGATCCCACTGCAAATCCATAAGTGGCCCATTAGCACACCAAAAATCTTCTCAAAAAATAATCTATCTACAATCCCCAAAAATCCATTTGGTACCCTCCTTAATGACCTTCTAAGTAGGAAGAATGTTCTTCCAAATGCAAGATCCATCTGGGATGTTAACAACTGCTGACATATCCCTTGCATTCCTATACTTAGCAAGGTATTTATTCTTTAGAATAGATGACCAAGGGCCATGTTGGGATTTTTGATTTTGTTGATACCCAAGACACCCTACTTCTTCAACCTACAAACTTTATCCCATGATACTAAAGGAATTCCCTTCCTTTCCTTAGAGCCAACCCAAAGGAAACACTTTTGAATCTTCTCAAACTTCTCCTCAAACTCATCCAAAAATTTAAAGAGGCTCAAGGAATAAATAGGTAAATTTTGTAGAGAAGCTTAAATAAGTTTCAACTTACCACCTTGACTAAGTAACACCCCTTTCCACCCAACCAACTTGGAATTAAACCTATCCATCAAACGAAGATAGAGAGATTTAGGAGCCTTATTAGCACATAGTGGAGGGCCCAAATATGTCAAGGGAAGACTACCCAATTTACAATTTAAGAGAGCAACCAACTTTTCTTGAAGATGGATAAGGTTATTTAGAATTTTTTTTTTTTTTTTGGGAAGGCTAACCAATTAAACCAAAGGTTTTTCATAACCACCTAAAATTTCTTTAATCAACTTCGCTTCTTTGACCAACGCTTCACCCATGATGACAATATCATCAAAAAATTGTTTATGCAAATGAGGTCGACACAAAGAAGAAGGTTTAATATGTTTCAAAGAACCAGAAGAGACATTTCTCTGAATACATCTGCCCAACACTTTTGCCATAAGAATAAAAGGAAAAGAAGAGATCAGGTCCCCTTGGAAAATCCCATGTGAGCTTTTAAAGAAAGGAGAAGGATATCCATTAATCAAAACCAAAAAGATCAAGGAAGAAGCCATTTGGGAAATGAGCTACACAAATTTTCTACCAAAACCAAATCTCAACAACACCTTGGCTAAGAAGCTCTAATTCACTATATCATAAGATTTAAGCAGATCAAGCTTTAGAATAAACCCCTCCTTATTAACCGAAAGAGAATGAATAATTTAATGGACTGTGATGATCAAATCTAAAATTTGTCTCCCTATAACAAAACCATTTTTGTAATTAGAAATAAGCAAAGGAAGAATGACTTGAAGCCTAACCGCTAGCACTTTAGATAAAATTTTGTAGATAGAATTGCAAAGAATTATATGCATGAAATCACCAAAAGACTTGGCACTAGGAATCTTTGGAACCAAAACAAGAAAGGTCGAATTGAGATCTTTTAGTAATTTCCTATAGCCAAAGAACTCATTAGTAGCATTAACCACATCCAATGCTACAATGTCCCAAAAAGCTTGAAAGATAAGAAATGGTAAGTTGTCAGGTCTAGGGGCTTTATTCCCTTCAATTGAAAAGAGAATTGCTTTGATTTCCTCCTTCGATGGTATGAAAGTTAATTTCTTATTTTTCTCCTTGGAGATAATACTCAGGATGGCCTCTAAGTACTTCTCCTCAAAGATTTGATTATAGTGATGGTCATCTTTAAGGAACTTTGCAAAGTACTCCAAAGCTTCCTTGTGGATATCATCAGGATCCTCAATCAAAGACCTATCCACAAAAATGGAATTGAATCTATTAGCAACTTTATGCTTCAGAGAGGTGAGATGGAAGAATTTAGTATTGTGGTCTCCATTCTTTATCCAAGTCGCTCTCAACCTTTGTTTCCAAAAATATTCTTCCTTAGAGATGATATCATGAAGGCAAGAGAGGATATAATCTTCTTCTAG
>VDFB02271358.1:335089495-335157212 GCA_007258455.2 Sequoia sempervirens | reverse complement strand
AGACAAAATAGTACAAAACCCACACGAGAGGCGACACCAAGAGCAGCAGCAAAGCTCTGAGAGGCCCCCCTGCTTCAAACGCCATGAGCATAAAGTAAGGAAATGAAGAACTGGATCTCATCAGAGTCCCATCAAGATCAGATACCACGCTCTGATTTTCCCGGTTCGCTAAATCCCCACATTTGCTCACAGGAAGAAACTTCCTCGCCATTCTCCGAGCCTTGAGCCATGATGTCACGGGCAGCAAATTCCACAGACATTCAAATAACTTCACAAATTCCATAATCTATGGCTACTGTAAGTCCTCTTATTGAAAAAAAACTCAGACAGACCAACCCCTTCAGATGTCACAATTCTGTAACCAAAATCAAAACCATCCAAAAGCAGAAACCAACCTGGTATGAATGTCGCCACACTAGTACTATGTTTTCAATACCTCAGCCCACGCCGCGTGCATTTAAGTAGCAATGCCTTCCATTTTTGAATTTTCTATTTTTATAACCACCTTTCACACCTGTGCTTTCTAGTAACCGACTCGGGATTCCTCCTCCCCCTTTTATTAAATCATCTTACTTTTATTACCCTCTTTCGTATGCCGACTGTGGCATTAAACGTGTCTTCCAAGGCTGCCCTGCCTGACCACTGGATTTAACCACCTTGGCTTGCTAATTTCTTCTCTACCACACCTAACACAGAGCCCAACACATTTTCAATTACGTCGTCCTATTATATTAAATCCCATCTTTCGTTTCCAATTACGTTAGCCTAAAATCATCTTCCCTCCTCACTGTTGCGTGATTGATTCATATAATCTTTTAATAGCTTTTATGGGTTGCCAAACTCTTGCCTTGTTTTTCTCGCCCTGACAAATTAAGTATACTTTGAATAGCATGTAAGCGAAATTAATGTCCTGAGATTTACAGGGTCAAAACATATTCGGTGGCAGTGAAATCGAAGAGTATGGGAAGTCAACCCAGCTCCTCCATTAAAGAATCCATTGTAGGGAGACTTGGAAGCTTTCAACACGCTACTGGGGCGTGGGGATTTATTGCGCATGACAAAACTACAAATGTCGACGCTTCATGGGACACTTATTTCCACATACTATACGACAAATGTCGTTCCACCGGAACACGGATAATACTCTAAATAGACAATCAGCTGAGGAGTTGGTTACCTGTGAATAAATCCTCCACAATGATTGTGCACACGGAAGGATATGATTTTCTAGTTGTTGAATGGATGAGATTAGTACTCCATTTCAATAGCTGAGATTACTATGGAAATATAGATAAGACTATTTAAGTTTACTTTCATTTATGTTTGTGGTCGTCGAGTTTTCAACAAAGTTAGTGGGATTTAGTAATTGTTATCTTTCAATCTTGAGGAAAAGTTAATGGAATTTAGAATATGTATACTTAGTAAATGTTTATGATTAGAAGTATATAATGGAATGTTTGTTTCAAAGTTAGATAAGAATAAAGGATTAAGTCAAATCATAAACATCAAGAAAATGATTATAATCATAAAATAGTTTGAAAGTTGTGAACGTCTTTTTATTCAATTCATTTTTAATTAAAGGAGTAAGACAATCAATATCTATTGTCAATATTGGCATAGCGTGATGGTTTGAATGTTGTGTTGTTGTTCTTGCCACCAAGGTTCAAACCTCATTGGGGTGTTATAGTTGAGTGTTTATGTTAGGGATGAGGTCCTCTATTTGTGACCTCATTGGTTCATAGCTCCGAGTCAAAAGCATTTACCCCTCTTTAAAAAAAATAGACAATCGATATCCATCTTTAAGGTGTTTGCTTGTTCATTGTTTCCATATAGTGTGAGGTGCTATGACTTGTTTTGGTTTGATCATTTGATGTAGAATCAATAGTAGTTATGGAGGAAGGGTTAGGGATGATGGAATCAATACTTTTAGCAAGGTTTTGTTGAGTGGTTTCTAGCAAGGAGATCTAACCTTGTATCTATTCCATCTAGCTAGGAAGTTATAGGGAGTTGGGGTATAAATATTATTTCTTAATTTGAGAGAGGTAAGATATAATGTGTAGGACAATTGGTTTGTCCCTAGAGGTGAGGTTAAATTAATCTCATACGCTATCCTTAGAGAACTAGTCAAGGGAATTGTAATCACATAAGTTGTTGAAAGTACATATGGCTTCATTAAATATGTAAAAAACATATAAGGTTGCAAAGAGATGTTCAAATAATTGTTATGCTTAATTAATCTCTTCACCAAATAGAAGAGTTGGACAAAATGAGTCCATGCATGGGGGAGAATTCTTTCCAATTCAAAAACTTTGACAAAATTTGCCAACCTTCCACATATTGACCAATGGTAACGAGGTCCTAATTTTAAAGAATAATGCAAGGAGTTTGTCTTGTCAATGGACTTTGATAATCTTCACAATAGTAATAACTAAAATCACAAGTGATCTATTTAGATATAAGATAGATTCCTGGGCTTTGGGATCAATGATACCCAATTTGCATTTAGTCTTTGGTTGTATATAGTGAAGTCATGAGGTGGCTCTAAAATCTAAGTTATCATCCCACTTAAACAATTGAAATATTTTGCAAGCATGATGAGCTCTTAATAGCATCAATTGGATCACATCCAACATGAGGAATAATAAACATCCAAACAATATTTAATAATGAAATTATATTTAAAAGTTTTGACATTTGGGTATTGTTAAGAGCATATGATGCAAGAAATGAATTATGATGTTGTTTTTCCCTAACATTTATTTAACATAAAATGACAAATTTATATTAAAAACACTAAATTATTAGTTGTAGATGACCACTTTATCAAAATATATTTGAGGTAGGAATTGAAGATGATCAAATATTGACATAACTTGAATAGAGATGAAGACTTGAGCTTAAGCCACATATATAGACTAATTCTTGATTCAATAAAATTATACATAGAAAATATTCATATAATTACTATTTTAACAAGTTATTATCCAATGATAATAATGAACTAATTCATTTACTTATTATTTTCTTTTTCTTTAAATAATTATTCTTATTTAAAATTAGTGTACTTTATAAAATTGCCTATTTAAAAAGATAAGAATTCATAATTCTAATATATTTTTTCATCTAAATAATAATATATTATAAAATAATTTTTACATAATTATTTTAATCATTTAAAATTATAAAAAAAACTTATTTTTAAAAGATATACTATTTGATGAAAAAATAGATATTAAAAAGAGATTATCCTACAACTTAATTAATAATGCAAGTCTTAATTAAAAAAATTCTATTACGATTTCCTCACTTCGTCGGTAAGTAAGTCTCATGTCACTATTCCTTGAAGACTTTCTTTTTAAAATCATTAAGTAATTTGCTTTGTTGAACCACTAAAAATATATATATATTTTTTAAGCCATTAACATTTATTAATAATCTTTGTTTTGTCGTCAAATTGATTTATGTTGAGTAATGAATGTATATCCAAACTCAAAAGGAAGATCATTAATAATGATTTAATATAGAAAGGTATTTTTATGAGTTTATTTTATTATTATTTATTTTGTCATATTGTATTTAAAATATAATATTTTAAATTGAGTCTAAAAATGTAAAAGTGGATTCATTTAGATTTGTTTGTCTAAAATATAATTGAATAGTGTGAATATAACATGTTTTTATATTATAATAGTTGGTAATTAAGAATAGTCTTGATTGAATCTACATACATTCAATAAAATTTGATTCAATCTACAAAATTCTTTATTTCTATTAGTCAAATTAAACTTTCAAAATTTAAATTTAATTATTGGTTCAAGATGATCTATTTCCTATTAGTTGTTACTTGCCAACTTGAGCCTAAATGTGTGATTTGCACACTAAGATATTGTATGATATAAATCCCTCCAAAGATAAAGTAATTTCATTTCATAAATTTAAAGTTCCAAGAATTTTACACATAAACTCGTACACTTAAATATATCATGATAGTTTCTAAAAAAAATTAGCAAAAAAACCTAATTATGACATCTCACAATTTTTGTTTAATAATCTCATCCACAAAAATTGCCTTTAAGAATTTGAATACTAGTTAACAACAAAATTTAACTTATACCATATTTGTAAGCAATGATCAATGAATCTTCTTCTAGAAGTTTTTTTTATGAAATTAATTTACTTTATTCAATGTTATATTATAAAGAGATTGACACCCTTAAATGCAACTCATAATTATTACCTTATAATGTTCATAGTGTAATATTTTATAGTGAAATTGGAATATTAGATCATATGATATTATAATGTATTATAGCAATATATTCACTAATTTCCCTACTACAGATCCAAAGAAGCTTCACTTACCTATGTGCATGTACATGTTAAAAAATTTCCATAATTAACCCCTCAAATTAATGTTCACTATAAGGTGTAGATTCCTATTACAAATAATTATAACCTTTAAAAACTCATGATTTATTCTTAAAGTTGAGCTATTCATAATTAGATTTTCTTATCTATTAATATCCCAATTGTTATAACAATTTTCCATTGCAAATTAATACTTTTGATTGCAAGGGTTAGAGTTAAATAAAAGACCTTATTATTTTGATCATTCTTCAACTATAACAAAGTTTAACTTAAGCTATGGTAACTTAGTCATGTGAAAGATAAACTTTATGTAAGTCAAATATTGAAGTAATTTTAAGCATATAGAGAATAAAACTCTATTAATTGCACTTGATGTTAACAAAAGTATGATCCTATACTTATGAATAAGATGTTAATCAAGATATCTATACATTATTCAGACACTATTTCTTATTGAAATAAAGAGAAATTTGAAATTTTTTCATACATATCATTTTCTTTTAGCTATTATGGGCATGTTTTAGACGATGCTAAATATTTCTTATTTTAGGAGTATATTGTGATATTATTATTAGTGTATTTTTATTTTCTTACTATATATATTTCCTACATTTTTAATTTATAGATTGCTTAGGTTAATAAAGTGTATTAATGTGAATGGGATGAGTCACGAGCATCTTCCATGGGAGTTACACTTTGTTATTTTTGGTCTTTCCCTATCAATCATATTTGCCACCTCCTTCCTCTCACATGGTCTATATATACTCACTCTCTTAGGTTGTATTTACACATTCGTGTAGCTTCATCATTTTGAGCTCTCATAATGCGATTTTTCTTTTGCATCATTTATATTCCTATCATTGGATACCACCTTATGCTATTTTGAGCTTAGATCATTTGTATTTGCAATTTTATAGTTGCTATAAATTATCCTACTCTAGATCTTATCTTATCATCTATTTTATAACTTCTAACATGATGTTATAACACTATACAACCATCTACTAATTTTTTCTTATTTTTTGTCAAGTACCAATTATTTTAATTTAAAGTCCCTTTTTTATATTTCAACTTGTACTTTGAATATTTTCCAAATATGGGGCCATTTTTTATACTGTGGAGGTTCCAATTTCACGCATTTTGATCTCTAATTGGTATATGAACAATCAATCATTGTAAAATCATGTGTTTTATAATTCATCCGTTCATAATCACCTTGAACAAAAAGAAGTATAATTATTGAAAAGATGGTACCCTGGAACATCTTAGATGGCTTCATCTTGTTAGAGTAATAGGTTGTTTACTTAGTTAATTTAATCATGTTGATTAATTAATTAAGTCACCTTTACTTTATTTCACTTAAGCTAAACTTAGGAATCTTTATTTATGCATTATTAAATTAGTCATGTTGTCTTGTTCATTATGATATTGACACTTGTCACATGCTAATTTAATCCTCTCCTAGGGTTCTCACTTTAGGGCTTTAATCTCCTTTCTTAAGGATTGATCTCTTTATAATTATTCAATCTTCTCTGAAAAATCTTCTCGGGTAATGCATTTTTGCTTCATGTTTGTAGAGCACCATTCTTGTGTCTCTTGATCTCCTTTGGTGATAGGTTATTTGATTGCAATTGTTATTGGGATCTATGAGGTTGGATTATCAACTTCTACATGGTATTAGAACTCCAGATTTGCAAGCTTCTTGTTCCTTCTTTGTGAGATCTTGCCTTGAAGCAGTTTTACAGTGCATCTAGGGTCAAATAAGACCTCTCCATTGAATCAAGAGCTACTAGAATAGTCAAGATTGATATTTGTTTTGTCAAAATTGGTTTCCATTTGTCAGATCTGTGAGGGTTTGAAGAAAGGGTTTTTTTGCCAGATCTAAGGGGTCCCTGATTTTTCAGAGCATTTTGAACCCAAATGGACCTCACCATTGTGCTCAGAAGGCCCAAAAACCCCTATTTCCATATATAATTTGTCAATTTTGGAGCAGGTCACCCTGGGGCAAAAACTTTTTCCCTGACCTACTCGCATAAAGAGGTAAAAATTTTCGTCAAAAAAATAAAAATATTTTTTCTGAAAAAAAAATGGGCAGTTTTTTCTACTGTAATTGTTTTTTAAAAGCTTTAATTTTTAAAAAGTTTTCAAGAGAAAATTTGTTTTTTAAAACAACGGCACCAGGTACTTGCACAAGTTATTAAAATTTCCTGTAGGCTTTAGGTGTACTCTACGCCCCATGGGGAAAACCTATTTTTTATGATTTAAAAAAAAATCAATGTTTTTTAGAGAGCATATATGGCCAAAAAATATAAATGTAAATGTTTTTTTAAAAAAAACAATTTTTTTTCAAATAAGCCAAATTGTAAAAATGTGTCGACGGTCATTTGGCCATCAAATTTAGGCTTGCAATTTTCTGTGATGGTCATATGGCCATCAAATTTAATGCAATAACTGGCCTTTTTCCCTTTGGAGCCGCTTTTCCTGAGGCCATAATCTCGCCCACGGTGTCGAAATCAGGAAAACAAGATATCGCTGGAAAGAGGAATTAGAGCGCTTTCCAGTGGTGCAGGTATTTTTTGGAGATTTTTCCTCAGGTTCCTATTATTTCAAGTCAAAGTCAGATCTTCTTTTCTGGAGTTGTCTTCAATGTTTTCGGCATAATTTTTGCATACGATGTTGAAAATGGGAAAACTAGATATCGCTGAAAATTTGTTTCCAAGCTATTCACAAGTGGGTACTAGTGGTCAGATTTGGTTTTTTTTTTTCTAGAAACTTCCTTCTTCCCTCATTTGTTTCCCTTTGACCTATGGGCTCACATAGGATGTATTTATGTTTTTGTAAACACACTGAGATAAAGTGCCTCAGCTTTGTATGTGTAGTATTGAGATTCTTGCACATCACTTTGTTTCTTGTTGTACTCGCACTATGATATAAAGTGCCACCATGGGGGTTGATGTTTTACTTTGTTTTCCTTCATAGCTTTCTCATGCGTATGTGTGACTCTTGTTTTCACATCCTTCTATTTGCTTCTTGTACTTTCATGATTGCACTCAGATGTTCTTGGTTCCTTCATGAATTACTCTTCGTGCATTCAGATTTAGTGTAATTGCCTCTACCTCTCCCTTTTCAACATTATGAGGTGGTTTTGACTGTTGGTGTTAATGCTTCCTTGGTTTTGCATTGGAGTGAACTATGTATACAGTATTTATTTCTATGTACTAGGCAGATGCATCGACTAGTTACCCATGCATTTCGGTGAGATGGATCACTTACCATATGGACACTCATGCATTCCTATTTCTGGAGGTGACCTTCCATTTTGACTTGATCAATTCTTCAGACTATTGGTACTTGTGCCATCTATATCTTCGAGTTCTAGATGTTTTGCCTTGGTTTTCCATCAGATTCAAGTAGTGTCATTGAGGGCGCTCATGCAGATTCTTTTCTCTTGATCCTAATCATCATTTGTTTTAGAGAGGGTTTTCCCTTCAACATTTTAGTAGTCATTCTTTGATAGTGTTTGCAACTTCTTCACACTTCAGTGGTGTTTTCCATGTTCATCATTTGTTCCTATCTTTTGGGATGATTTCTTCTTGATTAGAGGCTTCTTCATCCTTCACTCTTGTTTGGAGGCTTCTTAGTCCTTCACTTGTATTTCTCTCTTTTGGAGAGGAGTTTTTCCTATGAGGTTTTCTCCTTTTCTCTTGTTGTGAGAAATCTTTTACATTTGTGCATGGGTAATTATCCGCCTTAGTTGCCTTAGGGGATCCATCTTTGTTTCTCTCATGCATTCCCACCCTTAGTTTTTTAGCTTCTCCCTAAGTTGATTTTAAGGGGGGGTGTTAGAG
Source organism: Sequoia sempervirens (assembly GCA_007258455.2). NCBI lineage: Eukaryota > Viridiplantae > Streptophyta > Pinopsida > Cupressales > Cupressaceae > Sequoia > Sequoia sempervirens. The sequence continues at coordinate 335,148,996 of VDFB02271358.1, read as the reverse complement.
TAATAGGTTGTTTACTTAGTTAATTTAATCATGTTGATTAATTAAGTCACCTTTACTTTATTTCACTTAAGCTAAACTTAGGAATCTTTATTTATAAATTATTAAATTAGTCATGTTGTCTCGTTCATTATGATCTTGACACTTGTCACATGCTAATTTAATCCTCTCCTAGGGTTCTCACTTTAGGGATTTAATATCCTTTCTTAAGGATTGATCTCTTTGTAATTATTCAATCTTCTCGGGAAAATCTTCTCGGGTAATGCATTTTTGCTTCATGTTTGCAAAACACCATTCTTGTGTCTCTTGATCTCCTTTGGTAACAGGTTATTTTCTTGCAAGTGTTCATTGGGATCTATGAGGTTGGATTATCAACTTCTACACATCCCATGCCCCATCTATATATGGAATTGTCCTTAAAATAGGCACACATAATCAAAATATTTCATAAGGAATAAGAAAGGATCATGTCTTAGGATTGCTTGGTTCTACTATTGATGGTGAATTTTTTTGGGAGATCTTAGATATCATCTTAGAGATTGAGTGTCCACACATTCTTTGGACCAAAATTTGGGAGATTTGTGGAGACCCACATTATTCTGCATTCTTAAATGATTCTGCTATGGGCAATCTTATGCCCATTGATGATTATGATAACCTACTACATGATGATGATACATAAGAGAAACTTAATTATTTGGTAGGGCTTGATTTTTGTTATAAATTTTAGGCTTATATTAATTCTCTTACTCTTGCTACAAAGGATTCCATTAATTCTTTGAATTCTATGACTTCTAATCCAAATTTAGATGCTTTATCCTCTTTATTTTTAATTTATTACCCTAAGGCTAAGGACTCACATTTTAGCATTGGTAGATTTAGTGGACTATGCACATGTTCACATGCACTACACATAAGAGGCTCTTTAGGGGACTTCTTCTCTTTGAGGGAATTTCTATATACATGGGTGCATTATCAAGCTGAATTTGTGAAGACCCCTCTTTTCAACCCAATAAGCTATGCTTAAGGGGGTGTTAGTTTAGGTTTCTATTTTCTTGGTATAGTTTTTTCTAATAATTTTAATTAAGATTTGTTAGGTTAATGTTCAAAGTGGGTATTAATGTGAGTGGATTCAATTGTCAACATCTCTCATGGGGATTACACTTTTCTATTTTTGGTGTACTCTTGAACTATTGGTCATATTTTCCACTTCCTTCCTCTCACATAGTCTAAATATACTCACTCTCCTAGCTTGTATTTACACATTCATATAGTTTAATTCAAGATTTTGGATCTCTTAATGCTATTTTTATTTTCAGGAACTTTCATTTCTCTCATTTGATACTAAATTTATAATATTATTTTGATCTTAGTGTAAAATGAAAAATTGCATATCTTTACAATTTTCACATTACGTTTGGGCTCACTTTAGTGTTCATAACCTTTAGAGTTTTTATGTTCATTTGGTTAGTGCCTTGGCCTTTCCTTCCCTTGGTTCCAAGTCATGTATTATATTTTATGTTTCCTCAACTATTTTGTATAAACCATTATCTCTTCCATATTTATTTCATGTTTTTATGGTATGTCAAACTTTCTTATTTTCTCTCTTTTGGAGAAAGGTTTTTTCTTACAAATTTTCCTCCTTTACTCTATTTGTGACAGATATGTTTATAAATGGGTACTTGAGATGACCTTGTAGATAGGACTCATCCTTGCATCCTTGCATCTTTTCATGTTTAATCATTCTCCCTAAGTTTGTGTTGGTGTGAATGGGGTATATTACCTATTTATTTTCATATTAGGTCTTATTCACACTAGTGAATTGAAGTTTACGTAGGGAATTATTAGGGATTTTTCACTTTATGTCTCAATTTATAAAATTACGACACATGCCTACAATGTTATGTTGTCTTATGTCTCACCCTTTCCTATAAACAAGGCTTATCTCATTGTACATATTGTATGTAATGTATCATTGTGTATAGATCCAATCACTTCTTTGACATTGTATTATTTTTATTGATTCTCTCTTGCATGGAATGTTTTTTTGGTTTTAGGTGATCCTTGGCTCCTATGGGGCTCTTCATCCACTCACAATCATGCAAAAAAATTAGTACATACTAATCTAAATAATCATGAAAATTATGAAATATATAAACATAGTAAGAGAATTAGTTAAACTAAAGGGTATGACCATGAACTCATAGTGCTCAAACATGTACTAAAGATTATTTAAAAAAATCCATATTTATTAATTCTTAGATAATGGTACACATACCTCATATCTATTTTTGAGAATATTTTTACCCCTTATTTGATGAGAGATGCATTATATTCTAGGAAAAGGGCACATGTTCTTGAAGGTGGCTTATTAAACATCCTATAACCTATAAAAATACTTAATGTACCATCTTTATATTTTATAAAAGGGCAAGGGTACCCTAAGTAGACATAATTGACTTGATTAAACCTTTTCCTAATAGTTTGCTACATCAAGTCTTAACATCTTGTAGATTTACTACATTCAATTTTTGGGTACTTGTGACGCCAAAACATACCTTGGAACTATGTCTATGAAGAAATATAATTTCATTTTTAGTGGCATACTTTTGGAGTTCATTGTGAAACACATATCTATATTTATCAATTATTAGATGATCATTTAGGCTAAGTCCACGTATCTTTATTGATTTCAACTTGAAATAAATATATTGAGAATCATCTTCTTATAACTTCAATTAACTACTATGTATATATAGTTTTAACTTGTTTCCTTTTAATACCTTGTAATTGTTGGAATATGAAGTCAATTTTATTGTTATTTTAGTAGTGACAAATAGTTGACATTGATATTTGGCTAGTGTTTTAGGTATGTGCCTAGTGTGGCTGAAGGCATACTATTCAAATGAAGGTTGAAATAACACAGGGTCCTAGGGGGCTATCGTAGAGCCCCTGGATGTCGAATGGAATTCACGCCAAAGGTGTTTCCAATGAAGCTTGAGTTTTTTGGTATTCCCTATGTTTGGTAGTTTTGAAAAATGTTTGATATGTAGTTGCATGAGTCACACTTTCTATATTTGGAAAATTTTGTTTGACAAGGACTTTGCAACTCAATTTTTTTATACTCTGTTGAAGTCATGTTTTCTGTAACTTTTGAAGGTTGTTGTAATTGAAAATTTCTTGAGAAATAAAAGATGAAAGATCTTTTCCTGTGGTTTTTTTTGGTATAATTTTACCAGGTTTTCCATGTAAATATTATGTTAAATTTGTGCTTATTTTTTTTCTTTACAGTTTATTTTGCACTGCAATTTTCTTAGAGTAATATATTCAAGTTCCCTTAAAAATCATAACATGCACTCTATTTCTAAGACAAACCACTATCACAACATGATTATATAACCAATCCATGCCAGTAATAATGTCAAAGGAACCTAGGGGTACTGGAAGAAGATTTAGATTGGTTTCAAAGTTTCTTATGTCTAGATTAATTATTTTACACACTTAGTGATAGGTTTCCTTTTCATGTACCTATTTAAACAATTGCCTCATTCTCTTAATTTTTGTGTCAGGATTCTGCATTTTTTAGGTATCTTATGTCAAAGGAAAAAAATATTTACACTTAAATCTACTGAAACAAAAACTAAAATTCTATAAAATTTACCTTGTAATTCAACCAAGGAAGCTTACTAATTTTCTTGGTGGTTTTTAATAGCAACATAAATTCCATTGCAAAGGGAATTTTAGTGTAATTACTTCAACCTCCAACATGGATATTATTTTCTCTTTTAAAAAGTTTCCCATTTACCATGAATATCCTTTAAGGAGGTATATTCCTATTATCCCAAAATTTCCAAAATTCTACCCTTTGGGTGCATTAAATTTTGGTTTAAAGAATCCTTTCATATATGATGGTTTTCCACCAGGTTTTGTTGTATTTACTTATTGATTCATCGTGGAATTCAAGTCTTGTCATGTTTTAATCCTTAATATTTTTGTATTTCTTACCTTATAGGTAGATTTAATGGTAGCATCAATATCAATATGATTGGTCATGTTGATATCATGCATAAGAAATTCTCAAAGACTTGCTTAGACTTAGTTAATTTATCCTCCTCATCTCCTATGTAATCAACATAGTAAATGAGGTTCATAAAATTTTCCTTATAATTAGCCGCTTAACCATTACCTTAATGGAGCAATTGAATTTTTTTTTCTCTTTGTAAGTTGGAATTTAATTTTCATGGAATTTCTCTTCAAATAATCCCCATGTTATTTTCTCTAAGTAATACCCTTTTCAATCACATAGACCTTGGTCCCACCATAATGAGGCCTCCTCATCATGTTGGAACACCCTAATATAACTTTCTTCTCATTATATTCTAGATTTTTGATCCCAAAGTCTTTGTCATGCGACTAGCCCAACCTTAGTTGTGTTTGTTGAGTCTCAACTAGTTAAATTAGGGGGGGATACCTATTTAGGTCATTAATGTTAGGATTGGGCACGACATTGACCCTAAAAATCCTATTTCTAATATTTGTATGTGTCTCCAACTTTCTTAGAATGGGTAGTTGGACACACATGGGAGAAATGACTAAAAACTATTTAATTAGTATTATTCTCTAATATTGTAGTGATATTAATGAAGGAATTTGTAGTTGGAAAGAGTTATAATCATCCTCATAAGAGTTATTGAGCATATCTCTAATCTAGCACTAAGGAATTACATAGAGACGAGTGTAACATCTTGTTATGATATGTGGGGCCCACATTGGTTGGACACTTCAAACTGGAGTTTTATACTTGGAGATGTGTTCCTATTAGAGTAATGAGGTCAAATATGCCTTTGTGAGTATATATTTATCTTGAGTGCTATCATTATTACAAATGGGGGCATGTGATTTCACCATAAACCACCATAATTTTGATGCATCTAGTTTTTTGATACTAATTTTGCTTTCCTCTTCTCACTTTATATAAATTGGATGTATTGGATAGATGTTTTACAGTCTTTTTTAGGTTGAGTATTGTTATACTACTAGAATATTGCATAAGGTTTTAAGTAGAATGCATTGAAGTAACATATTATTCTTGGTTAATATAAGATTTGTGTATTTTTTTTATTGAAAGGGTTTCTCCACATACATGTTAATTTAATTGGTAAATTATATTTGTTCACTATTTATTACACTTTCATTATAGTAGTTTATTCTATTTCTCAACACTTAATGAAGCATGATACTTCAAATCGCCATAATTTTTTTAGGGTATTTCCTCAAACATATCAACTTGGGGAACTAAGGGTTATAGATCCCTTTAACCTTGATTGGACATGGAGTGTCCATTTAGTTGGTTTATTAAGGATTCTTGATTTTAAATCCTAGCTTGAATTGTATCCAAAAATTTTAACACTCCTTGCAAGATTGCCTCATTCTCTTAAGGAGGTTGATGATTTCCTCTAATTCTTTCTCTTTCTTTTCCTAGTGCACTAACACCCTGATGAGATCCTGATCAAGTTATAACCACATTTTAAATGTTTTATCTCCTTATAAATTTAAAGAAAGAGATTTTTCATGTTCAAAGTCTTTCTTATTTACCCAAAAGGTCTTAGCTTTATAAAACCTAGATCTTATACCAAATATAAGGCCCCAAACCTTGAGTATTTTTTTTTAAATTCAAAGGTTTAGGTAAATTACACATAACTTGAAGTGTAATGTCCCAACAACCACAGAGTTAGGAATCTTTTCAGGAAGTTTACTCATCGTGTAGATGTCTGCGTGTTGCACTAGCATTATTGACATAAATTCTCTTAACAACTAAAAATAAAGGGTTCAAGGACAAAATTAAAGTTATGTGAAAGGGGGAATTGCATTATTGTCTTTTATTAAGTGAAAGGGGAGGTTATGTATTGCAAGATTGCATGAGGTACAATTTTGTGACACTACATTTTTCCCCCACTTTAGTGAGCATATGTATTCCAAAATGTGTGAGCTAAATTAGAAAGAGGTTGAAGAGAATACATCCAAGACAAAGAGGACATATGTCTTCAATCCAGTATATGCATTTCAATCCAATATATGCAATAGAGAAGTTGAGAGAGTCCACACGAAGAGGACATGGGTCTTCCATCCTACAAATCTAACTGCAATCTCACCACAAACATGTTAGTTATAGGAAAACACGTTAGGGAAAAAAGCAAAAAATAAATATGAACTTTGAAGACATGACATAACATAATCTGAAGACATGACATAATTTGATCAAATAAAAGAGAGTGCTAATATGTATTGATAGCAAGACTAGAGACCATATGACAAGTGAATATAGACATGTGATAAAAAAAACCTCGTGAGGAGAACCCCTATCACAAAGAGATGAGACAAGTCTAGTCACGCTGTCTGATAGATTAGACCAGATATGAAGGATAGAGATAGAGATAGATAAGATGACAGATAACAGATTCATTTATTAGAACTATAGATGTATGTAGGTAAATATAGTATATAATATGTATGAACTTTCATCACCCCCCAAATAGATTGAAACAAGAAGGGCACATGAAGACAAAATAAAAAGTCAGGTCAACATGGAAGAGGCCTAAATGCCCCAATGCTTTGCATCGTTTTGACGTGAAACCTAAAAATGTATGAAATGTTGGATATTGCTGATATGTGGTTGTCATTGATGTCAACAGTATTGGAATTAATTTCTTTAAGGTTGTATATGTTGAGGATATTGAGAAAATTGTAATAAAATAAGTTGCAAGTTGTTAGTGGTGTAGTGAAGTTCAGTATGTTGGCTAGCACAGTTTATTGATGATTAGAGGTTGTGGATTAAAGGGTTTGTTTTCGAGTATATCTAGTCTATCCACATAAATTTTTAGAGATTCACATGAAGATTTGATCGAGTTATGAGTATCTCTGTTCTGGTAGTCATTGTGTTGCTTTAGTTGGTGTTCCTGAAAGAAGATAATGTGATTCTAGTAATTTGAGTTGTTGCGAATGCTTTTGTAGTGATCTATGATGCTCGTGGATGTTTCTAGATCATGCTTTATCTGTGTTGTACATCCACATTGATCATTGTGCTCACGATTGGTGATTTTCTTCTTTGAGTTTATGCTTTTCATAATCATGGCCGATAGGGTGATTGTAGCGTGTTGTGGATCTTCAAGGCATAATTTTCGAAGGTGGTTCACGTTCGAGGATGTTGTTTTGGGTCTTCACTATGTTGTGGCTGATATTGGTTGGTGCACATTGAAAATTGTTTATGGATTGGGCCAACAGTCTGTACTCATTTTATATTTTGTTGAAGTCAACATGTAGATGATGTTATCCCTAGTTGCGGATATATATGAGCAATTGTTTATACCATTTGGAGGTGTGTGCGTGAAGGCTGTGTGAGTGTTGTGTGCAAATAATGTTCTAATCATTCAAAGGTAGAAGTAAAGTGTGAAGAAGAGTGAGAAGAGTTTGTGAGCTTAACCGAAACTATAATCAGGCATTAGCAGATGCTATTTTCTTAGTTCAAAATCTTCTAGATGTAATCCAAATGTTTCTGTAAGAAAGCATGTCTTCCTTTGGGTAGTAAGCCTTTTTGTATTTGAGCAGTGAGCTCTAGGCAGTGCGCCTGAATGCATGTGCATTCCCCATTTACAATTCTGTTATACTTTTAATAGAGTATAATATCATGGACTAACCTCCACCGTGGTTTTTCCCCTAACAGGGTGTCCACGTAAAAATCTTGGTGTTATGTGTGTTTCTGATGTGGTGATGGTTTATACTTTCATGTTTATTTATCAGATCTAAGAATAAGTTTAATAAGTCTATTTTCTATGACAATTGATTCAACCCCCTCTTAGTTGTCTGCCCTTGTGTTGCCAACAATTGGTATTAGAGTAGGTTCCTCAAAAAAAGTTTAATAGCTTGAGATGATCTGGGATGGTGACATATAAGAAGGATAGTTTGAGATTTGATGGAACAAATTATTCTCTATGGAAGACTCGAATGGAGTGTCATTTGAGATGTATTGGTGAACCTTATTGGAAAATTACAAATCTAATAGACCTATAGCATTCCACATAATGGTCCTTCTACTTCTACTGAGATTAAGGATGCTGAGTACAATATCAGGGCTAAGGAAGCATTATTGAGTGCTCCGACTGATTCTGAAATGACAAATGTAATGGATTTGAAGACTGCTTATGAGATCTAGAAAAAGTTGGAAACTTTGTATGAAGGTGATGCCCATGTGAAGATTGCTAAGTTGCAAAGCCTGAAAGGGAAATATGAAATGTTGAGAATGGGTGATGATGAGAACATCACTTCTTTTATGTAGAGAGTGAATGAACTTGTGTGTAGTATCAGATGTGCTGGTGGAACATTGGAGGAATAAGAGATTGTTGCTAAAGTGCTCAGATCCTTGCCTATTGCATACAAAGCCAAAGCTATAGCTATTGAGGAGATCTAGACTGTGGCAAATGTAACTAGAGACATGTTGATTGGTAACCTTACTGCTTTTGAGTTAAGTGAAATTGGTGATTCTCTTCCTAAGACATAATTTGCATTCAAGGCTACTATCTCCAGAAAGGATATGCAGAGATATGATTCGGGTGAAAGTTCTTCTAGAAAGGTGTTCAAGTATGAGGAGGAAATGAGAGAGATTGAAGAAGAAGAGAGAAAACTAGATGAGATTGAAGCACTTATTGTCAAGAGGGAAGCCAGAGGAGAAGGTAAGTATAAAGGGAAATTTCCTATTAAATGTTTTTCTTGCAATAAGATAGGTGATTTTTCCTCAAGGTGTCTAGAAAGAGTTCCTAAGCCAAGACCTAACAAGCCTAGATCCAAAAGAAAGTGTTATTTTGCTACAGATGAAGGTGTGACATATGGGTATTTATTGCTATCAAGGAAAATGATCCTGTACCTACTGAATTTGCTAAGTGCACAAATGTGGAGAAAGCCCTAGCTGCTCGAGTTGAAGAAAAAGATGAATGGGTGATTGATAGTGGATGCTCTCATCACATGACAGGTGATAAAAGTAAGTTTGTGAGGTTGGAAAAGTATGATGGTGGTGTTGTAAGATTTGGTGATGACAAAGTTGGTGTAATCCATGGTAGAGGATCCATTTCTCTTGATGGTAAGCATAATATTGATGATGTCCTATATGTGGAAGGTTTGAAGCATAATCTCTTAAGTGTTGGATAGATGGTTGACAAGGGGTACAATCTTCAATTCAAGAATGTAAAGTGTAGAATATTAGGGAGTTCCAGAAATGTGATTGCATCAGGTACAAAAACAAAAGGTAATATCTTTCACCTGAATGTTGCTGGTAAAAGTTTTCTGATTTCTCAAGTTGATGAAAGCTGGTTGTGGCATAGGAGAATGTGTCATGTAAATTTTGACAATATTATCAAGATAAGTTCTACTCAGGCTGTGAGAGATCTTCCTAAGTTGATAAAACCTACTAATGCCATATGGAAGGAATGTTAGTTAGGGAAGAAAACTAAAGTTTCATTTTAGAGCAAACAACATTGTTCAAATGAAGTGTTGGAGCTTGTGCATACCGACTTGTGTGGTCATTCTAGAGTCAAAAGTTTACAAGGATATAGGTATTTCATTTTACTTATTGATGATTATTCTAAGATGATGTGGGTTACTTTCTTAAGGGAAAAATCTAAAGCTCTAGAGAAATTCAAGATTTTCAAGGCTATGGTTGAGATAGAGACAGGTCTGAAGATTAAATGTTTGAGATCAGATAGAGGTGGTGAATTCACTTTTGGTGAGTTTAATTATTTTTGTGAAGTGCATGGGATAAAGAGATAATTATCTACATTGCGGATCCCTCAACAAAATGGAGTTGTGGAAAGGAAGAACATGATAATTCAAGAAGCTGGTAGGACTATGATGTTGGAAGGAAATATTCCTCATATCTATTGGAGAGAAGTTGTGAGTACTGCCGTTTACACTCTCAACAGGGTACAAATCAAAGGTGATATTGGTAAGAATCCTTATGAGCTATGGTATGGTCATAATTAAGCCTACTGTTAGATACTTCAAGATCTTTGGGAGTAAATGCTATATCAAAAGAGATGAAGATATAGGAAAGTTTGATGCTAGAAGTGATGAAGGAATCTTTCTTGGTTATTCTACTAAAAGTAAAGCCTACCGGTGCTACAATAAGAGGTTGAGGAAAGTAACTGAGAGTGCTAATGTCAAGGTTGATGAAGACATAGTTAGACCATCTAGAACCTGTGGATATGATTCAAACGATCAGAATGACAGTTCAGATAAAGGAAAGAAAATTCAGACTCCAAATCAAGTTCAGATCATTCTGGTGAATTAGGAAAATCAAGAGGAAGGAACTAGTGAAAGTGCAAAAGTAAGATCACAAGAGCATGAAGTTCAAGAACATCCTAAGACTCCAAGGTATGTAAGACTAAATCATTTAGAAGATCAAATTATTGGTGATAAGAAAAAAGGTGTTCAAACTAGGAGAAGCATTGTAGAAGAATGTTGTTTGATCTCGAAGACTAAGCCTAATAGTGTCAATGAAGCATGCAAAGATGAACATTAGGTGGAAGCAATGAAAGAAGAACTACTACAAATTGAGAAGAATGATACATGGATTCTTGTTCCTAGACCTAAGGAAAAAAATGTAATTGGAACTAAATGGGTCTTTCAGAACAAACTGAATGAGCAAGGTGAAGTTGTTAGAAACAAAGCAAGACTTGTGTGTAAAGGATATTCTCAAATGGAAGGAATTGAATTTGAAGAAAATTTTGCTCCTGTTGCTAGGATTGAAGCTGTGAGACTATTTATTGCTTATGCTTCTTACAAAAACTTCAAGGTTTATCATATGGATGTCAAGTTAGCATTTCTAAATGGCGAACTGGAAGAAGAAGTGTATATTGAGCAACCTGATGGATTTCAATTGACTGATCAGGGAGATATGGTTTTTCAGTTGAAGAAAGAATTGTATGGAATTAAGCAAGCCCCAAGAGCATGGTATGCCAGATTGGACAAGTATTTGTTGAAGCTTGGATTTAATAAAGGTACTGTTGACAGTAATATGTATTTCAAGATTGATCATGATAAAGATTTGATTGTTGAAGTCTTTGTTGATGATATCATGTTTGGAGGAGATGATAGTTTGTGCATGAAGTTTGCTGATGAGATGCAAAATGAGTTTGAGATGTCTATGATTGGAGAAATGAAATTATTTTTGGGATTGCAAATTACTCAACTAGATAAAGGGATCTTTATATCTCAATCCAAGTATGTGAAAGAATTGCCAAAGAAGTTTGGTATGGAAGATTCAAAACCAGTTGGTACACCTATGGTGATCAGATGTAAGTTGACACAAGATGATGATTCTCCTAAAGTGGACTAGACTAGATACAAATCCATGATTGGTGGATTGCTTTATTTGACTCAAAATAGACCTGATATCATGAATGTCGTATGCATTGTTGCAAGATTTCAAGCTGATCCTAAGGAATCTCATGTGACAAATGTGACAAGGATTTTTAGGTACTTGAAGGGGACAATTGATTTTGGCCTATGGTATCCTAAAGATGATGACCTTACTTTGAGTGCTTATACTAATGTTGATTGGGTTGGAGATGTAAATGACATAAAGAGTACTAGTGGCGGTGCATTTTTCTTAGGAAAGAAGTTGATATTTCATGGTTAAGTAAGAAGTAGAATGCCATTTCTTTATCTACTGCAGAGGCATAATACATTGCTACCGCTAACAATTGTACTCAAGTTTTGTGGATGAAGCAGATGCTGAAAGATATCAAAGTTGTATATGATGAGCCTATTGCTATATTTTGTGATAATTCAAGTGCAATTACAATTTCTAAGAATCTAGTGCTGCATTCAAAAACCAAGCATATATCTATCAAGTTTCACTTTTTAAGAGAGAAGGTGAGTGGAAAGGAAGTCAGATTGGAGTATGTGCCCACTAAGGAACAAATTATAGATATCTTTACCAAGCCCTTTCCTAAGGATACTTTGGAGTATCTTAGAGGGAAACTAGGGGTGATTACCCCTCCTAATCAGAACTAAGATGCATTGACTTGCATCAATCTGTGCATTTCATAGTTGTATCTTATGATCCAGATTGATGTTGTGGTAGATGCTACTTAGGAGGAGTAGTTAGATGTTCAGAAATGTGGTTCAAAGTTTGTATGGAGAAAGATAATGTGTATCTTTTTCATTGATGTCAAAGGGGGAGAAGAGTCATGTGCAAAATTGTGAAAATCTAAGGGGGAGAAAGTGTTAAGAGAAAGTTGCGTTGATGGTGTTTTTCACATCATGTGTTTCCATCAATGCCAAAGGGGGAGATTGTTAGATATTGCTGATATGTGGTTGTCATTGATGTGAACACCATTGGAATTAATGTCTTTAAGGCTGCATATGTTGAGGATATTGAGAAAATTGTAATAAAATAAGTTGCAAGTTGTCAGTGGTGCAGTGAAGTTTAGTATGTTGGATAGTATAGTATATTGATGATTAGAGGTTGTGGATTAAAGGGTTTTTTGTTGAGTATATCTAGTTTATCCACGTAAAGTTTCAAAGATCTGCATGAATATTTGATCGAGTTATGAGTATCTGTGTTTTGGTAGTCATTGTGTTGCTTCAGTTGGTGTTCCTGAAAGAAGATAATGTGATTCTAGTAATTTGAGTTGTTGTGGATGCTTCTGTAGTGATTCATGATGCTCGTGGATGTTTCTAGATCATTCTCTATTTGTGTTGTACATCTCTATTTGTGTTGTACATCTGCATTGATCATTGTGCTCATGATTGGAGATTTTCTTCTTTGAGTTTATGTTTTTCATGATCATGGCCAACAGGGTGATTGTAGTGTGTTGTGGATCTTCGAGGCATAATTTTTGAAGGTGGTTCATGTTCGAGGATTTTGGTTTGGGTCTTCACTATGTTGTGGCTGACATTGGTTAGTGCGCATTGAAAATTGTTTATGGATTGGGCAGACAGTTTGTAATCATTTTATATTTTGTGAAGTTGATATGTAGATGATGTTATCCCTAGTTGCAGATATATATGAGCGATTGTTTATACCATTTGAAGGTGTGTGTGTGAAGGATGTGTGAGTGTCGTGTGCGAATGATGTTCTAATCATTCAAAGGAAAAAGTAAAGTGTGAAGAAGAGTGAGTAGAGTTTATGAGCTTAACTGGAACTATAATTAGGCATTAGCAGATGCTATTTTCTTAGTTCAAAATCTTCTGGATGTAATCCAAATGTTTCTGTAAGACAGCGTGTCTTCCTTTAGGCAGTAAGTCTTTTTGTATTTGAGCAGTGAGCTCTAGGCAGTGCGCTTGAATGCATGTGCATTCCCCATTTACAATTCTTTTATACTTTTAACAAAGTATAATCTTGTGGACTATACTCCACCGTGGTTTTTCCCCTAACAGGGTTTCCACATAAAAATCTTGGTGTTATGTGTGTTTCTGATGTGGTGATGGTTTATCCTTTTATGTTTATTTATTAGATCTGAGAATGAGTTTAATAAGTCTAATTTCTGTGACAATTGATTCACCCCCCCTCTCAGTTGTTTTCCCTTGTGTTGCCAACATGAAACATAGAATAATGATGAGACAAATAGAAGAAGTGTACGATAGGTTTTCTCTCCTGTACCCAAGTACCTACAAGGGTATCTAGGGTCCTCTAGGGGAGAGCACAAACATAAACAAACAAGCATGGGGGAACACAAAAAAACACACAAATCTAATATAAAGATAAAGAAGAGGTTTCGCTCTATCTGACACCTCCAACAAGTTGTCTTGCTCCCAATCTAGATCATCATAGGGGGGTGATCCAACAATAGTGGGTTACACTTTTTGGCCAAACTTGACATTGAACTAATTTTTTTTAACTAAATCTTCACTTTCAGACACTTATAGCTACTAAACCATGAGGAATTTGAAGATGATGCATACTAGTGATTTGTGAAATTTTTACTGTAGATTCTAAATAATATATTTTAAAAAAAATTTGGAATCAAATTGTATTTATTTTTCCATCTCCTTCGATAACTAGTTTTTAACAGTAAACACCATTTTTAAAGAGTGATGTTTACTATATAACACATAATTTTTTTGTATGAAGGATAAAATTCTATTTTTTTCAAATTTATATTTGTAACTACAATATCTAACTCCTTCATTTGGTTTCATAGTGTTTTATTGGATATTTTTTCTTAATTAAGTTTTGAAGTCAAACTAATTCCAATTTAGACATAGGTTTACTGTATAACACAATATTTTTTTGTATGTATCGAAATTCAATTTGTTTTTGGTTGGATCAAGGACATCAATACTAGGAGCATATATATTTTTCAATTTCTTTTTTGGTAATCTACTATTTTTCCACATGTGCAAAATATAGAGATTGATTTTCGGTGAAAAACCTACATTCACAAGATATAATAGATAAATTTAATAATCAAATTAAATATAATTAAAATTATACTTTTTGGGAAGCTTATAATAAGGACTAAATACTTACAAAACATAAATTTTAAATGAATTTATTTGATCCCCCAAAAGGTAAATCAAAAGTGGTTTTTTATTAGCATTTTGATAGGTGTAGAGGAGACTCGATTATAGGTATGGTTTAAAACTAGCAGGGTTCTATCTAAGGAGGTTTGATCAAACCCTCTTCAATTAGAATCATTTAAATGGAACCTGTTTAAGGATTAAATCATTATATTTTCTAAAAATATTTGATATCAGGAAAAAATAGGATGTCCCTGAAAGTGTAACCCATTATTGTGGCAACACCCACGAGGAGGGAAGATGAGCTTATATGGGGGATAGAAGGGTAGTACTAGCAATATTACTTGTAGTAAGAGATAGGGATGAAGCTACCTCAACATCCTCATCAAAAATCTCTTGCAAGGCCAATGCCACAAACTTAGCAAAGATGGAAGAAAGAGTAGGAATTTCTTCCACTGATTCAAACATACGCCTCTTTGGAGTGAAGTGTTGTGACTAAAGAAGAAGAGGATGATAGAACAAAGAGTTATTGCTGCCCTCTAGAAGAGGGGATTTGAAAAACTTTGGGGAAGGAGATAGCATACTCATCACAAGGAAAATACAAGCCAAAGCAGAATAAGATGAAGAAGGCAAAGAAGATTCCTTGTGACCACCATTTAGAACAAGGCCACACTCTAACTTGCACTTAAGCAGAGGATGTGGAATCCTCACATCATAAGTGGAAGGAGGAGAAGAAGAAGGAGAAGGGGCCACACTAGACATAACCTTTGTGTGAGGCATGTCAACAGGCTCAAGGAAAGGGGGAAGATATGGAAAATAGGTGATCAAGGGAGGCTTTGAAGAAAGAGTGTTGAACACTTCCACCCACTTAGGGTGAGGCTCACCAGAATTCATCAAGGAAGTCAGATGCAAAATAAAGGTGATGGTAATGAAGCAAAAATAGAAATATGAGAAAGAATGGGAATAAAAACAAAGACAAAAAAAAGTAGAGGTCGAAATAGGAGGGTCTCCCTCGATCTTCTATGAGGCCTTACATTCTAGGGCCAATGCTTGTCGGTGGTCCTTACACTCATGCACAAGTCAGTTGTGACAACTATGGGAACTAAAAGGCACAACTTGAGAAGATTTTGGGTGATATTGTTCTATTGGAGAAATAGTCTCCATGGCCATTGCTAGTGGAAGAGAAGGATTTTGAGGGTACTATTCTGTTGAAGGAGTAATCTTCATAGCTATTGTCAATAAAAGAGTTGAATCTTAAGGAGGAACAAGAGGAGGCACAAAAATAGATATGGGGGTCTTAGACATAGGCCGCTTTCCTTTGGATGTTTTATGAATAGGTGGAGGAATAGGAGGAAAACTCATAAGCTGAGCAACAAGAAAAAACCCACATGAATGCTTCCCCTTACCATATATGGTGGGTCAAGGAGCTATGGGTAATGTCAGGAAATATGGTCAGGAATCTTAGAAAGAAACATCCAAGATTAGTAGTGCCTTCGATAGAAGACACACAATACTATGCCATAAAGCAGAATCATACATAGTTCATTTCCCACATTAATCCTTTTGAGATAAACTCATGCTTAACTAGTTTCAACAACACCATTAATAGATTCAACAAATAAAACCAACAACCATGAAAGATGAAACAAAATAAATGAACACAAAAATATACGTGGGGAAAACCATTTCAGGTAAAAAACCCCACACTCCAAAAAGCCCAAATTGCCATTGTATTATTCAACAAAAAAGTATAGTTACAAATCCAATATCAGGCTCATGGCCTTTACAACGTTTACATCTTGTTTCATTTTGGAGAATATATGGCAGCATAACTCATTGTGACCACCTCTCTCAGTGAGAGACATCTCATTCGGCTACACAGCCACACGACTCGACCACCGGCCTCTCAGCCTCTCTGTTGCACAACCGCTTGTCCTTCACCTTCTGCAAGATTCATCTTTCTCAGCTTCACAACCTCTCACCCTATCAGCACCTGGTAACCTTGGCTTGCCTGACTAGATTGACCGGTGCTCTATGTCCTCTAACTATTCAAATACTATGCCCCATTAGGGTTTCCACCTCAAGCCACATGCCATCCTCCATCATCCAATTCTGGCCATTGGATAAGCAATCAAAAAAATATCCAACATCGAACTTAGGGTTATCCACCTAACACCATGTCGCCTAGTTGAAGAGACATTTATTACCATCTCACCGAAGTTCACCAAGCACATCGGCCCACATGCCATCTGTCCTCCACATCATCGCCACCTGTCAGCCTTGATCACAATCCACCATCCTTATCGGGTCCCAAGTGGTCCCCACATCCATCGGCTTCCAAATTACTATATCACTGAAAAGCTAAACGTCAAAACCTCATGTTGAAGGTTGTGAAGTTCCTAGAACACATGAC
Organism: Sequoia sempervirens; assembly: GCA_007258455.2. NCBI lineage: Eukaryota > Viridiplantae > Streptophyta > Pinopsida > Cupressales > Cupressaceae > Sequoia > Sequoia sempervirens. The sequence goes on along the minus strand of VDFB02271358.1, from coordinate 335,132,072 downwards.
TCATCGATAAAGGGATCGCCTTATCGCTCAAAACTCAAACTTCTGAACCTCAAGTTAGAGGTTACGAAGTTTGCAAAACCCACGACACACCGACAACAAAGGGATTAACCTTCGCTTGAAAGTTGCTAAGTCAAGAGGTTATGAAACTTTAGAACCCCGTGACTTCAGTTAGAAAAACTTGAAAACCAATGACTTAACTTAGGCCGATGAATGGGTAAATAAGAATTGCTCTAGGAAGTCGATCAAGACAATACATTTGAGTCACGTTTCTCAACATTCTCCCACTTGAAAAAGAAATTATTGGATCCTTCCAAAGAAAACTCGAGAATCTTAAAAAATGCTTCTATGCTCTAACCAAGGCACTTGTAACGACATGAAAGATGTCCACCAACTCAGGCAACGGTTCCAATCATCCATAATAGGAAAAGGAATGAGCCAAGGTGTATATGCACCAGTATTAAGAACATGCACATCATATCCAAAAGATAGAAAAGGATTAAACACTGCCACTACTCCACTATGCTCACACTATCTATAGAAGCAATACAACATCAGCTTCAAAGCCCTCAATCATGAAGACAACCATGAAGTCATTCTCCAAAAACAAGATAAAACATCAGTTAGAACAAAAACCAGAAAACTAACTGCTCCCATCCAATTGATCAACCCACATGACTAAAAATAACACACAGAACAAGTGCTAATCCATCCATTCAAACATACCTCTAAGGTATCCACATTAACAAACTCATTCCACTTACATAGCCAACCCATCAACAAAAAATACAAGCTCCAAGTGTCAACCAATGGAAGAAGACCAAACACATCTAGGAACTCCCACTGTATGGGTAATGCAAAATTAAGGCATAACGAGTCTACCAACAACATCACATAGAGAGTGTAAACATGTAGTTTCAAGGAACCATCCACAATGATGTGCACAACCGGTACAGCCCTCACCACAAGTCTCCATGACCAAGACCACAGAGAGAAAATTATGCACATCATATACCTGTAGAAAATCCTTCTACATACACCTCTAAATACCAACTGTGTCAAGTATGATATCCTTCACAACACCCCAAAACAAAATCCTTAACAACATCCAACCATTCAATCACCAAGATCAAACACAACATATATTTCATGTAATTATATGGATGTAAGATTCTCCAAGAAGATCAAACTATTTCATTTCTCGTTTCAGGAAATACGCCTAATGCATCTCCTAAACTCAACATCAAAGAATGTAATCACAATGCATAAGGAGATAACCATGCTATCCATCTCTCACAATGAATCCTTTAGAACTAAAAAACTATAGCTCAAGATCCATATCCATGAAAGAAAGCATAAAACACCTAAAAGAAACAATGGGAAATACCTCTCAAGTGATAAACTACTGAGTAGACCAAGAGTGGGGAATGAGAATTCTCCTCCAGGGTAACCAAGTCATCATGATTTCTCTAAGAGAAATCTCCTCATTGGTCTCTGCTGAACTCACGTCCAACCAAGGTGAAGGCTCCTCAAAATTTCTTTTGAAATCTCACCAAGAGTAATCATCAACAACACTTCTCTCATAAGAGAAATATAGCCTCACTTTTTTCTTCATGTATCCATGAGCACCTGCAACCGATCATCTCATGCTAAACTCCAAATGCATCACTACACCATCATGAAGTTCTCAAGCATATGAATAATGCACCCAATACACAAAGAATTACCAGACCTTTGTCAAAGCTCCAATCATCTAAACCAGGAAATTATCATGACATCATGATCTACACATCCCCTTAGGAGATCCCATGCTCTAGGTGAACATACCATGGTCTCAAGAGCAATGCATCATGCCAAAACTCTAATGCATAATCAAGAGTATACGATGACATGAAACACAACAAACTCTAAACAAACATCACCTGTCAAGCACCACCAACACCTCAACCAAAGACTCCAATAATCCTCCATGGCTATGAGATGTTGCACATTTTCAAATAGTGTCCATGCAAATGCTAAAGAACCCTTCTGCAACAACAAGATCTAAGAGCTCTTCCTAGTAACATTTGCAACACTAGAGAAGACCATCCATCAACAAGTGATGCATCCACAATCATTGCTAAAGCTCCCACTAAACTATGATACTGAGCTTTCCAAGCATCATGACCAAACATCTACTAAATTGAAAATCCTTCAGGTCCACACATCAAAATGTCTTTCTGACAACAATACCAAGTGACACCAAGATCTGCAAACCATGTAGACAACACCATCACTGTCAAAAGATTACATAAAACTATGTATCCAAGCTATCGATGACATCATGATACAGATGCTACATGTCCCCATAACCGACTATTCAGGTACTCAACACCATCCATCCTCACATCTCAAGGTAGTTACACCAATGCACAAGTGACCACAAATAAGGCCAGCTAACAAGTTTGCACCAACACTGAATTAACCTCATGGATATAGACAATCCACTTCTAAGTTGTCCCATAGCAAAAAATGTAGGTAAAGACAACCCACACATTGCACAACCTATAGATCCATTCAACAGAAACATGCAAACCCATCATCACACTGGAAACTACAAAACTGAGATATTAAAGAGAATAACCATGTAGACAACTTGACTCAAACACCAGATCAAGTTCAAATCTGATTTTCCAGTCATGTCCAAAAAAAGTACCATAGTCAAGGGAATCCTTAAGTAGCTCCAAAAAACCACAAGTTTTCTTGACCGTGTAAAAACTACAAAACCACATAGCCATGCAAGTACAAAACATCCTTAAAAGAAAACAACAGTTCAGGAACACCAGGATCATTTCAAGCCACCTCCAAAACCACCAACATTTACATGCATTCGAGAAAGACAGGCTATTTCAGAAGCTTCTAGACCATCCAATGATTAGCTCCATAGCCTACATGCAATTAGGGTACCATAAGACTATGCCTTCCAATACTAGGAAAAACACCCAGCATAAGCACATTACTCCATGAATGAAAAACAACCCAAGCTTCTCCATATCATCAGGGAGCCTCTCACATAGACACCCAATATGAAATATTTTTTTGCAACATAGCCACAAAGCAAAATATTCCACCACATGCATTAGGGTTATACCGTTGCCAACTAGGAACCTCAGATCACAACATTCTAGTATGTCCAGTTCTAGTTTCTCCATCTTCACCATCTTCCATGTTGCGTGTTGTCTCAAAAACTTAACCAGAAAAGAAAGAACTTCCACTCAACAAAGGATCAATACATCAGCCGATTCCTCTAGATTTCCTCAAGCCTGATAGACTAAGAAATCTTCACAGAAGGAATACCCAAAACCAACAACACACTAGGAAGAAACACATCCTAGAAGAAAGATATGATACCACTTGTCGGGAAATATGGTTGGGAATCTCAAAAAGAAAGATCCGAGATTAGTAGTGCCTTCGGTAGAAGACACATACTATTATGCCATAAATCAGAATCAGACATAGTTCATTTCCCACATAATTCCTTTTAAGAGAAACTCATGCTTAACCAGTTTCAACAACACCATTAATAGATTCAACAAATGAAACCAACAACCATGAAAGATGAAACAAAAGACATGAACACACAAATATATGTGGGGAAAACCCTTTCAGGTAAAAAACCCCACTCCAAAAATACCAGATCACCATTGTATTATTCAACAACAAAGTATAGTTACAAATCCAATATTAGACTCATGACCTTTACAAAGTTTACATCTTGTTTCATTCTAGAGAATATTCGTTAGCATAACCCATCGCAACCACCTCTCTCAGTGAGAGACATCTCATTCAACTACACAACCACATGACTCAACCATTGGCCTCTCAGCCTCTCTGTCGTACAACCACTCAACCTTCACCTTTTGCGAGATTCATCTCTCTTAGCTTCCCAACCTCTCGGCCAGTCCAGAAACCCAGTCTCCCGGCCTGTTCGTACCTAGTAACCTTGGCCTACCCAACTAGATTGACCGACACTCCATGTCCTCTAATTGTTCAACTACCACACCCCATTAGGGTTTCCACCTTGAGCCACATCCCATCATCTAGCATCCAATTCTCGTTGTCAGATAAGCAATCAAAAAAATCTCTAGCGTTGAACTTAGGGTTATCCACCTAACACCATGCTGCCCAGTTGAAGAGACATTTATTATCGTCTCATCGAAGTTCACCGAGCACATGGGGCCACATGCCATCTATCCTCCACGTCATCGCCACCTGTCAACCTTGATCACAATCCACCACCCTTATCAGGTCCCAAGTGGTCCCCACATCCATCAGCTTCCAAGTTGCCATATCACTGAAAAGCCGAACTTCAAAACCTCATGTCAGAGGTTGTGAAGTTCCCAGATTCTGCGACTTGTTGATAAAGAGATCACCCTGTCACTCAAAACTCAAACTTCCAAACCTCAAGTTGGAGGTTGCGAAGTTCGCAAAACCCGCAACACGTAAAAAAAAATGGATTAACCTTTGATTGACAGTCGTTAAGTTGAGAGGTTATGAAACTTTAAAACCCCACGAATTCAAATAGAAAAACTTGAAAACCAGCAACTTAACTTAGGCCGATGAAGGATGAAATAAGAGCTGCTCTAGGAAGTCGATCAAGCTAGTAAATTTGAGTCACATTTCTCAAAAGGTAAGATGAGGAGTTGAAAGACTTAAGGTTTAGATCTATGCAACAATGGTTCCTTTCCTTTTCCTATGTCAGGAACAATAGGAGGAATAGAGGACACAACCGAAGGTTGTGAAATACTAGAAGGAGGTGAAGGAGAAGGCCTATGGGCAAGAGCTTGCTTGTCCTTAGCCTTTGAAGTTTCAGAGGAAAAGGCATGTTGTTGCACATGCATGAAGGCCTTCATAGAAATCACATGAGAATAAGTCAGGAAGACAACATTAGAGACTGAACCTCTAGTCTTATACCTAAAGTAGGTTTTGTAGAGAAAGTCCCCTCTAGGCAATAAGGGTCCAACTAGAGCAAGCCAAAAATGACCCAAAGAGAAGCCCCCATGTGACATGAGTGGTTTATACCTAGTGTCCTAGATAGTATGCACAATCCCATCATCAGGAAATTTTAAACACTTGTGGACAATTGAGGTGACCACATTCATGGAGACTAGCTATAGAGTGCCTAGTCTAACCTTGAATAGGTCAGATTCAGGTGTCACAAAAAAGGGACTTCGACAGTCTTAGGCCCAACAAGGATTGACAAAGAGATAGATCCAATAGGCAAAAAAGAAAGACCATGATGGGTACGAAGCATGGTATGCGACTCATCATATTTCTCCTTGTGTAGATTATTTATGAAAAAGTCTCCTCCGTGATGACATTGACCTGACTCATAGGGTCAACCATAATGCTAGTACAACATTATCATTGACTTGAGCTGGTATGTACAATGAAGAAGGTTCCTTATATAGTGGCAAGTCACATGGTGTGAATGTTATGTAAGGTATTTTATCTACATGACTTGAAGATGGAACATGAGCGAATGAAACCATGTTCACATACTTAGATGGGATAGGGTCAACATATGAAGAAGAAAATGTTATGAGAATAGAAAAATGGGAAGGGAAAGGATCTGTGTATAATTGCAACTGGTTGTTAGGCTTGGCTACATATTTATTCGAGTTTTTCTTCTTACCATCAAGTCAAATGGTATCATTATTGATGTGGTCTTGGATAACATGCCTAAGATGCACACATCATTCAGTATCATGGTCAGACACTTAGTGGTATTGAATTTGTTTTTGTGCATCATACTAGTTAGGATAGGGCTCGAATAGTAGTCTTATCTCTAGGAGGGAAATTACACCATCTTTTAACATTTTTTGAAGAACATTTGTGTAGGACTTTGATAGTTTTATAAAGATTCTATTTCATCCTATAAAGTTCTTTTCAATAAGAATAGGTACCATGTTTGTTATTGCTTTATTCTTTTTGATTCTCCAGAGATAGAAACAACTAACTAATTATTCAAACGTGAGGATGAGGAAGAACCCCTGTACTGCATCACCACCTATTGATATTCACACAGTGCAACACATAGATGAGCAATGAAAGGATCTTCATTAGGATGAAGTTATCTCTCAAAGTCGACAACAGGTTTTTGATGAACACACGTTGAATGTTGACATCCAGTAGGGCATAAGAAATATGGGAGAACACATATTTGTATCAAGCAATGGAATCATTTACTTTTTTCATGAGTTCCTTACTTGCAATGGATGAGATCAGTGAAGGTGATCTTCAGTATGATGTTTTCCTGAAACTGTTGCAAGAACTGATTTACCAATTGATTGAAAGAAAAGATGGAATGATCAGGAAGTGAGCAATACCATTCCAATGTAGCATCCTTGAGGTACTGTAGGAATAGCTTTTCTAGCAAAGCACCTTGATAAAGAAAATCAGTACACATAGCGGTGAAGGATGATACATGTGTTTGCAGGTCTCCCCTACCATTGTACTTATCAAATTTAGGAATATCTCTCTCTTAGGGTATAACAACATTCAAAATAGAGAGGGATAGAGGGCTATGATGATAATATGGTTCAAGCGTGAATTGAGAAGTGGAACTAGCCAAGTTGGAAAACTATGATTGCATCCACCCCATGTTCTATAATAGAGCATTAAGGATGAGATTGATTGATGGAGCTTGACTATTTGAGGTGCTAGAGGTGGTGGCTTGGGTTATAGATGTGGAGGCTCTGAATCCCAGAGGGATGTGATTCACTTTGATCATGGGAATTTCCATGGATGCAATGTTGGTATTATCAACAACAAAAATAGAAGGAACAAAAGGACCCATGTCAACCATATGCACAAACACTCCTAGCATTGGAACATGCAATTGGTGGCCAATGATTTTTTATTGGAAACATTGAGGGTATTCCTAGATAAAAGTGAATTAGGGGACATGGGTTTCCACTATATTAGCAATCCCTCGAAGCAACTCCAAACCTCTGTGATATGAAATAAGTAGATTTCTCAGATCGTTAAGAAGAGGATTAGCTTGAGATTATGAGTTTTATTTTATAAAAAAACCTTTGAACTCTCCAAGTCTCTCTTCCAAAGAGTGGATTTGCTTAGTAGGAACATATAGAGTAGATTCCTCAACTATGGGAGAAGAATATTTAGAAGGAGAGGTTGGTGGAGTATGTGCTTCAATGGATGGAAGGACAGACTCAAAATAAGGCTAAAAATTGGATGATAATCTTTTACTAAAATCCTCAAAGTTGAGACCCTAGTGGGGAGCATTGAATTATCTTCAAGAACCCATATATAGATATTTGTAACTTATCCTTACTATGTGTTTGGAGGTAGTGGAATGGGTCATGAAAATCATAAAAAGTGTCACAATGATCTATCCAATACACATCCTAAAAAGAGAGAAGGGAATTTTTTGACAAAAAGATAAAGGTAAGAATAGGTTCATGTCAGGTTCACCAAAATGTAGAGGATATTTGCTACTCCCAAGTCTCTAGAAGAAGAAGAGTCTATAGGGAGAAAATGGTCCTTAACTACCTCAAAGGAAAAGCTCAAGTGACAAATGTAGAAGGACAAGAGAGTTTTGGTTATATATTGTGTTTTATGACAGATTTCAAAATGAGGATTTTAGAGACTGAAAGAGAAGAATTCAGAGGTCTCTTGAGAAAGATGACTAGCTTTTATCCAGGGATGACAATGCAACACGTGGACGTACCTGTGATGCGTTGTAGTCTTGTATGGATTGAAAATAGAACAATTGGACAAAAGCGACAGCGATTCTACTAGCTATTTGGGAATTGAAATCTAAAGGCTATGCTAAATTAATAGAATGATAAAAATAATAGAAATAACATGGAAAGAACTAACTTGCATAGATTTAAATGAAACAAAATGGAATGACAAGAGGAATAAGAAGAGAATGAACTCACAAAAGGTCCAATCCTACGAAGCCTCTTACAATGGTCAAAATTAATAACCTGTATGCATAAAAATAGGGAAAAATATTGGGGTTATTTAGGGGTTTTCCTTAGTCAAACCCTCATGTAGGTTTTTCCACCTCCACAAACAACTAGATAGATAGATAGAAAAGTAAATAGATGATAGTCATATATATTGACAAGATAAATAAGATGAACACGTTAGAATATCAATATGCTACTATAAAAAAGATGATAATGCAATAAACAGTGTAGTTACCCTCTCTTAGCAAGCTTATGATGTCGAAGGAGAGTATGCAACAATCTAGATGAGCCAAGTGAGCCAAGAAATTTATGTAGAAGCAAATAGTTGATGTAGAGAGCCAAGAGAGCTTGATAGATTGAAATAAAATGGTGTAGAAGAGAGCCAAAATGAACTAGAGTGAATGGAAGATTGAATGAAGTGAATATAATGAAGAATGAGGAGTTTAAATAAAGAAAAGGCATGCAAGAAGGTGATTTTGATGTGTTTGCATCCCATATAAGTGTTACACTTCATGGATAGGAAAAAGTGTAACATCCCAATGGCTAGAGAGTCGAGAATATTTTCAAGATGTTCATGCGATGTGTAGACATTTGCAGGTCACACTAGCATCCTCAATGAAAAATATCTTAACTACTAAAAATAAAGGGTTCAAGGATGAAATTAAATTTATATGAAAGGGGGAATTGCATTATCATCTTTTATTAAGCTAAAGGGGAGGCTATGTAGTGTGAAATTGCACGGGGTGCAATTTTACAACACTAAAAGTCTATAAACTAGTGCTGATAATATTTTTCTTACTACATCTTAAAATTTTGAACACGACTATATTAATTACTTGTTAAAGATTAGTTTTTGATGATTTCAAGAAAAAAGGGGCCAATTTTGGTCCCCCTATTTCTATGGACTTACCCTAGAGTGTGGATTATGCAAAAACACTTAAATGACTTTGGTTCATGTTGACACAATTAAATTTGAACATGTGTTAAATGTCACTCATGTAACTTATTTATCATGTTTTCTATGTATTTTAGTTTTTTTTCTCCTTATAGATGTAGAATATGATGCAAAAGATGAACTTATTGACAACTAATCTCATTGTATTGACTAAAACATAACTTGTTGCTTTGTATTTATTATTTTATCCTTTTTGATTAAATCTTGTGTTGGTATGTTATGATCCTCCACCACATCTTTCATTATTTTTATATGATTATTGGTCTCATATTTTGATATTTTTTCATTTTGATTTCACATAGGAAATTTATATTGTGCCTTTTGATTACTTGTATTCTATTCACATGTTTCTTTTGACATGATACATACTATTTGTTCCCACTTGGGGGAATCTCTTCTACCTTATCTCATCCTTGTTGATGATCACATTATGCTTACACACTTATCTTATTCTTAAACATGATTATCATATGAGTATACATCTACAATTCATATTCCATATGATTTTTGATTAAACATGAGGATGCTAAGTTACATCACACATACTTATGCCCACAAGTTCTTCTCTATAATTATTAGCTATTATAATCATGATGATACACTATTCTCTATAATTATTAGACATATTTGTTTCCCTTATTATGTGTGCTTTCATGCTAAAAATATTGATTAACTTAAATGGCTATCACATGATGTTTTCTTTATGAAACTTTCCTATGATTATTGATATTTTACATGATCATATATTTTTTCTCCTCTCATCCACTTCCTTGAACCCATGAAATGCAACCAATTTCTAGAGGCATATAATGTCACTAGCATTCTTTGTTGATTATGATTACAATGAATATCTTGTGCTTATGAGAGCTCCTATAACCAAACATTGTTTTATCTTTTAGGATCCTTTACAACCATATTCTTACATAGACTCCTTCACAACCACATTTATCAATTTCTCGTGGGAGATCCTTCCTAGCTCCATATCTCTCTTTTTAGTTTTTCTTTTTCTTTATTGACATTGTCAAGTAATATTTTTTGATTAACAAGAAAATAGGTTTTTTAAGGGACTTGAAACCCCAAATTATAAAATGCTACTACATCTGATAAAATCACATCCAACAAGTAGCTAAACCATAGCTAACCAAAAACAACCAATAGATAGTAACTAAACAAAAATCAATTAAAAAATAGTCTAATTCATATTCTTGAGGGTGTTTGCCACCTCCAGTTCCTGGTTACAATGTTTATTAACCAGGGTTACTAGTTCATCCTTTTCTTCATCAAAGGTCTTCTTCTTTTTCCCTTGGGTACAAGAACTGGGACCTTTCTCACCCTCCATCACCACATTTTTACCTTTTTCTTTAACAGGATGCTCCTTCAACTTGTTGGTATTAGGGTTCCCATCAATCATATATTTTTCTTTCAATTCCCTTAATTTCTCTATGGGAAATTTTAAAGTTTCTACACTATTATTAATAGAGTATTAGATAATTCTCAAGAGATTTTCCATGCTGGTTTTGATCTATTGAATCATCTTTCCAATGTCCTAAATGCAAATATCATAGTCCATTTTTATCTCATAGAAAAAATCCTCAACATCAATAATTCTTTTCTTTAATTTTTTACCCCCAGAAGTAGTCTAGTTAGAATCCTCTCTAACAACCTTCTTCAAACCACAAACTTTAACATTGACTTTGTTTAGTTCCATAAGGAACCACTTGGTCAATCTAAATTTTCTCATCACAATTTCTCTTGCCACCTTTAAAACATCAAATATCACTTCCCTTTCAACATGTAGGTAAGTAAAATCCTTTGAGAAAGGGTCAATATTGGTAGCATCAATAGAGTCCTTGGTCAAGCCCGTCATTGGTGATTGGCCTAAATCAACTTTGGCATCCCTTTTCTCCATGATAGTTTCATCAACCGCCTTCTCTTTCCCTTTGTCACCAACAACCCTAGAAGTAGAAAAAATCTATTTACCTTGCCTCTAGATTCTGCACCTAACCTCCTCATCACTCGTTTGGGAGCTTTCTGACCATGAGATAACCTTTCTGGATTTCTTCTTAGGTGGGGTATTTGTAGAAGGCACCTTCATTTTCTTCTTCCCAATCGAGTCCAAAGGAGAGGAAGAAAGAACTTCCACATAGTCTACCCCAACCTTAGTATCCTACCACTCCTCATCTTCTTCATCCTTTGAAGAATTAGGACCTATATCAGAAAGCATAGGTTGCTTCTTCTTCTTAACATCCCCTTTACCTTTTAGAGGCTTAACCAGGAAATGGGATTTGGCATACTCCATTAATAACAAAACCAAACCCTCATGTAAGATTGGTGCATTAGGTTTTTTAAGATGATCTTTCACATAGGAATCAAGGGACACACGCAGATAAAATGAAAAAGAGACTAGAAGCTTATGTCTAAAATGGTTAAGAAAATTAAAATGTACACCAAGGAATAACCATATACCTACCATCAAGGGTGATGTATGGAATTATCACCTCAACTATCTCGAACCATATGGGCTTGATGGACATTCTATCATAGCCCCATGAGGAAAGCTTCACCAGCTTCTCTCTCTTGTCCTCTTTGAAAAACTGGTTCAAAGCCTCCTCATTAGCTTTTTAGTCTTTGAAGAATTTCCTTCCTTGTAGTTGAAGCCCATAGACCTCCGTTATCATTTCCTCAGAGATGGTGAATTCAACAACTTGCACTATCAAAGTTCTATTTCTCTATCCTTTGGTAAAAAAAATTTGGTGGGTTCATGATCATAACCATGGAGTCTTTCCATATATGATCTGTGAGACCACCCTCCTCCAAAATACACCACACCTTTGGTTTTCTCCTGAACCCATCACAAGAGAATGGGTCAACACGATTTTGATCACCATCCATCTTCACCAAGAGTTCTCTGCGCTTCTCAATCAATAAGCTTTCTAGAGTCCAAAAATAGAAAATAGGAAACAAGTCCAAAATACCCACAAAGAACCCATGATTTGCATCATTACATAGAATAGTGAGGAACTCAATGGGTACTAACATGTACCCTTCCCATGCTTTAGAGGACTGAATTTTTACCGCTTCATTAGCAAAAAATTTGCCAACATATTGCCTTCCCTAAAAATATATGAAATTTTGACATCATCAAAAAGTATTAATCATGTCCAGGGAATCATGAATAAGCAATTCAATCGATCAACTTGGGTGAATTGGTTTAAGAAAACACCTAATAACATTAAGCGAGTCCACCTCTATCCATACTTTTTCAAAACCCCTATCAAAAGCCAATTTAATGGCATTAAAATCTGCATTGGCTTCAACTAAGTGATTTGCTTGAGTTCCCAAAGGGAGTGCCACCACTTATATAATCCTACCCTCTTCATCTCTTAATGTCCCCCACACCCTGCAGGCCTAGGATTCCCCTTGGCCACCCCATCAAAATTGGCTTTGATCCATCCTTTTGGTGGTTTTCTCCATACACCATTCTCTCTAGTCTTTTTCAAAGATCTAAAAAGAATTGATAAATCACAATTTAGATTCCAATTAGACGCCACCCAAGTATCATACTTATAGAATTTTTTTTTATGATCATCCAACTTCCTATCCTAAAGCTTGGGGGTAAAAGCACAAAGCTGTGTCACACTTTCAGCCAACTTATCAGCACAATTGAATTTAAATATTTCTAACTAAAAATCAATTTTGGTCAAACATATGATCTAGTAAGATTCATTCTAGCTAAGTTAGATACTTCCACAACTATTTCAACTAAAATTGTTGGCCAAAAATATACAGAGCACCACTTTGAGTCCAATTTACCAAAAAAATAAAATTATTTGAAAAATTTGAAGTTTTAATAACTCCTATTAATGTAAATAACAATTTTAAAAAAATATAAAAATACCCTTTTGTAGATCCATAAGTGTAGTTTTCAAAAATATATTTATTTTAATAGTTTAATTATTATTTATATTTTATATTTTATATTTTATTTTTACTAAAAGTAGGTTATCAACACAAAATATTAGGTCCATTACCATGCCAAGGAAAAATACTAAAACTTATTGAAAAAAATAGAAAAAATATGATGTACTAGATAAAAGAATCTATTTCAAGATGGTATATTTTTTTCCATTTTAGATAAATATTTAATATGAAAGTTGACGTCCCATGGAAACAACTGTTTTTTGATTCACTCACTTTTTAATATTTATTTAAAAATATATATTTATCAAAATTGGAAAAAATATATCCATGCACTAAAGTTTCAAGTTACAAATACACAAAAATTTGAAAGAAAAAAAAAAAATTTCTATAAAAAGTTTGATGTCTCATGCAACTTCATTTTACAACATTTTATTAGTAACTAAATTATAGTGTTAATTTATTAAAAACTAGTTTAAAATAATTTTTAAATTGTTTTTAAAAAATACAAACATAAAATATACTAAAAAATACATATTTTGCTAGTTTACATCATTTCAAAATTCAAAACATATATGCCACTTTTTAGTGATTCAAGTTTAAAAGCTAGATCAGTGTTGGCCATTTCCTTTATAAAGTGTGACACAATTTTGTGCTTTTACCCTTGGCTAGAAAGTTTTATTTAATAGATATTTGGATTTTATGGAAGATAGCCTCCACCTTGAGCTTCTCACCTCTAAATACCCTATTTTCCTCTCCTTCTAGAGCCCCCAAGCAATATGAGGCACTGACAAAGACCAAATTAGTTGAAGAGAAGGATTAGAAGAAGGAAACTTCCATTGATCCAAAAAATCCTTAAAAGAATTAGGAAACAACCAACCAGGGTTCCAAAGTGAAAGGAACCAACCCCACACAACACTTGAGAAATTGCAGCCAAGGAAGATATCTTCACAAAAAAATTTGCACAAAGCACATCTGTTGGGAAGGGAAAACCCTCTCCGACATAAATTATCAAAGTCAAGACTTTCTTCTTGACAAAAGCCAAAAAAAAGATATTAACCTTGAGAGTTAAAATCTAATTCCACAAACCATTCCAAAAGGGAGGAGTAGTATTGTTTGATAGCAAGTAAATAGTTGAAGACACTGAGAACTTCCCCTCAATAGTAGGAAAAAAAAAAAGCTTGTTAGACTTGGGAATAGAAGGGATATGAATCTGCGAAAGGATCACTTGAAGATGAGCAAAAGATGGTTCAAAAGTTTGTAATTTTTTCTATTTTCCATCTCGTTAATAGTATGCCACCTAGCAGCCAAAGAGCCTTAAGAAAGAATCTTTAAGAGGAAGATCCCACTGCAAATCCATAAGTGGCCCATTAGCACACCAAAAATCTTCTCAAAAAATAATCTATCTACAATCCCCAAAAATCCATTTGGTACCCTCCTTAATGACCTTCTAAGTAGGAAGAATGTTCTTCCAAATGCAAGATCCATCTGGGATGTTAACAACTGCCGACATATCCCTTGCATTCCTATACTTAGCAAGGTATTTATTCTTTAGAATAGATGACCAAGGGCCATGTTGGGATTTTTGATTTTGTTGATACCCAAGACACCCTACTTCTTCAACCTACAAACTTTATCCCATGATACTAAAGGAATTCCCTTCCTTTCCTTAGAGCCAACCCAAAGGAAACACTTTTGAATCTTCTCAAACTTCTCCTCAAACTCATCCAAAAATTTAAAGAGGCTCAAGGAATAAATAGGTAAATTTTGTAGAGAAGCTTAAATAAGTTTCAACTTACCACCTTGACTAAGTAACACCCCTTTCCACCCAACCAACTTGGAATTAAACCTATCCATCAAACGAAGATAGAGAGATTTAGGAGCCTTATTAGCACATAGTGGAGGGCCCAAATATGTCAAGGGAAGACTACCCAATTTACAATTTAAGAGAGCAACCAACTTTTCTTGAAGATGGATAGGGTTATTTAGAATTTTTTTTTTTTTTTTTGGGAAGGCTAACCAATTAAACCAAAGGTTTTTCATAACCACCTAAAATTTCTTTAATCAACTTCGCTTCTTTGACCAACGCTTCACCCATGATGACAATATCATCAAAAAATTGTTTATGCAAATGAGGTCGACACAAAGAAGAAGGTTTAATATGTTTCAAAGAACCAGAAGAGACATTTCTCTGAATACATCTGCCCAACACTTTTGCCATAAGAATAAAAGGAAAAGAAGAGATCAGGTCCCCTTGGAAAATCCCATGTGAGCTTTTAAAGAAAGGAGAAGGATATCCATTAATCAAAACCAAAAAGATCAAGGAAGAAGCCATTTGGGAAATGAGCTACACAAATTTTCTACCAAAACCAAATCTCAACAACACCTTGGCTAAGAAGCTCTAATTCACTATATCATAAGATTTAAGCAGATCAAGCTTTAGAATAAACCCCTCCTTATTAACCGAAAGAGAATGAATAATTTAATGGACTGTGATGATCAAATCTAAAATTTGTCTCCCTGTAACAAAACCATTTTTGTAATTAGAAATAAGCAAAGGAAAAATGACTTGAAGCCTAACCGCTAGCACTTTAGATAAAATTTTGTAGATAGAATTGCAAAGAATTATATGCATGAAATCACCAAAAGACTTGGCACCAGGAATCTTTGGAACCAAAACAAGAAAGGTCGAATTGAGATCTTTTAGTAATTTCCTATAGCCAAAGAACTCATTAGTAGCATTAACCACATCCAATGCTACAATGTCCCAAAAAGCTTGAAAGATAAGAAATGGTAAGTTGTCAGGTCTAGGGGGCTTTATTCCCTTCAATTGAAAAGAGAATTGCTTTGATTTCCTCCTTCAATGGTATGAAAGTTAATTTCTTATTTTTCTCCTTGGAGATAATACTCAGGATGGCCTCTAAGTACTTCTCCTCAAAGATTTGATTATAGTGATGGTAATCTTTAAGCAACTTTGCAAAGTACTCCAAAGCTTCCTTGTGGATATCATCAGGATCCTCAATCAAAGAACTATCCACAAAAATGGAATTGAATCTATTAGCAACTTTATGCTTCAGAGAGGTGAGATGGAAGAATTTAGTATTGTGGTCTCCATTCTTTATCCAAGTCGCTCTCAACCTTTGTTTCCAAAAATATTCTTCCTTAGAGATGATATCATGAAGGCAAGAGAGGATATAATCTTCTTCTAGTTGCAAGGAAAATTTTCCATACTAGTGTTTTGAATTTCATGTTGAGCCTCATCTAGGTGATTAACAACCTCTTTTTTATATAAAAAATTTGACCAAAAGACTCCTTATTTCATTTTTGAATCATTTTTTTGACAAAGGAAATATTTTTAGCCACTCTATACATCACACTTCTATCAAATTTAACCTTCCACCACTCCTTGATACACACCTTAAGGTTAGGATGTCGTAACCACATAACTTCAAATCTAAATGGGAATCCTTTCCTTTTGCACAACTTATCGACTGAAAGAGAAATAGGAAAGTGATCAAAACCACACTTGGTAAGGGTAGAAAGAGAACAAGAATAATTTAGATACCAATCCATCAAAATGAAATCCTTATCCAACCTAATTTGAATAAGGTCAATTCGAGCCCTTCTATTAGACCATGCATACGAGGTCCCCTGCAAGTCTAGGTCAAAAAGAGCATTTCCATCAAGAAACTCCAATAAATCATATATACTATCAAAGGGAACCTGAGATCCCCCCATCTTCTCATTATCCTTGAGAGAAGTGTTTAAGTCCCCCATAGCAAGCCAAGCAGAGTGTAGGAACAAAGGTATGAGATAACCTAGATTGATCCATAACCGCTTCTATCTTTTTTTAAGTTGGGGGCATAAAAATTTGAAATAACCCAAGAAGTATCATCCTTGAGATGGAAAAAATAAGTCTCCACATGGTTTATATTAGAAGAGAGCACAATACCTTTCATGGTCTTGGTATTCTAGAAGGTAGCAATGGTGCTTGATGCCCCATCCAAGCTAAAACCATGAAACCCACAACCTTTGAACAAACAATTCTTAAATTTCTTAATGTTCTCACACTGCATTTTGGTTTCTTGGATAAGTAAGATATTCATTTTGTGATCCCGCATAATATTTATTAGGAGGTCATGCTTGTGAAAATGGTTAAGCCTCATGATATTGGACACAAGATTATCTTCATTTTCTTTTAGAGGCCATGATATTCAAACACATGTCAAAAAGAGTTCTCTAAACCCCCTTATTAATGTCCCTCTTTCTTTCTTTCTGTCTATTTTTTGGGAAGAAGGTCTACCCTATCCCCTATGATGAAATCCATAGTCTTCCTTTTGTCTATTTCTTTTCAACATACCTTTCAAGCCAAAAGGGGAATTGAGAAGTTTCTTCTTATTCCACCCTTTAACCAAAATAAAAGATTCTTCTTCTTGTGATCTTTGAACAAATAGGTATCTAGAATCCTCCTAAGACTTACACGCTAGAAAACACCCATCCACTATAGAATCAATCATCATCTTTGAAGATTTTGGTGAGAAATCTGAACCATCCTCAGAAGGAACTATACTTTCCTTCACCTCAACCTTACTAGCCAAGGCATCTAAAGCTTTTGAAAAATGGGGAGAAGCCACCAATATTGTTGTTCCCATATCCACAACACCACTCACCACCTCGAAACCATCCACATCCAAACCTTGTTGAACATGAGAAGGAGGGAAAGCACCCACCAAGATTGAATGAGAATGGTCTTGGCTAGGCATAGTCACAAACCCTTTTGGATGTAAATCCATATTCCTAGCTGACTTAGGGATTAGAGGAGAGGCCTCATTAGATTTTTCACCCTTTTCCTTTCATATCTTGGGAGTAGGTTTATGAACCTTGGATGAGTAATTCTTGGTCCAGTGACCTGACTTCTTATAGTGAAAACAAGCAAAGGGAAATGTTTCAAACTCCGCCACCTGTTTCCATACACCAAAGCTAGAATTTAAAGAGATAAAGTTAGGTAAGATCACCCTCTGATCCACCATAACACACATCCTAGAAAACACTAACCACCTTCTCAAAATCATCATTTCATCAATGATCACCAAATGACCAAAGGTGCTTGTTATTCCTTTAAAGATTTCTTCATCCTTGTACTCCAAAGGAAAACCTAGGAGTCTTACCCAAAACAACGCCGAGTTGAAGAAGCATTTGAGAGATCCAACCTCAATTCCTAAGAAAGCGTAGCCAAAGTAGATTTTACTATGATCTAAGGACCCTTTTCAAAGACTCCCATATCCTCCTCACAGGAAAAAGAGAAAGACAAAAATCCTTTGGCCATAGCCACAATAACCACTTAGCCTTTCAACGACCAATGCTTCCTAGCCCAAGATCTCACAACATCTATATTTGGCCTTGAGCCCAAAAAATTACCAACTAAAGAAAAATCTATAAGAGAATTAATCTTTTGAACTAAAGCATCCAAAATAGAAAGTGCGATCTCACTTGAAGCTGAAGTTGAATCCATAAGAATAAGGGGAAATGAGCTTTTCCCTTTTGGTTTAGAGCTAAACAAGTCTAACCGTCGAGAGATGAGCTTATCACCTGACCCCACATTACTGTTTTGACCATCCACACACAACCCCATGCTATTATCCTTAGGGTCTGAGTGAGAAGACAAACCATCCATGATAGGGAGTACCTCCTTATCCAACACACCTATGGAAACCCCTCGAAAGCTAGCATCCTAGCCCCCCACTAGGCCCTCATTGCTAGATTGAAAGCCATTCACCGTGCCACTTTAACATCTAGACTGCTAGTAGCCAACTTGCTTCACATAACATATGTAATATTCAAATCCAAATCTAGTTTTCTCTCTTCACCATTAATGTCCACCTCCATTGCTTTGATGTGTTTACGAGTTCACCTTTGATATATAGCACCTTCTTGATGTTTAATGTTGATTATTGTCAAGTAATAGTTGTTATACCTATTTAATTTTTTTATTATCAAATTCTACTCAAAGAAGTTTTTGCTTTTACATTTCAAGATAGAGTGTTCATTACAAGAAACATGCATGGAATCTTCAACCATAACCAACTATATCTATAAATAATGTCGCTAATATTTACTTTCATGTTGGTTGCTTGTTTACTTTGGCATGTATAATTCATAGTATTTCAAATGTAATTCAAAGTGGGGAAAAATGTAATGGTGAAAAGTGAATACCTTATGCGCTTTCCCCTATTCTTTGGAAGTTATAAGTGGCACATTTCTTTGTAAAATTTGGTAACTAATTTAAGCCTTGATTGAAATTGATTTAACGCATCCTAAGGATCTAGATTTAGTTTGCAAATTCTCCATTTCATAACCTAGGTTGAATCCACAATTAATGAATTGAATCTATTTCAGACTCCTATTTGTGTATTTGACCACTAAAATTTTAAAATCAAATCTTATTATGGGCCTTGGTTGACCCCTTTTCTATTGGCCATTATTTGTTGATTTGAACATGAAATATGTGATTTACATGCTAGGGTGTTGTATAAAAGGACAAACCTTCATTCAATTTTACCCATCAAGAAGGAAGATTTGTCCATCTCTCATGTAGTCATTGGATTATCACTTAGAGAACATTGCATCATCAAAACATCAACTAGTATCAATATTTGCATTACCTATTGATTGTCTTTGCATTCATTTAAATCATCAAATCATTTCAAGGAGTTAGGTAAAACTCACTGAATAATAAATTCCAAAAATATATGTAAATACCACCATCTTAACATTTCAAAGGTTAACAAGTTTCAACAGGTCACAGGTGTGTAAATTGAATCCATAGATTTGAATCAAAATAACATATGCAAGAATCAATATAGTAGCTATGAAAATATACCAAGTTAAATAACAAATCATCTTACGATCTATTAAAAATTGACAATTCCAAATCTTCTAATAAAATAGATTCACGAATCACAATTCACAATAACATACCCCATTACCACATCCAAAACTAAGTATTTAAACTTTCTTACCAATTTAATAAAAACGTATCTATAATCTTAGTGTCTCTACTTTTATACAAAAGTAATTTAGTTGTTAGTACTTAGATTATTTTATTCATTTTCACTGAGCTAGAATTCCTAGATGATTTTCAACGTTGATGATCATGCAAGAGTGAAGGTCCATACCTGGAACAGATGTGTATGGAACTTCCATTGCATCATTCTTTCGTACAGTTTCCAATGTTATCCTGGTGGACATAGAGAGAACTATTTTAGTCAAAAGCTTTGTAGATCCAATCTATTTGGCGCAATGAAATCAAAATGGAGAAAAAGGAATGGCGCAACAAAATCCAATGCCCAAAGTCAACTTTGGTCCGTATTTTAATGGCGGCGACAACCCACAATATGGGAAGGGGTGTGGGATTTTATGGTGCAGGTGAACGAGAAGTAAACTAGAAATACAGATGCTTTCTCGGACACGTTAATTCAACAGACTAGCTGACAAATGTCTCTCACGCGGAAAAAAGAGATACTCTTTAATGAAATGAGTAGTTAGTTGTTGGTGAACTTATCGTTCAATAAGTTAAATTGTACCTAAATGGTGATGGAAGCACAATATAGCATGGGAAAGCATGAAGCCTACACATGTGATAGGGTGACATAGCAATGGAAGCTCAATTTCGTAATATAAGATGTAAGAAATGAGTGCAAGCGTTAGCTATGCTTATGATAAGAGTATGAGAGAATGTCAGAAAGCAAAAAAATGTGAGCAAAAGTAATGATGATTATAAGATATAGAAGATAAGAGCATAGATGAATAATCATGGGGAGTAAAAGCAAACAAAGATTATGGGAAGGATAAATATCAGGATGCATATAAGAATAGAAAGGAATGAGAGAAAATAAGAAATTGTTATGTAGGTATGTAAGGATATAGAAATATAGAAGTAGATACGTGAAGTAAGAAGGAACGAAAAATGTTTTTTAAGTAGAGGGAGATAAATTATGAAATAAGATATGTGATGTTATAAGAAATAAGACATAAGCAGGCTAAAGTATATAACAAGAAACATGGGTATATGGGTATACAGGTATATAGGTATATAGTCTATAGCGAAGCTTGTAAATCAGCAAACAAATTTGACATCATCATCAAATTTTCTTTCTCATTCGAAAATATATTATCATAATGTTCATTGATTCTTACATTTCTTCTTCATGATTTGCTTCTTGTATCACATGTGTCTCTTGTTGATAATCCTTTATAAACACATTAGTAATTAGTTGCGCATTAGGTAGTTTCTCTTTAGTTCACATGTAACCTCAACATGGGATGTGTTATGGCAAGTGTGATCAATCCTTTGATGTATATCATTTGCTTTGATATGATTAATATCATCAATAGTTATCTTTCCTTTATCTATAAGATTTTGAATTTTATGTTGGAATGCAATGCGTCTATCGATAGAATGTCCATGTATGCGACATGATAAGAAGAAAAGTACTTAGTTTTGGGTACATTCATGGAGATATGTGATGGCATAAGAAATACGACATAAGCAAGAGGCCAAAGTTCAAAACAATAAATATGGGTGTATAGGAATATGGTTTATAAGGAAGCTTGTAAATCAACAAATAAATTTGACATCATCATCATCCCAAAAGTATCATCATAATGTTCATTTATTCTTGCATTTCTTCTTGTATGATATGTGTCTCTTGTTGATAATCCTTTATAAACACATTGGTAATTAGTTGCATATTTGGTAGTTTCTCTTTAGTTCATATGTAACCTCAACATGTGATGTGTTATGGTGAGTCTAATCAATCCTTTAATGTCTTTGATATGATTAATCTCATCAATTTAGTAATCTTTCTTTTAATCTATATGATTTTGAATTTTATGTTGGAATGCAATGCATCTATTTATAGAATGACCATGTATGCAATGGTAAAAACAAAAATACTTAGTTTTGGGTATATGCATGGAAATAGGGGATCAAAAGAGGGTAAAAAGTGACCATTTGTTTTTGAAATCAATAAAAAATGATATTGGATGAGAAATTAAAGATAGCCACACTCAAAATTTGAAGATGACACAAGATGAAGAATTGTAGTGCTCTAAATCTACTTTTTAAGCCACTAATTTAAAAAATAGTGGATATTAAGATATTCAAATAAGAGGTGCACACAAAATGCTCTTGTTTTTATTAGAAAAATATAATACAGTGTCTAGTGTGCTCTACCTAAAATGTTGATTTTTTTAAAGTATTTCAAAAATTATTTCAATAAAATCTATCTAATATCATGTAGTCTATCCTTCATTTTTTTACTAAGTTTTAAATCAATATATGATTTTTTAATTAACTTTCAAAGTGGACACATCTTAAAAAATGAAAAGTTTGGTGTGCTTCTCTCTATTTTGAAAAAAAACTAATCAATTTTTTTGAATGTGTATAGAATAGAATGTAGAATGTAAAAATACAATTTATTTGAAATTTGGATAAATGAATAAAAAATGACACTAAAAATTCTAGATAAAAGATTTAATGTATTAGATATGTAAAAGAATTATATGGTTAAAAAGGCAAGAGAGAGCTTGATGCTATTGTAACAGTTTTTCATGTCAATATTGAAAGATGTATAAACCTAATGGAGAGCACACTCAACATTTAAATGAATTTCTACATTTTGCAGAAACCATGCATTTGGACATTGACAATGAAGTCCAACCCTTTGAATTGGATGCCCCAAAGAAAATCCAACCTAAGGAGGCAAAAATATCCGAGGCAAGACATAGTGCGAACATATTTTCTTAAGGTAAAAAACGTGAAAAGATAAAAAGCCATGTGCACCCCAATTAAATCATTCAAATCAATTGAAGGAGTTAAATAAAACTCCATGAATAATAAATTCCAATAATACATATAGATACCACCATCTTAACATTTCAAAGATGAACAAGTTTCAATAGATCTCAGTTGTACAAGTCAAATCCATAAATTTAATTGCTAGAACTTAGATATCATGCAAGACTGACGGTCCATACCTGTAACAGATGTATATGATGGACCTTCCATTGCCTTATTCTTTCCAAAATCCGATGCCCAAAGTTAACCCACAGTATGGGAAGGAACGTGGGATTTATGAAGCAGGTGAGTAAAGAGAAACTAGACATACAGATGCTTCCTCGGACACATTAATTCAAGAGATAGAGTTTAATGAAATGAGTAGTTAGTTACTTGTGAAGAAACCCTTCAAATTTTCTTGTGCTTGTCAGCGTAGAGCTCATAGTTATAATGCTTATGGTTGGTTGCAGACATCTCATCAGCATTCAACTCCTCTTTAGTATTGTATTAGAGGAGCTTTTGGATGCTCAGTGAGTGACAAAATCTTTCCTTTGATCTTTGATTATTTGTCTTATGAAAGTTGTTATTTAATCTTTTGAGGAAATGTAAGTTAACATGGATTAGAATATTCATTATGGTACCTTCACTAGTTCAGAGCTTGTTTTTAATTATCAAGATAACTGGGCTGTGTGGAACGTAGACGACTGTAACCTATCTATTTTTATTGGCGTTTTAGCAGTTTTGTTTTTCTCTTTGGATGAGATGTTTAAGACTATGTGACTATCTCTACCTCCCTACTTTATTTATTTATTTAATGATATAAGTATATTTTAAAATATTTTTATAGTTAATACAAATATTTATTAATCAAAAGGAAAATTGTAAAGGAAAACAAACTTTTTTTAAAGTGTCATCTAAATTAATTAATGTAAGTAATAAATATATAAATTAATTTAGAAAATAGAATTGTAGGTATAGTAATTGAAATAGTAAATGCAAATAGATAGATGTACTTAGATCTTGTTTTATGGTTGTGTGAATTCAATCAAGGATAACAATCTTCAAACAATTAGATACTTCTAGGATGATGTGATGTAGAATTAGATTTATATTAGGTGCTTCAATTGAAGTGTTCTAGCACGCTCTTTTTACAAATGTAAATGATATTTCAATGATTATCTAATAATCAAATGAATGCAATCAAATGCTATTAAAGATAAATTCTGAAAATATGTGTTTATTTGG
Organism: Sequoia sempervirens; assembly: GCA_007258455.2. Lineage (NCBI taxonomy): Eukaryota > Viridiplantae > Streptophyta > Pinopsida > Cupressales > Cupressaceae > Sequoia > Sequoia sempervirens. The sequence continues at coordinate 335,108,140 of VDFB02271358.1, read as the reverse complement.
ATTAAACAACAAGTGAATTGGGTAGGAGTAAGCCAAATTTGAAGCTGCATTTTGAAATATAAGAGGTCAAATCTATGAGCACAAGATCAACTATGCATGTGTGTTGGACCAATTTTCCAAATTTTGAGTAACCCAATTTATATTTCATAATTATTCTTCCAACATATATATAATCTTGTGATTGTAGGTTGTGATTCGCTATCAAAATTATCTAAGTGCATTTATTTTTGTCATTTTCGAATTCCAAGGTTTTATTACATGAGGGATGTAATACACAAACTATATGGGAAAATTTGTAGGAATGGATGGGATAAGGTTAAATGTATGAGAATGTGTGTAAATGGTGAAAGTGAAAGAATGAGGAATTATCCCAAGTTTGTACAAGATTGAATCATTTGTCAATATGTAATTATATTAAGTTATTGTCTCCAGCTAGGCACAAAACTAAATGGGAATGAGGGTAAGTGCAAGAAGTTGAGTCCACTTCTAGTGGAAGTGTCATTTTTCAACTTTAAAATAGGTAGTCATTCATTTTTTAGAATAGGTACCCAATATAAAGTGGGTACTCATTCCAAAAGGTTTGAAAATCACAATCTATGTTTCTCATTTGGATTTAGGCTTAGAAAATGCATGGTAACCCAACCCTTAGCCTTAGACCTACAAGTACAAGGTCATGACAATATCAAGAGAAAAAATTGACTGTGCCAATGTGGTTGACAAGTTTTTTTTTAGAATTATTTTATGAAATTAAAACCCATTTTAGATGAGATTGTGTAGATTCTAAATATGTATTTTTTTTCCAATTGGATTTTTTTTTTTTCAATTAATTTTTTATGAAATAGGTTCATAAACTTGAATTATTAGGGTTTTTTTGGTATTTTAATAACTTTTTATTAATTAAAATAATTTTTTAGAATTTTTTTTATGAAAACATACTTCAGACAATTCTTTTCAATTTGAAAAAATAAATAAAAAAATGATAAGTTTAGGTCATCTTATGCGTGACGTACACGACAATTTTTCAAAACACCAAATATGGCCAATAAAAAATTAACAAAAAGATAAATATTCAATAAAAAAAAGGGAAAACGTGATTAATTGAGTTAAAAATCTTTTCCCAAAAGGATTTATAAAAATATGATTATTTAGGTCAAAATATGGATGACATACACGTGCATGGTACTGTAAAAGAAAAGTGACTTTTAAACAGTGGTTTTTAGAAACGCCTATTGAAAATCAATTTGTATCATCTGGGTATTAAAATAAATTACATATTTGGAAACTAGACTCCGAGTACTACATTTTATGATCAATGACCTTTTTCAAGATTCCATCTCTAAGTGCTTCAAATTTTAAGGTCAAATGTGACAAATTCTGAAAATCAGGGAAAACACTTCCACTTTTTGGCCAAAAAGTGGACTCAACTTCTTGCCAACAACCATGAACACACATGTACAAATTTCACCATTACATTTCACCCCACTTTGAGTTGCATGTGAATACTAGAATGGTCATGTATCTATAATGCATAACACTCACAACCATGGATGTAAAGTGAATATTTAGACATAAAATGACATCCAGTTCTATATAAAGTAATAGACCTTAGTGAATATCATCAAGTGTGTTCATCCTCTAGCATGCATGCTCAATAGGGAACTTATAAATAGAGAGAAAATATGTGATGAGCAGATTCTATCATGCAAATAAAAATGAAGATAATTATAATATAAATTTTACTTTCATTAATCACGAAAGATATAGGGAGAGAGAAGGGTTAAATAAACTCCATCTATATTAAAATTGGTAATGCTCTTCTAGTCTTGGTAGTCGTGGGATGAAAAAGTGCATTGAACAAATTGGTGTGTCATTTGGTAATAATTTGTTTGTTCATGTCATTGATTCTCTATGTAGGAACTTGTAACTATCCACAATCTCAATATAAGAGTGTTAATGAAAAATATGCCACCCTTCAATTAGTTGCAGGGACATTGGATGCAAGGAATTGGAGGAAAGGGAATCTATTATATGAAATGTATTTAGGTAAGATAAGCATGTAAGCACATACAACATGTAAAGTGATAACTATAATAAATAAAGCATCTTGAATAATAAACATGCTAAACACATGGACTAGATATTATTATCAAGGTGTGCAACTTTGCCTCTAGTATAAGAAAAGGGGGAATGGTGACATAGAATTTAATGACTAGAGATAGCTATGAAAACACATAAGACCCTAGAAAACACATATGAATCCATCATGGAATCTAAGATAATAGATAAATAATGGTTGAAGTAAGGCAATATGCCCCTAGTGATATAACCATGATTTATAATATGAGAAAAACACAATAACCACCAATATAAAAGGATAAGCAATGATATAACACTAGAGAATGGGGAAGGAAAGATATAGTAATGGAATGATGATATGGCATGGGGAAAGCATGGTACTCCCTAATTTAATAAGGTGATATGGTAATGAAATTATTATATAACAAAATAAGATACATGAATAACTAGGCATAAGATAAGGGCATGCGAAGGAATGTAAGAGATATATAAAATTATAAACATGTGAGAAAATTTGAGTATTGAAATCATGACCAGAATGTTCACAAAGTATAAAATATAATCTAGGATAAATGATAATCATGGGGAATAAAAGAAAATTAAGATCATGGTAAAGAAAAACATAAGGATACATATAATAGTAATGAATAATGGAAAATTATGAATCAACAAGGTAAGAATGAGAAAACATATAAGAATAAGTAAGGAATGAAAGGGCATAGCAGTAAGTAAATAGGAATAAAAGAAAACATGTAAAGTACAAAGGAAGGTGTGATGTGGGAAAAAGGGATCTAGGGTATAAATCACACCTTCTATATCACAATGAAAGGAACCAAAAATGATCACAAAACCCACTTGGCTACTAACTTCAATGGAAGAGCCATTATGGTGGATCAAGGTTTTGGTTCTTTCTTGGGGGATGTATTTGATATTGGCTGATTGATTTTTGATTGACTTAGTTTGATAATGTAAATATGTACCTAGGTTGAAACTATGAAAATGTAACAAATTGTTATGATTTTAGGAAAACACTGAATAAAAAAAAAGAAACAGAGTACAAAGTAGTAGAGTGCAAACATAGAGGAACCTACCATGTAAATTTGAGCCTGATCTAGCTAGATAAGGGAGCTAGCACCCTAAACCTGCAAGTGCAAACACTCAAAATAAAAATTCAAATCTCAATTGGTCCCTGTCTATAGACTCTTATTCTTCAGACTCAATGTTGAAACTTCATCTATTGTTGATAAATTCTACTTTCTCTAATTTGTTGACTTGTAAGGCTTGAGTACTTGAATGAGAAATTAGGTCTTCAATAATTTCCCAATTCGTTTCAAATCTATAACCTACACACAAGAAAGAGGGGAAAGGTTTATGTTGTATAGGGGCTTGCCTAATTCAAACCTCACTTTGGTATTTCTACCTCCACAATGGCTATGATGATGTAAAAGAGTGTTTACCCTTAGTCGGGCAGAGGAAAATGGATAAACAAGTGATAAATTGACAAGTATTGCAACTTACCACTCAGATCTACATTCCTTGATGGACATAAGTTATTGTACTCATCACCTTCGAGGAGAATTGGATGCTTGATTTGAAGTCCTGCAAGTGTTAGTGCTCACAAAATAAGTGGACATAAAAAATGAATGAAATTCACATGAAAAATTGATACATTTCTAACATGGTGCTGGAATAAAATAATGCTACAATAATTCTGCTCTTGACTTCTTTCTAGGATGCTTAATTTCTCAAATAATTCACTAGGATTTCTTAGGATTTGAAAAAGTAAAAACTACTTGTATTTATATGCAATTTTTTAATTTCCCAAAGATTAATTACTGACAACGCGGACAAATGATTTTGGATTTCTAAATATTAAAATGTCGACACCGAAATATTTGAATTGGGACCAAAATAGGTTGGACAAGGGCACTAGCGCCCTAGTCTAGACCTATTTTAGGGCTTTGAGTATTGATAAATAAATATTAGTTCATTATTTTCCCAATTCAACTGATTTTTCAAATGAGATCATAGAACAGGTAAATTAAAAGAACAATTATTTCTAGGCACATATGGGGGAGATAAACCTAGTGTGAAATTGTCAAGATGAAAATTTATGATGCTATAGAAGGAAAAGTGCCTCCTAGTGGGGAAAGATAGTATGAAAAAGGATTGGTGAAGGCACAAGAAAAATAATATAAGCAATAGGCCAAAATAAAAATAATAAACATGGGTATGAAGTATATAGTCTATAAAGAATCTCATGAATCAAGAAACAAATATAGGAAGACCATCACTATCCTCATCCCAAAATGTATCAAGATAATGCTAATTGGTTCATGCACTTTCTTTTTTCATTTTTTTTTTATTTCATCACATGTGTCTCTTCTTGATAATCCTTTATAAATACATTAGTAATTGGTTGTATATTATATGATTTCTCTTTTACTTCATGCATGACCTCAATATGGGCTATGTCATGACCAATATATTTATGCACATAATTTTCTTTCATATGATTAACCTCATAAATGCTTATATTTCTTTCAATTACAAGATTTTAAGCTTTATGTTGGAATGCAATGTATTTCTATCTATAAGATATCAATGTATGCAATGATGGGGATAAAAGTACAAGTATTATTCTATAGTGCAAGATTAGAGTTATCCATTAGTTTGAAAAGAGTTAAGGTGATGAAATTGTGTCATTAAAGTTGTTCTAATACCATATGTGGATACTCTTTTAGTGTAGAAAATTCTCTAAATTTATTTGGTTTAATTTTTTTTATTGTGATTGTCATAAATATAATCAATTATATCATCATTTCCCTCATTTTTGGATGGGAAAATAATGTTGAATCATGAAAAAAGAGGGAGGTACTATACAAAATAAGATGATATACAAGTGGATTGTTTGATAAAGCATGCTCACATTTACACTTGATGACACATAAAACTAAAAATGAATGATGACGCATGAAAATCACTTGGATTTCAAAGATTGAAAGTAAACCAATCTATAATTGTACATTTAAGCTCATCATTCCATAATAGATATCTTGTATTAGTACCCTATGATTGAAATATAAAATTCCAATCCTTAATTGGTGCTTGTTTCTTTTATTTGAATTACATGAGTTGAGTGATGGATGCATAAGGATCAATATAATAATAAAAATGTTTCTTGAAGAATTATCCAATTCCTTGAAGGAATTTATAGAAGCATGGGGTGATAAATAAATCCATGTAAGTGTATGACCATTCAGGCTTGATGGGAATTATTTAGGAAACAAATGATATTCATAAAAATAAGGGAGGAACATTAATTGAAAATATTGTAAATGTCATAATAGATCACCTCAACCATCATTTTTATAAAATTTGGTTCTACAAACCTAAATTGGTGAAGGATAAATTAAAACATCATATGCCAAAGGATTGTAGATAATTCTATACTTTCATATTGTGATTGAACTCAAGTTATACATAAGTATGACAATATTATTATAAATTATAAATCCTAGTGATGAGGTACTTTACATTAGGTAAAATATCATGCTCAAAATCTACCATATTCTATGTTTATGCATCCTATCATTTTTAATAGTGGAGGAGGATACAAAAGATGCATCATCTACTAATGACACCTTATCCTCATATATACTAAATAAAAAATGTTAAATATCCTCATGTTGTTCTTCATCCTTAGGTACATCTATATCATGTGCAAGATGAGATGTAAGAGGCACCATGAGAGTACTCAAACATATTTGTTTTTGATAATAAAAGTTGCATTTACAAGGTGCAGTACCCTTAACACAAGGAGCCCATAGGGCCAAAGTTTAGATCAAAAACTAAAAACCGGGTACAACTTTAAAACTAAACATAGTGACAACAGGGCAACAACAAAAAGACAACCCACGAGAACTAGACCAAAAACCCCCCATCACCTAGCAATACCCTCCCACTCCTCAATAAGGATTTTTAGCACATCATCCCCAACCCAAATATTGTTGGGTCCATCCTCACCAGTCTTCTTTTTTACCTCATCTTTCAACACTTCTGATAGAGTGACAACAAAACAATGGATGACTTTGATTGTGAACTAGGTTAGCCTCATAAACTTTCTTTCTAGCTTTGCAACACGAGCAACGAAGTTGTTGGGGTCTTCATCCTTTTTAGCATCAAACCTGTTGGTCTCTTCCACCCGAGCTTTATGATTGGATGAATCCGGTGTGGATTCCTCCTGAATCATATGATTCATCTTAGGGAAGAGACTAGGTCCTTCCACGTACTCTTTTGTCTCCTCAACCGTGTTATGTTTGATCACCTCCCGACCTTGTTCCTATTCCAATATGTTGGATATATCATCTACCATGACCTCCTTTTCATGTTTCTCTAGCCTATTCAATCTTCAGACACTTGTCTGTTCCACCCCTATCTTAGCACTAGCATCCACCGTTGTATCCCCTTGAGAGTCTTTAGCATTAGATTCATCTTCATCATTGTCCATGGGAGGTTACCCAACATAAAAAGTGATGTCCTTTTTCCTTTCTTTGGTTTAGGTTTAGCTTTGGTAGACAAATTTCCTTTTTTCTTTGTGGGTATATTCTTTAGCCCACAAAGACCAACGACGGCCTTGGATTGGGCTAGAACCGCACCGGTCTTCTTCTTTTTGGTAGGGGGCTTAGGTTTGGGTTCCTTATGAGGTTGGATGGTCATGGGAGGGTTCTTTCTTTTAGGGCCAATAGAGGCATCCAAAGAGGGTTTAGCAGGGGACTTATCAGAGGGTTCAGGTTCCTTGACTCTAACAGAAAAAATGGGTTTTGATGGGCATAGGGAAAGGTGGAAATGATAAAGATAGATGATAAGCCCTTGATGCAAGGGTAGAGGGATCAGTTTATTAGGATTTTTCACCACAAGCTCCATGGTTTTTTTAACCAAAATTTCAAGGGATGCAAGTAAGAAGAAGGGGAAATTGATAAGCATTCTATGACATAGGTGATTCAACAAAGTAAAATGGTAAAATTAATAAACTTTAAACCAATATTCAAGAGTGATATACTTCATTAAAACCAAACACACATAATCCCATGGAGCAGGGAGCTTGCTCCGAACAAAACCCGCATGCAACTTTGTAGGCCATTCATTTTTCCTTCATACAAAATTTTTAAATGTGAAAGAATAGATGGATAACATGAGATTATATATTAAAAACATTATTTGGTATTATCATAATGATGCATACACAAATAAATAGAATCCACCAAGAAAGTGTCACTAGAAGGAAAATAATGATTTTGATGAGTAAAAAATGGTTGAGGAGAAAGAAGAATACTATTGAAAGAAACTAAAATATTAACCTTCTTAAATGGTGAAATGTAGGTTCTCTTTTTTTTATGTGTGATTTTGTGTGAAAATTAATGTTTCCTAAGGCTATCTTCAAATAGCCTAACATTGATTAAAAATCACAAGAGTTGAGACTAACACCATGAAAAAAACTCAATAGAAAAATGTAATAAAATAGAAATAAAATCTCACAAACTAGACTAGGGAAAATCATGGAAACATGACTAAGAATATAAATAGCTATTTCCAAGTGTTATCATTATATTTTAAATCAAGACATATAAGGGAGCCACAAAACCAAATTTTTTTTAATTATGAGTTGATGACCTCTATGTAAGTGATTGAATCCAACTTGTTAGTGTGAAAAGAGTTATTATAAAACTAGTTAGATTGTATCCAATATAGGAGGGTCCTATTCACACTACACTTAAGCTTGCTTGGGAGACATCTCATCTTTTGTCTCACCTCATGTGGACTCACCAAGTGTCCCAAGAATTTTCCATAGATTCCTACACTTGTTTCATTATTGGAGGGGTATTTAGAGTTTCAATCCTACCTTCTAACCTCCTCATCTTTGAATTTATAAGCAATGCTCTTATGTATAATTTTACATCCCATGCTTATGATATTTTATCATATTGCATATTCTTGTTTGTGAATTTTTGTGAGTTTCTGAGAATATATTGGTTGCTCCAACATAGGTTGTTTGTGGAATATTATGTCATATGTGGAGAAAAATTTTCCTCCAATGTTTTGGTTTTTGGCCCTTACTTCCTTTCCGCTTTATGATGGCACTGTGCCCGAAGGACAAAGGTTACTCTTGCATAAAAGCACAATGCACCATGTGGTGGCTGCATGACTTTTCTATATCATTTTTCTTTTGAGCCCAAACCGGGACATGTGTTTTCCTGGCAGAGATTTTCCCAAAACTATTCTTACAAATTCTGAGATCGCCTGCCAACTTGCCACATCAGCTATTTCGTTAGGCGAGTTATGTCTTCCATGGATGTATACCTTTTTGGGCAGAGTTTGTCAGAAAGAACGAAAAAGTCCCTACTTTCGGGGTTGGGTGTTTGAGGTGGCCGCATCATTCTCATACTTGATTGGATCGTGTTTTAGAAAACCAATTTAAGATTTGACCACTTTCTGGCGGCATATCTTCAAGGAACTTCTACAAAATCTAAGAATCATTAATGAAGTAGCTCAGGACTTTATGAGAAAATATTTCCATGATCTAATTATGCCCTAGATTGGATTACGGTCAATTAGATGCTGACATCTGACAGTTGTTCATCCCTACTGGTTGTGGTGGTGGCTCTTTCTTCTGGCTATAAAGGGGGTTTGAAGTGGAGGTTTTAAAAGAGTTTTTTTAGATGTTTTAAAAAGTTAGATTTTTACAAAGCAATGTTCACACTCTATGGCATGTATTATTTGTCAAGAATATTAATCAGATTGGCATTCAACCTTTGTCTTTTAGTTGGTTTATTGCATAACATATATTATTAAGGAGAAGCTTTTGAAATTATGCATCTTTTATGGCGTTTATCATGAATTTCCTTTTCATATATAATTTATGTTGAAAGCTCCGTGTCAATTTTTGCGTAGATAGTCTCAATAATTATTCTACATGTTATTAGCTTCTATGTTTAAAAGTTATCTTTCAAAAAGAAAATCATGTTATTATACTCTTTCCTTTTATGTGAAAGATTATGCTAAAAGACATATTATGTTGTAAGAGCAAGGGTGGTCCTATAGTTATCTAAGTTTTCTATATAATCATTGGGGTTTCTTGCTTTTGCTAGACCTTAATGGATGCTTCCCACGAGGAAATTTGAACGATCACACTGTTCTTTCCTTAGCCTTTTCCATTCATTATATCCAAGAATAAAGGGTCTGTAGCATTCTGTGTCCATTTCATTAGAAGTAAGAGATTGTTCATCTTTGAAATGTTGTAAAAGAATTGGTGCATCGACATCTTTTCATTTTCTTTGTATTTCTCTTCCCCTTTTCCTGAAAAAAAAAATGAAGAGTTGGCTTTCTTTAAAAATCTGAAAGGTCATTTAGTGATCCACAATTTGGTTCCCCACTCATTGAATTTCCCATAAGGCTATTCGGAGAGGTGCAAGCTTTTATGATCAATAGTTATTTTCCTGGCACACCCGGTGAGAAACAAAGTTTTTCAAACGTCTGATTATAAGTTAGAAATTTCTCATAAATCATACTAAGAAGAGAGGATGGAAATATCATGCCTAGAGTTCAAACAAGAGCATCTTTCAGAGGAAATTTTCAGTACTCCCAACTACTAGTTTCGGCCCCTAGGTGAAGACGAGTTACAGGTTTCGTATCACCTGTCAGGAGAAATAGAGTAAGAAGTGTTATCCCACAATCTAGAGCTTTATCCACTCCCCTAGAAGGCCAAACTTTCCAAATCAGAATACTTGTCTACCCCATTCATAGGAATCTATTTTCAATGGCCCACATAGGTGCTCTTGCTCCTAGAAATTTTGTAACCTAGGATAGTGGTAGCCCGCTACTTCCACCTACACCCCTAGATGTATGGCCTGCAATAGCTACCAACGATCTCAAAGCTATTTTGAGGTTCACTAGGGAGGATTTTAAAGCCTCTTTCGAATACCTCTAGGATATAGCAGAGGTATGCAGGGTATATAACATTGCAGAAAAAATGTGGCCCTAAGATTACTGGTTGCATCCTTTAAAGGGAAGGCTCAAGATTGGTATAGATCTCTGACTTTTGGTTCCATCCGCTCTTGGGATCAACTCGAAGAGAAACTGTTTGAATGCTTCTCAAAGAAAGGAGGTCACTCCTCCTTTCTACAATAATTGATTACTATCAAGAGGGTCCCACAGGAGGCCATGATTGATTTTAATACTAGGTTTCACAAGACCTAGCAAAGGATTCTTGTGATAGCCAGGCCTCTGGCGGTTATGGCATTCGTGTTCTACCTAAAGGCTTTCAATTCAGACATCACATTCATGGTGAAATTAATGGGAGGAGATGCCTTGCCTGACACATATGATTTGGCTATGCATGCAGAGAACAACATAATCGATGCAGGGAAACTTCCACCATGACCACTGATGCCCATGTTCGCAAAGATCTCTGGTGGACCCCGAGAAGAAGAAACTCCTAGTACTTTTGCTCCGCAACCTAGTATGTCGACTGCACCATCGCCATCCATGTATGTGTACCCAGGCACACAACCTAGCACGTCGGGCTCCTCTTCACTAGTAGTAGACATCAATGATATGAAGAGCCTCATGCGGTCCTTTGCAAATGAGCTAGTCCTTATCAAGTGTTAGTAGGCAGCACCTCTGAAGCCTTCCATGCAAACCTATCAAGGAGGAAGGACACCCTATCAATAGAACACCTACCAAGGAGCTCTAAAAGGAGGTAATTAGCAATAGGCGCCTATGAACAAAATAGTCCTAGTCACCATGTCACTTTAGATTGTCAAAAACATCCCAAACAAGGATTTGGTCCCAAGACATAACAGCCTAGTGGAAGATGAGAACATGTGGTGTTTCCTATGTAACGATGGCCATATGCCCCGAAATTGTCTGAGGGGAAATCTTCAGCAGAAGATAGTTGAATAGAGAAGCCAAGGTGTGTTCTCGAGCATGGAAGAGTATCAATCTCCCAGAATGGAGAATTCCTGCTTCAGAGCAAAGACACAAGGGATGTCCTTAGAACAAGACTTGAATATCTCACCAGACCAAACACTGTTTTCTTGGATGGAATAAGAAGATGTAGTATTTACAAATGATGTTTCGACAACTAGTGCTTTGCAGGTACAATTGGACTACAACACACAGTCAAAGAGAAGATTCATTAGAGAATATGTGCAATGAGCTCCACAACGTCCACAACCACAACAACCACAACCACAAGTAGAGCAAGCCTCATAGATATGGCCTACTCAGTAGTAGCGAGCTCCGCCATTACCAGGGAAGGATATGGAAAAAGCATGAAGCCCATCCACATTGGACCAGCCTAAGCCTAAGGTAAAGGAAATACCAATGTTCAAGCCTAAGGTTCCACCGGTTAGAATGCTTAACATGGTGGAGCAACTGAAGAATGCACCGCTAACGTATCTCAATGGGATGTTATATCAATTCCAGAGCAGAAGACATTTCTCCAGGAAGCATTAGAAAAAGAACAGTCACCACTGGCGGATACAGTCCCACTATGGAATCAAGATAGAGGAAAAGAGCCCGTGTCAGATCCCTAACCTTCGAGAACTATGAAATACGTAAATGCTACAAATGATACAAAAAAGGAAAGAAAACTGAAGCCCACTCCTTTCTTTTTTAACGCTTATTATGAGAGACAAGCTTTTACATAATAATATGATTGATTCGGGAGCTAGTACCACGGTCTTGCCCAAACAAGTGGTTGAAGCCTCAAATCTTAAGTATGAGCCTCTTGAGAAAGGAATCATGTAATTAGATAGAAAGAAAGTCTCGAGTGTTGGACACATCAAGGATCTTTATTTTTCCTTATTCTCATGTCTGAGCCAAACCATCACACAAGAAGTGGTCATAATCGACATTCCCTTGTTTTCAGAATGTGTCTTTCAAGAGATTTCATGGTCAAGCTTGGCAGATACTTGGCACTTGATTGGTCTCATCTGATACTACAAACAAAACACAGGGAAAATATTAAAATATTGTTGGAGCCACTTTGAACATATACCGGAAGACGTGGTGTTGAGTTTTGAAGCAACGCATACTTCCTTCTCAAAAAAATAAATGTATTGCATAGAAATGTTAGAAGATGAGGAGGACATAAGTGATCAGACCCCTGAAGAGGAGGTCCTGTTCAATCAGTTCATTGATTCTGACCCATTCAAAAAATTTCATGCTACTAGGTTAGGCACCTATGTGATCTTCGATGATGACCAAGTCCTCCCAAAATTGGTAAAAGAATAGGAGAGATCTAGCGGACTGGGTGAGTACAGTTTATGGACACTATATTTTGATGGTGCCAAATGCAAAATCGGTTCTAGAGCCAATGTTTGACTGGATCAGAGACCCTCAAGGCTTTCCAGTTCTAGTTCTCATGTTCAAATAATGATGCAAAGTATGAGGCTTTGGTCCATGGCTTGGTTCTCCTAGAGTGGCTGTGTGTGGAAAGAATACTTGTATTTGAAAATTCAAAGTTGGTTGTAAGTCAGGTCCACGAACAAGCGGTTGCTAAAAATGTGGGGATGAGATCTTATAGACATAGAATATGGGATCTGATTGAGGGTTTTGAAGCCTTTAACATACATGTTATCCTATATACTTAGAAGTCAGACATAGATCAGATGGCTTTGATCAGTTCACAGTTTGAGCCAACCCCCAAATCAGCTTGAAATCAACATGCAGTGCAAACCGTCGTCCAACCATCAATACCCAACAATGATCAGAATTGGAAAGTTTTCAAAGATGATGCTTAGATCACCACCTTTCTACAAAAGTAAGGGAAATATTCTGATCATTCATAGTCTGAAGCTGGAAGGATTGCCGAAGAATAGGAAATTTAATTAAAAAGCAAAAAACTCCCAAGAGGCTCGATTTCTCTCAAGAATCTCTTTGACTGCAAGGATGCAAGAAATATTAAACAAAGATTCATCACCGAAAAAGAATATTATGAAGACCTCATTTTCAGAGGAGGAAGAAAGCTAAAAGTTGTAAGGAATGTCCCACAGGTGGACAAGGAAAGGCTAAAATGCCTATGTGCTAAGTACGATAGGATCGTAGCTTGGACCTATGAGGATCTCAAAGGATACGATCTGGGCATCGTCCAACATACAATTGACTTATCCATAGGTTCAAAACTTGTCTGATTGAAACAAAGGCTAATTAATCTGAAGGTGGAGGTGTTGATGGTACAAGAACTTACCAAGTTGATCAAATAAAAAATTATCTACCCAATCAAGAATTCCACATGGGTATCCAATTTGGTCCCAATCCAAAAGAAAAATGGCGACATATAGCCGTGCGTAGACTTTCAGGATTTGAACAAGGCCTTGTTGAAAGATCACTACCCTTTGCCCTCAATGGAGAAAATCCCGTAGATCGTTGTTGGGTGAAAGATGTTCTCAATGCTTGATGGTTTTTCAAGGTATAATCAATTTTATGTAAAGGAAGAGGACTAGCACAAAATGACGTTCACCACTAAGTGGGGAACGCTTGCATATGCAAATATTCCCTTCGAACTCTCCAATGTAGGTGCCACCTTTCAATGAGAAATGGATATTTCCTTCAAAGGATTGATCAATAAGATCATCCTAATATATTTGGATGGCCTAATCATTTTTTCAAAATCAAAAGATGATCATTTTAATCATCTGGAAATGGTCTTCCAGAAGTGTCGACAGTTCAGGATTTCACTAAATCCCAAGAAATGTGTTTTTGGCATACCACAAGGCAAACTTCTTGGCTTTGTGGTATTGAAAGAAGGGATAGCCATAGACCCTGAAAGGGTGAAGGATATAATGGGGTTATCAATACTAGTCAACCAGAAGGGGCTACAATCCTTTCTAGGAAAGATCAACTTCGTCAGCTGGTTTATTTCGGATTTCGCGGGCATCACAAGACCTATCATGCTAATGTTAAAGAAGGGCTTAGTGTTTAAATGGAATCCCTAAGGTAAGCTTTATTTTGATAAAATTAAGGCAACCATCTCCACAGATTCGATGTTATCCAACCCAGACTTCTCCAAAGACTTCCTGCTCTATATCTATAGCGGCTAGCACAACATAGTTTTGGTGCTCACTCAGAAAGACAAGGAGGGAAGCAAAGAACATCCCATCGCTTTTCATTCTAGGACTCTCAAAGGATATGAAACCAGGTATAAATTTTTTTAAAACAAAGCCTTTTCTATCATCAAAAGCTTGAAGAAATCCCGACACCTGGTATTGGCCAACAGAATCACCATCCTTGTCGCTCATCCCAACGTTAGGGAATATATCACTAAAGGTGACATAACCGAGAAGAGGGCTAACTAGATCACCAATATCCTAGAATACGATGTGGAAATTTGCCCGACCAAGTTGGTTTGAGGAAGAGGTCTTTGTGAATACCTTGCGCAAGAATCGAGATCCCAAACAGAAAAAGAGACCAACCAGGTCTATGCAAACTAGTTCGAGTCCGACAAGTCATGGATAGCTGATCGGACACAATTTATGCAAACTAGGAAATACCCAACCAACATCCACCTCACAAAAGATGCTATTACCAACTGTAAGGCACCATGTATGTACTAATTGAGGATATTTTATTTAAAATAAATTATGGAGTCCTCTGTTGCATGGAAAAGCCGCAGGCAGAAAGAATTCTAGGTGAATTCCACAGCAGCCCCGTGGGTAGACACTTTTTCATGAAGACCATTGCTTTAAATATAATGTAGATAGGCTATTACTATCCTTCAATTTTCTCTGAGGCCCATCATCTGGTGCAAAAGTGTACTTAGTGACAATATTTCATTGGCAAGCAAAAGAACTCCACCATGCCATTGGGCCTAATTGTGACTAAGGAACCTTTTACACAATGGGGTTTGGATTTTTTTGGGATGATCAATCCCATCTCTAGTGTAGGCCATAGTGGATACTCACGATGAATGACTATTTCACAAAATGAATGGAGTTCATTTCCTCGAAGAATGCTACAAAAGCATAAATTGTCAATTTTCTCGAGGAGTTAGTAGCAAGGTTCGGTTTTCCCAAAACCATCATTTCTAACAAAGCACAAGCCTTTGTAGGCTCTAGGATGTTAGACTTTGCTCTTAAGCATGGGGTCTACCTCAATAATTCATCCAATTACTACCCACATGGGAATAGGTTAGCAGAATCAACTAACAAGAACCTGATCAGATTAATAAAGTGCATCGGGTCAGAACACCAAAAGGAATGGCACAAGCATCTTTGGGCAGCCTAATGGGCCAACATAATTATGCCTAAATAAATCTTGAAAAACCTCCCCTTACAAATTAGTGTATGGAAATGAGGTGTTCCTACCCATTTCCATAGAAATTATGACACTACAATTGTTGAAAGCTTTGGAAGTTGAGGACAGTGGAATGGAGGTAAGATTGGTAGAGCTCTTAAGCCTCAAAGAAAAGAGAGAGAAGGAATTTGAAGCCATGATTGGACACCAATAGGAAGTCAAACGTTGGTTTGATAAAGAGGCCTCCAACCCAAATTTTAGGGAGGGGAGTCCTGTGCTGAAGTACGACGAACGAGATGCAAGACCAGGGCAACATACAAAGTTTGATTCACTATGGAAGGGTCCCTTCCACATCCATACATGCAAGGAAAATAATGCGTACGAGCTAGAAGATATGGACATAAATGTTTTGGAAATACTGGTAAACGGTATTCATCTAAAAATGTTCAATTAAAATACACACAGTTCAAAAAAAATTATAGTTATGTACCATATGTAATTTTTTTGTAAAATACAGTTTTTTGTGAATAAAGCCATGAGAGTAAACATGAAGTAATAAAAAAATTTATAATATTTATATTCATCAAGAAATATTTACAAAATTTTATGCACTTTCGAGCCTGAGGCTCCAAGAGAAGCTTAAAAGCCTTCTCATCTAAAACCCAAAATTACATTTTAAAGCAAAAAGTGGAGGCAACATGAAAAATGGTAGAAAGAAAGTCCAACCTCCATTGGTTGCAACAGTTAAAATGTTGTTTCTTCTAGGTTTCATCAGCAGGGCGATAAAGGGTTGTCAGCATATGGGCATGTGGGCATCACATATTCTTCAATCCTCAACACCACGGCTATAAAAGTGCTTCTTCCAATAAATCCCAGGAATGTGCTCCATGTTATATGCCCTCAGGAGAAAGGATGTCACGGGTCGAGATAGCAGCCGATGGCACTCCGGGTTTATGGTCTGAAAGTTTGTAAGGAAGGGCAGCCATGGCATCGCTTCCGCATAATCAATGTGCCTTCGGATATTCATGGCACAAGAAATGCCAACACCAAGGATAGCCAATTGGAAGATTTCACCCAACTTGTCCAAGTACATCGAATCAAGCATAGCATGGCACAACTCTATAATCTAGGGCTTGGGAATGTCCATGTCTAGCAATAAGGCCACAAACCAAGAAACAACATTTAATTTGCAGTGTGGTTGATTCTGGTCTTTCATGTAGTCCTTCACGAGCACCCACTTAAACACAAAAACCACAAGGAAATCCTTTGTTCCTACTAGGTGTTTAATTTGTTCATTGTTCACCTCTTGTACAAAAGAGTTTTGCAACTTCCAGCTCAAGAGCTAAATTGGGGTTCCTAGACTAGTCATAATGGCGACAGGGAAGCTTATAGACTAGCAAAGGAGAAAACACACTGGAAAGAGATCACCAACTGAATGCTAATCAAGTATTTTTACAAAGTGGATATCACTATTTATAGAAAAATGTGCATCGGGGAGGCTAGCGAATGGAAAATCGATCTCCCGATCGACGACAACGGAAAACATATTAAGACGATGAGAAGTGAGGGGTAAATCATATGAAAGATCCCCAACCAAGCCTGGAGGAATTAATTTGGGCGTTTGGAGTAAATAATCATGTGTACAATATACCACCATGTGTCTGTCATCATCACCAACGCCAGCCTACTCGCTTATGCGAAAAGAAGTTTCTTAAAGAGCTAAATCCCTGCTAAATTAAATGCAAATGTCTTTTGAAAGTACACCTCCATCGCTCAAAGCACGCTTCCCATCACTTAAAGCTTATTTATCAAAAGGGCGACGTAAGGAATGTCCTTAATACATTCTCACAACAGAGTTGACATTCCTAAGGAGGGTAAGTGCATGGATCTGTGACACAATTTTGGCTCTTAAGATGCCACTTTTTTTTTTTTTTGAAATCAGCAAAATCTGATTTGCACGAGAAAATGAAGATAGTTACGCTCAAAATTTCAAGATGCAGCAAGAACAAAAGTTGAAGTGCTCTGAGTCTAGTTTCTAAGCTACTAATTTTTTTTGAAATTAATGAATATTAAGGGTCTCAAAAAGGGGGGGGGCAAAACAGGTCCATTTTTTATAAAAAAAAAACAGCATAGTGCCTGAGGGCTCTCCCCTTTTTGATTAATTTTTTTTTAGAATTTCAAAAATCCCAATGGTGATAAATTAGCTAACACCATGTATTTAATCCTCATTCTTCCGGATAATTTTTTTAATGAATATATAATATTTTATGAATATTCAAAGTGGACACATCCTGAAAAGTTGAAATTTGAGCGTCCTCCCCCGTAAATTTTTTGAAAACTAATCAAAAATTGATTTATTTTTCATCATGTGTATAATGGAGTGTAGTTTCAAAAAATGTAATTTGTTTCACGTTTTGATGAACGAGTAAAAATCTATCCTAAAACTAGCACATGTTGGTTTTTGACCAAAAATGAAGGCATTTACAATAGAAGCCATGGATCAAAACCTTAACTAACTCAAAATGAATAAAGAATTATATATTTAGATAGCTAAGAGAGAGGTTAATGCTATCACAATTTTTTTATAAACTTGCATTGAAATATTTGCAAATGAGATGGGGAGCACGAATGAAAATATGAGGAAATTTGGAAAATCCTGTCAATTAACACATCCAAAGCAGGTCATTTGGCAAGCGCCAAATTTGGTGTGCGCCAAATGTGATGTGTCATTTGGCGAGCACCAAATTTGGTGCTCGCGAAATGACCTTCTTTGAACAAAACCTGAATTTCCCCTCTCTTTGGTCGACAACTTTGATAATGCTTAGAGTGCACATTTATGATTGTAGATGGATAGTTGAGGTTTTACCTTTCATACACTCTCTAACTCATTACCCTAACTGGATAAATCTTTATCCCTCTGAAGTCTCTCTCTCTCTCAGGTCTCACTCCCTCCCACGCAACCTAGACTACTCTCTCTCATTCCAATCTCCTCTCTCAGGTCTCTTTCCCTCCCACCTAGGTACCTAAATAAATATATCTCACTCCAACCCCCTTTCTCACTCTCCCTCTCTCTCTCCCCCTTTGGTCTTTTTGTCTCTCTCACTCCATCTCCCTCTCTTAGGTCATTATCTTTCTCTCTCTGTCTCTCTCTCTCAAGTCTCTCCCTCTCTTAGGTCTCTCACTCACTCCCTCTATCTCTCTCCCATTCCCTCTCTCTCACTCACTCTATCTCTCTCCCTCTCTCTCTCTCTCTCTCAGGTATCTCCATCCCCC
>VDFB02271358.1:335051230-335089395 GCA_007258455.2 Sequoia sempervirens | reverse complement strand
GCCTATGGGCATCAGTGGTATAATCATAACTCTTGCAGAGTATGTCAAACACAAACAAAAAGGTATCAAGATCTTCTATGACAAGTCCATAAAACTTAGGGAGTGCTGAAGCAGGTATGTTTTTGATGTTGTCAACTTCATTCTGATGGGAAATAGGGAAAGGAAAATCCAGTTGGTTAGGTCTATTCCTATTTGCGTCACCCATGCCTGTGTGATGTAGTTCCAAAGCTAAGGGGTTCTCAAGCTGATTTTGGTCTTTAGAGGAGACTTTAGAGCTCATTAGATTAGGAAATGCATCAACAAAGGGGTGTGGATCTTCTTCTTCTTCTTCTTCTCTTGGAAAGTTTTGATATTCAACTAGCTGAAATGGATTAGGATTTTTAGGAAGGAATCTCTCATAAGCATCCCTTCTCATTCCTCTATGCATGCGGTATCAACTCACTATCAACCGAATCACACAAAGAATTAGTAAGGAATATGGGGGGTTGTCATTACTTCCTAAATGAGGGTATACTAAGAACAACTTCCAAAAACACTACAACAAGAAAATCTACCAATGACTCCAAAGAACTCCCTAGTTTGACACCATCCCTGATAATGATGCCAAAAATGTCTGCCTCTTACAATGATTCAACAACTAGGCCTTTACAACTGCGATTCAGAGATTGGAAATATAACATGAATAGCTATTTCAATCATCATGAAGGTGCATTTAACTTGTCAACCTAGGGACATGAACTTGAAATGGGTCAACACAATATGTGCACTAGGAACCCAAAGTAGCCATTTTCATTCTACAGCTAGGAAAAACATGATGTTGAAAGTAAATTGCTTAGAAAGGAATAACATGAATGCTAACCATCAATCAAAAATTACACCAAGCTAAAATGCATGAAAAAAATGAAAATCTGAGCAACAAACAGGGCATTACTCTGTCTGCTTTGGCTGTAGGAACAGTCACAAAATAGAATTCTAGTGGTTGTAGGAACAGTCAGTGCCAAATTTTTAACCAATTACTAAACAACAAGTAATAATAAACTAATGCTAAACTAAAGGAAAAATTACTCATCAAGTGGCCCCCCTTGGATAATTATCCTCTAAAACTAATGAGAACTTAGATGCTCGAACTCAGAACTTTATTTTATTCACCGTAAATCATGATTACAAAAGAGTAATATATCTAGATTACTGAAAAATCAAGAATGCAATTACAATATCAAATCGCGCAACCTTCAAGGAAGAAGCATCAACTCCTTATTTATTCTACCAACTAAACGGGGTAGTCAACTCCATGAACTAGAAGGACACCATTTAGGGAAAACAAAGAAAGTGGGGCGATGATTATGCATGCATGGAATCCAGTCAGACATGCATGTCCAACTGTAGATTTAGTGCTGCAGTAACGTGCACATTTTCTCAACATCAATAATGACCACTACAAGGAGAGTACATTCACTTTGCATGAGGAATCTCCTACCATCAACCTCCTTTGACCTTTGAACGATTCCCTTGTTGGACATTACGGTGCATGCCCAACTAGTGGTGTCTTCCTCAATTTAGCTTCCTCAAATTAAATGTACATGGCAATGTTAGTACGCACAATAATTACATATCTGTAACCACCTTAAGGAACATTCATTAACCACATGCAAAATTAATATAGATAGTCCATTTAACATGCCATTTATCATTAAAGGTTTGTAGAAATAAGATTAAGCCCAATGTCTATAGTTTGAAGAAAATATCATAAAAGTATCAACACATAATTTCAAATTCCATGATAACTTCAGCAACTAGATCACAAATTCTACCCAAAAATGAGACCATAAACTAGATTCATCACCATGTATGGTGGGAAAATGGATAGTGAATAAGTGTTGGATTTGATTGATGCACTAGACAATTATTTTGAATACAAGGAGGTAGAAGATGAGCAAAAGGTGAAGTTTGCAAAGAGTAAGTTGAAAGGCCTTGCCCTAACTTGGTTGAACTGTGTACATGAAGAGAGAGTGAAAAAGGGAAAAGAAAAAATAAATTCATGGGATAGGATGGTGTCTAAGGTTAAGAGTCAATTATTGCCTGGTGACCATGCAATTCAAACATTCAGGAAGTTGCAAAACCTAAAACAAAAGGAGATGGATGTCACGACCTACACAGATGAGTTTCACAAATTGAGCATTAGAGCAGGTCATGTTGAGGATGAAGTTGAGAAGATAGCAAGGTATATGAATGGATTAAGGTTTAATATCCAAGATGAATTGAGTCTTTCCACCCCTATAATGGTGGAAGAGTGTTTCCAATTGGTTGTTAGGATAAAAGAGAAGATGAAAAGAAGGAAAGAAAAACAAAGTAGAGGTAGAGGAAAGAACTTTATGGGAAGAGGGTCCTTTAGTGGAAGAGGACAATCACAAAAAAGCACAAGGAAAGTCAAGTAGCAATCAAGATCAAGGATCGAAGTTAAGAGGTGGTTTCAAAGGTAGAAGACCTAATGGTAGAGGTAGATTTGGAGGACAAGGTAGAGGTTTAAACACATTTTCAGGGAGATGCTATAAGTGCAATCAATTTGGCCATCAAAGCATGGAAGTGCCCAGAGAAACAACTTTCAACATCACATGGTGGTGAAAGAAGAACACAGTTGGTATAAGAGGAAGATTGTGAGAGTGTTAACTCTCCTTCTCAGCATGTTGCTCCAGAGGTTGGAGAAAATATGATGATGAGAAGAACACTCCTCAAGGTTCTTGTGGTGAAGGAGCCTCCACAAAGAAAGTCATTGTTCAAAACTACTTGCAAATCTCAAGGCAAAGTATATAAGGTTGTTGATTTCGGTTCAACTAATAATTTAGTTTCTTTGGAGATGGTTGAAAAAATAAAGATGAAATTGATCCCACACCCCACACCTTATAAGGTTTCTTGGTTGAATAAGGGTCAACAAGTCTTGGTCAATGAAAAAACATGGGTTGAGTTTAACATTGGGGGATATAAAGATAAAATCTTGTGTGACATCATCCCAATGGATGTATGTCATCTGTTGTTAGGAAGACCCTAGCAGTATGACAAAAAAGAAAAATATGATGGGAAAAAAATACATGTAATTGAAAAAGATGGAGGTTCATTTACTCTCAACCCTTTGAAATATGAAAATGTAGATACTCAGGTTGGTTCAAGTGTCATGTTGGTTGGGGAGAAATAATTCTTGAAAACCATGAAAGAGGAAGGTGGACAAGGGTATGCAATTATAATCAGACCCAAATCTGTTATGACAACAAAAAAACTTGAAGATGTGCCTAAGGAAGTTCAAACCTTGTTGAATAAGTATCAAGACATAGTTGTTGATGAGCTCCCTAGTTCTTTGCCACCTATAAGGGATGTGAGCCACCACATTGAATTTATACGAGGTGCAAACTTACCCAATAAGGCTGCATACAAAATGACTCCTCAACAAAATGAAGAGATAAGGAAACAAATACAATAATTGTTAGATAAGGGTCTCATAAGGGAAAGTTTAAGTCCATGTGCTATTCCTACTGTGTTGGCACCTAAAAAGGGTGGAGATTGGAGAATGTCCACCAATTCAAGGGAAATCAACAAAATCACTATAAGGTATAGGTTTCCAATACTTAGAATGGAGGATTTGATGGATTGTTTAGGAGGAGCTTATTACTTTTCAAAGATTGACCTTAAAAGTGACTATCATCATATTAGAATAAGAGAAGGGGATGAGTGGAAAAATTCTTTTAAAACTAATGAGGGGTTGTATGAGTGGATGGTAATGCCATTTGGGCTTTCAAATGCACCAAGCACTTTTATGAGACTAATGAATGAAGTTTTGAAGCCTTTCATAGGAAAATTTGTTGTTGTGTACTTGGATGACATTCTTGTGTTTAGCAAGACTAAAGAAGAACACTTGCAACATTTGGACATGGCATTGAAGAGGCTGAATAAAGAAAAGTTGATGATTAACTTGAAAAAGTGTGAATTCATGAAGGAGGAGTTGGTATACCTTGGTTTTTTGATTTAAAAAGGAACTTTGAAGATGGACCCCAACAAGGTAGAAGCAATTTTGAATTGGCCTACTCCAAATTCAGTTAGTGAGGTAAGAAGTTTCCATGGTCTTACTAGTTTTTACAGAAAATTTGTAAGAAATTTCAGTCATATTTGTTAGATCCTATCATTGATACAATCAAGGGTGATAAAAGGAAAAGATTTATGTGGTTTGATGAGGTAGAAAGAAGTTTTCAAATGTTGAAACAAAAGATAGCTCAACAACCCATATTAGCATTGTCTGATTTCAATAAGGTGTTTACAATAGAATGTGATGCAAGTGGGTATGCAATTGGTGCAGTCTTGAGTCAAGAGGGAAGACCTGTAGCATTTTTTAGTGAAAAGCTTAATGAGGCCAAGAAGAAGTATTATTCTTATGACTTAGAATTGTATGCAATGGTTCAAGCATTGAAAAAGTGGAGAAACTATCTCCTTCCAAAGGAATTTATTATTTTTACTGATAACCATGCTTTGAGTTTCTTGAACAGCCAAGAAAAACTAAGTCACATAAATGTGAAGTGTGTGGAGTACCTACAAAGCTATATTTTCAGCATAAAGCACAAAAAAGGACAGTCAAACAAGGTGGCAGATTCTTTAAGCAAAAGACAAATGTTGATACAAGAAATTCAACTTCAAAGTGTGGATATTGATTCCTTGAAAGGTATGTATGAAGGAGATGACAATTTCAAGGATGTGTATGCTTTTTGTAATCAGTTTGATGGTGCTTTCCATGAATAATATTCTAATTTCTTGTTACAATATGGCTTATTGTTTAAGGGTTCTCAGTTGTGTATTCCAAAATATTCTATGAGGACTAATTTTATTAAAGAGAAGCATTGTGGTAGCTTAGGGGTTCTTTTGGTGTAGATAAAACATTGGAGTAGGTAAGAAGGTATTACCATTGGCCAAAAATGAAAAGTGACATCAGAAAGTTTGTTGAGAATTGTGTAGTTTTTCAAAAAGCAAAGGGTTCAAGCACTAATGCAGGTGTTTACCAGCCTTTGTCAATTCCAAATCGGCCATGGGAATTGATTAGTATGGATTTTGTGTTGGGTTTACAAAAAATTCAAAGAGGGTTTGATAGTGTGTTTTTTGTTGATAGATTTAGAAAAATGGCTCATTTCATACCATGCAAATGTACAAATGATGCTTCTTATATTTCTAGGTTGTTTTTTAAGGAGGTAGTTAGAATTCCTAGATTACCATTGACAATTGTATCTGACAGAGATAGCAAGTTTGTAGGTCACTTTTGGAGGACTCTTTGGAAGAAATTAGGAACCAAATTGACCTTTAGCTCTGTCTATCATCCACAAAAAAATGGGCAGACTAAAGTTGTCAATAGGAGTCATGAAAACCTTCTTACATGTTTGAAAAAAGAGCATTCACAGCAATGGGATCTCATTCTTCCACAAGTTGAGTTTTCCTATAATGACTCTATCAATAGAAGTGTTGGAAAGATCCTATTTGAGATAGTCTTTGGATTGAAGCCAAGGGGAATGTTTTAGCTTAGATATTTGAGTGGTATGGAGAGAAGGAGTTCTGATGGTGAAGATTTTGTAGTTGCAATGAAGGATATACATCAACAAGTGAAAGAGTATCTTCAAAAGAGTGTGGAGAAGTATAAGCAACAAGTAGATTTGAAAAAGAGGGATGTCCAACTCAAAGTGGGAGACTTGGTTCTAGCACATTTGAGGAAATAAAGGCTACCAAAGGGGAAGTATACAAAGCTACAAATGAAAAATATTGGGCCATGCAGGGTGGTCCAGAAATTTGGTGCAAATGTCTATGAGATAGAACTCCCTCCTGGAGTGGATATCTCTCCAATCTTTAATGTTTCTAACCTTTATCCTTTCAAAGAATCTGTGTTTATAGGTGAAGATGTAGGTACACTAGAAGTTCAAGATGAAAATTTGGTCAAGGACCTACCACCAAGTCAATCTTTGAAGCTTGAGAGCATTTTGGACACAAAGAAAGTGAAGAGAACAAGGCATAAAGTGTACAATGAATATCTAGTCAAATGGAAAGGTATCCCTCATGAAGATGCAACATGGATGACAAAGGAAGACATTAAGAAACATGGCACAACAATCCAAGAGCAGATCTCAGGAGGAACTTCCCCAGGTGTATGGTATAGGGGCTCCTAACTTCATTTTGTAAATATGGTCAAATGTTGGATTTTTGGGTGTTTTGACTCAGGTTTGGTGTAATAAGGTCTATTTATACCATTTTCAATGTAATAAGTCTCATGGGGTCAGTTTGGGTAAAAGTTGTTAAGTTTTTACAAATGTTGCACAAGTTGCTATGCAACTTTGCAATTTTGTCATGTTTTGGAAGTGGAACGGTAATTTGGTTCAAAAATTGGTTATGAACCATTATTTTTGATTTGAAAAAGTTTAAATAGGCCTTGAAAACTTTGAGGCAAGGTTCTGAAGTTGTTTTTGAAGTTCAAACAATAAGAAGTGCTCTATTTTCTGCAATCTTTTATGCATTTTTGCTACTACAACATTTTGTACGGTTCCATACTAAGTGATTATGAACTAAAGTGAATTGTATTCTATGGAGGCATGAACTATATTTGTTTTTGATTTGATTTTAGTTTATTTCATAAATTTTGAAGGTTTTTAAAGCCAAATTACTGAGAACGGTTTGAAAACCCTAGGTTAAGAGGGTTTGGTAGAAAAAATGGCATTTTAGACCATTCCACTAGTGAAATTCTCTATAAATCGATGGAATGGAATTAGATAGGTTTTTTTTCAGTTTGGTAGTGATTGTAGATGGATGGGATGGAGTTAGGGCCCTGTTTGTGCAAGCCCTAGCCTAATATCTCAATGTATTAGGCTAGAATTGGTAGGTAGGAGTAGAGTTTTGAAGTTTGATGAATTGATGAATGTTTCTATTGGTAAAAAATGTTGTTTCAGACCCCATATGATTTTTTTGAGGTATTGGAATGAAAATTTGTGGTCTGGGGAAGGAAAATCATAAAGTTTCTTTGTAAAAGAGGCCTAATTAGGCTTAAGGGCAATGTAGCAATCCATTTTAGAAGGTGATGTTATGAAACCAATCTATGCACAAATTGGATATGTCAAAGAAGGTCATAAAGGGTATCAAGAATGACAATTTATTTGTGGGTTTGATATCTCTTTTGAAAGATATGAAGAAAATTCATTGTTTGATGTGTTACAAGGGAATATGAGGAAATTGTGAGACAACACCAAGTTAGGGTTTTCTAAGTGGAATGATTGATCAAGGCTGGTTGAATTGTGATTGGTTAGAAAAATCCACCCTACTCTGCATTAGTATGTGAAAATGAACTCCTTTCTTCTTTTTATTGGGTTCACTGAGTGCTATGATGGAACTCTCAAATGTTTTCCTTGGCCCCTAGTTTTTTTTTCCATTTTCTAATCTTATAAATAGTGTATTCCTTGCTAGGGCTTGTTTTAACATTTTTTAGGGTTTCTATTTATGAAAAAAACCTTCTAAAAACCCTAGCTCCAAAATATTCTTACACTTTTGTTTTAACTCATATTGACCATATGTTTTGATTGCTAGTCATTTAAGTGACAACTAATGTATTTAATCTCATGTATTGACCAAAACTGACAACCTAGGATGAACTGTTGATCCATTTCCTTTTATTTTTTGGTCAAATATTTTTCAAAAAATATTAAGTCTCAAAGACTTGAATGACCCATACCCCTTCATCCTCAAGTCATGTTCCTTTTAAAATAAATTTAAGTGCATGTGCTCAAATTAACCACTTAAGTTCCATAGACTCGGCCCACCTGAGACATGTGTCTTACCCACAATGCAACATATTCTACCTTAGCATCATGTTCTCTTTTTTCTAGTGCATATCCAAAATGCATTGGGCAGTATTGATAAAATTGAGACACATGTTGACACAGTATTGCATCGTTTTGCCTCAATGCATCACATTCTTATGAAGAGAGTGCACAATTAAAATGTGCTAGGTCAAGGTAAAAAAGGAGAGGATAGGTGGTTGTTTCTTATTGCATCGCTCTATCTCTTTAGATCATATTCTATAATATTGAGCATGAAGAAAAACTATGCTCAATGATGATCATTAGCCTTCAAACATGTGGCATCATATCACGCTCCCTCTTCGAAGTGTATTCTCATTCTTAAAGCATTAAACAAAACTATGCTAGGTATATTGCATCACAACAGGATAGGTGTCACCTCCTTATTTCATCACAAAGCTCCTTCAGAGAGTGTTTTGATATTCTTAGTGCATAATGAAGGTGAATTGAGCTATGGGTCATAACATGAGGACAAGTGTTCAAATTTCATTGTAGTGCCCAATTCCTTTGTAAATTTTTTTCTCTTGAGTAGCACAAATTCAAAGTGTGATGGGAGGATGAAATAAAAGGCAGAAACATGGCTTCATTTAATTGCATCGCATGATCTTTGTATAATGCATTTTTGGTCCTTTAAAGCAAATGTAAAGTGTAATCAGTTCTAAAAGGAAAGGGAAGGACGTGTGTCATCTTTAGGATTCAACACAAAGGTTCTTTACATCATATTTTATTAAAAGCTCTTCCAACTGGGAAATGTGACATGTGATAGTTATCAATCTTGTTTTAAAGCATTTGAATCAGCAATTAGTATTCAAATTAGAATGGCTAGTTGACGAATGATCTATTTCATATGCGTGAGCTATCATGTTGTAATTAAGGCATATCTACTACTTTTTGAAGGCCAATAAAACATTGAATTTCTTTATTACTTGTCACATTTGCAACCATAATAAAGGAACTTGGTGATTGAGGTCTGAGAAGGTGAAATTCAAGTGAAGAAAACTAGGGTTTCTGTTAGAAGATTAATCTTTACTTGGTAAAGGTTATTCTTTAATTGTAATTTTTTATTAACTTGTAGGAATATTCCAAAGGAATCCCTACAAGTCTTTTGTCTTTTTGTCATCTCACACATGTGTGAGGATAACTTTTTTTTAATTCCTTTATTAAGGAATATTTGTAACACCTCCTTAAGAGGTGACACTTTGCACACACATAGATGAATGGTGGCATTCATTGAGTTGGGAGTTACATTCTAACTCCTCATTCTCACCTCTACTTATTGAGGTGCCTCTCCTCTCATTCTTCAAGACTCATGCAAGCAAGCTAAGGCTGAAGCTCTCTCTCTCTTTGTATTATTCTTTAGGCATTTTGCCTCCATTCATAATATTGGGGTTTTTTTCTTGTTTTTTCCCCTTAACAAATTCTTGTGTCTCTCTTGCTTTGGTGGTGCTTGGTTTGGCTACTTCAATCTATTTGGTAATCTCTTTCCTTCAAACATTTGCTCTTTATTAGTACTTTCCATTGCTCTTTTCTATTTCCTTTCATGGTATCAGAGCTTGGTATTACTAATATCTTGTGAGCTATATTGTTGAAGGTTTACCAGATTTTTTAGCACACCATTGGAGACACTCTCAAGAGGAGAAGAAGAGCTAGTGCCTAATCTTGATTGTTCTTTGTCTTCTAACCCTTGTGCAGGAATTTTTTTTATCTAAAAATTTCTAAGTTCTTTGGTTTTCAAATTTCAAAGTATTTTAGTTTGCATGCATGTTTATTTTTTGCCAAATTTTAGAAACCCTCAAATAAAGGGTTATAGTTCAATTTTTTAAAATACCCATTTTTTGCATGTTCAATTTTTTGTAAAAAAATCAAATTTTTTAAGGGCTCCAACTCTAGTTCAGAAATTCTTTTTAGGAAAAAAGCTAATCTGCTTTTTTTTGCAAATCTATATATTAGATCTGTAAAAAATATTTTCTTTTTAAATCTGTATAATAAAACAAATTAAAAAAATAGTCATTTTTTTTCTCTAACCCTCTTTAACTCAGTTTTTTCTTTTCTAAAATATTTCATACTATTTTCTTTAAGAAAATAAATTAGTTTGTTTCAAAAAATCATCTCTGTGTTGATAATGCAATTTTTTTTTAATAAAGAAATCAAAAAAATCAATAATAAATAATAAATAAATTAGGGCTTTGGCCCTGTTGTCATCAACTTTTATTTGCAATATTTATTTAGAAAATCAAAAAAATCAATTTCAAAATTTTAAGAAAATAATCATTAAAAAAAATTTAAAACCCTTTAAGGGTTTTGGCCCTTTCAAAAGGCACCTATGTTTGCAGGTACTCTTGCTGCCCCTCCCCTCATTGGTTACTGCTTTTTTTTGACATCTCTGCAACTTTCCTCCTCCTCGTTCTGCTTTTTTTCTCTCCTCGCTGTCTTCACTCGGCCTCCCCTCCCTCTCTAAAACCTGCGCTTAAACTTTTTTAAGTTTCCCTCCACTTTAATTTCTTAAAATAAATTCAAATTGAAAAAGCCCGCCTTCTTCTTCATACGCAAGGCTTTTTAAAAATAAGAGAATTTCTCTTTTTCATATAGCCTTTAAGTTATTCTATGTAATAAAGTTTTATAAGTTTTTTAATATATTAACTTTTTAATAAATTTTTAATTTTAAAAGTTTTTTTTTTAAATATTTACTAATCATATTAAAATCTATTAGAATATTAATTTAATATTCTTGCTTATTTTTTTCAAAAATAATATTATAAATATCATTCCATAATTTATATAAATTTTTTTTACAAAAGTTTTTTTAAATTTTTTAGCTTAAGGGGATTTATTTTATTTAAGGCATTTAATTTTCATTTATTGAAAAAAAGGTTTTTTTCAAAATTCAATCAAAAGGGATTTTTTTTTTGTAAGTAAATATTTACATAGCTTTTATTTTTCTCATAAAGTTGTGTTTTTTTTAAATTATTTTGCAATCATGTCAACTTTAATTCCTGAGATTAAATTAACTAGTTCTAACTATCATTCTTGGAAAACTCACATTTCTTTCATTTTTCGATTTAAACATCTTTTGGATGTTGCAACGGATCCTAAATCTAAACCAAGTTCGTCTGCATCCAAAGATGAAATCGAAAAATGGAATCTCAAAAATGAAGAAGCCCTTGGCCTCATAGGTATCTCCATGTCACCCGAACTTTATGTTCATATTGGGACATGCACAACTGCCTATGAAGCATGGGAAAAACTCAAAACAATTTATGATAGTACAAATGAATCAAGAAAAATTCAAATTCAAGATCAACTTGAAGATTTGAGGTATTCTGATTTTAAATCTATGGATGAATTTTTATTAAAATTTGATGCTTTAAATAGTCATTTGGATGGTTTAGGAGTTAAATTAGATAATCTTAGATTAATTCATCTTATTCTTAAAAAGTGTCTTCCTAGACAATTTCAACAATTCATTACTAATATTCATGCTCAATTAGCTATTCCTTCTTTAGCTACTCAATTAACTTATGATATTTTTCGTGATTTATTAAGAGAAGAAGAGGCTAAGTTAATTCAATTTGGTACTCTTAAGTCTAATGAACATGCTTTCTTATCTAATCATAAGCAAAATTTTAAACCTCATTCTAAACAACAACATTATAATTCCAAACCTCATTATAATAATGGCAATGATACTAGAAAGTTTAACTCTTCTAAGAAACCACATTGCACTTATTGTAATAAGGATGGTCATTGGCAAAATACTTGTTTTAAGAAGCAAAATGAGAAAAATCCTATGAAGAAAAATAATCAACAAAATAAACCTAATAATAATAAGTTTCAAAATAATGCAAATCCATCTAGACGTGCTTTTACTTGTAGTTCTAATGTTTCTCAACCTCTTGAATGGGTTATTGATTCAGGTTCATCTCAACATGTTACTTCACATAAAGAAGTTTTTGAGTCTATGCAACCTGATATATCTAATGTTCCTCTTAAACTTGCTAATAATCATACTTGTAAAGTAGAAGCAATTGGAGATGTGAATGTTCCTAATGGTAAATTGCATGATGTTTTATATGTTCCTGAATTAAAGACTAACTTGCTTTCAGTTGCTAAGCTTTGTCAAGATTATAAAATCGAATTTTACAAAGATATGTGCTATGTTATTGATCCAAAACAAAACAAGGTCATTGCTAATGCTAAATTAGACAATGATAATTTGTTCAAATTTTATGAGTTTGCTCAATCTAGATGCTCTTTAATATTTACCATTGATTTTAATGTTTGGCATGAAAGACTTGGTCATATAAATGCTAACAATATTTCTTTAATGCAAAAGCTTAATATGGTAGATGGATTGCCTAGTATTGTTCCATCTAAAATTGTATGCACAGGATGCATGAGTGGTAAGATGCATAGGGAGCCCTTTTCACATGGTCAATCATGGAGGGCAACTCATAAGTTGCACCTAGTTCATAGTGACCTTTTGGGACCCATGGAGAATAACTCCATCCAAGGATCAAGGTATGCACTTACTTTTGTTGATGATTTTTCTAGAAGAGCTTGGATCTATTTTCTTCATAGTAAGGATCAAGTTCTTGATATATTTTCTGAATTTCATAAATTCGTTGAAAGGCAATCTGGTTTTAAACTTAAAATTCTTAGAACTGATAATGGTAAAGAATATGTGAATAATGCTTTTAATAGTTATTTGAAATCATTTGGTATTAAGCATGAGCTAACTATTCCCTATACACCTCAACAAAAGGGTGTAGCGGAAAGGAAGCATAGAACTATTGTTGAAATGGCTAGATGTATGTTACATGCTAAAAATATGTCTTATAAATTTTGGGCAGAAGCTATGTTTTGTGCTACTTACATTATTAATAGGACTCCTACTAAAGCTTTAAAGGATATAACTCCTGAAGAAGCTTGGTCTGGTAGGAAGCCCAATCTTAAGCATTTAAGGATTTTTGGTTCAATTGCTTATGTTCACAAACCTAAACAAAAGAGGCAAAAATTAGATGCTAAATCTTCTTATCATATTTTTGTTGGCTATGATGAACATTCAAAAGCTTATAGAGTTTATAATCCTCTTACTAACAAAGTTAAAGTTGCTAGAGATGTATGCATTGCTGAAAATGGTGTTCATGATTGTTCTAAAGTGCATAATATTGATTCTTCTCAAAATAAAGTTATTGTTGTGGAGGATAATCCTCAAGTTGATACTCCTCTTAACCCTCCTAATGCATCTCTTACTCATAGTGATAGTGATGATGAAAATGTTGAAATTTCTCCTCATGATTCTTCTTCAAGTGATGATACTTCTACATCTAAAAGAAAGCCAAAATGGTTTAAAAATTTGTTGCAAGAAAGTGAGGATTATTTAGCTAAAAATCCACCTAAAAGAAGAAAGGAAAATTATTGTAATCATGCTTTGATGTCTAACATTATGAATTCAACTGATCCCCAAACTTATGAACAAGCTAAAGATCAACCTCATTGGCAAAAGGCTATGCAAGAAGAATATGATACTTTAATTGCTAATAATACTTGGGATTTAGTTCCATTACCTCAAGGTAAGAATCGTGTTTCATGCAAATGGTTGTATAAAACTAAGGTTAATGCAAATAATGAAGTTAGCAAGTTTACAGCTAGATTAGTTGCTAGGGGCTTCTCTCAAGTTGAAGGATTAGATTATAATGAAACATTTGCTCCAGTAGCTAAGATGCCAACCATTAAATTAGTTCTTGCTTTAGCTTCTCATATGCATTGGTCTATTCATCAAATGGATGTTAAAAGTGCATTTTTAAATGGTGATTTACATGAAGAAATTTATATGTCTCAACCTTTGGGTTTCATTAAGGAAGGTAATGAAAATCTTGTTTGCAAATTGAAGAAATCAATATATGGTTTAAAGCAATCTCCTAGAGAATGGTATTCAAAGATCAATGCTTTCTTTCTATCTCAAGGTTTCATTAGAAGTAAAAATGATCCAAATTTATATATTAAGCATAGTGAAGATGATATTGTGATTATTATTTTATATGTTGATGATTTAATTATCACTTCTAGTTCTAACAATTTGATTAGTGATGTTAAGTCTCAACTCAATCAACAATTTCAAATGACTGATTTAGGCCTATTACATTATTTTTTGGGTATGCAAATTTGGCAAACACCTAAAGGTATTTTTATTTCTCAACATAAATATGCTCAAGATCTCTTAGATAGATTTAAAATGAATGATGCAAAGTGTGTTTCTACTCCTTGTGAATTAGGAACTAAATTAATGGTTGATATGGAAACTCCTTTTGTTGATCCTACTTTATATAGGCAATTAGTAGGAAGTTTAAATTATCTAACTCTTACTAGACCTGATATTTCTTATAGTGTTGGATTGGTTTCTAGATTTATGTCTAAACCACAACAAACTCATTTTAAAGTTGCACAAAGAATTTTAAGATATGTTAAAGGTACTCTTAATCTTGGTCTTTTTTATGATGCAAATTGTGATTTTTCTTTAAAGGGTTATACTGATTCAGATTTAGGAGGTGATCCCAATGATGGGAGATCCACTTGTGGTTATTGTTTCTTTGTTGGAT
Source organism: Sequoia sempervirens (assembly GCA_007258455.2). NCBI lineage: Eukaryota > Viridiplantae > Streptophyta > Pinopsida > Cupressales > Cupressaceae > Sequoia > Sequoia sempervirens. The sequence continues at coordinate 335,074,934 of VDFB02271358.1, read as the reverse complement.
TAGGTGCAATCTCATGGAATAGTAAGAAACAACAATCTACTTCTCTTTGTTCTACAGAAGCTGAATATAAAGGTTGTACAAATGCATCTAAAGAAGCATTATGGTTAAGAAGATTACTTGAAGACTTGGTCTACCTCAAAAGGATCCTACTCCTTTATATTGTGATAACCAAAGTGCTATTGCTTTGGCAAAGAATCCAATTTTTCATGCAAGGACCAAGCACATTGCTCTTCAACATCACTTCATTAGAGAGCAAATTGAAGACAAGCAAATTTCTCTTTTGTATTGTAAAGGTGAAGATCAAGTTGCAGATATTCTCACCAAAGCTCTTTGTAAAGATAAATTTCTCTTCCATTGTAAAAATCTTGGATTACAACCCATTGAAGGGTTTGATGTAACCTCCCCAAGTAAAGCTTAAGGGGGGATGTTAGAAGATTAATCTTTACTTGGTAAAGGTTATTCTTTAATTGTAATTTTTTATTAACTTGTAGGAATATTCCAAAGGAATCCCTACAAGTCTTTTGTCTTTTGTCATCTCACACATGTGTGAGGATAACTTATTTTTTAATTCCTTTATTAAGGAATATTTGTAACCACCTCCTTAAGAGGTGACACTTTGCACACACATAGATGAATGGTGGCATTCATTGAGTTGGGAGTTACATTCTAACTCCTCTTTCTCACCTCTACTTATTGAGGTGCTTCTCCTCTCATTCTTCAAGATTCAAGCAACAAGCTAAGGCTGAAGCCTCTCTCTCTCTTTGTATTATTCTTTAGGCATTTTGCCTCCATTCATAATATTGGGGTTTTTTCTTGTTTTTTCCCCTCAACAAATTCTTGTGTCTCTCTTGCTTTGGTGGTGCTTGGTTTGGCTATTTCAACTTATTTGGTAATCTCTTTCCTTCAAACAATTGCTCTTTATTAGTACTTTCCATTGCTCTTTTTTTATTTCCTTTCATGAACAAAAATCAATTGGCTAAAATCCCAAGAACATTAGTCTAGAAAACATTTAAAAAAGACACGCTAGGGAAACATATTTTTGAATTTAGATAATATCATATAAAAATCTAGAAAGGTAGTGGGAAATACAAAAATTGCAATTTATGAGAAAATTGAGATAATTGGAGTTTTTGTTAACAGGCACAACATGTGAGAACAATATATGAATATATTTCTAACACAAAAAATCATGAAACCATTGCACTTGGTAAAGAATGCGATGCCTATGTGAGATGCATGAATTTCTAGAGTAAACCATTTAAAGGATATATTATATAGAATAAAAGTTCTAAAATATGGCCAACTAGTAGTGAAATATCTTCAGAAATATTTTTAAGAATAACTTTTTACAAAATTAATGTGGCCTTTTCAGTCAGCCTGTCAGCCTCAAGTAGAAAATTTCGATTAAGAAAATACTAGTCTTTGGAAACAACATTGTAGGCATTTCTTGAAAGGCTTCATGCAAAACTGGGGTGCATTGACCTGGAGTGGTTAAGGGACATTCCACTTGATGATGCAAAGTAACTTTCTGTAGTCTTTAATAACCTTAACAAACTCCTCTTCTTAAAATCATTTATTATATATAACTAGTACATGAATCTACATATTGCACATTAATATTCTGGAGGCTTGAGGATCAACTTAAATGTCATGCCATAATACTTTGAGGGTTTCTTCTCTATAAGAATTATTTTATTCTATTTTTAATAAACTAAATGATTTCAAAAACACATGATGGAAGACATTTCCTCCTCAGTATATGAGGATTGGGACTCAAAAGCGTCGAATGCATCTGCCTACTAACTCTTCAAAATCTAGCCTTGTATCTTCATTTCTGTATATATAAAGAATCGTTTTATTCAAATTCCCAATTAGACAAATTTTGAAGACTATATGTAGGTCAGAATTTCATGTTGCTTTTAGAATTGTTCACCTGAAATTATGAGCTATATGTAGGTCAGAATTTCGTGTTACTTTTAGAATTGTTCGCCTGAAATTATGAGCTGGAGGTTAATTTGTTGGGGTTTTTCAAGGTGATTCCCATGTGTTGTCTATGCTTCCACATTCTCCATTCTCACAGATGGGCATGGAAAACTTGATTGGAAGATAGAGGTGAAACGTGGGGTTTTTACCATGTAGAAGGTATGAGATGACTCCTACAATTAGCTATGATTTAATGTATCTTGTTGCACTTGAATTTTTGGTAAGTTGCCACTCAATAAAATCTTTGATTCGATGTATCTTGTTTGGTGTAATTTGCACTTAAAAATATGTCATACCATGGATTTTATGAGCATTCCTTGCAAAGGTTAAAGCTTTTGTACTAGATCATGGGCTTGATTTAGGTGAGAGCATACTTCCTTGAGGCATTTTGTTGAACTCATTCCTTTCTAGTTTCACTGATTTGGAGGAATTTACAAATCATTTGTCTCTATATATGGTTCTACATTTTCCATGCATGTCTAATAGAGCATTTGCAAGGGTAACATATGAAAAAATCCATTTTCCATTATGCTTTGATGGATGGCCATATGTTGCTCCAAAACTCCTATTTTAGTAGAGGTAGGCAGGATGCTAGCAAAGGTTGTCAAGTCTAGCTTCACACCTACCAATTGCGTTAGCTTGAAATTTTCTAAAGACCTTTCTACAAATCCATTTTCTACATATTCTACAACCAATGTAGTCTATGAGACCATATCTCTAATACATTATGTCAAACAATTCACTTTCCTTGTTTATGTTTCTACATTTTGCATACACATTTACTAGGGCAATTGTAACTACATCTGACAAAAACTTTTGATCCTTTATGCTTTGATGGTTTCTCATGTACCTTGTTCCAAAAGATCTTGTTTTGGCATAGGCAAGGATGATGCTAACAAAGGTTGTGGAAGTTGGCTCAACAGCTGCCAATTGATTTCCTTGAAATATCTTGAAATCATTTCTTTAGGCATTCTGTAAAATAGTTTACATTCCTTTCCTATGCTTCCACGTTTTGTATACATTTCTACTTGTGGACATTATTTGGAAGGAGATGTATTAAAAACTGGCTGTCTAGCAGAGTCGCCTAATAAATTCTCAAAATTTAGAAATACGATTTTTTTTTGGATGACTATTTGGTTGTAGCACTATAATTTTCAAATATATTGCATAGTTTATTTTAGTAACAAGACTTAAGAACTTTTGAGGTTGTAATGGTAGTCATGTATGAAAATTGTGGTAGCATAGACAAGGTAGTGAACTATTTGAAAAAATGTCTCAAACAAATGTGGTCGCATAGGCACAAAAAGGTTATCTATAGGCGGAGACTAAAGTTTTTGGTGCACAAGTTTTTCAATTAATCATTTCTCAGGAGTTGGGTAAAATGCTTTAACTTATGGTGCCAGTGAATTTTTCTATTAAAGTGTCATTTCAGTTATTCTCTCTAAATTCCTTGATTGGATGGTCCACTTTATGCTGGGGTTTTAGCATTTTTTCATTTACAATTTTGTGCATATTCTGCAACCATTGCAGTCTATGGGACCAAATCTCTAAGACATTTTGTCAAAAAAATCATTTTCCTTGACCTATGCTTCTACATTTTGCATACACTTCTACCAAGGTGGCTGTAACTACATCTAACAAATTTATTTGATCCTTTATGCTTTGATTGTTGCTCATACCCTGTTCCAAAAGATCTTTCTTTGGAATAGGTAAGGATGATATTCACAACAACTACCAATTGATTTGCTTGAAAGTTTCAAAAATATTTTCATAAATTCCATTTTGTGAACATCTTTCAATCATTCAATTGAAAGTACATTTCTTAGGCTCTATGGATTGCTTAAGAAATTCTTTCTCTCTTTGAGATGGGTAAGAATTATATTTTATTAGTTAATCTTTCTATATATGAATCTATTCATGTTAACTGCAGTATCCTCATGGTTAGAAAAATCAATTTGTATTTGGTATCAGTATCTTTCACTATTTTTCTAGTTGTTTTACTTTGAGGATTGGGTAGGAGCATGGTCAAAGAAAATTATACTTGCAGTTGTTTTACTTTGTGGGTTGGGTAGGAGCATGGTAAAAAAAAATTATACTATTGTGTGGAAAATAGTTTCAAGTTTCTAGCCTTTTTTAGATTTTCAAAACAATTATACACTATCAACCATTGTTTATTTAATATCATGTTTATCCTCATGCAGACAATTGTAGTTATAGCAGCAGTGCCTTTTGGAGTGGTTCAACTTGGTTCAAGGTAGAGGGTAAGTGAACTACAAAATTTTGATGTGTTTAGACCACAATTATTATGTGGTGGTGCTGCTTGTTGAATTACATATTGTCTTGTGTTGTAGCAAACACCAAATTTCACTTGATGGCATACCAGGGCACTTCTATTCTCAAGAGTATGGTTCCCAATAAAAGGTTTAAGTAAACAACTCACAAGAGATGAAACCCCAACAATACCATTCTCAAGAGTATGCTTCCCAATAAAAGGTTTAAGTAAAAATCTCACAAGAGATGAAACCCCACCAATAGCATCAACAGAACAAGTATAAGCCAAATGAATGGTTGATGTTTATGATGATTTCTGACTTCCTAAGCCTACACAAGACTTGTGATTCGTCTTCTCTAACAACATATATTCTAGGGTAGATGGCCATTTGTTTGGCAAAGAACTAGCTATTCTATAGATGAATTTTGTGTCATACAGTAACAACTTACACAAAATAGTCTCAGAATTATGACATGCATGTCTCAAAGATCAGTCTGACAACTTGTGTAGCATGCATGTGAAAATAATATACTTTTTATTTTATTTTAATTTCATTATTACTATTTGGGAGCAGGATTATTCAATTTTGTATATAGGTAGGTTATTGACAGGCTTGGGAGTAGGAATCATATCATTCACTGTAAGTTCATTGATTTACAACTACTCTTTATAGTAAATTAAATTTCAAGTTTTTTGTTATTAGGTGTTTTTCCCCTCCATTGTGAGATTTATAATTTCTACTTTCTAGTTTGAATTATTATTATTATTCACATAGTGACACATATTTGTAAAATTATTCTAATTAAAGTGTCAATTAATGGTTTTTGACAACAAATGAAAAATTATTGCATGTCACAGTTGTATTCAGATATATACTTGAAGCATAAAATGATTTCCTACATAGAAAACAAAAATTAGGTCATTTTTCAAGACACATTCAAAACTAAACTCTCATCAATATTGTGATGTGAAAACATAGTTACCTTGTCAAGAACTCAAAACAATATAAATTCGTTAATGCTAGATATTCGTCTGTATTGGTCAAATATTTTAGCAATTCTTTGGAATAGAGTAGATGGGCGTATGGAATGATGCTCTAGTTTATGTTTTCCATAATTTTCTTTGTTTAATTATTACAAAATTGAAAAAAAAAATCACTACAAAGGTTTTAGGCAAACAAAGTTTGAAGAATGTTGCAATATGATCATTTGTATTTCATTGGGCTTGCAAGCAAAACCACTAAAATCATATTTTATTTTTAGAGTTTTGATAGCTCAGGACTTTGCCAGATCCCATAGTTTTTGAATGTGGTAACTGCTTGTCTAGAAAGGTATTTATAATGTAGCCTCGTAGTTTTTTTTCCATAATTATGAGTGATGAAAGGTGGGAACAAATTTTAGCAATAAAAAAAAAAATCCTATTATTATGGCTACTGCTAGAAAATTGTTTGGTTATTGTTAAGATTTACAGCTTGAATTTTTAGCATTTTTATAAGCTCTAGTGTGGCAGAGGGATCCTTAAATTTTTCTATTGGTTTTTTGAAATTTCTAACTTGAGCTAACTTTTCCACAACTTGCTAACATGCACTTTTTGTGCTAGGGAGATTTGAATCCAAACAACACAACATACTAGCACAAACATGCACTTTTTGTAGCAGAAAAATTTGAATCCAAAATGCACAACATACTAGCACATAAAGCCATTCTATTTGCAATTAAACATACCAGCACAAAAAGCCATTGTATTTGCATTGTATATTAGCTTGAACATCCAATAGTGCTTGAGGTAGGGACTCTAGCTGGAACACATCTCTTGTTTAATTATTCTTTAGCCTTTTCTCTATTTAATTAAATAAATCTTTATTTATTTAATTTAATCCTAAAATATTGAATGTTGAATTAAATTATTATATAATTCATAAAAGGTTTATCCTTAGCATATTCCTCTATAATTAGATAATCTCTTTGTTATCTAATTAGTCATTTATCACTGAAGTCTAGATCTAAATTGATCATTTAGTTATCTAGTGATTTAATATTTGACTATCTTTAATGAACAAACTTTCTGTCTTAATTAGTCTGTTATCTAGATGTATTCTTATTTTCTACATGCCAAACTTTATTAATTAAAGAACTTTAATTATTTAATTAATTTATTCTCACCTTCTATCTATTTCAATCTTTATCTTTACATGCAATCTTTATTCTTCTATGTCTCAACCAGTTTCCACTAAAGATTAAATTATTATTTAATTTAATCTCCACCTTTTATGCTTTATCACTCGCACTAATCTCATTGCATGTTACAATCTTTAATCTTAATCGTCGGTTTATCTTTCAATCTAAGCCTGTCGTTCGAAAATCATATTTTCTATAAATTGACTTTACCTTCATCATTATTACACCTCCTGAAATCTTATGACTTTTGGAAGCAATCAACTTTAGAATTTTTTATGTTTTGTTATTAACACTATCATGAGGCTATACTTGCACACTTAAGAGAAATCTAAGGGCATTTATACTACAACAAAATGGAGAAGTGTGATTGAGGTTATTCATGGAATTACATAGATGTTTGGTAAGATCGTTCTTGTATTTATGTTTTATATTTCATTTTTCTTTATTGTTAGCGTAGGTTTAGTTTGAGTTTATGCATTGTATTGCTTAATTTGTGAATTTTCCTATGTTATATATATATATATATATATATATATATATATATATATATATATATATATATATATTGATATTTGTATATCTTATATGACTTCATTCATATTTACTATGTTCATTCTTCATTTTTATATATATTCAATTTTTTATGTGATCAAGCCAATTGAAGAAACCAAGCTTTGATAGCAGTTGTTGAACACCTTGAATATTGAGAGGGGGGTTGAATCAGTATTATGTGAAACCGATTAAACATTTTATACATCTATTTGAAACATCATATTCAATTTGTAGTAAGGGAAGAAATTATGAAAGTAATCATCAAAGCATATAACACATGAACACCAATTTTTTTACGTGGAAAGCCCAAAATGTCATAACCCAATTTGATTACATATTTATTATAATATGGTAAATTGATTTATTGAAGAAATTCAATATATATTAAAGGAAAATTTTGGAATTTCAAAAATTGAATGAAAAAAGTTGACTAATGTTGACTATGCAAACTTTTGAAAATTATCTTATATGTTATCAAGAATTGAATGTTACTAATAAATTTGCAAGTGCAAGTGTATGCAGTTGCAAGGTGACAGGTTGAAGGATGAGAACAAGGTTGAAGTCAGATTGTTTACCCAGATTGAATGGTAAGCCAGTTGAAATATGGGTGCACACACCAAAAATGACATGATGACTTACATTTGAAATTCAATGTAAAGACCTAGGATGAAATGCCATTTTTAGATTTCAAATAAGGTAATTGACTGATTTACACCATGCAATGATCTAAAAATGAAATTTTTTGAATGAAAATTTGAAGTAAATGAACCAAAAGATGCACAACATGATGATGCTCTAGAACATGAGCATGAAGCAGAAAAGGAAAATGTGCAAGATGATACCCCTTTGGTGGAAGAGAATTTTGCTAGAAAATATGAGATGTAGAAGGATGATACACAAATAGAGAACATCACAGGTCCTCCAAAAATAGGGAAGAATAATCAGTATGAAGAAGAGGTTGTACATGAAAACCTAGATATATCTGAGGCACAACATGCCAAAAATTTTCCTCCTCTAGATAAAAATGATAAATCAATTAATGACCGGAAGAAGAATGTTATGGAGCTCTCAAAATTGTGAAGCATATTAATGGATATTATGCTTTGGGATAGGTTCAAATAAACTAAGGACCATATTGTGCTTGATTTAGTCCAATGATGCAAAAGAGGTACATGGAAAGCAAGTGGAAACCTAAGAACAAAGCATGAATCAAGAGATCATAACAGTCAAGGGCAGCAAGCTTGTGAGGATAGTCAGCTAGATTAAATGTTAATGACATAAGGGAAGCCATGTCCATAAGATGATAGTCAAGAAATAAGAACAATCACTATGCATGGACAGTCACCATAAGTGATGGTATTTTAAGAGTGATGAAGATAGTCACTAAAAAGAGTTGCAAGGATCATGGAAAGGTAACCATGCACCTTGAAGGGATGGACATGAAGGAAATTTCAAAACCATATAGTGGGTAGTGATGAGACTGTTATTTTCATATCCTTTCAAGGGCAGTCCCTAGCATTTAAAAATAATGTTATGGGGAAAAGAGGATAGGAATGTCAACTCATGGGTAGCAATATTACAATTGAAGACAACAAGTCATTGGTAATGACTCAAAAGGAATTCACCAAAGAGAAAGAGGACAAGAGGAGTAGGTTTGAAACAAGTACATGATGAAAAAAAAAGATGACAGTCCCAAAAGAGGCAAATAGTTCTACTAGGGACCCTAGAATAGTCTTTGTATGATGATGTTGTTAGCATTCATAGGACAATGTTAAGAAGTTGTTGAGACTATTAATGAATCATAGTCTCAAACAAGAAGAAAACTATATGGTCATCAGAGGATTTTTCAAGGTTACAGACCTTCATGGAAAAGAAATAATAAGTGGGAGCTATGGTTCTTACGTGAAGATGAACATTGAAAATTTCCATTTTAAGAACAAAAGTTCATATACCTCTACTGTGCATACCTCATAAAGAACAAAGCATAGTGACAGGTTGGAGTTTGAAGCCAAGGAGTGATGGTATCCTGAAGGACAGACCTTGCTAAGATGACAGGGCAACATGGACAGAGTTTGAAAGATCATCATTACAGGTTGCTATTAGTGAGAGGAAATAATACTGATATTCACCACCAAAAAGATGATGATACATGAAGATAGTGACAAAAGAACTTCATGAAAATCATGAATGATTGAGAGACATGAAAAAAATGGTGAAGGATCAGTTGAAAAATCTTCAAGGAATGGTGTTAAAGCAGTTGTAAGAATCATTTATAGACCATATTGCATAGATCAACGATAAAGGAATTCTAGTGATAAAGGTTAGGGACCTGTAGTGGGAATTGCATGATTAACATGGATAGGCCCATCATAATTATGTGAACATATGATGGTCATTCAAGACAAAAGGGAAAATAAAAAATCATCATTGCATAGAGGAGATGTTGAGTGTTAGAAAATAACAAATTGTATTTAGACTTCAGTATCATCATTTGAACTTTTCATTTTAGGGACTAACTATAAAATAATTGTGTGTTTCAAATTTTTGAATTTGAAATATTCATATATTGGCATTGTGAGTTCTAGTGGAATTATAAAGAAACAAAAATTATTTCACTATAGTAAAGTTGGAATGGTCTACAATAGACAAGAAAGTTACCAACTCATAGAAAAATCATGAGTTATCTCAATTATGTATTTGCTTCAAGGGATATGTAGTCTAGTGATGAGGTAAAAATAACCTCATCATATAATGAACTAAATACCCTTCCTCATATCTTCCAGTCACCTTTACCTTGCCAATTAATTGTATTTAGGATTAATAATTGCTTTCTTTTTTTGAAAAGTTGTATAATCTTTATTTCCTAAAACTAATTGACATAAGCTAACCCACACTAACATAATGGTTTAGTTTCTAAGTATTGTATAGGTTATTATGCACAATCGATCATCATGCTCAGCCAGTGGATTCAATACAGACTTCCATGTAGTTGAAGACAAGTACCAGAAGAATACGTGCCAGAATTTTAGGGAACACATGGTGGATCGAGTTTTTGAAGCTTTATGTTATTTTCTATTAAAAGGCTTTATGGATCACTCCAAGCCTCTTTAATACTTTATGTTATGGACTTAAGTCCGATAGTTTGTTAAATTTAGTTGAATACTTTTTCAGTGGTAATGTTTACCATATGAATTATAGGATTTTGTTAGTTGTTTTTGTATAAATATGTAACCATTAGAAGCAATGATATAGTGAGATATCATTATGCTGTCATAATGTTCTTGAACTATGTTTCTGAGATATACTTTGAATATGAATAAAATAAGTTTTTCCCTCATTCTGAGTTATTAGTATTGTGAATCGAATCATGTTGAATGGAGTAATCTTGAAGTTACAAAGTTGATTTGATCTAAGCTAATGTAGGAGCACCAAAGAGCTAGCCACTCGAGGGACTATAGATTAGATAGATAAGTATTTCATTTTTAATTTTGTTGTTTTCATTTTGTAAATGATAAATGTGAGTGAAGTTTATTTCCATTTGTTGAACTCTACCAAGTTAATCTTGTAGGTTGTAGTTGAGTTTGTAATCCTTAGTTTTGTTATTTGAAGATCTGAAGCATCTACCTTCATTGTTAGTTTCAATTTGTTAAGTTGTTTTCTATTAATTGTTAAGTTTTCTATTTATTGTTAGTTAGATGTTTCATAGTTTCTTTACAAGCATTTCCATTTCAACAATTTACATGCTTCTTAGTTTAATTTTCTCCATGCTTTCTAGTTTAATTGTTATGCTTTTTTGATTAATAATTTCTTTCTTTCTTGTTTAGTGGCCTCTTAGTTTAAAGTTTCACTTCAGCTATTCCAAACACTTAGAAAATCTGAGAGAGATAGTCAAGATGTCTTCTATTACATATAGCCTCTAAGCACTACCCAGTCAATATAATTGATGTATTTTCAACTAAAGAGATAGGACCTAATGACACCACATCTCAGCTAAAGGGATAAAAGTTGATCCTAAGAAAATCAAAGTGATACAACAACTTGTGACCCCAAAAACCCAAAACGATGTTAGAAGTTTCTTAAGGAATGTTGGATACTATCAAAGATTTATAGAAAAATTCAGCATGATTGTGGCCCCTATGTTTTCCCTTCTCCAAAAGAATGTAGAGTTCATTTGGACACCTAAGTGTCAATCACCATTTGAAATTATTAAGGAGAAACTCATCTTTGTTCCTTTCCTTCATGGACCTAATTGGAACAACCAGATATAGGTAGCAGTAGAAGACCGAGATAAAACAACTTTTACTTTCCCTTGGGAACATTTGCATATCGAGTTCTTCCTTTTAGGCTATGCATTGCTCCTGTAACATTCCAGAGAGCTATCCTGGCCATATTTGCTGAGTTGGTGAATGAGTGTGTGGAATTTTATATGGAAGACTTCACTGTATATGGTTCAACCTTTGACGAAGCCCTCCAAAGTCTAGAAAAAGTGTTGAAGCGATGCGAGGATCATCGTTTGTCCCTAAGCCACAAAAAATGTGTGATAATGGTAGAATAAGGAATAGCATTGGGACACCACATCTCAGCTAAAGGGATAAAAGTAAATCCTAAGAAAATCAAAGTGATACAACAACTTGTGACCCCAAAAACCTAGACTAATGTTAGAAGTTTCTTAAGGAAAATTGGATACTATCGAAGATTTATAGAAAACTTTAGCAAGATTGCAACCCCTATGTTTTCTCTTCTCTAGAAGAATGTAGAGTTCATCTGGACACCTAAGTGTCAATCATCATTTGAAATCATTAAGGAGAAATTCATCTCTACTCCTATCCTTCATGGACCTAATTCAAACCTTTTGTTCCTTATTTATGTTGATGTATCCAATGATGCTATTGGAGCGATATTAGGAAAAGAAGATGAGACTAGGGACTTGAAGTATGTTATATATTTCATTAGTAAGAATTTGACTACAACAAAAAGGAATTATACCACAAGGGAGAAAGAATTATTAGCTGTAGTACATGTAATTAAGAAATTTTGACACTACATCATAGGATACAAAGTAAAGTGTACACAGACCACTCAACCATCAAATACCTCATGAACAAACCTATAGTGAATGGGAGGATAATCAGGTGGTTGCTGCTTCTCCAGGAATTCAATGTAACAATAATTAACAAACTAGGAAAGTTCAATGTAGTTGTGGATTTCTTATCTCGAATTAAATAATATGATGGTGACTATTCTTCGATATAGGATGAGTTCCCAGATGAAAATTTGTTTCCATCTCTACTAAAAATCCTTGGTTTGCTGATATTTCCAACTATTTAGCCACCTTAGAAGTGCCACCTAATTTTACATGAAAATAGAAGAAATGCCTCATTAGAGAAAGTGCCCCTTTCAAATGGATTAATGGGATCCTATTTTGATGTGGGCCTGATATGGTTCTACAACATTGTGTTAGGGAAAATGACACCTATAGTATCCTTAGAGCTTGTCATGACGATCCTTCTAGAGGGCATTATTCTGCTAAGAGGACATCCCATAAGATTTTAGGTGCAGGATATTACTAACCTTCTATGCATAGGGATGTCAAGAAATAAGTTCACCATTGTGATGAATTCCAAAGGGTAGGGAGACCAACTGCATCTAATGAAATTCCCCTACAACCCTAGGTAGTCCTTGAACCATTTGAAAAATGGGGATTGGATTTTATTGGTCCTATAGACCCTCCTTCACAAGGAAAAGAATACATTTCGGACTATAACGACTATCTAACTAGGTGAGCAAAAGTGCAAACTCTACGAGTTGCTAGGGAGGAACAAGTAGTTGATTTCCTATATAATAAATTTTTCCTTAGATTTGGAGTCCCTAGGACAATTGTCATAGATCAGGGTCCCCATTTTATGTCTAAGGTTTTGTTGGCCTTCACTGATCATTTCTAGGTAAGTCATAAGAATTGATCACCCTATCACCCTCAAGCAAATGGTCAAGTGGAAGTCACTAATAGAGAGTTAGAAAATATTCCAACAAAAACTATTTAAAACTAGGCTAGGAAACTACCTAAAGACGTTTAGGCTTATAACACCACATGGAAATCAACTACCAGTTTTAGTCCATACAAGTTAGTTTTTGGGAAGAAACCTCTCTTACCCATTGAATTTTAACTATAAACTCTTAGGACATCCATGGAGTTAGGTTTAGATCTTAAACGAGCCCAGGTAGAGAGATTCTTACAACTTAGTGAGTTGGATGAACTCTATTTGGATGTCATCCATCAAACTGAGTTGGTGCAACAACAATGAAAAGTTTGGCATGAAAAGCATATCAAGAAGAGAGAATTCCATGATGGGGATTGGGCACTGTTGTTTGATTCCAGATACAAAATCACCAGGGAAAACTCAGAACTCATTGGCTCAACCCATATGAAATTTCTAAGGTATTTTCAAATGACATGGTACAGTTGAAGCCCATTGATGGCAATATTTGAACCCTCCTAGTAAATGTACATTGATTATGTATCTACCATAAACTTTTTAATAAAGAAGAGTTTACAAAAATGGTAGAAATGTAGGGAGAAATCCAATGCATTGACTCTGCTATGACAAAGTCAGTATAGTTTTTATTTTCTACCACTATATGTTTAAAAAAAAAGCATGTGTATGAATTTATCTTTCTTCATAGCATTTCTTTTTAATTTTTCATCTTTTGGACTTGGCTAAATTTTGTTTCCATTTTGTAGGGCTTCATTTTTCAACAAACACAAATTCTAATGCATCTTGCTACAGTGCTCTAGAACTTGTTGCCTTAGTTGTTGTGGAGCTCTGAAACTTGTTGGATTGACTACTGCTATGCTCCAAAAATTTCACGACTGACTTGTGCATTCCTTGTTTTGTTCCTACATTTTGATGCATCTCTCAATGATGCTTCAAAAATTCAAAGTCCAAAGTCCTACATTTTTCTTCCTTTTTTTGGCTGCATCTTCCAATGATGCTCCAAAAATTTTCTTGTTGCATTCTAGCTGCATCTTTTAGCAATGCTTCAAAATTTTGTTGTTTCTTCCTTCCAGCAGCATCTTTCAATGATGCTCTAGAACTTGTTTTGCTACTACTCTAGCTGCATCTTTTGATGATGCTCCAAAAAATTTTGGTTGCTAATTCAACTACATCTTTCGATGATGCTCTAGAAATTTTTGGTTGCCGCTTTGACTACATCTTTCGATGATTCTCTGAAAAATTCATTGTTGTAATCTGATGACATCTCTCAATGATTCTATGGAAATTTTCATCTTTCACCCTAGTCGCATCTTTCAACGATGCCCTAGATTTTTGTAAATTCTTTCCCTTTTCAATGCTTTGATTTTTCCAAAGTTCTACACATGCCCATTATTCAAATTTTGTTAACACCTTGAAATCCATGCCCTACATTGTCATTTCACCCTATATTATCATATCATTTCATAATAAATGAAAATTATTATGACAACTTCTCCATCATAATAAAATTCATCATTAATTAGCCATCCCATTCACATCATAATGAATTCACTGCCACACTCGCCAAATCACATGCAACTATTATGTTACATAAGCAAAAGGTAAGTGATGTTCAAGTAATGACAAACATAAGGTATGTATGGGTTTTTCTTAAAGTAAGTAATTATTTTGAATAAAGATTAATTAATTCGCATGACCCATTCCCTCTCTGAATTCCGTAAATTGTCCCAATGTGCGATTGCTTGAAATACAGTAATATTTGCGCATCTTCCCATGCAAAACCATCATGATGATACAATCAAGCTCAAGTAAGACAATTAATTCCTCTTCCATCAGTTATATCAAAATTATATTTCCTTTCATTTGCAATTTAATTTTTTAAACAAATTTCTTGAGCATCACAATATTTCCACAAAATTGAGCAAAGCAATAAGGAAAATATAGAATGGGAGGAGCTAAGAAGAATTCTGAACCAGCTTTAATAGCAAATAAATTTTTGGCATTGGGCAACAATGTAGGCCTATTTAAAAAAGTTGGGTGGTTAGAATTTATGAAGAAGTTTGAGGGTCATACTGAGTAGTTAATAAAGGAATTTGCAGAAAATTTTACAGACAGACAAACTGTGGTGCATGGCCAGCATTTCTAAGTAAGTCCTAAAATCATTTCTCATCTTTCTGGTTTGGAAAATAGGTATTAATTTGACTGAAACTACCAACATTACTTATCAAAGAATGGTAGAATTATTTCATAGAGAAGGGGAGCATCAACGTGTGATAACTATAAGTAGTAGAGGACAAAACAAAGGTTTCCAAAGAATGTCCATCCTAGAACCCTGGAGAACTGTTGTTGCCTAGATAATTAAATACTGTACCTATGAAGGACAAGTAGCAATGGTAATAGGTCCCCCTTTTTGTTTTCTTACCCATTTTCCCCATGGCGCCGAAGACCCTTCTATTAGGGTTAATTTTCTAGCATTCTTGTGTGATTCAGTTATTACCATGATAGAAAAGTATAAAATTGGTACAGGGCCACTCAAACATCATGGCCTTATATAATTAATATCAAAATACCATTTTCACAAGAAACCAAAAAAGAAATGGAAGAAATTTCTACAAGAGTTTGAGAATGTGGAGTCTAAAAGACCTCTTGAGGAGGGTGAGTCATCCAAACAAGTAACCCAATCTTTAGGAGAACCCTCCTCTAAAGCCTTAGGTGCTCCTGAATCTTAGCATACCTCAACAACTCCTAGCAGTGAAGTGATGGAAACTTTACCTGATGTGTCAAAAACCTTAAGGCAGTTGGAAAATGTAGAAATTGTACATTCCAAAGATGAAGAAGTACCTCCTCGAAAGAGGAAGAGGCAAACCAAGGTAACCTTATACACAACTCCTCCTTTACGGAGAATTAAGATTGTTCACTACTGATTCTCGTGAAACTATGGCTTATGATACAGTAAGTACTTCTTAAAAGAAGAAGCCTAGGACTAAAGCACAAACATTAGAGACTGAAAATCAGCTTGGTGAGGAGGAAATAAGAGAAATTGAGAAATAGTCTAGTCAATCTCCTAGGGTTGAAGAAGAGAGAATGCCATCTCCAACAAGACAAGAGGAGGAAAGGGTACAATCACCACATTGTGTGGATATTGAGGATGATCCTATTAGGCAATTTCCCCCCGTAATTTATAGAATTGTTGAGTCTGGCTCATTTGATGTGTCTAACAAAGAAAATGTACTTAGTGCTAAGGAAAATGTGATTAATGATAACATGGAAATCCCCAATCTACATTTTTTTGTTAATATGGGTGATGAGGAATCTTCCCAGAGGGGAGTGGAATTAGAAAAACTAAAAACAAAAATTATTGAATTAAGATCTCAGTTGCAAGGAAATGAGGAGAAAATCAGCCAACAACAAGAGGATATAGAGGCACATAAGAGGATATAGAGGCACATATTAAAATTATAATAATAAGAGATCAAGAGATTATGAATTTGAAAATGAAAATGGAACAAAAAGACAAGATCATTGAACAATTATAGTCTCAATTTTAGCAGATGAATGATGAAGACAAAAAATATGTGACTGATATATCTGAAAAAGATGAACAAATTAACAGTTTAACAAACAATTTTATGCAAATGATCACTAATTTTGAGGAAGAAAGGAACAAACAAAAAATTGAACTTAATGCCTCTTTGAGCAAAATTGTTGAATTAGAATAGGATTTGGAGGAAAGTGATGTCAAGCCTATAATGGAGTCTAAGGGAACACAAATTGAACCAACTATGATGGAGTGGTTCTAGGTACGTATACCTCCATTACTAATGAAATGGATGGAAAGACGCTAATTTTTGAGGGAGGTAAAATTTGAGAATGCCAAGTTGAAAAAGGAGTTAGTTCTATTGAAAAATCATTTGATAGGGTGTATAGAGCTAAGCAAGATGCTTGTCAAATATGTGAATTATTGTTGACTTGCAGAAGACCATCTAGGGTATATTCTATGTTTCTCAATAAGCAACTCCTGAGATGGAAATTACTTAGAATTTATAAAAACTAGCCACATGATCCTGATGACAAAGAATTTATCAAAATATTTGTGGAGTCAACTCCTGATCGGTAGGATTTTTTATGTGAATTCTTTGTTCATAATTTGTTCTTAGAAAGATATGCAAATTTTTATGTCAATTTATTTGTCGATGAAGTTCAATTGAAATCATTTCTATTCGCCATGCACAATCAAATCCAATGGCAAGATTGGACAAGGCAATATTCACAAGCAGAAAAAACTGTTGGACTACAAATGAGGTATTCTCACAGAAACCCTTTTGCTTTCAAATCACAATTCCTGAGCATTAAACTTAAAGAGGCTATACAAAGTAAATACAACAATAACCTTCGGCTATGCTTTAAGAATTTTCAAGATCAGGGGCCAAGATTGATAGGGAGAACTTGGCATGCATGTGAAGAGAGGTATACTCCCCTTCCTATGCATCTTAAGAAAAGAGAGGTAATTTAACTTCTTAACATTAGGTGGTCCTATAGAAGAGTGTAGTAGCCTTGACTGGTATCCTACAACAACTAAAAACTAATTGGATTGGCATGAGATACATACCTCCTCTACTTCTTTCACCATCCCCTGCAATACATAACACAGATGAGAGCAATGAAAATTTTGAAAGATGGACAACAAGGGTTAAGCTTCATTAGCGTTTCCTGAGAGAACCTGAGGGTCTGAACACAAAAGTAGATGATCTTTATGACCTCAGTGAAAAGTATGAAGAGCTTAGGAGAAATAGGGGAAATGAAGGACAAGGAGAACAACAAAGAGGAGGACCTACTCAAGATTAGGAAGGGGAGAGATGATGAGGTAAAAATAACCTCATCAATATAATGAACTAAATACCCTTCCTCATATCTTCCAGTCACCTTTACCTTGCTAATTAATTATCTTTAGGATTAGTAATTGCTTACTTTTTGTGTAAAGTTGCATAATATTTATTTCTTGAAATTAATTGACATAAGCTAACCCACGCTAGCATAATGGTTTAGTTTCTAAGTATTATACAAGATATTATGCACAATCGATCATCATGCTTAGCCAGTGGATTCAACACAGACTTCCATACAATTGAAGACAAGTGTTGGAAGAATAGGTGCCAGAATTTTAGGGAACGCATGGTGGATCGAGTTTTTGAAGCTTTATGTTATTTTCTGTTAAATTACTTCATGGCTCACTCTAAGAATCTTTAATACTTTATGTTATGGACTTAAGTCCATTAGTTTGTTAAATTTAGTTTAAGACTTTTTTAGTGGTAATCTTTACCATTTGAATTATAGGAAATTTTGTTAGTTGTTTTTGTATAAATATGTAACTATCATAAGCAATGATATACAAAGATATCATTATGTTGTCATAATGTTCTTGAACTATGTTTCTAAGATATACTTTCAATATGAATAAAATAAGATTTTCCCTTATTCTGAGTTATTAGTATTGTGAATGGAATAATCTTGAAGTTACAAAGTTGATGTGATTTGAGCTAATGTAGGAGCACCTGAGAGTTGGCCAGTTGGGGGACTGTAGATTATATAAATAAGTATTTCATTTTTAATTCTATTGTTTTCATTTTGTAAATGATAAATGTGAGTGAAGTTTATTTCCATGTGTTGAGCTTTGTCAAGTTAATCATGTAGGTTGTAGTTGAGTTTGTAATCCTTAGTTCTATTATGTGAATTTCTGGAGCACCTACCTTCATTGTTAGTTTCAAGTTGTTAAGTTGTTTTCTGTTAATCATTAAGTTTGTATCTGTTGTTAGTTATATGTTTCATAGTTTCTTTACAAGCATTTTCGTTTCAGAAATTTATATGCTTTTTAGTTGAATTATCTCCACGCTTTCTAGTTTAATTGTTATGCTTTTTAGTTTAATAATTTCTTGATTTCTAGTTTAGTTTTGTCTTAGTTTAAATTTTCATTTCAGTTGTTCCAAACACTTAGAAAATTTGAGAGAGATATTCATGATGTATTCTATTGCATATAGCCTTTGAACACTACCTGGTTGATATAATTGATGCATTTTCAACTAAAGAGATGGGACCTAATGATAGCCTATCATATGGAAGTGTTTCTTTAAATGGGGCAGCCATGATGCTTGTTGAAAGGGGTTGATTTGATACTGAAAAATAAATTTTTACACGGGTATAAGAAGCTGTTGTAGGAAAATCTTTGTTCAGATGCCTGATGTATGGGTAAATTGAGCACATGTTTACTTTTCACATGGATAGTTTGAGCTTGCGGTGAAAGTGTATCAAAAGTGTTTGAGGAAATTCTATTTTGGCACAGACACCTAATTTTATTATGTTTTGCTTAAACACATTATGAAGCAAAACAATGGAGAAGTTGTGAGAGATCATTATTAATAGCCATGTGTATTACTATTAAGCTTTGGAAAACCCTCATACACATGGCTTTGAATGAGAAGAAGATAGGGTTTCTTGTTGACTACTGTAAACATTTGCTTGATGCTGCCAAGGTTAATGGAGAAGTAGCAAAGCAAAAAGCAGAGGGAGCTCAAATCAACGGTTAGAAGGATGGTGGTGTGGGAAAATCTAAATCATCCTCGCTAGCTCGCGAGGGACTCACCAATGTGAATCATCATCTAGCATGGGAGTGGGGCGGCTCCATGTGGCCATGGTGAGCCTATGGAATGTCTAAAGGAAATGTTTAAAGGGATTTTTGATGGTGGGGACATAACTTAAGGAAAAGACCAATAAAATAAATTAAAATTTTCATTATATAAAACAAAAACTTTCTTGCTAGGAATTGTAATATAAAATGTGAGTAAGTGAGTTTTTCTACAGCCCAATAAAGATGAATGAAGGGATTTCATGGAAAAATAAAAATAAATTCAGCTATAGGGGCAAGCAAATGCAAGAGGTAGGAAAATGAACAAGAGGAGGATTCTTTGTGGGTAAAGGCAATTGTTGATCAAAGGACTCGAGTGATGCCAAATGTCTTATTTTGGTCTCCTTTTAGGGTTGTTCTATTTTCCTTAAATGTAGGTTTTTGCTTCATTTGTAGAGGTGAGTTGCTTGTATTTTTTGTCTCACAAGGAAATAAGTTTTGTAATAGGTCTTAAATGAATAAATGCTAGTTTTAGGTTTTGGATTAGTCTGATTCCTATAATGGATAATTTGATCATGGTATTGTTATATTTGTATGTAAATGATAAGATATCTTGAACTGGTTGTCTCCACAGTGCACAATGTATGGATTTTAAATATGAGTAATCAAATATTGCTAATATTTGTCTTCTTGTTTTTCCTAGAATGTTTGCTTAGTGTTATTACTCTCATTCAAAGAATGAGTTAAACTGTATTAACACAAATAGAGGTTTATGCAACTGTGTGCTAGGATTATTAAGTATGACTAGTTGAGTTTTTGGTATCAGTAGTCTAAGGAATCACTTGGTAGGCATAATTTTGATAGGGTAAATATTGTGATGAGCTCTAAATTACATGGTTTTGGTGACTCCACCCTGGAATATGGAACTGATCTTTTAATGTTTCAATCTCCTAAGATTATTTGTGGCAACTACAAATTAAATCAATTTTACTTGTCTATCTCAGTGTGAATGTGTGTTGAACTTAATGCATTATATTTCACATGTTTTAAATTAGACATTACCATGAAGGTCACCCAAATCTAGGGTAATATGTCTATTTAACAATTGAAGGGGAACTATTTGTTTACAGTGTTCTGGATGCTTTGGCACACAAGTATTTATAAGCACACTGTCAAGATTACCCTCTTGGGTTTCACAGAGCCTGAAGTGTAGAGGAGAAATATTTTATATCAATCTCCTATTTTTTGGCCTAATATCTCCTTGAATCTAACCATTAGGCCTGGCACCCCTATAGGATTCAATTTGATTGTAGATTTGGGAACCAACATAATGAAGATGAGTTTGGTACTACAGACAAGGAACAAAATATTGAGAAATCTAAAGATATCATTGGTGAAAAGGAAAAGGCTTATGAAAAGAAGGATGAATAAAGTAGGAAGACTATTGGAGAATCTTTCCAAGCCTCCAAAGATTTCTTGAAGAGCCTATTGAGCATGAAACTATAGTTTCAACCATGTTTTATCAACACATTTATTACAAATTCTAATGGATCAAGGGTAAGTAGATATGGATAAGATTTCCCCCTTTCATAATCTACAACTTGAGATGATGCATTCAGTGCCTCTACTAGAAAGAATATCTTGCAAACCCATCAAAAGAGTGCAAATTTGATAGATGAGGCAATGAAGGTGTTGCAAGAAATTTTTCTTGGTGCTAGTATTGATACTTCTTTATCCAGTGTGGAACAAATGAGATTACTCCTTGATTACTTAAAAAAATATTCTACTAGTCCTAAGGAGAAATTGGGGAAGGAGGTCAACAAGAATTTGAATGATAAAAGGTTGGAAGATATGACAAATAAATGTGCCACTACATATGGTAAATTACAAAACAACCTTAAAGATGCTTAAATTTGTGTTGAGGAAGCCAAGGATTTATTTTATTTTTTCTTGAAGTGGCCTAGTTCAAAAAAGAATATGAAGGATGAGATGGAATTCATTGAGTCTCAAATTGATAAGGCATATGGTTCCTATGACCCTACAAATTGAGTCTCAAAGTTTCATGCTTTTATCTCTTTTGGTATCAAAGATAATGATGACAAAGTATCGAGTATGCTAGTGACAGTGTTACCAATACATAGTACATGTTTGTAATGGTCTGCATTCCACTGTGGAAGAACATTTGGTTACATGGTTTTGTGTGAGTGTTTAAAAGTTTTAATAACATCCATGATCCAAGTGGTAAGTGTTTTGAAGGTCTGAGTGTCATTTTGTGAATGATATGTTGGTGTATTTCAGTGTTACTTCACCAGCGGTGCCGACCTAATGAGTTTGGGGTCATGTGGAATTAAAGGAAGTATTGATTGGACTTATGAGAGTTATTATAGGTCCCCTCCTACCCATTTGGATGTGTTACAAGTTTTGAATTATGTTGCAAAGTGTATTTGTGTGAATCTTGAGATGACAAGTTGTGCTATGCATGTTTCATCTAATTAGGTTGACCTAATTGATGTTGAAATTATTTTCAGATGTAATGGGTATAAATGTAAGACCATTTTCAGTTTTGTGAAGATCAGATTAAGTTATGAATTGTGAAATACACGAATATAGTGCAAATGTGATGTGAATGTAAAGTAGAGCAAAGTGTGGGAGTTGTGTAGTATGAAGTGTGTTGATTCAGTATTTTGAGCTTGAGTGTAACTATATCTCTTGCATATTATAGATGCATTATTAGCAACTCAAATCTTGGTATTGAGCCAATTCTCTTTCTTAGCAGCAATCCATCTCTTCTATTTCTATTATTCTCTAGATAGTGATTCCTCTCTAGACACTGAGTCTAAGAGGTAGTTAGCCATTTTGTAATATGTTATGACTAGTTATAACATATTCTGAGCTAATTCTTACCATGATTTTTCCCTTTTTAGGTTTTCCATGTAAAAAATCTAGTATTCATGTGTTATGTTCTTTGATGATTAATTTCATGGTTCTTTCCTTGCATCAAATTGAATATGATGTTTCAAGTGGATGTATAAATGTTTAAGCAGTTTCAGAGAATATTGATTCATCCCCCTCTCAATATTCTAGGTGTTCAACACCCCCTCTTTCTCTCTCACTCCACCCCTCTCTCTCTCCCTCTCTCTTTCATAATCCCTCCTTTGTATATCTCTCTCCCTCCCCTTTTCCCTCTCTCTCTATCAATATCCCCACCTTCCTCCCTTTTTTGTATCACATCTTTCTACAAATCAGAGAGAGAGACAAAGAAAGAGACAAAGAGAGCAAGGAGGGAAGGTGGGAGAGAGAGAGTGGAGGGGGGAGGGGTAAAGAGGTATAGGTGAGATAGATAGGTAGGTAGAGAGAGGGAGAGGGGAGATATAGGTTGAGAGGTAGGTAGAGAGAGAGTGGTATGGAGTTATAGAGGGAGATGTAGGTAGAGATATGGAGAGGGGAGATAGAGAAGTAGAGAGAGAGAGGTAGGGAGGTACAAAGAGAGAGGTGAGATAGAGATAGATAAACAAAGAGAAAGAGAGAGAGGGAGGGAGAGAGATAAAGAGGGATAGTTGAGATAGATAGTAGAGAGGGAGAGATAGGTAGAGAGAGATAAAGGAGAGATAGAAAGAGGGAGGAAAAGAGAGGGAGAGAGGGGGGTAGATAGAGAGGAAGATGATAGATAGAAAGAGGGTGGAGGGAGGGATAGATAAATAGATAGATATATATATAGAGAGAGAGGGATGAGGGAGGGAAAGGTAAAGAGGGATAATTGAAATAGATAGGAGAGAGAGATGTAGGTAGAGAGAGGTAAAGGAGATATAGAAAGAGGGGGAGGAAGAGAGATAAGGAGATAGAGAGAGAGAGGGATGGAGAGGTAGGGAGAGAGAGGGAAGGAGGGAAGGAGAAGTGAGAGAGAGAAGTAGAAAGAGACAGAGGGATGTGGAGATACTAGAGAGGGAAGGAGGGAGAGAAAAAGAGGTATAGAGGGATAGGTAGGTAGAGAGAAGTAGAGATGGAAGGAGAGATGGAGGGGAGGTAGGTATGGAGAGATAGGTGAGAGAGAGATAAATATAGATGCAAGTAGGTAGAGTGGGGGAGGAGGAGATAGAGAGAATTAGAG
>VDFB02271358.1:334989286-335051130 GCA_007258455.2 Sequoia sempervirens | reverse complement strand
AACTCATTTGCGAACTGATTAGTGCGCAATGAAACAAAGAGAAGGTTCTCTTAGTTTCCGGCTTATTAGTGGACAGAGAAAGAAAATGAAAGCTGTGGATAAATGACCCGCTACAACTGAACAGTGAAGTCTACACAGTCAAACTTATTCGTCAGCTGATTACTCTTAGTTTCCGGTTGATTAGTGGAAAGAAAATGAAAAATGTGGCTACAACTGAACAGTGAAATCTACACAGTCAAACTCATTCGTCAGCTGATTAGTGCGCAAGCAATGAAACAAAGAAAAGGTTCTCTTTGTTTCCGGCTGATTAGTGGAAACAGAAAGAAAATGAATGATGTGGCCGGATAAATGACCCGCTACAACTGAACAGTGAAATCTATACAGTCAAACTCATTCGTCAGCTGATAAGGTTCTCTTAGTTTCCGGCTTAGTGGACAAAGAAATAAAAATGAAAGATGTGGCCACAACATTGATAACTCTGAACTGTGAAATCTACACAGTCAAATTCGTTTCCTAGTGCGGTGTGAAACGAGAGAATGACATAAAGAGTCTTTAAATTTGAAACTGGCTGCCAAGTTATTCTGAAGCTAAATCCATCTCTGCTACAGAGAACTAATTGGTTTATCCAGAGATCTTACGAGGAGCTCAATGGATCCAATTTGTGGAGTAACAGACTTAGTATCCTCGGCTTTTGAATCTCAAGATGCAATTACTGCTGGTGATTCGAGAGCTGCTCACGATCATTCTATTGTTAGTGAGGCTTCTGAGCAGGGATTTAGCCCACCCGAGATTGAGGTCGATTATTTCTTATTTGCTATTATCCATTCTTTTTACATTAACAGGGCGCATATGAAAGTATTAACAATTTTGAGGGTAATATTTTACAGATGATATATCGCGACAATGCTGGTGGCGAAGGAGACCCTGAACAACAACTGGGTGAGTCGGAGGAGGAAGTGAGAGCAGAGCGCGAGAGGGCCGTTGAAAGACTACATAGATTGGCCGCCATTATCGTGCCAATGACGATCGCTTTCATATTTACCGTGCTGGTTGTTTTGAAGGGTCACAATAAAGACCTAAGGGCTGCCGTTCAGGGTAAAGCCTTTGCTTTCTATATTTTTCTCGTGGGAGACGTTGTGGCTTTCTTTGCTTCGACAATAGTACTTGTGATCCTCGCGATTATGCCGTCCATCCGTACAAATAACCTTGTCTTCTTCAGCAAAGCAGTTTTGTGCATTTCAGTGGGATTGTTCGCATTGAGTTTCCTTGCAGCAGCTTATATGGTGATGCCGACTGAGGAAAAATGGTTTGTAATCAGCGTTGGTTTAGGAACTGTCGCAGTAATAGGTTTTGCTTTTGTTCATATAGTTTCATTGAGCTAACTGCTTGGGTACCCACTGGTTGTTAAAGACGCTCTTCTAATATGCACCTTTAAAGTATAGGATAAGCCCATCTCTGGTTTTTTCTTTATGTATATCATAAATGCACCAGGCACTTTATTGTATAATTTTCGAGTCTTAAATACGGTCTAATTTTCAAACAAACATCTGTAACAACCGTGATTCATTAAGTAAGAAGCAGGAAGTTCGTTCCTACCAAGTTCTAGAATTTAGTTTTAAATAATTTCATTTGATTCATTATGTAAGAAGCAGGAAGCATGTGTTGGTGTGGTGGATAGGATTTCACAAATTATAATTAAGATTTTCATTTTGAAGATGGTAAAAAGATTTTAAGGAAGGTATATAAAATGAGTTAGATGTTTTGAATGGTAAAGTTTCATGTTGTGGATAGGATTTCACAAATTATATTTAAGATTCTCGTTTTAAAGATTTCAAGGAAGGCATAGAAAATGAGTTAGATGCATTGAATGGTAAAGTTTCATGTTGTGGATAGGATTTCACAAATTATATTTAACATTCTCATTTTAAAGATTTCAAGGAAGGCATAGAAAATGAGTTAGATGCTTTGAATGGTAAAGTTTGCAAAGTTGACTAGAAATGGTTGTGTTATATAGATTTTAATTTTCATATTATTTGGATTGTAATAATATCTAGACTTTTTTAATAAATAATGTGATTTTAAAATTTATTATATTTTATTGATTTTTTTTAATTTTAAATATAGAATATAAATATGGTGATCTAAAAGTTATAGATTGCTTTGTGAAGAAAAGTCAGTTGTCAAAGGATCTTAAAATCAATATTTTTCTTTGTATGGAATTAAAAAGAAATATTCATGTTCAAGATATATTAAGAAGAATTAGCTTTCAAGAGTTATCAAAATGTGTTCATTAAAATTTATTCATATCTTTTCATTTTTTTAATTGGTAAACACTTTTGGCTAGAGTTTTGAACCACTAAGGCCACAAACATGGGACCTCATCCCTAGCAAGGATGTCCTACAATAGCCACTCCCACGAGCACGGTAGCCCATTGAGGGCACAAAGCCTGCCAGCCCACCAACCCAGTGAGGGAGTGGACCTCAGGCCCAAGGCCCTGGTCCAAACACCAAGGGTCAAGTCCGAAGACTTTAACCCCAATGTGGCCCCAAACTCCAATGCCACCACACAACACTCCAAACTAGGGAACAAGTCCGGAGACTTGAACCCTAGTAGCCACAACAACAATGCCACCAATCATCCATTGCACTGCGGGCTCAAGCCCAAGTTTTATTCATATCTTGTTCACAAATTTTTTTCCTTAAAAATCACAATTTTAGTGTTCTCAAAAAATCATTTTCATTACATAAAATTTGTATACTTAATTGTATTATGAGATGTGAGGAAAGGAAAAAACACTAGGATAAAAACTTGTAGAAAATGCACCCTTATTAAACTAAAATATTGGAAAGAAAGAAACAAAAAATCTCGAGGACTTTTAACTCTAAAATACTAATTCTAATATTTAATTTTATTTGATGTAAAAAAAATCAATCTCTTAGATAATATAACTAAGATAAAAAAATACATGTATTTAACTAAAATCAATTGTGATAATTATCCTTATAATATTGTGTATCAAGTTAAAAAAATTGGAAAGGAAGAAAAAAAAAATCTTTGCTTTGTGAGCAGTTTTTTTAATATTTAAATACTTCAAATAAATAAATAAAATTATCTTTTTAGGAAAAATTAGGATACAAAGATGTGCTCGATCTAAGTGAATGTTATAACTATAACCTAGAACCCTAAGTTGGAACTTAGAGCAGGGAGCATAAGTGGAAACACATACTTAGAACTTAGGGTTCCAAGTTCTTAGAGGACCTTCAAGTCCATAACAGTTGGAGAGATCACTATTGCATTGGTGATCTTCCTCTAAATTTTAATTGAGGTACAACTCCCTCTTCTGATATAATTTTGACTTTTTGAAAATATATGAAAGCAAGGTATGCTTTTGACTGGAAAGCAGGAAAGGAAAACTAACATCTACTCATAGCCATGTAATAGATGGGGAAGTAAATAGTTTTAGAACTAAAGAGAACTAACTTCAATGATGAAAATGGAATGGAAAACAATTAATATCATATCACACAGACAAGACTATCAAAGCTTGCTAACTCGACTCAATACAATCTTAACATTTGCTATAAATAAATGAATCACACACCACTGAACAAAAAATCCTCATAGGGAAGGAATATTCAAATGTTCGTCTAAGCTCACAAAATTATTCATAAACATTAGTATCTAACTCACAACTTACTGCACACAACAATATATTAAAACTACAAAATTGATCCTTCTATTATGATCAATTCTCACTCATGCATCACAATGCAAGGGGGATCAAAAATGTCGGACCCTTGTAATATCAAAAGAAGGGACATTTAAAAATTTACATCATAATGGTCAGGTTTCTTGAAAAATGATTCCTAAATATCAACCGTCATCTAGCCGAATAAAGGTTGGCCAGAAACTAACTAATTCCTATCATATTATGACAATACAATCATTAATTGCTATTTTGAAGGGTGGTTATGATTACCTCCCCATTTTTTATCAATATGATGAGAGAATGAATCAACATTTGTTGTAAGTAGACCATGTGGCTTATACCTATGCGAAACATCCACCACCTTTCATTTTCGGTGACTATTGACAAGCCACCTAGGACTGCCTCCATATAATTTCTTTAAATGCAAAGGATTCCATCGATGTATGAATCTTATTCACTAAATTTCTATCACATTACCTTACTAAGTTCATTGAGTTTGAAGAAATTTGGGTGTACTTTTAGAATTTATTACTTTCAAGCGAACTCAACTAGTTCTCTCTTCCTTTTATAAATCAACTTCACCACTGTTCTCTTTGCACAATGTTAATTTATTCTTCAAGCATGTCGAGCACATCAAGTGATATAGTTGTGGAGAGTGATTTCCTTGTAATTGAAAGTATTGAGTGTAGTGCCATTTGTAGGCTAGTTATAGAATAGCTTAGGGACATCTTCCTTATCTGTAGTGATGTGGAAGAGGATGTAATTCAAAAAATAATAGGTGAGAATTTCATGTCCCAAGTGCACATTCATAATTCCAGTCTACTCAAGTGTTTCCTATACAACATCATGCACACCTCTAAAAGTTTCGAATGGGGGTTCAGGGCTATCGAGCACCTGGTTAGGCCAAGGTATTTTTGTGTAGAAGATGCTCTGAGAGGTCTGTTCATCCGTCTACATGTGGGCTTGGTTCGTGATGCAATATGCACTGCATGTATGCTTCATAATGAGCAAGCTAGTCAAGCTATCACTTTACTACATGTTGGGTTGGAGTGCAATAACATGAAAACCTTCACCCACTTTGTTGAATTCAATGAGAACCTCTTTCAACTTGTGTAGATTAAGCGTGTATAAGAAGTCATTGAGGTCATCAAGATCCTCATTTTCACTCTCTACATCTAGAACCCCTTGTGTTGTTAAATCCGTCTTTTGTGATGATGTAATATGAATGTTTATAATAAATATATAAATATACCTATCCTTTTGGCTTTCAAAATTCTCTATCTTAGGGAAATCTCTTAGAAATCTTATGTTCACTTTTATGTTCATTTCTCTCATGTGAGAAACTTTCTTATTTAATGCTCATGGTAGACGACTTTAGCTCTCAATTGTGTATTTCTCATGAAATTTTATGTCTATAAATATATTTTCTTTTTGTAAACATATCTATGTTACTCAAGCAATATTCGGCCTTGAATATATTGGTTAAATTTTTTTTAGTTGGTTCTTGAAATACTTCAGAGTCTTCCTTTGTTATGAAAAGCTGCTCATATGCCATTGTGTTGAATAACCCCTTTTTAGACACCTTAATATGCTCATTGACCATTCCTTCTTGCAAAGAACACTAAGAAAAGTAACCACAACTTAATTTGAAAACAACGATAGAAATGTGAAAGTGTTGGGAACCCTATCAAGAATCGACAAATATTTCCAAAGTTTGTAATAAACTGTCGAGTGTCTTCATTTCTTTTTTAATCTTTTCCCTTTTTGGTTCACTTTTTTGGCCCTATTGATGTTTTAATAACCACGAGCCAGCTAACAACTGCTATAAATACTGAAACAAATGGATTTTAAGCTTAATCTTTTCAGGTGGGGAAGAAGTTATGAAACTTTGCCAATATTTGAAATTGTCTTGAAAACTCAATTTAAAAACGACAAAAGCAAACCCTTGATTTAGCTAAGTACTTGTTGGGGTTTTCTTTGTTTCAAAAGGGGTGAATGAAATGATGACAATAATAACTAAGATAACAAAGGTGTATTTAACTAAAATAGATTGTGATAAGTATCCTTATAATATTATTTATCAAATTTAAAAAATTGGAAAGAAAGAAACCAAAAAAAAAAATCTTTACTTTGCGAATATTTGTTTTAATATTTAAATAAATAAAATTATCTTTTAAGGAAGAAATAAGATACAAATATGCATTTGATCTAAATGAATGTGATAACCATAACATGGAACCCAAGGTTGGAACTTAGAACATGGAGCATATAAGAGGAAACAAAAACTTAGAACATAGGGTTCCATGTCCTTAGAGGACATTCGAGTCAATAATGAGACTAGTGAAATAACCATGTAGGGATTTGGAGGTGGAAATGAATGAGAAATACAAACCTAAGCTTGTATCCAAACTTCCCATTGAGACCCTAGGTCTGAAAGGGAAGTGGGGAGAACTTTGTAGGGTTAAGGAGAAGTTGGAAAAGGGAACCCGAAGGAACTATGAAACTATGGATAAGAAAGGAATGAAATGAAAATATTTTGGTGTCCTATATAGGATGATTGCCTACTAATCGTAGATTTGGTAGCCTTATCAATCCATTGCACATGGGGTCACCACAATCCTTACAATAACCTAAGGGAGAAAACCATAAGTATAAGGAAAAGGAAAGAAACTCACACAAATGACACTTGGATGAAAGTGAGACAACTATAGTAATACATTCTCCTAATGAGAATTTAGAGTGTGCATCAATACTTCCTTGCAACTCAAAAAATACACTAATATGCACATGAATTTTAATTATACCTCAAAAACATTGCTTAAGTTGTATACTATTGACTATAATATTCAAATCATCTCCATTTAGTCTTGCAAGATAGAAACCATTAGCGCATTTGTAGCTAGATATGACATATGGGTCACTCCATATGGTATCAAATTTTGTATGTCTTCCAACCTTTTCTTTGTCTTCATCCAACTTCAAGACCAAATCTCTTTCCTTGAAGGTTTTGTTAAATTATTTCCTATCAAATGTTCTCTTGACTTGTCACTAATGCTAAAGGGCACCCATGAATTTTCTCCCTATCTCTTCTAACTCAATAAAATAACTAGCCTCACTATTATTAAATCATTATCTAGCCTTTCCAACACTTCACAAGTTCAAGAGTAAGTAACTCTAATGATATACGAAGTATTAATTCTCTCCCTTAGACAAGAATGAAAGGGGATATGACAATCTCTCTCATTGGTGTAATCCTATCAGCCCAAAGATTATTTTTTAGGTTTATGTGCCAAGAATTCATATTATATTCCATTTTTTTCTTGATTATTCTAATAAAGTTCTTCTTAGTGTACACAACCAATCCATTACCTTGGGATTACTAGCTTGATGAATTATTCAAGGGGTAATCCCACAATAGTGGGTTACACTTTTTGGCCAAACTTGACATTGAACTAAATATTTTAAACTAAATCTTCACTTTCGGATGCCTATAGCCACGAAATTGTGAGGAATTTGAAGATGATGCAAAATAGTGATTTGTGACATATTGTCTATAGATTATAAATATATATATATATAAGTTTGGAATCAAAATGCATTTCTTTTTCCATCTCCTTCAATAACTAGTTTTTAACAGGAAACACCATTTTCAAAGAGTGATGTGTACTTGCTAACATAACTTTTTTTCTATGAAGGATATATATATATTTTTAATTTAAATTTGTAACTACAATATCTACGGCATGCATTTGGTTTCATAGTATTTTATTGAATATTTTTTTCTTAATTATGTTTTGAATTCAAACCAATTACAATTTAGAAATAGGTTTACTTTCTAGCACATTACCTTTTTTGTATGTATCAATTTTTTTTTTGTTGGATCAAGGACATCAATATCAAGGGCATAGATATTTTTTCAAATTTTTTTTGATAATATACTATTTTTCCACATGTGAAAAACAAAGAGCTTGATTTTCATTGAAAAATGTTTAATTAAACTAAAATAAATACATAATAAAACCAAATTATATTAAAATTATACTGTTGAAAGGTGTAACCCTTGGTCTCCTCTTCTTGTGGTAGGTGTACTCTAGTGTGGCGCTTGGGATTTCATGACATGGTTTAACCACCTCTTGTGGATCTTGATCTTGTATAAATCTAGTGATTGTATTAGGCATTAATAGGTCGATCTTTTGTTGCAACGATAGCCGCCATTACAACAATTGGTATTAGAACCCGAGGTTATAGGTTCAAACCCCTCGCTTGTGCTGGGGGGGATTGTTGCAAGGTTTGACCCTTGGTCTCCTCTTCCTATGGTAGGCGTAGTCTAGCACAGCTCTTAGGCATTTGTGGCATGGTTTAACTGCCTCTTGTGGATCTTGATCTTGTATAAATCCAACGACTATATCGAGCATTAATAGGTCGATCTTTTGGTGCAATGGGAGCCGCCTATGCAACATATACTTGATGGAGATCTCATTTTGAGGACTATAATCATACAGATGGGTTTTTCAAGTTGATTCCATTTTCATCCTCAACCTGAGCTTCAAAACCCAAATTTTTTTAGAAACTTACACATGGAGGGGGAGAATGGAAAAAAAGGGGGATTCTAGTGAACCCCCCTTTAAATAACATTAGAAAAAGAAAAACCCATTAAAAGAGGGTTTGCTAGAACCCCCCTTCTAGCAAACCCTTTAAGGGGTTCTAGTGAACCCCACTAAAGTTTTTTCCCACTTAAAATGCATTTTCCCTTCCTCAAACTAATTGTAACCCACTATTGTGGGATCACCCCAAGTAGCTACCATAATTTACATCCCATACACTAATTTAGGTACCAATAAAAGCTTATGCATTTTAAAATAATGATAGAAGGAATACTTAATATTATCACAATACGTTCTAGAAATTTTGAAATTGAAGCTTTAGTAGATTCCTTAACTTTTTAGTTGCTTTTGTCCACCTTGTAAAGTAATATGTTTCTATCAATTCCATTTTTGTTTAGAACTATAGTGTGCGTTGATCATGTTAATGAAGTCTTAAACCCATCAGGGAAATGTTTGATTATCTTGAATAGGATGAGAGGGAGGGTGGCTAGTCTTTACTTTCCAATAAAGTAAGTAAATTTCTCATAATCTATCACCCATTTAAAGGATGGGTACTTTATCAAAAAAAAATTGTCTTGAATACTAGGTTACAAGTTTCCTATAAACACTCTTGGGATGTCAGCGTCAGAAAGACTATAGGATATTTGTGAGTAAAGTGTTTGGCATCATCCTGGGTCCTTGTTTACAATGCACTAAGTCTATTAACGTTACTTTACGACCAATTCTTGCTTGAAAATGTTTGAGAAATGCACTAACAAGTTGTGTGAATGAAGTGATTGGGTTGTTTGGCAGTGAGAAAAACCATTCCAAGGCCATGTTTTTTAATGTTCTAAGAAATTTTTTTGCCAAGTTTGTAGCTTCAAAAATGAAATAACTATATAACATTGTAAAGGCTAACCCATGGTTGTTAGGATCTCCCTTACCATTATACTCCTCAAATCTAGGTATCTCAAAGTTTGGAGGTATAGGTGTTTTGTTAATGGAAAATGACAAATATGGATTTTGTATGAAGTATTGTGGATGTTTACCATTCAAATTTTGGTTTAACGTTGAAATTTTTGTTGAAGTGATGTCAAATTTTGTAAAGGTTGGTTTATGATTTGATCATTGGGTGACATGTTTTGAGAGTTCACTGAATTAGAAAGCAAAGCCTCACATAAGACATAAAGGTAAGCCTATGATCCAAATTTGGGTTAAATTTGACTACTCCAGGGCATACTGCACCATAGACTGACAAGTTATTTTTATTGAATTCAAATTTTGGATGTGTTTGTTGGAAGAATGAAGAAGAATGAGGGTATGTGCAGGATCATCATGGAAAAAACAAGCCCTTAAGTGGCAAAAAAATTAGAAAAATCAGAGTTAGGAAACTTGACCTAAAAATTTGAATAAGTTATCTATATTATTTAAAAAATATGTAAGAATAGAATTTGTAGCAAATTGAATGTAGTTTCTAAACTACTAGGTTTATTTTAAATATATATATATATATTTGGTGAAAATTTGAAATTTCAATGCAGTGGTACTTAAATTTTAGGGAAAAATAAGAAGTAGGTGTATCGACCACCCTAACCACAATAAAATGATAATATTTTTATAATATTTTAGATATAAGTAGAGGACTCATGCCGATGTGATGCATATTTTTTTGTAATTTTTTCCAACTAAATAATTAATTATGAATTTGTTACTACTTTTTAAAAATATAAAACTCAGATGTCCTACCACCTTAACTTGGTCAAAAATTCATGAAATTTAATTTTTCTTTTTTTAATCCTATAGTATGCGAAGCATAGAATGTGACACATGTTTTGGATTCAAAAAATGTGATATCATTTGAAAGCTATAGATGTTTTTCAATCAGCCTATCAATCAGGACTTTAGTCATAATTTGTATAGAAAATGAATAATAATTACTTATTAAATTCAAAGTAAAGCATAATTTATATCGGTGGAAAGATGAGAATCTCCTTTAAAAACCCTTTTCATTTCATCAATTTTTCATAAAACAATTGTCGTCAGCCACATACCCATCATATTGCCACTTTTTGGCCCATCATGATCCTGCACATACCCATGACTATCTCTATAGTTTTGTGTTGTCATTAATTTCACCATGTTGTGGCTACAAGTCTAAGTCAGTTCCTAATCCAGTATTTTGGTCTGGTATTTGAATTAGTATTCAAGTTGTACTCTCTGGTATTCTAGTTTACATTCCTCCATAGTCGACAGTTAATGTTTGCAGTTTTCAAAAATTGTTTATGGTTGTTGAAGGAATGCACATTTAGAATAGTATGTGCTCTGGTGCTCGTACGATGTAGTGGAATTATTCTGTTGGTTGCTTTTTGCATTGAAGTCTATTCCTAGTTGACTTATTGGGTTAATTGTGATAAGGTGGATTAATTTTTCTATGCGGATATATGTGCGACCTATCTTAGGTCTATGTCGACATGATGTAGCATGTTGGATGTTTGAATTGCTTTTTGGAAATATTTTGTGAATACTTGGAGCTGACACTTAGTATTTTTGGTAAATTTGAAGTGCATCTAATTAGGCCGACCTAATTGATTCTTGTAGATAAGATCAAGTATATATATGTGTTTTGAACAAGTTTATGAAAAAAATGTACAGACAATGAGTAATCAATGAGGCAATAGTAAATGCAAAAGTGAGCAAAAATAATGAAGTGTGTTAAGTCAGTGTATTGAGCATCACCAGATCTATATAAAAACTTGTTACATGCATTATTCTTAGTTCATTTTGGCTGTGAAGCCCAATTTTGTTATGTAAATCCTTTTTGTAGGTAGTGAGCCTCCTTGTAGGAAATGAGCCTCCTTGTAAGCAGTGAGCTTTTGTATTCGGATAGTGAGTCCTTTCAGGGAAGTGAGCCCTTAGGAGTGAGCCTTATATATTCAGTTCTAGAACTACTTTATATTGTTAGTTAATCCTCACTGTGGTTTTTCCCTCCTTGGGTTTTCCATGTAAAATCTAGTGTTCAGTGTGTTATTTTACTTTTTGTTTTATGTATCTCATGCTCATGCTTAATAATATAATAGTATGGTTGTGGAATTGATAAGTGTTGAAGTTTTTAAGTTTTGAATTTTGTGACAACTGATTCACCCCCCCTCTCAGTTGTCCTGCATCTTTTAACAATTGG
Organism: Sequoia sempervirens; assembly: GCA_007258455.2. NCBI lineage: Eukaryota > Viridiplantae > Streptophyta > Pinopsida > Cupressales > Cupressaceae > Sequoia > Sequoia sempervirens. The sequence goes on along the minus strand of VDFB02271358.1, from coordinate 335,039,659 downwards.
TATTAGAGCTTTGGTTCCTTGGTGAGGAGCTTAACCGCTTGAGGAGGATCCTAAAGGTTGATTAGATGAATGATAAAGGAGAGCTTTGAACTGCTCTTGAGGATCATGACAAAGTGAAAAGAGAAAATAGAGATCTAAAAGAGAATCTTGATGAAGAAAATGAATGTGTTTAGAAGCCAAAAGAAAAATTGAAAAAATTCAAGGAAAGACACAAAGAAGTAAGTGAGCAGCTGAAACAAGAGATAATTGGACTGAAAGTGTCGATAGAAGAAAATAAAAGAATTGAAGAATGTCTGAATACAATGGTGTAGAATAAATATGATGAATGCACTAAAATTAAACACGAGGTAGTAAACATGAGGATTGAATTGGAGAAGGAAAAAAATTGTGAGAACAATTTCAAATCTAGCTCCAATAAGCTTGGAGAATCACTTGCTAGAAAAAAATCAAGCAAAGACAAAGCTAGTTTGGGAAATGATGCAGGTGGAAGTTCTAAGGAGAATCAAATGACTTGGGACAAAGGGAAGCAAAAGAGAAATTCAATGAAGTTTGCAAGAATATAGCCTATGAGACATCCTAATGCACAAAGGGGTCCCTCTTTCAGTGGTATTTTTTTTCCTGTAATAAATATGGTCACAAAGCAATAGAATGCAGGAGTAGGATAAATCAAAATCAGTTTTCTGGCTCTTTCTCTGAACAATATTTTTCATGCAAGTAGATTGGACATAAGGCTACTGAATGCAGATCTCAGGTGAGAATGATCAACCAAGTTATGATGAACAAGTTACATTGAGACAAAATGAATCAATCCTTTAATGGCTACTACTATACCTGCAAAAAATTTGGACATAGAGAAAATCAATGTAGGTCGAGAAGTAATGGAGGTCAGACTAATAAAAAAAGTGTTGTCTACTATAATTGTAATAAACCTTGACATATCTCAAAGGTTTGCAGAAGTAAGAAAGGAAAGCAGTCCGCTCCGGTAGAGAAGAATGATCCAGTAAAGAAGATTGAAAAAGAAGAGATGAAACAAGAGATGAATAAGATATGGAAGAAGAAAGAGGAAGAAGAAGAAAAACTTGAAACTATTGATGTGTCCCAGTACAGACAATTTATTCGGTAATTAGCCCTAGCATGGTCTTAGGGGGAGCATTATTAGAAAAAATATAAAACCCCCTGATGTATCGTGTGTCAGAGGTTAACACGAGGATGAAATGTGAAGAATGAATATTCAGAGGTTTTGGAAAAAGAACCAGAAGAAAACATGTTGGCATGATAATTTATTGACCAAATTAGGGTTTTATGTGTTGGGAAGAATGTTTTTAGCATCTTTTTTTATCTGTCACATTTAATGCATTTTAGGGTAAATTCGATGGTGTATAAGTTCAAATTTGATTAATTGAGCATTTGAGGAAATTGAAAGGTGCCAAAGAACAATCCTAAAGTGAGCTTGAAGCAATTATAAAGGGAATTCAAAGAAATTATCATAGGTAATCTGGAATATTTTCCTAGCTTGCAAAAGGGGAAGAATAAAAATGAAGAGGTTTTGATTAAAAAAATTGAGAAAGCACAGAAATGGATAGAGAATCAAGTGGTTTCATTCCACTAAAGCTGAAAGGAGTTGAATTGGATGAATTTGATCATAGAAAGATGAAAGAAATGGAACTAGGGCTGAACGAAAAATGAATTACAAAGCATAAAAACCCTAGGTATGGATTTGTTGAGAGAATTTATGTGGTTTTCTGATAAAGAGTTTATTTTGTTTTTGTTCAATCGTTTCAAGAATGACAATATTGTATTAGACAAACCCTCCTTAATCTCGAAGGAAGCGATCAAAGTGATTATTGGCTTATGTAGTATTGGGGATCTTCCTGGAAAGAAAACTATGAAGTACAAAGATGTGGAGAAACTGACTGGCATTAGTAAAGACCCTCGAGCCCTATTGATAAAAACTCTTGAGGATTTCGCTATAAGGTATGTTGCATACGGTGTTTCTTACAAAATCTATTTTAGAAATCATGAAGGTTCAACATTGGTGATTGTTGTTTATATTGCACATATGATGGTTAAGGAGAATAGGAAGTTTGATTTGTGTGGCCTAGTGCTTAAGAATATTTCTAAAAATGTTTGTATTTCAGTGGTTGAGGGTTATCCCTTTCAGTTTGGATCTTTTCTTGTGTGCTTGGTGTTTTATTTTTTGAGTTCCCTACCAGGAAGAGAAATTTTTGTGTGGAAATCTGGTATTCCTATTTGGAAACTAATCTACAAATACCTAGAAGCATTGGTAGATAGTGTAAGTGTATGCAAATCTTATTTATCATCTTTGAAAGAAAATCTTTGCTCCCGTATGTCAACTTCGAGTCATTTTGAAGTGGGTTCATCCTCTGGTAAAAGAGAATTGGAAGTTGTTATTGGTGATTCCCCTTTGGAATAAAACAAAAGAAAAGCTATAATTGAAGACATCATTTTCTATTTAGAAGAGAAGGAAAAAGAATCCCTGACTGGATCCAAATTCTTTAGTCCAAATGACATCTAGACTATGTTGATTAAAGGAAAAATGAAGAAGATTGGCGAGATATGGAATGTAGCCTCTCATGTTGATAGACTGAAGATTGATGATGCTTTGGTAGATTATCTACTTCAAAAAGGCATTGATGCATCAAGTGTCTATAGCTCCCTACTAGAAAATTTAGTTGAAATTGTTGAAGAAAGAATGTAACTTGAAGGTCCAGAAGGACGTAAGTTTGAAGCCTTGGTTGAAAAGAGATGTACTAAAAAGTTGATACTATCTGAATTTATCATGGAAACAAAGAAATGTATCAAAGAAATATCAGATATTTACAAATATTGTCTCTGGTGGCCTATTACGATAGATAATTTCAGAAGTAAAAATGAAGCAATTGAATCTAAAGTGAATAGTAGTGGAAAGAACTTTGATATCTTTGAAGAAAAAGAAAGGAAACAAAGGTTGAGAGTTGCAGAATTACAAGATGAACTAATTTTTGTTACAAAGACAAAGGGGTGATGTGGTGAATACTTTCTGGCTCCTTAAGGAGATTGTTGAGGTCTGGTTAGACCATCTTTCTAGAATACTTACTGACGTAGAAGATGTTGAAAGATAGTGTTCATATTGGTCATCTTCTTTTACTCTGTTGGGATTATTGGAAGGCATCTGCACATGAATGGATTCATCTACATTTAATTGGAAGAAGTTGTGTCCAGTTCTCAAAGAAAGGTACAAGAAGGTGTTTTAGGTGAAGAATGTCATTTTTACTTGAATCCTGAGTGTTTAATTTCTATTGTTTTGTTTCCTTTGGAAAAGAAGAAAAGGAAGAGGAAAAGGAATCTGAATAGAATAAAGTTAATTAAATTTGAAAAAATTTGGATGGTTGGAAGTTTTTGAAAAATTCAAATCTTTTTATAAATTTTGATGTCACCATGTTTACATCTTGTGGTCACACTTTTCCATTGATGTCTAAGGGGGAGAGATTGAGTTGGAGAGTTTTTGGAAGTTGGGAGAGATTGGAGGAAGAACATTTTTTGGCACATGTTTCCATCAATGAAAAAGGGGAAGATTGTTGGAAGAACGAAGAAGAATGACTATCTCTATAGTTTTGTGTTGTCATTGATGTCACCATGTTGTGGCTACAAGTCTAAGTCAGTGCCTGATCCAATATTTTGGTCTGGTATCTAAACCAGTATTCGAGTTGCACTCTCTGGTATTCTAGTCTGCATTCCTCCATAGTTAACCATTACTATTTGTGGTTTTGGAAAATTGTTTATGGTGACTGAAGGCATGCATGTTCAAAATAGTATGTGCTCTAGTGCTCGTATGACATAGTGGCATTATTTTGTTGGTTTCTTTTTGTATTAAGTTTATTCCTGGCTGAGTTCTTGGGTTGATTCTGATATGGTGGATTACTTTTTCTCATAAGTGGATATATGTGTGACCTATCTTGTCTATGCCGACATGATGTAGCATGCTAGATATTTGAATTGATTTTTGGAAATATTTTATGAATACTTGGAGTCGACACTTAGTATTTTTGGTAAATATGAAGTGCATCTAATTAGGCCAACCTAATTGATGCTTGCAGATATGATTGAGTATATATATGTGTGTGTTGAAAAAGTTTTCAAAAATAATGTATAGACAGTGAGTAATCAATGAGACAACAATAAATGCAGAAGTGAGAAAAAATAAATAAGTGTGCTAAGTCAGTGTATTGAGCATCATGAGAACTATATAAACACTTGTTAGGTGCATTATTCTCAATTCATTTTGGCTGTGAAGCCCAATTTTGTTTTGTAAATCATTTTTGTAGCCAATGAGCCTTCTTGTAGGAAGTGAGCCTCCTTGTAAGTAGTGAGCCTTATATATTTAGTTCTAGAACTACTTTATATTGTGAGTTAATCCTCACTATTGTTTTTTCCCTCCTTGGGTTTTCCACATAAAATCTAGTGTTCAGTATGTTATTTTACTTTCTGTTTTATGTATCTCATGCTCATGCTTAATAATAGAATAGTATGGTTGTGGAATTGATAAGTGTTAAAGTTTTAAAGTTTTGAATTTTGTGACAACTGATTCAACCCCCTTCTCAGTTGTCCTGCATCTTTTAACAGTGTTTTATAGCACTATATATTTCAATTTTTATGGTAAATAATTTTTTTCAATTTAGTAGAATTATGATTTTGCAATATGAAAGATAAATATGCAAGCAATTTTAACAAATTTATCCAATGAATGCACTTCGAAATATAATTTTATATTTTAAAGTACATAAATTGATTGATCCTAACTTGAAAAATCTAAAAATTAAAAAACTTCTATGTTTTGTGATAATAATAATGCACTTTTCCACTTTTTCTCTATATGTCAATGCCTAAATGAGTGTTTTGAACACTTTTAGATTTGATTTCAGATTTCATATGTCCTAATGTAGAATTACCAATGCAAAATTTAACTAGATCTACTTTGTAATGACTAAAATTAACCATAAATATCTTTTGGATGTAAAATGTAATGCAAAATTTTACTTTTTAAATCCTTTTAATGATAAATGAAAATAATAAAGGAAAATCTTTTGGGTCAACATAGAAGAGACATTAATTCCTTGATGCCTTGCATCATCCCCAAAAGGAAAACACAAGAAAAATGAAAAAGATAAATAAAGGAAAAAGATAGAAGATTTATGACATAGGGAAGAATGAAGGTACAAATAGAGGAATGTCAGAAAGAGAGAGAGAGAACATCAGATAAAACGTCACGGGGGATCACAATACACACATGCAATCACACAAAAGAAAAATAAATTATATGAAGAAACTAGTAAGGCACATGTTAGTCAACCTAAAGAGGGTCATTTGCATCCCAATCATGTTCATTGTATATCGAAGACAAACAACTAGCCAAAGGGACAATAGAAAGTTCCAAACTAGGTCCATCACCAGGTTCAACACTCTTATTAGGAGAATTATCATTTAATCTCATTGAAGAGGAAAATAATATGTTCAATTCATTATGCACTTCTTCATCAATTTTAACAACTTCCTCATCATCATCTAAATTAATCACAACAAGAGGTTGAATGATAATGTCTAAAGAAGGGTTCATCTCTTGTTGTGATTTCATTATAGGAACTTTTCGTTTCAGGGAGGTGGTAGACTCATCATGCATTTCTTTAGTCAAGTTTGGATTTTTATTTTCTTTGTTTATTTATGCACCATAGAAAAAAGTACCCTATGCTTGACATGGGATTAATTCATGATAAATTGGACTTAACAAAGTCTTAATCTAATTTTGTGAGACATTTTTATGCATCCACACTAGGTATTGAACCCTTGTAAATTTAAGAACATTCTTTTAATGATGTCTTGTAAAGGTGTTGTTAAATCCTCTAAAGGACTTTCACACTTTTCTAGACTTGATGAACTCATTTATCCCTAATTCAACATTATAAAATGTGTTTAATAACATTATTACATCAATCTAGAATGCTTATAACTTAAACTTAATGATAAACTAGTGTTGTAATGTGTCTTGCACATTCACATTGATTCTTGTGCCTTCCTAGGCTATGTGGACCTAATTTTAGTGTTGTAAAGTGTATTTAATCACACTTTCACATTGAATTTTGTGTCCCAAGCCCTATTTTGATTTACGTCATCACTAATAAGCCCCTTTTACCCATATTGTGCATCCCGAGGCATAATTTGATCAAATAATTGACATAGTCATTATATAAGCCTAATTTTCTTACTTCTCAGCATTCCAGCTAGCAAAAATGGCCTCTATGGGACCCATTCACCATCACTGGCGAATTAGTCCCATCTAGGTGGGACCCATTCACCATTAGTGGCGAATGAGTCCCATTTGAGCCATTTTCGGGGTTTTGAGCGAGAAAAATTAGGTTTTAAGTTAATTTTTCTCCATGTTAGCCTTAGGGATCCAATTAACGGGAAAATAAGGTGAATTTCCTATAAAATCACCTCTCTTAACTAATTTTTACATCCATTAACTTAATTCACATCCATTCTTCATTATTCATCCACCAATCTTTCATCTCAAGTCAAGCAAGCTAGGGATTTCATCAAGTTAGCTTCCTAAGACATCCAAGGGTAGATTATACATGTATTGCTGCAAAATTTCAAGATAAATCATCATGGCAAGGTAAAAATCTCCATTTTTTCATGTTTCATTACTTCATTTCATCACTTTCATTTAATTACCTAAAAGGGGTTTGACCAAGGCAAACCCCCATGCCCTAACATTCAACATCTCTCTCTCTTGTCTTATATGTTTGTAGATTTAAGTCTCTTGGAGGTTTAGAAATCATTGAAGGTCAAGTTTTAAGGCTTCTAAAGTATTCACCTCATTCATCAAGTCAAAATATAAAAACAATATCCATTTTTAGACCCGTAAATTGGAGTTTTGGAAGCAGACACATGTAGGAAGATAAAGTGCAAATCAGAAGCTTTAGAATCCACCTTTGAAAAATAAGAAATTAAAAAGTGGACTCATTCTCCATGGGTGGTGAATGAGTCCCACCACAAGGTCAATTTTGAGTTTTTTGCATTTTTGAGTACCCTTTTGTCATAAACGCGTTTTTGCACAATTTACCAAAATTGGGACTGATTCGCCAAAATGGCGAATGAGTCCCACCAAGCCTAAATTTAAGCATCGGTAGCATTTCAAAGAAATTTCTAGTCCTCATCAAGATTCCAGGTGCACACTTTCAGTCTAATTCATTTTTGTTGCATTTTTCTATTCATTTGTAGGTAATTTTGCAATAAACAATGTGTTTTCAAACAAGTCATATTTCTTAGGTTTTGCATGTTTAATCAATCAATTAGTTCATATAATTTCATTTAGATCATATCATTTCTAAAGTCATATATACATCACACACATCCTAATTTGAGTGAATCATAAGCATTTTTGGCCCTATCTCTCTCCTTTTAGGTGGAAAACCCTAAGAGTGCAAGAGAAGTCCATAGGGTCCCAAAAATCTATGTTTCAATTTCTTCATGTAACCTGTGAACAATGGAATGACCTCTATGCCTACACTCTCTAGCACCTCTATTTATTTTAGTTCTATTTTCTAGCTGTGTTTGTGTAGGAGCAGGTTGATCAACCATAGCTTTATTTTCTTCCCCAAGGGGAGGAACAAAAGGAACCACAAGAGGTGGTTCGACCAATTTCTCTTTGACTTTGTAAAAAAAAATTATTCTAGGAGGCATGACTGGATTGTTTTCATTGTCTCTTCATATTTTGTAGGAAGTAGGTGAAGTTTTTGTCTTAGGTTGGTCATGGTCATTTGGAATTTCTTTAGGTTCAATCATGGTTTCGTCAAGGATGATAGGCTCAGCTGTAGGTTAAAAGGCATGTTTTAGAGGAATAATTTTTCTATTCTCTTTTCCTTGAAATTTTGATAGGATTTGAAAAATAATTCTTCCCATAGTTTGATAGGTTCTATAGGCTTGGGCCAAAAGAAATCTAAGGAAATGTTTCCACGAGAGGAAAAGGGGTTGAAGCCACTATGGTGGACAGTAAAAATTTCATTGTCAAAGGGAAACTTTAAGAATTTATGTACAATCAAAGGGACTACATTCATGGAGAAAATCCATGGATAGCCTAGCTTCACACAAAATTGGCCCAACTATGGGATGATAGAGAATGAGATATCTAATGTTTTCAGTCCTATTTGTAAAGGAAGAGTGATTAATTGCATCGTAGGGTAAGCGAAACCATTATGCATCTTGATACATGATTTTGGTTTATCACATATATCTTGATAGAGCTCATGTAGAAGTAGGAATTCCTTGATGATCATATTCTCTCCACAGACAACATTTATTAAGATCCCATTAGTGGGCTTGTCATAGATTCGGCCACCTATGTAAAGAGGATTATCGGGTGCATGTTTAAGTATATCCTTAGAGGAGAAAGCAATGTCAAGAGGATTTTTAGTTTGTCCGTTTTGAGGAATGATGTCTATCACTCCTACCATATCATCCATAAGATCATTATCTATAGGATCGTTTTGAACAGTATCATTGTTATCATCATCCATTTTGACATTCATTAGATTATTCTTTGTAGTTTTGCAGCTTTGACAAATGAAATGTTATGATTAGGCATAGGGTTGGTAAAAATTTGTAGGTTTTGGTTAAAAGGGGCAATGGACTTATTTTCTTGATCATTAACACCTCCAATAGAAAGATGACCAATATCAATGAGGTCTTGCACAAGGTGTTTAAGACGATTACAATGTTTTGTGTCATGTCCATTTTGTTAGTGATAATGGCAATAAGATTTTGGTATAAAGTTTGTGGGAAATGGTCTATTAGAATCAATTTTTTTAATAGGAGGCAAGGTAATCATTTTATGTTTTAGGAGTTGTGACATTGTGTTGTTAAGGGTATTAGGTAAGGGAGTGAATTATCTCTTTGGGTCCCCATAGCTAAAGAGTATTGTGGCTTTAACAACAGCTACTTGGTTATTGACATTCTTAGTTGTTTGTTCAAGAGGATTGAATTTAAGGAAACCTTTATTTTGTTTTCTAAAAGGTTGGGATTTTTTTTGTTTTGTGGACTCGAATTTCTCAATATGACTAGGGGTGGATTTTTTATCTCGACTACTTATCGAATTTTGATAATCATGGAGGATAGTACACAAGTACTGAAGAAAAATAATTTCATTATGGTAAGTTTATCTTGTATCTTACTTTCCAAATTTTCTATGAACATATTTTGAAGGTGAGGATTGGGAACCTTGACATTAATTTGGGAATAAAGCGATTGATAGCATGAGATAAAGTCAATTATATTTTAATATTATTTTTGCTTGCATCTCATCAAATTGGCCAAGGTCATCTTAGGAATCATATGCAATTGGAAATGGTTGAAAAATTCCTCAACAAGTTCATTGAATGAAAAAATTGAGTTGTTTGGTAATGTAGAGAACCATTCCAAGGCAGTATATTTGAAGGACCTAGGGAAAATCTTAGCCAAGAGTTTATCATCAAGGACAAAGTCACTACATAAGGTGGTATAAGCATTAACATGGTTAGAATTATCTCCCTTTCCTCCATATTTCTTGAATCTAGGGACCTATACACCTTGTGGCATCAGTGTTCACGATACCTCCAAGGATAATGGGTTGCTTTTGACCTAATATATAGGTGGACCATTTTGATTTTGGTTAATGGTGGAAATTTGTTTTTGATGGGATGAAACAGTTTAGAAGAGTTGATTTATGAAAGGGTCATTGCTTGTATTATGAGATGAAGGTGAAAAAGGTGAAGGTGTGTATGTGTTTGAAGGAAAAGTTAATGAGATGATTATAGGTGGTAAAGTGGTAGGAGATATGACATGCGATGCCACAAAGGTTCTAGGGATGCTAGTAGAAATACCCAAGGAAGGAAACACATTACTGGTTGGTTGCATTGTTGTTGTGACTTGAGGGTTTGTATAGGTAGGAATTGAGGCAATTGTTGTGGGAGGAGGAATTTTAATTCCTCCTTGGCTTGTGACATTTCTTGTAGGTAAAGGACAACTAGTGTTTGAGGTGAGGTATTTTCCAAAGATTTGAACCTTTTTTTTTCACAAGGTCAAGTCCATATTCACTTTCAAGGATGTGATGAATGTTATCTATAGTAGGATGGTGATGGTTGAAATGTTGTCATTTTTCACTTCAAGTTGTAGGTTTTCTAAGTCTACATGGATTTGAATTATGTTTTCTTGCGATACATTAGCAACCATTGTTTCAACATATGTCACACTACTTGAAGGTAAAGAGTTGTTAAGGGTATGGTCCATTGCTAGTGTACTAGTGTCAATACTAGGAGTGAAAGAGCTAGATAACCCAAGATCCACGATGATTGTACTATCACGAGATGAAATGAGCCTTGAACTTCATCTCACTATAGTATTAGCAATAGGACACCAAATACTCATGAAAGGGCTAGTAAATGCAAGATAAATGCAAACGCAATATAAGCTAAGAACAATAAAATGACTATAACATAAATTCTATAAATTGAAATAGAAAGATATAAACAAAAAATAGAAGCTTAGAAACAGTGTTTTAAATTCCAAAAACTTTAGTGTAGAATCTGCATTGGGACCAATTCACTCAGAGGAGCATATGAGTCTTAGTGAGGGTTTTTTTCCAAAAATTTTAGAAATTTTCAATTGATTTTTATGATTTTTATGTTGTATGATCTGTATCTTAAGTGAAAATGTAGATTTTGTATGATTTTCAAATAATTTAAGATGCAAAAATGTAAGCTATATGAACTTTCACTAATGCAAAATTTATAAACCCTAGAGTGTCAATTAAATAATACAAACCCTAATGCAATGTTAATGGAATAAATATATATAGGATGAAAATGCACTCCAAATCATAATTATAATGTTCTAAATGTAGGTTCACCAAAATGAAACAGTGAAAAATGGGGTAGGAGTGCTATCATATCGTTTAGGACATAGAGCACACCCACTTTCCAATTATTTCATTCAAGGATAACCCTAGAGAACTCAATGCAATGGAGAAAGAGATATTGCAATAGGGTTGTCCTAGGGGCTGAATGTAAACTAACGAGGGGTTCAACACCAAGCTAGGGCTCGAAAAGACAAATGCAATGCAAAGTGTAATGATAAACCCTAATTCAATGTAATGCTTCACTCAATGACCTGAGAATGCAAATGAAACAAAACAAAAAGCTATAGGATGGAATTTCTACACTTAGAAATATGAAGATGACTAGATGGGCCTTTTAAATGCTTGAAATTATAAATTTAATGTTGATTGGGACTCATACGCCAAGCTGGGTGAATCTGTCTTAAACCTTGGTTTCTATACAAAAATAAAAATTTGGAAAATCGGTATCTGAATCTCCAAAAATCTAAATTTTGACCTAAACTAGGACTCATTAGCCAGAAGTGGTGAATCAATCCAATTAGATTTTTCTGAAACTTCAAGGTCTGAATCTTGTCTTGAACGTCCACTTTGTCCTTCCCAGCTGATTTCAAGATTTGAAACCATGATTTGCAACCTTTAGAAGTTTTCCAAGTATTTCCAATGCAAGGTGAAAAGTTTGACAACTTTAGGCATGTTGACAACTTTCTCCTAACTTACCCCTCAATGTGTCTTCAACCTAACCCTATAAATCACACACTAAAGAAATAGAAAAATGTTGTTTTATTAGTGGATAGGGGTTTTCCTTGGTCAAACCCCTTTTTGGTAATCGAACCTTGAAATGCAATAAAATAGGACTGGAGAATGATGAATGAACAAAATAAGATGTTGCAACTCACCAGACCCTAGTAATAAGAGGTTGCAATCATGTCTGAGATGGCTCTAATAGATGTAGATCTTGACTCTTGCTTGAATAGAATAGATCTTGAATGAAATGATAACTTGAATCATAAAACCCTGCATCACAATTGTCAACTAAAAAAAAACCATGATGCATGAAATCTTTGACATGATAGTTGATGCTTGAATAATGCTCTAAAATGCTTGATAATCTACTCTTGAAGATAATTGAATGTTGTTGTAGACACTTGAATGCTCTTGTGAACTCAACTTGCTATAAGGATGAATACTTGAATGCTTGGGGTCAAAATGTGTGAAATAACCTTGTATTTATACTTAATAATGCAAGAATTTTTGAAATTACAGCACTACAAGCTAACATCAAATCTAGGAGGATAAACTCTTACCAAAAATTTGAATTAATTTTAATTTTGGGCCACATGGGACTCATTCGCCCAAGGTGGAGAATGAGTCCCATTAGGCATAATTTATGGGACCAAATTCAAAAATGCTTAGAAAGGTGTGAAACTAGGTTCAAGATCCAAAAACCTAGGTGGGACTCATTTTCCTAGGGTGGTGAATGAGTCTCGTATCACTAAACTTGGGCCACACAACCTGAAAACACTTAAAATAAGATTGGATGTTGATTTGTGTTGGGGTCATCCTTGAAGAGATGCATTAAATGAGGCTTGTGGATGCAAAATAAGTCCAATTAAAGCATAAGAATGTCCAGTTATTAATGACAACCCTAGAAAAGTGTGAAAGTGTGTTACAACACTTCACAACACTTTAGCAAGGTACCATTTATGTTCATTAGTTCAGAGGGTCCCAAGACCTAATGTGAATGTGTCAAACACATTACAACACTAAATCAAGGCAACATTAAGCCTAGTTAACAAGGAGGTCCCAAACAAGCAAGGAAAAGGGATATTGTTTCCGCTGCCATAGTTCTCATAAACAAAATGCATGCAAAACATGAAAAAAATTACATAAAATATGGTCACATGATTCTTGAATGATGAAATGCTACAATAATCTTGATAATTCTTCTCTTGATAGCTTTTAGGATCTTCAATTTCCTAAAAATATTTTCTAGTTGTGCTTCTTAAGATTTCAAATGATAAAATGGCTAGTATTTATATGCAATTATTCTAATTTATTGAAAAGCAAATACCAATAGTCAACAATTGAATTTGGAAATTCAAATAATAAAATTTTGGAAATGACATATTTGAATTTTGGCCCAAAAGAGGTGGTCTAGAGTGAAGTATGCCCTAGACTAGGCCCATTCTTTTTGGGGACCAAAGTGTTAGGGGAAAATGATGAATACTTTTTTTATTTCCCTTTGTTTTTTTTTTTGATGATCTTTATAAAATGGGAAATTAAATACATAATTAGGTCCAAGCACATAAGGGGGAGCTATGCCTAATGTGAAATTGTCAAGGGTGACAATTTTTGGCACTATAGTATAGTATTAAAAAGAAATATGTTTGTTCAAGATGTATTAAGAAGAATTAGATTTCAAGAGTTATCAAGACGTGTCCATTAATTTTTATTCATATCTTGTACATAATTTTTTCCCTTAAAAATCACGATTTTAGTGTTTTCAAAAGATATAATTCATTACATAAAATTCTTATATATAATTGTTCTATTAGATGTGAGGAAAGAAAAAAACACTAGGATAAAATCTTATAGAAAATGTACCCTTATTAAACAAAACTATTGAAAAGAAAGAAACAAAATATCTCAAGGAATTTTAACTCTAAAATATTTATTCTAATATTTGAATTTTATTTTAAGTAAAAAAATCAATCTCAATTATAAAATATGACTAAGATAACAAGGATGTATTTAACTAAAATAGATTGTGATAATTATCCTTATAATATATTTTATCAAATAAAGAAACAAAAAAAAGATATATTTGCTTTGTGAATATATGTTTTTGTGGCAACGAAAAAAGTATCCCTTTACTTTTCCTTGCTCATTTGGGCCTTCCTTGTTAAAACTAAGCTTAATGTTGCCTTGATTTAGTGTTGTAGTGTGCTTGACACATTCACATTAGGTCTTGGGACCTTGTGAACTAAATAAAATTAATCATTCTATATTTAGGGTGTTGTAAAGTGTTGTAACACACTTTCACACTTTTCTAGGTTGTCATTAATAATTGGGCTTCTTTATGCTTTAATTGGCCTTATTTTGCATCCACAAGCCTCACTTAATGCATCTTTTTTGAGGATAATCCTGGCACAAATCCACATCCAATCATAATTCAAGTATTTTTAGGTTGTGTGGTCTATATTTGGTGGTCTAGGACTCATACGCTACCTTGGGCATATGGATCCCACATAGGGTTTTGGGTCCCAATCTTGGTTTCACACCTTTCTAAACATTTTTGAAAATTGTCTCATAAATTATGCCTAATGGGACTCATATTCCACCTTGGATGTATGATTCCCATGTGGCTGAAAATTAAAATTTATTCAAATTCTTGGCAGGATTTTTTCCTCCTAGATCTGATGTCAGATTGTACTGTTGCAATTTCAAATTTTTTTGTATAATTAAGTATAAATACAAGATTATTTCACTCATTCTTGACCCAAAACATTCATGTATTCATGACTATAGAAAGTTTGAGTTCATAAGAGAATTCAAGTGTTTACAAAAGCATTCAATAGCATTCAAGGGCATATTTTCAAGCATTTTAGAGCATTATTGAAGCATCAAGCATCATGTCAAAGTCATCATGCATCATGTTTATTTTGGAGCTAACAATTGTGATGTAGGGTTTCATGATTCAAGATAACAATTCATTCAATATCTATCCTATTCAAGCAAGTGTCAAGATACACATCCATTGGAGTCATCTCATACATGTTTATAGATTCTTATTGCTAGAGTTTGGTGAGTTGCAACATCATATTTTGTTCATTCATCATTCTCCATTCCCATTCCATTTCATTTCAGGGTTTGATTACCAAAATAGTGTTTGACCAAGGAAAACCCCTATCCACTAAAAAAACATCATTTTTCCCTCTCTCTAGTGTGTGATTTATAGGTTTAGATTGAAGAAACATTGAAGAACAAGTTTGGAGAAAGTTTTCAAAGTTGCCACCTTTCATTGGAGATACTTGGAGGACATCTACATGTTGAAAATCAGAGTTTCGGATCTAGCAATCAATTGGGAAGCATAGAGAAGACCTTGAAGACTAGATTTAGACTTTGAAGTTTCAGAAAATCCTAACTAGATTGATATGCTAGTTCTGGCATATGAGTCCCAACTTAGGTTATTTTCTATGTTTTTTCATTTTTAGACACACATTTTCCAAATTATAGTTTCTTCACAAAAACCCAAATCTTGGACTAAATAGCCTAGAATGGCATATGAGTCCCAATAGGCTTCAAAATCAGCATTTTTCAGCATTTTAGGACTTCATCTAGTCATCTTTAGATTTCCAGCTGCAAACATTCCATCTTACAATTTTTTTTTTTGATTTATATGCATTTATAGGTCATTTCATGAAAGATTGCATCATACTAGGTTTAAGCATTTTGATTTGCATTTCATTTATCTTTCCAAGCCCTAGCTTGGTGGTGAACCCCTCATTAGTTTACAAGAAAACCCTAGGACAACCCTATTACAAGATCTCCTTCCCCTTTGCATACTTTAGATTGAAATCTTTAGGGTTTCCCAAAAATGAATTAACAAAAAATCGAAACAATCGAACTAAAATAAATAGAGGTGCTAGAGAGCGTAGGCGTAGACGTTGTTCCCTTGCTCAGGTTACATGATGAAATAAACAAAGAAAATAAATTTATCCAAAATCGATGGAAGCAATGAATGATGAGTCTACCCCTTTCCCAAAACAAAAGGATCCTATAATGCAACCACAACAAGAGCTAAACCCTTCTTTAGACATTATCATTCAACCTCATGTTGTGATTAATTTAGACGATGACAAGTGTTGATGTGTTTTTAATGCACTTCTCAACACAGCCAATGCACGAATGCACTACCTCTCTTGAAAGACAATCTTCCACATTCAAATTGCAAAACACTATTTCAAGGTCTCTAAGGTCAAGTCTTGATAGTGCTTGGAATACCACAGTTGATTCATGTGATTTGCTGGAATCACAAAGCGGACTTACAGATGAGTTACAAAGTGTGGGAAGTTGGGTCTGCAAATGGAGTTCTTAGGATGTAGAAGTTGTTGCTAAGTTGTTGCAGGTTCAAAACAATAATCTAGAACTCATAATTCAACTTCATATTTGGCTTTGCAATGTGCAATGAACAATAGCTTAGGTTACTTATTAAAAAAAAGAAAAAAGTGCAGGGGAGAGAGGAAGTTCCTAGACCTGAAACTATGAATGAATAGTGATCATGGAGGCTGCTACAGTAGACAAGCTTCCTAAAGTGAGTTTTTCTTGGCCAAGAGGAACCTACAGTTACACAAAACCAATGTAATCTTCTAAGGACTGCATATTTTTAGATTGCACGTGCACATCATGAACATGCAATTGAACTAATTTGCAACATTAAAATAAAGAAGCCCAGGCTAACTTTGCACACTAGTTTGTCATCAACAAGTACTAAAAGTATGGGCTAAAATTTCATCTAATACCATAATAGCAAACACCATCATCACTTCCACTCAAACAACTAACAACTAAATTAAAGGGAAGTAAAACCATGCACACATAATGAGCAAGCTCACAAGGAACACCCATATATCATGCAATGCTACTTTCTATTGCTGTAGAATGTTTTTGCATCGGTTCTCCAACCATTTACAAATGAGGGGCAAGCCCCTATTTCTAGTTTTCCAAAGGCCAAATGAATGGCCAGGATGTATTTGCATTGTGTGGCTTAGATTTGATTACATTAGGGTTTCACCCACCCCTCATTATTCAACAATTTTAAAGACAACTTTTTCTTATTCCAATCTTGTCTTGTAGTGCCCTGAGTGCTATAGCATTTTTTTTTTTCATCAGAACAAACCCCGCACACCATCAACTTCTTGCCATGAGCTAGATATACATCTAATGAGTTTGCCTCATTGTTCCTTCCTTCTAAACTCTAAATGTCCCATCATTAGTTCAACTAAATGAAACTCATTTCTCATTCGAGTCTGATAACCATGGAGTCCACTACCAGCCACATTGAGCCCACCCTAATCTCCAGTACTTTTTTCGTCCTCCAATTTTGACATTTACTCGTTATGCAACCAAAATAAACCTTCAAAATGTTATTTTACTTTATTAGGGTAGTGAGTGCAATGAAATTTCCCACAACCAATCATTTGTTATTTCACTAGCTTTGTCCTGGTGAAATTTAATCCTTCCCTACATCTATTAGGAATCATCATCCCTCCAAGTACGCGAACATGCCAGTGTGGAACTACAATGCGATCAAGCCATGTAGAGAACATCATAGGAGGAGACAACCTCCAAGGCGAAGAGAGTTGCGAGTTCCACACATGAGATTTCCATTGGGCCTAAGGCTACAGGATGTTGCAATTGGAATTTTTTTAGCACAACGACCAAAGGAAAATGAACTCCCACCCAGCTAGCCCCGCAAGCATGCTTTAGAATTCAATTAAATAGGTAAACCACTCAAATGACCAATTGGACCACAATGCCAACATCATGGAAGTCTGCAGGGTAAATAATGCTTCGCTCTAACTCTTCTCTCCTTGTATTTGAAGCCTTTTTCCTATTTAAATGACATTCCCCATGATCCATAATTTACATTCATAACCCATCGGCCCAGACTTCCCCAGGAAATGCTATCTCAGATCCATCCATGCTATTTCGACAACAATACCTAATCTGAGCTCATCCCAACATCAATATCAATGCCACCACCATTTAACAATATTTCTTACTCAAGAAAAATGCTCATTTGTTTTTCACACTTGAATTACCACAACATAGAGTGTCATTTCTTAAGAAAGCAGAGTCCAATACCACAGATGAAAGAACCCTTCGAGTCTAATCATTAGATTTTATGGATGATCACATGAGCCCTGCCCTTTAAGCCTGAATCATCTTCAAATGTCACCACCACTGGTGTTTGTAGAAGGAGAACTGTGCATGGTTTGGGATGGGCTATGCGGGTAGTGGCCTAGAGAAGGATTTTCAAATGGCACCAAAGGTGGCAGGCTCCACATGATCAAATCCCGCTTGAGGAAATTGTCCAAAGTCAGGTGAAAACAGTGCCCAAGGGATGCGCAGAGCTCGCATACCCATTTTCTATGGAGGACAGATGTTGGGTCCCCATAGAGGTGGCGGGTTCTGCAAGGTAGAAAGCCGGCTCCAAGAGTGCATGTCGAGAGAGATGACAAGTTCTGGCCGAAAGGATAAGAGGATGATCGATAGTTTGAAGAAGGGGCTCATGAATGCATCTATTGTTTCGTGTAAGCAATGGCTTTAATTGATGTTCCAAGTGATGAACTATGCCAATGCAAAATGATGGGTCCATTACATATGCACATTTCTTCATGATGATACCACCTTCTTACCTAGTGGGCCAAGAGTTTTGTTTCATTTCTTATGTCCAGCTAGCAATGCCATTTCCTTTACATCCTCTTAACATCATAATGTCAGTCATATGAAGGATCATTCAATCAAGACCATAGTTGTTAACTGATGGGATTTCATGCAGGAAAAATGTCTCTTGAACTGCTACAAAAGTGTCAGGGCCCTGCAAGGGAGTAGCTCGACTTCGAGAAGGCTAGGTAGGAGCTTACAAAATGAAGTCCACGGGGAGCCAATGGGAGTATGTTGTGAGACAAATGACAACAGATGAAAAAAGCCCCACATTGTGGGTCTCGCAACTGTGATGTCCATCGTGCACACATGAAACGACTGCAGGCAGTGAGCATGCAGGCATCAAGCCTGTCAGTATTGCACTAAGACATCATAAAGAAAGTGGGGGCCCACAAGTGTGCTTGCTACAATATCATAAATGGACGGGCCTCTCTAGGACTCATTTTAATAGTTCTCATGTGATCGACTTGGCTCGACCTCCTCTAACTTAGGTACAAATTCACCATAATTCATTATGGTATCAAATACTTTTACAACTTCATGATTGTTAATTTTATTGTGCCCTTAGTATAGAGACACCAAACACAAGGTGGGAACAAAGTGTAGTCATCGAATAAGGGGATGCCATTCAAATGACTATCTAGCAACTAATAGCTCCAACAATGTAAACTCCCCTATGGTATTTATATATTCATTGTCCTAATTTGGTTTTCTTTGTACTTACAACCTTTGCTCTTAAGTATGACCAACCAATGTACAAACCCAGCTAGGAAAGGCATACACACCAAGCCACTGGCCTTGAAGAAAAGCCCCATTAAGATGAAATTATTGCTATCAGGTTCTACATTAACAAATTTCATCGAGTAGGAGAAGGGCAGATGGACGTTATTGAATTACCGTCTAATGACAGCTGACACCAAGTGGAGTTCTGCACACAAAGCCCTGATGAAGCTTACGATGAGACCACTTGTCATAGTGTTATGGGGGGAAGATATGGATCATGCCACCTTTTTCAATGTACTTAACACACACTCTTGTCATTAACCATGCATTTAGTACATGTCTCCTCCTCTTCCTTATTAGTGACAATTTTACTTTATAAATAATCAAAGTCCCGCATGAGCACTGAGCTCTTAGAGCCATACAAGATGGTGCAAGCCCATTCGGTAGTTTTTTTATACTGAGTCAACTATATATTTAAATCACTCGCCAACCATTTTGTTATGACACAATGGGTTGCCAGAAAAACTTACTGAGTAATTAGTCCTATACAAAGGAAGGATTCATCAAACCAACAATCATCATTCAGTTCTTAGATACATCCAAGCTCTACTTGAAAGGTAGTGATTCATAGATCATTGGGGAAAGAGGAATTCGATAATACATTCGTTAATTCCTCAAGTTCGTTACTGTGGACTCTGCCCATCAAGACAAGATTTTCTTTAGAAGAGAACACCAGGTAGTAAGTGCGAGTGAAAGATGGTAGGAAGCCAGTGAGGAAACACCATGAGGAAAACAAAATGAGGTGAAAGGAACCCCACCTTGCGGGTTCCATAACCATGGTGTACATTGCATGTAAAAGTGGCCACAAGAAGTGTGAATCCTGCAGCAAAGGGATATGTCATTTAAATGGCAGTGTGGGCTTCAAGTCTCTCATGGAGAATCACCGTCAGGTGAAGAAAGGTGGGATGATGTTTGAGGAATGCCACATCAAAATGACAAGAGGCAGGGAGAGACCCACAATGCGGGCCCTGCACATACAACGACCACCGAATGCAGTTTCAACAACAACATTCATAAAGTGTAAAGCCTCGATGCCAACCCTCTCTAGTGACCACTGTTAACCTACAATTCCATTATTCTTTAGACAGGGCGACTCAAGGATGTTGTTAAGAATGTTACTCGGAGGAGACCAAGTTAGTATATGCAGGCAAGACGTGTGGGTGTGTCGCGAGTGAGATTTCACTTTTTAATGGTCAAGACAATGGATAGTGAATGTCGTAATGGATCACAAAAGAAGATGATGGAATTGGTGAATTGTGCGTTCGTGGAGCAAGGAGTCAGTGGAACTTTTCCATTCAGACATGACATCGAGGTGATGGACTCTCGTGGGCGAAGGCTCACAAGGGTGGGCACACCGGTGGGTTTTGACTCAGAAGCCCGCCCACAGATCTTAAGGTTGACTTTGATGAAATGGTACAAGAAGGATGCAAGCCATGGGGTGACACTAGAGAAAATTCATTTAGAAAATGGTGGTCAAGTGATTGCAATCCACACGAGAGGACCCCAGACATTTTGGACTTAACAATTTTGAAGCAATGGGGTCATCCTGTAACAATAATGATAGGGACGATAGAGCCATGCGTGGAGCCTGCCATGCAAGTGGCAGTCAAGAGTCGACCATCGTGAAAGCAACAAAGTGGGGTTGGAAACCTGCATGGGGTGATCCACAACTACAAGTCCGAGGAGCACGGAGGACACAACAAAAAACATGGATGCGGGGTCCGCGCATTGGGTGGAACATCGAACGACAAAGGGAAACCCACAAATGTGATTCTGCAAGAGCCAATTGATGTCAGATAGAAAGCAAAGGGAAAAATCTAGGACCCAACCCACAAGAGGGAAAAATGACTTAGGGAAACCTATCTAGGTTGGTGAATTGGGCCAACATGAAATTGGTCATTTTAGGTTTAGGGCCAACTTAGGTTGGGAAATGAGGGGTGTACAAAACAAGATGGGAGAAAAGCAGGCCATTGAAAGTGATAAAGAGGGGGTCTTTGCCTTCGGCGGGGCGTGTGTACAAAACATGCACAACAAATGGCAACTCACTGGGGAAATGCTCCAGAGCATTTCGATGACAAACTAGAATCATGAACCCAGAATCTCTAGTTTTGATCCTCCCACTAGGGAAAACAAACTAGATGCTCGACTAAAGGATCAAAACCATTAGTTAATCCATCCTTCAGTGTGCTAAAAATCCAAGTGTGTGCATATGCGCTAATTCCCATCCTTTAGTTATTGTAGGAACCCAAGCTTCGCCAAGTTAAGCTACATAGTTTATTCTAACTCCAAAAGCATCCAGGACATTGCCCCACTACCAGTCAGGCATCCATAGCCCCAAAAGGTTGTCGCTATGATTCTCCCGAACATTGCTCTACTACTGACCGAGCATCCATAGCCCCGGTAGAGTTGCTCGGATACCCCTGAAAAGTTGAATTTTCTCTTTTGATTTTCAATATTTTGCTTTCTTTCCTTTTGTTTCTTTTTATTTTCTTCACTTCTTTTATTTCAACTTGTAAGAAGTGACGCTTGCACTCAGTGTTGAGAATCACAATGGCACTGAAGTAGAATTTTAGATTTTTCACTTAACTCGACGTTGCAAAAGGGCCCACAATGGCCTCTAGATTCTTGAAATGTGTAAGAACTGTAAGATTTCATAATACATCATAAATGAGATCAACCAACAAGTTATCCTCTTTGAATCAAATGTCTAGATCACTTGACACTAACAAAAGACCTTCACCATCCACTATGAAAACTTGATTAGAGTTTAGCAAAGAAATATGTAGAACAACCCCAAGTTGTAAGTATGGTTGTTGTGCACATAGATGTGCCCAGCTGAAAGGAAAAGGGACCCTGGGAAAAGCAACAACAAGGAAGCAACAAAAACAAAAGAAAAGCGAATAGAAAGTGAACAACCTAAACTAACCAAAGTAGGAAAGCAGAAGCAAAAAAAAAGAAACTACCCTAAAGAAAACCTACAGCAAACCAACTACTCAAGAAAAAGAAAGATATTTACACGAAAACTACACAACTCAAAAAAAACTATGTACAAAGATGTTTACAAAGAACGATGTTCAGGCAAGGAAAACCAACACTCACACCCATTGGATTTTGTAATGCATACACAAGTAATAGGGAAATCGTTACAGTTCTAAGCCATGCAAATTTATCTTTATACTTAGAAAAAAGAAGTTCAACATTGGAGCATTCAAATTTAATTACCTAGTCCAAAAAAATCAGCAGCTGAGGAGGTTCATCAAACCCATGGTTGATCCATAAGAAATTTTACCTTCCCTCATTCCCATAATCAAAATGATAAACACAACTATGAAAATTAATAGGAGAAAGGAAGCATAGAACCTGGATGTCGTCACATGGAGGTGGCAGCGTTAGATAGTTGAGAGAGAGCACTACATCATCAGTTGTTGTGTTAGCAACCTTGAATGGAGGGACTGGATGGCACTTTTTGATCTTGGGCATGCATAGGGTTGGAAGGACGGGGCAGCAAGCACCTCTTCCAAGCTACCAATGGGACCCATAGCCCCTATCAGCTATTCTTCAAGGAAAAACACTTCATCATGTGGGTCTTTTGTAGTCCATATCTCCACTTGATTGCTATCTTCAAAAGGAAGAGTGTTGTCCCATCTCCTTCCCCAAGTATTAACCTCATTTTTATAATGTTCAATGTCATGGGACAATGACATGCATGAATCTATCCTATTACAACTCCATGAATATGAAGGAGGATCAACAATGGTCATGGTGGAAGGACTTCTAGTTGCATCTTGTAGTTGGTTAATTCTATCATACTTGTTGGCAGCCATCAGAACACCCCCACCTTTGTCTTCTTCTCTTTGGTAGTCATGCATCTCATCATGATGTTCACTCGTTTCCTCTTCCTCACTATCACTATAGATGGAGAAGGAGTTCCTCTCCTTATCTAGAAAGTCTAATGCTTCACTATCTGGAGGTTTGGGTAGTAGGCCTTCATCACCCCAATCTTCTGAGATGTATTATTTCTCACTGTTGGCATACCTCCGCAATACAACTCCCAACAAAAATAATTTATCAATGGATGGTACCCCATCAAGGGGCCAAGATTTAATATGTGATTTCCCTCTGAGGACTCCCCATAAATCCTATTATCCATGGTGTACAAATGCTCTTCAAGAGGAATAAATTCTTAATGACTGGTGGGAAATGTGTTTTGCTGAAGACATTGTTTGGAGACTCGAGACTGCATTGTTCTTCTTCCATTATTGTCTCAATATCCTTATAAGGGCTACCTTTAGCTAAGTTTTCACTTGGTTCTAGCTCTTGATTCTCATGTTCCATCCTTGTAGCAACTGCAAGAAGTGGTGTACTTGGCTGCCTCTCTTATTCTTTGACTTGCTCGATGGCTTCTTAGCACAGTTCACATGTGAACTCCAAGTGTGATGAGTCATGCATTCTACACCAATTTGGGAGTAGGAACACCCCCAAATCCACTTGGTATCTTAGCTCAGACCAATCCCTTGCTAGCCTAAAAATGATCTGGTTGTATCTTTCCACTATTGGGTCCTCATCATCACTTGGGAAGGAGGTTGAAGAGTGGACAACTGTGACATATGATTGTTCTCACTCCTCCAAATCCTCATTTTTAGATGCTTGATCATTGTCATTCATGAAGGAGAGATCTTCTAATCTAATTTCACTTATACTCTTGTCATCATTTTTTGCTGCTCCAAAGTTGTCAACCTCTTCCTCTTTCTAATTTTCAACATCTTCATTGGCTGCCCCATCATACACTGTTGTAGACTTTGTTGATCCATCCCCAACTACCAATAGTTCTTCTTCTTGAGTGGAGGACTATCCTTTGTCGATAGAGGAAAGGCCTTTTGATTCCTTTCTAGCTGAACTTTCATCAAGACCTTTTGCTACCCCAAGGAAATCAACTCCTTCCCCTTGAATTCCAACCTTAGTGTCTGTTGCCCCAGCACTAACTTGTGTCAAATTCCTTGATCCAACTTGAATATGCTGCCCTCCAAATGTTGAAAGCCTTCTTGTCTCACGAGATGACCCCCCTTCATTGGGAGTTAGTTGCTCTACCTTGTTCAAACTTCCCTTGACATGAGTGATGATGTCTTCACATGATGGACAAGTGAATTCTGAATGAGGTGCTTTGTGGAATCTGCACCAACTAGACATCAGTACCTCTTCCAATATTTGTTCATCCTTTCTTTTCAAATGTTCTTGGATCAGCTCTTCAAATGCCTTGGCTTACATGCTAGTCCTTTCCTCTTCCGGATCTTTGGGAGCCAAGGGCTGGTATATTTCCCAAAAAGGAATTTCTCCTTGTAAGATTCTTTCAATTTTGTCCAAGAATGTTAGACACCCCAATTCATTGTGTCTATGAGTGCAATGGATCCTACACTTATCTGCCAATGCCAATTGCTGCAATGGCCTCCTCAATCTTCTATTCAAATATGTATGTACCTAAGTGATGTTGATTTGCACGTGTTGCTCCATTTCAACTCAGCTTTTGTTTTCCTTCAGAATTTTCTGATTTTAAGTTCCAGCATTAAAAGAGATCTCTCTATCTTAAATTTCTTCTTTGAAGGTTCTCTTTTTGAATCCCAACTTTCAGCTTTGTAGCCTCAACATGCCATCCCTCCTTCTAGGACCAGTTCTGTTGATGTGTTTTTTATGCACTTCTTAACAAAGGTAATGCACAAATGCACTACCTCTCTTGAAAGACAATCTTCCACAATCAAATTGCAGAACACTATCCCAAGGTCTCTAATGTTAGGTCTTGACAGTGTTTGGAATACCTCAATTGA
Organism: Sequoia sempervirens; assembly: GCA_007258455.2. Taxonomy (NCBI): domain Eukaryota; kingdom Viridiplantae; phylum Streptophyta; class Pinopsida; order Cupressales; family Cupressaceae; genus Sequoia; species Sequoia sempervirens. Next base: position 335,014,681 of record VDFB02271358.1, on the reverse strand, counting down.
TTCATCTAATTTGCTAGAATCATAAGGCAGACTTACGAATGAGATACAAAGCATGGGAAGTTGGGTCTACAAATAGAGTTCTTAGGATGTAGAAATTGTTCCTTAGTTGCTGCAAGTTCCAAACAACAATCTAGAACTCATAATTCAACTTCAAATTTAGCTTTACAATGTGCAATGAACCTTATCTTAGGTTACTTATTAAAAAAAAAAAAAGGTAGGGGAGAAAGGAAGTTCCTAAACTTGAAACAATGAATGAACAGTGATCATGGAGGCTGCTATAGTAGAAAGACTTCCTAAAGTGAGTTTTGCTTGGCCAAGAGGAACCTACAGCTACACAAAACTAGTGAAATCTTCTAAGGACTGCATATTTTCAGGTTGCACGTGCACACCATGAACATGCAATTGAACTGAGTTGCAGCATTAAAATAAAGAATCTTAGGCTAACTTTACACAACAGTTTGTCATCAACAAGTGCTAAAAGTATGGGCTGAAAGTTCATCAAATACCATAATAGAAAACACCATCATCACTTCCACTCAAACAACTAACAACTAAATTAATAGGGAAGTAAAACCATGCACACATAATGAGAAAACTCAAAAGGAACACCCATAGATCATGCAATTTTGCTTTCTATTACTGTAAAAAAACTTTGCATCAGCTCTCCAACCATTTGCAAATGAGGGGAAAGCCCCTGTTTATAGTATCCCAAAGCCCAAATGAATGGCCATGATTGATTTGCATTATGTGGCTTAGATTTGATTACATTAGGATTTCACCTACCCCCCATTATTCAGCAATTTAAAATACAACTTTTTCTTATTCCAATCTTGTCTTGTAGTGCCCTGAGTGCTATAGAAGTTTTTTCAATTAGCTGATTGCTCTTTTACTATAGCAAAATCTGCTTAAGGCTGCCCCCCTCCCTTGATAGATTTGCAATATTTCCTTAATGAATCAAAAGAGCCTTTTTTACAAATTTGCATCACTGTGGGATGGATCTAGCTCCCCAGATTAGAAGAGATGGATCATGATCATTAGTGAAAGGGAAAAATAGCTTCCTCCATGCTTCAAACTTTAATGGACAACCATCTGTGCTCTTGACATTGTCTCTTCTTGGCATGATATCATCAACTTATCAATCATCCTTGATGAGTTAATTTTAATTCAGCCTCCTTCCAGTGCATAATTAAGATATTCCCCTTGATTCAAGTGATGTCCAACTACCATTTCCCTTGCAAACTCATTAGATAGTTCATGGCCTCCTCCCCCTTCGATGACAACCTTTTGTTTTCATTTCCTCCTTTTCTTGGGCCCAGTTTAGGGTTGGATTTCTTTAATCATGTTATCATATGCTTGGAAATCTTGAGTTAGAAGTCATCTCCTAATAGGGTTACATAGGCCCTTGGAAGTGAAGACATCCCTTGGCTAATTTATGACAAGCATTCGTACGTGGACTATATCAACAAGTTTTAGTTTGCACCATCTTCCTTATATATATTTGTGCCTGCACATAGGAGAAAAATAGGATTATAATGAAGCTTTAAAAATTAATCATAAAAGGTAGTTTACCATGAATTTCTCATAAGGTAGCTAGACCAATATCCTGTTTTGTCCTCTAATGCTCTTATTTTAAGCTCATATTATGAAACATCCTTGATCATTTATGATTCGTGTGGCTACCATACTTCAAGATTCCTCCTTCAAAATGGCCATGTGTGGACCCAAATAGTTTCATCATGTCATATAGAGGTGAAGTTTAGAAGGAGGAAAGCATCGAGTAAAATGTAGGACCTAGGATGACCATTGTTGTCTAGGTAGCCAAACAGGCTTCAACTCCCACTAGCGAGTAATTCAAAAAAGATATCATGTCATACTCGACCAGCCTTATGGCCCTAGCTTCCCAAATCAAACTCATGAACTTTCTCTATAACCATCTTAATCGATACAAGTTCTTACAATTTAAATCAAATTCTGCCCATTTACTCATCTTTCCTCAATGAATGGTTACCATTATGACAAAGCTATCTCACAATATCCCCTTTTAACAAATCCATGGTAGTACTACCTAGTCGCTCAGTCCAAGAATACCAAGGAGGGGCGTCTTTATAAAATTTCCATTTGGAAATGGCTGTGAAAACTACAGCCTTCATCATAACAAGCCCCACACACCATTGACTTCTTGCCACGAGCCAAATATACATCTGATATGAGTTTTCCTCTTTGTTCCTTCCTTCTAAACTCTAAATGTCCTGTCATTAGTTCAGTTAAATGAAACTCATTTCTCATTTGAGTTTGATAACCATGGAGTCCACCACCAGCCACATTAAGCCCACCCTAATCTTTGGTACTCGTTCATCCTCCAATTTTGACATTTACTCGTTATGCAACCAAAATCAACCTTCAAAATGTTATTTTACTTTATTAGAGTAGTGAGTGTGATGAAATTTCCCTTAGCCAATCATCCATTATTTCAGTAGCTTTGTCATGGTGAATTTTAATCCCTCCCTACATCTATCATGAATCATCATCCCTCCAAGTACACGAACATCCCAATGCTGAAATATAATGTGATCAAGTCGTGTAGAGAACATTCTAGGAGGAGACGACCTCCATGACAATGAGAGTTGCGGGTTCAATAGATGAGATTTTCGTTGGGCCTAAGGCTGTGGGACACCATGATTAGAATTCCGTTAGCACAACGGCCAAAGGAAAACAAACTCCTGCCCAGCTGGCCCCACAAGCATGCTTCAAAATTCAATTAAATAGGTAAACCACTCGAACGACCAATTGGAACACAATTCCAACATCATGGAAGTCTGCAAAGTAAATATTGCTTTGCTCTAACTCTTCTCTCCTTTTATTTGCAACCTTCGTCCTTTTAAATGACATTCCCCATGATCTGTGATTTAGATTTGTAACCTATCGATCCAGACTTCCCCAAGCAATGCTATCTCAAATCCGTCCATGCTATTTTTACAACCATCCCTAATTTGAGGTCATCCCAACATCAATATCAATGCCACCACCATTTAATGATCTTGCTTACTTAAGAAAAAGTGCTCATTTTTTTGGAACACTCGAATTACCATGATGCTAAGTGTAGGTTGTTAAGAAAGTGGGGTCCAAGCCCACAAATGAAAGAACCCTTCGAGCCTAACTGATGGATTCTATGGATGATCGCATGAGCCTTTCCCTTTAATCCTGAATCATCTTCAAATGCTGCCAACCCCGGTGTTTGTAGAAGGAGAACTATGTGTGGTTGGGGATGGGCTACGTGGGTAGCAGCCTAGAGAAGGCTTTTTAGGTGACATCGAGTGTGACAGGCTCCACATGATCGAAGCCCGCATGTGGAAACCATCCAAAGTTGAGTGAAAATGGTGCCCAAGGGATGTGCGGAGCCCAAGGGATGCGTGGAGCCCACATACCCATTTTCTATGAAGGACGAACGGTGGGTCCCCATAGAGGTGGCAGGTTTCGCAATGTAGAAATTCGGCTCCAAGAGTGCACGTCGAGAGAGATGGTGTGTTCTACCTGCAAGGATGAGAGGATGATCGAAAGTTTGAAGAAGGGGCTCATGAATGCATCTATTGTTTCGTGTAAGAAATAGCTTTAATCGATGTTCCAAATGATGCACTACGCTAGTGCCAAATGATAGGTCCATTACATATGTGCATTTCTTCATGACGATACCACCTTCTTACCTAGTGGGCCAAGAGTTTGCTTTCATTGCTTAAGTCTAGCTGGAAACGTCATTGCCTTTATGTCCTCTTGACATCATAACATAAATTTTATGAAGGATCATTCAATTGGGGCCATAGTTGTTAACTCATGGGATTTCATGCGGGCAAGATGCCTCTTGAACTGCTACAGAAGTGTCAACCCCCCCAAGGGAGTAGGTCGATTCCAAGAAGACTAGGTAGGAGCTTGCAGAACAAAGTCCGGGAGGAGCCATTGGGAGTATGCCTTGAGGCAAATGACACCAGATGAGCGGAGCCCAGTGTTGTGGGTTCTGCGACTATGATGTCCATTATGCGTGCATAAGACGACTATGGGAAGTGAGCATGCAGGTGTTGAGCCTGTTAGTATTGCACCAAGATGTCATAAAGAATGTGGGGACCCACAAGTGTGCTTGCTACTAATTCATAAGTGGATAGGCCTCTCCAGGACTCATTTTAATATTTCTCATATGATCTACTTGGCTTGGCCTCCTCTAACTCAAGTAAAAATTCACCAGAATTCATTATGGTATCACATACTTTTATAGCTTCATGATTGCTCATTTTATCGTGCTCTTAGCATAGCAATACCACACTCAAGGTTGGAATGAAGATCAGTCATCGAATATGGGGACGTCGTTCAAATGACAATCTGGCAACTAATAGCTCTGACAACGTAAACTCCCCTATGGTATTTCTATATTCATTGTCCTAATTTGGTTTTCTTTGTACTTGCAGCCTTCGCTCTTAAGTATGACCACCCCATGCACAAACCCAGCTAGGAAAGGCATACGTGCCAAGCCAGTGGTGTTGAAGAAAAGCCACATCAAGACGACATTATTGTTGTCGAGTTCTGTGTTAACAAATTCCATCGGGTAGGAGAAGTTGGATGGACATTATTGAATTACTGTCTCATGATGCCCGAAAGCGAGCGGAGTTCTGCACACAAAGCCCCCAACGGAGCTTACGATGAGACCACCCATCAGAGCATTATGGGGGGAAGATATGGATCACACCACCTTTTGCAATGTACATAGCACACACCCTCATCATTAATAGTGCATTGAGTATGTCTCATCCTCTTCCTTAATAGTGACAATTTTACTTTATCAGCAATCAAAGTCTTGCATGAGCAACAAGCTCCTAGAGCCATACAAGATGGCGTAGGCCCATCCTGCCATTGTTTTATACTGAGTCAGCTATATATTTAAATCACTCACCAACCATTTTGCTATGATGCAATGGGTTGCCATGAAAACTTATTGAGTAATTAGTCCTATACAAAGCAAGGCTTTATCGAGCCAATAATCATTGTTTGGTTCATAGATATGTCCAAGCTCTACTTGAAAGGAAGTGATTCATAGATTATTGGTGAAAGAGGAATTCAATAATACATTTGTTAATTCCTCAAGTTCGTTACTGCGGACTTTGCCCATCAAGACAAGATTTTCTTCAAAAGAGGATGCCAGGTATTAAGCACAGGTGAAAGAGGGCAGGAAGCCGGTGAGGAAACTCCATGAGGAAAACAACGTGAGGTGGAAGGAACCCCGCCTTGCGGGGTTCGCAACCATGGTGTACATTGCATGTAAAAGTGGTTGCAAGAAGTGTGAATCCTGCAGCAAAGGGAGCTGTCGTTTGAATGGAAATATGAGCTTCAAGTCTCGCATGGAGAACTGTTGTTAGGTGAAGAAAGATGGGACAATGTTTAAGGAACTCCGCCTCAAAATGACAAGAGGCGGGTAGAGACCCGCAATGTGGGCCTGACACATGCGACGCCCGCCAAAGGCAGTTTCAACAACACAATTTGTAAAGTGTAAAGCCTCGATTCCAACCCTCCCCAGTGACCACTGTTAATCAAGGATTCCATTATGCTTTAGACAGGGTGACTTGAGGATGTTTTCAATAATGTTACTCAAAAGCGACCAAGTTAGTATATGCACAAAAGATGTGTGGGTGTGTCACGAGTGAGACTTCACTTTTGCAAGATCACGGTGATGGATGGCGAATTTGGTAATGGATCCCACAAGAATATGACAACGTTGGTGAATTGTGGGTCTGTGGAGTGGGGAATCAATGGAGCTTCGCCATTCATACATGGAATTGAGGTGACAGACTCTTGCAGGTGACGACCCGCAAGGGTGGTCCCACCGATGGGTTTTGACTTAGAAGCCTGCCCACGTATCTTAAGGTTGAATCCGATGAAATGGTACAAGTGGGATCCGAGCTGCAAGGTGACACTAGAAAATTGTAGCAAGAAAATACTTACCCCAAATCCATAGATCCCTCATGTGTTTGGAATTTCATTTTGGGGGAAAACCCTCTCTTTTCTTTCCCTTTTCATGACAAATTTATTTGGAACCATATGACTTGGCATAGGGATTTATGAGTAAGCTCTCATGTCCTCTTTCTTGTTATCATTTATCACTTGCTACTTTAAAGTAATTTCTCACAACATGATGTTTAACAATTTCTTTAAAGTGGGGCCATACATTGGCATTATTCTTTTGCATTTTTTTATTTTTCATGTTTCATGGTATAGTCTTCTTGATTCATGTGATGTGTTTTTCACTTTGTAGTGACATTGGATGTGATGTCCCTCAAGAGCATGATCTCTCTTAGCATATTATATTCCTCTTAGTGGCTTGATGCGGCACACTACATCCCCTAAGTTGTGAATCTTCTATTCTTTGATTAGTCCTCTCTTGGATACATTAGGCACAATGTTCCCTAAGTTAAGACGATGTATGAATTAAGCAAGACTCCTTTGAACGTTCTTTATTGTTGCATTATCATTTTCACTTACATGGCCACCTTGTATAATACACTTTGCATTCCTATGGAGCCATTTCGTTTGTTCATGAATCCCAAGAATACAAAGCTTTGCTTGCCTCATGAAGCTTGAAATTCATTGTTGCATAGCACCTTATCAAAGTTATCAGGAGGTATAACTTTGGTATGGTTTGTCAAGAAGCCCAATTGAGGCATGAATTTCCCATAGCCACTCGTGTGTGTGCAAGTGCATACCGGCCATGTGTGTATGTGTCTCACCTTCTTGGATTACCCAGCTAGTGGACAACCTAAAGTTTTGTTACCTCAGAGTGAGCATGCATTTTCAGACAAACAACCTAGATCTAATCCACATCATGATGGACAAATGGTCAAAGCTTGATCCAGCCCTTTTATTTTATTTGTCTTTTCATCTTTGGTAATGTATGCTAGTTCCTAGTTATTGCTCTTTATATCATTTTCATGTGTGTTCCTTTGTGCCTATGATGGTTTTCCATAGGATCTTGATCACCCCTCTTGATCGTTGTCATCCTTTCTTATCGACATTAGCATACTTGGACTCCTCTTGATGTGTGTTTGTCTACTTTAGTGTGAATTTGAAGAAAGTTCATCCTCTCACTAAAATGGGGGCTGAATGTGGGAACGGAAAAAGTATCCCTTTACTTTTCCTTACTCATTTGGGCCCTCCTTATTAAAACTAAGCTTAATGTTGCCTTGATGTAGTATTGTAGTGTACTTGACACATTAACATTGGGTCTTGGGCCCTTGTGAAATAAATAAACTTAATCATTCCTTATTTAGGGTATTGTAAAGTGTTGTAACAAAATTTTACACTTTTTTAGGGTTGTCATTAATAATTGGGCTTCTTTATGCTTTAATTGGCCTTATTTTGCATCCACAAGCCTCATTTAATGCATCTTTTAAAGGATAATCTTGACACAAATCAACATCCAATCATAATTCAGGTGTTTTTAAGTTGTGTGGCCCAAATTTGGTGGTTTGGGACTCGTACACCACCTTGGGTGTATGGGTCCCACCTAGGGTGTTGGGTGTCAATCTTGGTTTCACACCTTTCGAAGAATTTTCTAAAATTGTCCCATAAATTATGCCCAATGGGACTCATATGCCACCTTGGGTGTATGAGTTTTGTGTGGCCAAAAATTATAATTAATTCAAATTCTTGGTGGGATTTTATTCTCTTAGATCTGATGTTGGCTTGTAGTGTTGCAATTTTAGGAACTTTTGCATAATCAGGTATAAATAGAAGGTTATTTCACTCATTTTTGAGCCCAAGCACTCAATTATTCATGCATATAGAAAGTTTGAGTTCCCAAGAGCATTCAAGTGTTTACAAGAGCATTCAAGGGTAGATTATCAAGCATTTTAGAGCATTATTCAAGCATCAAGCTTCATGTCAAAGTCATCATGCATCACGTTTGTTTTAGAGCTAATAATTATGATGTAGGGTTTGGTGAGTTACAACATCATATTTTGTTCATTCATCATTCTCCATTCCCATTTCATTTCATTTCAAGGATTGATTACCAAAATAGGGTTTGACCAAGGCAATCCTCTATCCACTAACAAAACAACATTTTTCCCTCTCTCTAGTCTGCGATTTGCAAGTTTATATTGAAGAAACATTGAAGAGAAAGTTTGGAGAAATTTTTCAAAGTGTTCAAAGTTTTCTAAGTTGTCACCTCGCATTTGAGAGAATTGGAGGACTTCTACAGGTTGCAAATCAGAGTTTCAGATCTAGAAATCAATTTGGAAGCATTGATAAGACCTTGAAGACCAAATTCAGGCTTTGAAGTTTTAGAAAATACTAACTACATACTAATACACCAATTCTGGTGCATGAGTCCCAATTTAGGTCATTTTCCATGATTTTTTAGTTTTAGATAGTACCTATTTGCTAGATTTTAGTTCTAGGACTAAATTACCCAAACTAGCATATGAGTCCCAACAAGCTTAAATAAAATAATTGTTTTCAACATTTCAAGCCTTCATCTAGTCATATTCAAATTTACAGGTTCACACTTTCCATCTTGCAGCTTTCTATTTTGATTTATATGAATTTTTAGGTCATTTAGTGAAAGATTGCATCATACTAGGTTTAAGCTTTCTTATTTGCATTTCATTTATCTTTCCAAGCCCTATCTTGGTGGTGAACCTCTCATTAGTTTACAATCAGACCATAGGACAACCCTATTACAAGATCTCCTTCCCCTTCGCATACTTTAGATTGAGATATTTAGGGTTTCCCTTCAATGAGATAATTGTAAAGTGGGTTTGCTCTATGTTCTAAACCATATGAAAGTGATTCCATTTTGTGTTGTTTAAATTTTAATATTTAAATACTTCAAATAAATAAATATCTTTAAAGGAAAAAATAGGATATAAAGATGTATAAATGATCTAAATTAATTTGATAGTCATAACATGGAACACAAGGTTAAAACTTATAACATGGAGCATAAGAGGAAAAACAAACATAGAATATAGGGTTCCAAGTCCTTATAGGACCTTCACGTCCATAATGAGACTAGTGATATGACCGCATAGGGATTTGGAGATAGAAATGAATGGTAAATAGGAACCTTATATTGTATCCAAACTTTCCATTGAGACCCTAGGTCTGAAAACGAAGTGGGGAGAACTTTGCAGGGGTTAAGGAGAGGTTGGAAAAGGGAACCTAGAGAAACTAGGGAACTATGGATAAGAAAAGTATGAAATGACAATATTTTGGTGACCTATTTAGGATGATTTCCTACTAATCATGGATCTAGTAGCCTTATCAATCCATTGGGCATGGGGTCATTTCAATCCTTATAGTAAGATAAGGGAGAAAACCCTAAGCATAAGAAAAAAAGAAAGAAACTTACACAAATGGCACCTGGATGAAAGATAGACAACTAGAGTCATAAATTGTCCTAATGAGAATATAGAGTATCTAAAAATACTTCTTTACAATGAAAAAAATACTCTAATATGCATATTAATTTTAAATTGACCTCATAAACATGGTTTTAGTTGTATACCATGGACTAGAATATTCAACTCTTCTCCATTAAATCTTGTAAGATAGCTAGCATTAGCCCATTTGTAGCTAGTTATGACATATGGGCCACTCCACATGACATTAAATTTTGTATTTATTCCAACCTTTTCTCTATCTTCATCCAACTTCAAGACTAAATCTCTTTCCTTGAAGGTCCTATTAAATTATTTCTTATAAAATGTTCTCTTTATTTGTGACTAATGAGCCTCAAGGGTATCCATGAATTTTCTCTTTGTCTCTTCTACCTCTATCAAATCAACTAGCCTCATTATTATTGAATCATTCTCTAGCCTCTCCAACTATTATGAAAGTTCAAGAGTAGGTAGATTTAATGATATAGGATGTCTTACTTCTCTCCCATAGACAAAATGAAAGGGGAAATTCCAATTTCTCTCATTGGTGTAATCCTATAAGCCCACATATGTTTTTAAGGTTTATGTGCCAAGACATCTTATTATCCTCAATTTTTAACTTGATTATTCTAATCAAGTTCTTGTTAGTTGACACAACCAATCTATTACCTTAGGGATGATAGCTTGATGAATTATTCAAGTAGACGTAATAGTTTAAATTCCATACACTAATCTTGGTACCAATAAAATATTTTGTATTGTCTTAAATAATGGTAGAAGGAATAACAAATATTATCACAATACCTTCTAGAAAGTCCAAAATTGAAGCTTCAGTAGATTCCTTAACTATAGTTGCTTTTGTCCACCTTGTGAAGTAATATTTTGCTATCAAAGAACATTTATGTTTAGCATTAGAATGTGGGTTGATCATGCTAATGAAGTCTAAAATCCATTGGGAAAAAGGTTGATCATGTCTTGAATATGATGAGAGGGAGGGTGGCTAGTCTTTACTTTCCAGTAAAGTATATTTCTTGCAATTTCTCATCCATTTATGGGAATCTCTAAATGAACTCAAAAAATAATAACCATCTCTCATGATATTAGTAGTAGTAGTTCTTAGAGAGAAATTAACTCCTAATAAGCCATCATGAAACTATTTAAGAACTTTTTTGATCTATTTTTTCTCAATTCATCTTAATAAAACTCTATTTATGTGTTTTCTAAATAAAACACCATAAAATGAATGAATTACACTCTAAAATACCTCCTCTTTTCCCTATCAAGTCCTAGAGGGTTCTATTTTTTTCAAGAAAATGACCATGTCATGAACCTAGTTGTTTGGAATGCTAGGTTCAGCAAAATGTTCTTCCTATTTAAAATAGGTGATCCTTTTATTAACTTCAAGGCTTACTACAAGGTTATCGCATAGTATTCTTGTAGGAGTTAATGGTGAACTCCTCAACACCCTAGGATCACCTACAAGAAAACAATAACTTCCACAAGAGAGAAATGACAAGACAAAAATATCATGCTATGGGGTATGTACAGGATCATGATGGGCCAAAAAGTGGCAATATGATGGGTATGTGGCTGATGACTATTTTTTTACCCAAAATTGATGAAATGAAAAGGGTTTTTAAAGGAGATTCTCAAATTTCCACCAATATAAATTATGCTTTACTTTTAATTTAAAAATAAGTAATTATTATTCATTTTCTATTCAAATTACGACTAAAGTCCTGATTGATAGGCTGATTGAAAAAAATTATAGCTTTCAAACGGTATCACATTTGAATCCAAAACATGTGTCTCATTCTATGCTTCACATACTATAGGATTAGAAAAATAAAAATTGAATTTCATGAAGTTTTGACCAAGTTAAGGTGGTTAGACATATGATTTTTTATATTTTTAAAAAAGTTGTAATAAAAAATTCATAATTAATTATTTACTTGGAATAAAATTACAAAAAATTATGCATCAAATTGAGGCATGAGTCCTATACTTATATCTAAAATCTTATAAAAAAATATTATCATTTTATTGTGGTTAGGATGGTTAGACAGACGCCTACTTCTTATTTTTACCTTGAAATTTAAGTACCACTGTGTTGAAATTTCAAATTTTTACCAAATAATTTTTTTCTTTTTTTAAACAAACCTAGTAGTTTAGAAACTACATTAAATTTTCTAGAGATTCTATTCTTACATATTTTTTAAATAATATAGATAACTTATTCAAATTTTGGTGTCAAGTTGCCTAACTCTGATTTTTCTAAATTTTTTGCCACTTAAGGGCCTGTTTTTTCCATGATGATCCTGCACATACCCTATGATTATGGATAAAATGTTTCTAGATTGAATATAATAATGTACATATGATACCTTGCTTATAAATGCAAGTTGTGAGATAGTATTTGACAAGATCTTAACATGTGTCTTAATCCTATATGGTGAGAAAACTACCTCAAAAAAATGCTAAATGAATTAGGAGACAAGCATTAAATGTAAAAAGATGATTGACAACTAATACTTAACTAGAAATGTTCCCTCCTAATTAATTCTAACAAGAAAGATTCCCTCCTAGGACCTAAGTGGACTTAACTGGGTGATCCCACAATACTGGTTTACAATTTTTGGCCAAACTGAACACTGAATTGATTTTTCCTAACTAAATCTTCACTTTCGGGCACCTATAGCAACTAAACCATGAGGAATTTGAAGATGATGAAAAATAGTGATTTGTGACATTTTTTTGTAGAATAAATATATTTTTTTCAAAAAAATTGGAATTAGATTGCACTTCTTTTTCCATCTCTTTCGTAAACTAGTTTTTTTCAGTAAACACAATTTTTAAGCAATGACGCTCACCGTATAACACATAACTTTTTTTTCCATGAAGGATAATTTTTATTTTTTTTTAATTTAGATTTTTAACTATGATACCTAGTGCTTCTAATTGGTTTCATATTTTATTGAATACTTTTTCCTTAATCAAGTTTTGAAGTCAAACCAATTATAGTCTGCAGACATAGGCAGACCGATAACACAATTTTTGTATGTATCGAATTCAATTTTATTTTTTTGTTGGATCAATGACTGAATATATGGTGCACTCATATTTTCCAAAAAAAAATTATAATATTCTATTTTTCCACATGTGCAAAACATAGAGCTTGATTTTTGGTGAAAACCTACATTCATCTAAGAAATTAAAATAAATATAATAATAAAATTAAATTTATTTAGGTAGAATATATGGTCACGCTTAAAATTTTACTGTGCACACTCCAAATTTAGGGGTCATGCTACCCCGATTCCTGCAATCTAAAATATATATATATTTAAAATTATACTTTTTGCGAAACTTATAATAAGGACTACATACTTACAAAAAATAAGTTTTAAATGAATTCATTTGATCCCCAAAAGGTAAATCAAAAGTGGTTTTTTATCAGCATTTTGATAGGTTTAAAGGAAACTCCATTATAGGTATGGTTTAAAACTAGCGGGGTTCTATCCAAGGGGGTTTGATCTAAGGTAGTTTGATCAAACCATCTTCAATTTTAATGCTTTAAATGAAACTTTTTAAGGTTTAAATAATAATATTTTCCAAAAATATGTGATTTCAGCAAAAATCATAATCTCCCAAAAATTGTAAACCAGCTTTGTGGGATCACCCAATAGGTAAATATGAACTAGATATGTAAATCACCTACTTACACCAACACCCCCTTTAAGTAAAACAAAGGGAGTACTATTATGCAAATGACACAAAGATAGGTCCTAACTATGAGGCCATGTTAGGTACCCATGTACATATACAAATGCAATCTCTCACAAATGAAGAAAAGGGGAAATGCCAGTGGGAAAAAACTCCTCCCCAAAAGAGAGATGAGATACAATAATGATCTCAATGATGCATGAGAAGGAAAAAAACCCATTCAAGGAAAAAGACCCCCCATAAAAGTGACAAAGAAGATACCAATTATCCCCCCTCAATGAGATATAACCTGCTACAAAAAACACTTAAAGCATTATGTCAAGGAAAGAAAGTAAAGATAATTCAAATCCTAGAAAAAATATTAGTCACTCAAGGAGTCAAGTTAGAATTATGATAAAGAAATAGTATATCAATTCCAAGGAACATTGGAACACTCTCAATGTAGAGAAAATCTCGAATCTAAATGAAGCAAAAGGATATAAAACATCATTATAATACTGAAATGAAGTGCAAAGATCAAAATTGCATGCTCCAAACCACCAAAATATCTAACTAATCTCTAAGACATGAATGGGAAAGAACTAAAATAAACATATACTAAGGATATACAAAGGAAAAAGTGCATGGATAGCAAGATAGTGCTCCTCAATACCTTTCCAATGTCACAAGAATTGCAAAAATTGAACATCATGGAAAAAAAATATTATCTTGGGAACTAAATATGAAGATATGACTTCAAATAGAAATAAATGCTTCCAAACAATAGAATTTTAGAAAATAAATTGTACTACTACAAAACTGGCAAAGCTAGATTTCTAGAAATATCTTGTTTGCAAAATACGACCTCTTGGACTACAAGTTATGATGATTTAAAAAGAAAATTAATTTGGGCCTTCGAGGAATGAAATTGGGCACTTGGGGCTAAAACATTTTGGGCCATGGTTATGCAACCATTGCACAAAAAAATTACTTTTTCAAGGTAAGATTTGGTCCCTACCACTAATAGTGGCAGTACCATTGGGGGGAGCCACTTGGGGGGCAACGGACCACTAGTTGTGCCACCCTTGGGTGCTAAGCCCCTCTGGTGGTGACCATTGGTCACGAGCTATAAGTTGTGTGACTAGGGTAGTGTAGACATCGTTGGTGGTTAAACAATAAACCAAACTTTATTTTCAAATATAAAACCCATGGATATAAATCGTTTGTACCAATAATTAAAATATGTATATGTCTAGTATGATGGTGGAGAAAGTATGATTAGATGATATGCCAACCAAGTGCCAAGTACAAAATGATGACCTAGGAAATGATAGGATGAAACAAAACTTAAAATATTATGCCAGCACAGTATGATATAACATGACTAGTCTGTATACCACATCCTTGTAGATGCTAACAATGCCATACAATTTGTACAATACTACCAAGTATGGATCTGTATGATTGTACAAATTTCATCTAAATGGAGAAAAAATTTCCTAATACCCCAATCCAAGATATAAAAATATGATAGATTGATAGTCGATCCTTAGGATCTTGGGCCTTTTGGACACAATGGAGAAGTCTATTTTGACCCAAAGTGAAAAAAATAATGAAAATTGGCAAAAAAAGACAAACCTAACTTTCTCTTATGCCTTGGATTCAATGGTGAGCTCCTTCAAACCCCAAATTATACCTAGAAAATTTTCATGCGAAGATTTTTCCCTTAGATCTGGGAAGAAGTTTGTAGCACTAAAGCTCTGATACCACATGTAAGAGTTTATGGTGAACTACTCAATAGCCTAGGATCACCTACAAGAAAATAATAAATTTCACAAGATAGAAATGGAAAAAATATCATGCTATGAATATGTATGAAAGCTTGCAAAATTTAATATAACAATGTACATATCCATTGATATGAATGTTATATATCAGATGAACCTCCAACTATGCCTTTGAACCTATCTCATAATAGCACAGCGGTGGAAAGAGTACTTAGTTGTGCTTGGACTTCAAGAAGTTTATTTTTAACCATTCTAAAGATTTTCACTTGTTCGTTGGGATTGGTAATAAAATTTCCCAATCAATTACGAAATGCTATAGTTCTTCCATATTTCATATGATGCCAAGTACTTACACCCCATTTTTGTTTTACCAAGTTACTTTTGATTGTTACGTTAAAATGAATTTTGATACTTGATGATGATATTATGTTAGTTAACATTATAATGAAATTATATACAATGAAATGTATTTGAATTCTAATAATTATAAGTTATTGGTATTTTACCTTACTATATAGAATTTTCCTATGTAGGATTTGCTTTATGGCACATAGGAATTACAATAGAGTGCAGGAAGTGCTATAAAATATGTAGGTAACAAGTTAGAAACCTTACATATAACTGAGAAGATGTTTGTGGAATTTCATAAAAAAAAAATCCTAGAAAACTTTTGAATGATAATTGTCAAAATAGTGACCTAGAAGGTCAGTGGCCCAAGGAAAACCTAAAAGTTGATAAATAAATAAATAAAAATAGAGAAATTGTTTTATTTGGTAATGGAAACAAAGGCATTGAACACTATAAATTTTAGGTGACTCTGAAAAGTAAAAATGATGTGATAAAGAGTGGAGGTGATGAAATAGCCCAAGCCTAGAGAACTTGAATCTTGACATGTAAAGAGGGTTAATATAGATTCGAATTAGAACAATGAACACTTAAGTAGGATAGTGATGGAATCACTCTTAAAGTTCTTACGTAAAAAATAAGAAGAAGAGACTAAAAATGATGCAAGATGAGGGGTTTCAGCCCTAGATGAAGGGCATTGTTATGGAGGACAAATGCAACATGACAAGGTAAAGGTGAAATGGGATAATATGAAGGTGATGCATCAATCTATAGTCAAAATATGATGAAAATTTTGTAACAAAAATAACTTGATTTACAAGACAAATGCTAGGAACGATTTAAATTAGTCTAACTATTAGAAACCCTACAAACAAATAAAATATTGAAAAATAATGAAAAAAGGTGAAAAAATAATCGAAGAGTCACTAAATTGATTCCTTCCTATTGATATAGTGGAGGTATTGTTGTACAATGCAGGCGACACAATGTAAAATGCAGGTGAATTGCATAGGGATGAGGTGTTGACTTGTAATTTACAAGATAAATCCTAAAAAACCACTAAAAAATAATGTTAGATCTGGGACAAGGCGTCCCATCGGGCTTGCAAACAAGAAAAAAAGACAAAACAATAAACAAATACGAAGGATTCAAACCCAAAAGAAAAAACTTGTAATGCCTTGTTTCCCTTGCACCTTTATTGGAGCTCGAAGAATTTGAGTGCTAAGAACCTCTCAGTGTATATTTGCATGCAATTGTGTTCAAGATGTATGGTTATGAGCTTAAAGATATGCAATTGCTCTCAGTAGCAACAAATTCTTCTTCTAACAACACAACTTTGTATTAAGGGTTGTGTCTCAAAATGATGGATTTGATGTTGAATTTATAAAACAAAATTGGGATGGATAAAGGGCTTAGATTTGATCTTAGATCATTAGTAAACTCATATAGATTATGGAGTGAACGTGAAGAGGTGGTAATCATAAGATGGTTGAGTGGAGATGATTATATAGTCAATTTATTGGATTGGTGAGTTGATAATTGTTTTAATTTTCTATTCAATTTATGACTTTTAGTTAACTAAATTGATGAGTAAGTTAATGAATTAGATTTGCAAGTGAGGAGTTAACTGATTATATGAATACACTAACTAATTGCATAAATTTTAATTAACTATTTTTAATTGATTAGTTAACTAAATGAGATGAAAATTGATATTTTTATTATTTGTAAATAATGTGAAAAATTAAGTATTTGTATAAAGATAATAATAATAATAATAATAATAATAGGTTAAGGATAATAAAACAGTAATGAATTTGAATAACAAAATAAATGATAAAATGTTGGGGGAAGCAGAATTTTTAATATCTACAACTCCAACAGAAACCGATAGCAGAGCGAAGCATGATTGATGCCAGAAATGTCGGCAAAGCTCTTTCAGATTTAAGGCTCCTCAATACATGTCATTCTTTCTTACTTCCAAAGAAAGTAGGTTATTCGATTTTTGTAAACTGACTAGCACTGATTCAAGAGAAGCGGCCAATACAAAGAGAGAGCGTGGATGACCCGCTTAACCAGTGTCAATGACCCGCTACAACTCAACTGTGAAATCTACACTGTCAAACTCACTCCTCGCCACAACGTGGAGAATTCGTTAAATGACCCGCTACAACTGAACAGTGAAATCTACACAGTCAAACTCGTTCCTCGCCACAACGTGGAGAATTCGATTGAACAGTGTTAAATGACCCGCTAGAACTGAACAGTGAATTCTACACAGTCAAACTCATTTAGTGCGCAATGAAACAAACAAAAGGTTCTTTTAGTTTCCGGCTGATTAGTCGACAAAAAAAGAAAACAACCAGTGTCAATGACGCGAAAAAGAAAGCGAAAGATGTGACGAAGCGGCCAATACAAAGAGAGAGCGTGGATGACCCGCTTAACCAGTGCCAATGACCCGCTACAACTCAACTGTTAAATCTACACTGTCAAACTCATTCCTCGCCACAACGTGGAGAATTCGTTAAATGACCCGCTACAACTGAACAGTGAAATCTACACAGTCAAACTCGTTCCTCGCCACAACATGGAGAATTCGATTGAACAGTGTTAAATGACCCGCTACAACTGAACAGTGAATTCTACACAGTCAAACTCATTTAGTGCGCAATGAAACAAACAAAAGGTTCTTTTAGTTTCCGACTGATTAGTCGACAAAAAAAGAAAACAAAGAAAACTCATTTAGTGCACAACGAAACAAAGACAAGGTTCTCTTAATTTTCGACTGATTAGTGGACAAAGAAAGAAAATGAAAGATGTGACCACAATGCTGAGAACTCGATTGAACAGTGTGAAATCTACACAGTCAAACTCATTTGCGAACTGATTAGTGCGCAATGAAACAAAGAGAAGGTTCTCTTAGTTTCCGGCTTATTAGTGGACAGAGAAAGAAAATGAAAGCTGTGGATAAATGACCCGCTACAACTGAACAGTGAAGTCTACACAGTCAAACTTATTCGTCAGCTGATTACTCTTAGTTTCCGGTTGATTAGTGGAAAGAAAATGAAAAATGTGGCTACAACTGAACAGTGAAATCTACACAGTCAAACTCATTCGTCAGCTGATTAGTGCGCAAGCAATGAAACAAAGAAAAGGTTCTCTTTGTTTCCGGCTGATTAGTGGAAACAGAAAGAAAATGAATGATGTGGCCGGATAAATGACCCGCTACAACTGAACAGTGAAATCTATACAGTCAAACTCATTCGTCAGCTGATAAGGTTCTCTTAGTTTCCGGCTTAGTGGACAAAGAAATAAAAATGAAAGATGTGGCCACAACATTGATAACTCTGAACTGTGAAATCTACACAGTCAAATTCGTTTCCTAGTGCGGTGTGAAACGAGAGAATGACATAAAGAGTCTTTAAATTTGAAACTGGCTGCCAAGTTATTCTGAAGCTAAATCCATCTCTGCTACAGAGAACTAATTGGTTTATCCAGAGATCTTACGAGGAGCTCAATGGATCCAATTTGTGGAGTAACAGACTTAGTATCCTCGGCTTTTGAATCTCAAGATGCAATTACTGCTGGTGATTCGAGAGCTGCTCACGATCATTCTATTGTTAGTGAGGCTTCTGAGCAGGGATTTAGCCCACCCGAGATTGAGGTCGATTATTTCTTATTTGCTATTATCCATTCTTTTTACATTAACAGGGCGCATATGAAAGTATTAACAATTTTGAGGGTAATATTTTACAGATGATATATCGCGACAATGCTGGTGGCGAAGGAGACCCTGAACAACAACTGGGTGAGTCGGAGGAGGAAGTGAGAGCAGAGCGCGAGAGGGCCGTTGAAAGACTACATAGATTGGCCGCCATTATCGTGCCAATGACGATCGCTTTCATATTTACCGTGCTGGTTGTTTTGAAGGGTCACAATAAAGACCTAAGGGCTGCCGTTCAGGGTAAAGCCTTTGCTTTCTATATTTTTCTCGTGGGAGACGTTGTGGCTTTCTTTGCTTCGACAATAGTACTTGTGATCCTCGCGATTATGCCGTCCATCCGTACAAATAACCTTGTCTTCTTCAGCAAAGCAGTTTTGTGCATTTCAGTGGGATTGTTCGCATTGAGTTTCCTTGCAGCAGCTTATATGGTGATGCCGACTGAGGAAAAATGGTTTGTAATCAGCGTTGGTTTAGGAACTGTCGCAGTAATAGGTTTTGCTTTTGTTCATATAGTTTCATTGAGCTAACTGCTTGGGTACCCACTGGTTGTTAAAGACGCTCTTCTAATATGCACCTTTAAAGTATAGGATAAGCCCATCTCTGGTTTTTTCTTTATGTATATCATAAATGCACCAGGCACTTTATTGTATAATTTTCGAGTCTTAAATACGGTCTAATTTTCAAACAAACATCTGTAACAACCGTGATTCATTAAGTAAGAAGCAGGAAGTTCGTTCCTACCAAGTTCTAGAATTTAGTTTTAAATAATTTCATTTGATTCATTATGTAAGAAGCAGGAAGCATGTGTTGGTGTGGTGGATAGGATTTCACAAATTATAATTAAGATTTTCATTTTGAAGATGGTAAAAAGATTTTAAGGAAGGTATATAAAATGAGTTAGATGTTTTGAATGGTAAAGTTTCATGTTGTGGATAGGATTTCACAAATTATATTTAAGATTCTCGTTTTAAAGATTTCAAGGAAGGCATAGAAAATGAGTTAGATGCATTGAATGGTAAAGTTTCATGTTGTGGATAGGATTTCACAAATTATATTTAACATTCTCATTTTAAAGATTTCAAGGAAGGCATAGAAAATGAGTTAGATGCTTTGAATGGTAAAGTTTGCAAAGTTGACTAGAAATGGTTGTGTTATATAGATTTTAATTTTCATATTATTTGGATTGTAATAATATCTAGACTTTTTTAATAAATAATGTGATTTTAAAATTTATTATATTTTATTGATTTTTTTTAATTTTAAATATAGAATATAAATATGGTGATCTAAAAGTTATAGATTGCTTTGTGAAGAAAAGTCAGTTGTCAAAGGATCTTAAAATCAATATTTTTCTTTGTATGGAATTAAAAAGAAATATTCATGTTCAAGATATATTAAGAAGAATTAGCTTTCAAGAGTTATCAAAATGTGTTCATTAAAATTTATTCATATCTTTTCATTTTTTTAATTGGTAAACACTTTTGGCTAGAGTTTTGAACCACTAAGGCCACAAACATGGGACCTCATCCCTAGCAAGGATGTCCTACAATAGCCACTCCCACGAGCACGGTAGCCCATTGAGGGCACAAAGCCTGCCAGCCCACCAACCCAGTGAGGGAGTGGACCTCAGGCCCAAGGCCCTGGTCCAAACACCAAGGGTCAAGTCTGAAGACTTTAACCCCAATGTGGCCCCAAACTCCAATGCCACCACACAACACTCCAAACTAGGGAACAAGTCCGGAGACTTGAACCCTAGTAGCCACAACAACAATGCCACCAATCATCCATTGCACTGCGGGCTCAAGCCCAAGTTTTATTCATATCTTGTTCACAAATTTTTTTCCTTAAAAATCACAATTTTAGTGTTCTCAAAAAATCATTTTCATTACATAAAATTTGTATACTTAATTGTATTATGAGATGTGAGGAAAGGAAAAAACACTAGGATAAAAACTTGTAGAAAATGCACCCTTATTAAACTAAAATATTGGAAAGAAAGAAACAAAAAATCTCGAGGACTTTTAACTCTAAAATACTAATTCTAATATTTAATTTTATTTGATGTAAAAAAAATCAATCTCTTAGATAATATAACTAAGATAAAAAAATACATGTATTTAACTAAAATCAATTGTGATAATTATCCTTATAATATTGTGTATCAAGTTAAAAAAATTGGAAAGGAAGAAAAAAAAAATCTTTGCTTTGTGAGCAGTTTTTTTAATATTTAAATACTTCAAATAAATAAATAAAATTATCTTTTTAGGAAAAATTAGGATACAAAGATGTGCTCGATCTAAGTGAATGTTATAACTATAACCTAGAACCCTAAGTTGGAACTTAGAGCAGGGAGCATAAGTGGAAACACATACTTAGAACTTAGGGTTCCAAGTTCTTAGAGGACCTTCAAGTCCATAACAGTTGGAGAGATCACTATTGCATTGGTGATCTTCCTCTAAATTTTAATTGAGGTACAACTCCCTCTTCTGATATAATTTTGACTTTTTGAAAATATATGAAAGCAAGGTATGCTTTTGACTGGAAAGCAGGAAAGGAAAACTAACATCTACTCATAGCCATGTAATAGATGGGGAAGTAAATAGTTTTAGAACTAAAGAGAACTAACTTCAATGATGAAAATGGAATGGAAAACAATTAATATCATATCACACAGACAAGACTATCAAAGCTTGCTAACTCGACTCAATACAATCTTAACATTTGCTATAAATAAATGAATCACACACCACTGAACAAAAAATCCTCATAGGGAAGGAATATTCAAATGTTCGTCTAAGCTCACAAAATTATTCATAAACATTAGTATCTAACTCACAACTTACTGCACACAACAATATATTAAAACTACAAAATTGATCCTTCTATTATGATCAATTCTCACTCATGCATCACAATGCAAGGGGGATCAAAAATGTCGGACCCTTGTAATATCAAAAGAAGGGACATTTAAAAATTTACATCATAATGGTCAGGTTTCTTGAAAAATGATTCCTAAATATCAACCGTCATCTAGCCGAATAAAGGTTGGCCAGAAACTAACTAATTCCTATCATATTATGACAATACAATCATTAATTGCTATTTTGAAGGGTGGTTATGATTACCTCCCCATTTTTTATCAATATGATGAGAGAATGAATCAACATTTGTTGTAAGTAGACCATGTGGCTTATACCTATGCGAAACATCCACCACCTTTCATTTTCGGTGACTATTGACAAGCCACCTAGGACTGCCTCCATATAATTTCTTTAAATGCAAAGGATTCCATCGATGTATGAATCTTATTCACTAAATTTCTATCACATTACCTTACTAAGTTCATTGAGTTTGAAGAAATTTGGGTGTACTTTTAGAATTTATTACTTTCAAGCGAACTCAACTAGTTCTCTCTTCCTTTTATAAATCAACTTCACCACTGTTCTCTTTGCACAATGTTAATTTATTCTTCAAGCATGTCGAGCACATCAAGTGATATAGTTGTGGAGAGTGATTTCCTTGTAATTGAAAGTATTGAGTGTAGTGCCATTTGTAGGCTAGTTATAGAATAGCTTAGGGACATCTTCCTTATCTGTAGTGATGTGGAAGAGGATGTAATTCAAAAAATAATAGGTGAGAATTTCATGTCCCAAGTGCACATTCATAATTCCAGTCTACTCAAGTGTTTCCTATACAACATCATGCACACCTCTAAAAGTTTCGAATGGGGGTTCAGGGCTATCGAGCACCTGGTTAGGCCAAGGTATTTTTGTGTAGAAGATGCTCTGAGAGGTCTGTTCATCCGTCTACATGTGGGCTTGGTTCGTGATGCAATCTGCACTGCATGTATGCTTCATAATGAGCAAGCTAGTCAAGCTATCACTTTACTACATGTTGGGTTGGAGTGCAATAACATGAAAACCTTCACCCACTTTGTTGAATTCAATGAGAACCTCTTTCAACTTGTGTAGATTAAGCGTGTATAAGAAGTCATTGAGGTCATCAAGATCCTCATTTTCACTCTCTACATCTAGAACCCCTTGTGTTGTTAAATCCGTCTTTTGTGATGATGTAATATGAATGTTTATAATAAATATATAAATATACCTATCCTTTTGGCTTTCAAAATTCTCTATCTTAGGGAAATCTCTTAGAAATCTTATGTTCACTTTTATGTTCATTTCTCTCATGTGAGAAACTTTCTTATTTAATGCTCATGGTAGACGACTTTAGCTCTCAATTGTGTATTTCTCATGAAATTTTATGTCTATAAATATATTTTCTTTTTGTAAACATATCTATGTTACTCAAGCAATATTCGGCCTTGAATATATTGGTTAAATTTTTTTTAGTTGGTTCTTGAAATACTTCAGAGTCTTCCTTTGTTATGAAAAGCTGCTCATATGCCATTGTGTTGAATAACCCCTTTTTAGACACCTTAATATGCTCATTGACCATTCCTTCTTGCAAAGAACACTAAGAAAAGTAACCACAACTTAATTTGAAAACAACGATAGAAATGTGAAAGTGTTGGGAACCCTATCAAGAATCGACAAATATTTCCAAAGTTTGTAATAAACTGTCGAGTGTCTTCATTTCTTTTTTAATCTTTTCCCTTTTTGGTTCACTTTTTTGGCCCTATTGATGTTTTAATAACCACGAGCCAGCTAACAACTGCTATAAATACTGAAACAAATGGATTTTAAGCTTAATCTTTTCAGGTGGGGAAGAAGTTATGAAACTTTGCCAATATTTGAAATTGTCTTGAAAACTCAATTTAAAAACGACAAAAGCAAACCCTTGATTTAGCTAAGTACTTGTTGGGGTTTTCTTTGTTTCAAAAGGGGTGAATGAAATGATGACAATAATAACTAAGATAACAAAGGTGTATTTAACTAAAATAGATTGTGATAAGTATCCTTATAATATTATTTATCAAATTTAAAAAATTGGAAAGAAAGAAACCAAAAAAAAAAATCTTTACTTTGCGAATATTTGTTTTAATATTTAAATAAATAAAATTATCTTTTAAGGAAGAAATAAGATACAAATATGCATTTGATCTAAATGAATGTGATAACCATAACATGGAACCCAAGGTTGGAACTTAGAACATGGAGCATATAAGAGGAAACAAAAACTTAGAACATAGGGTTCCATGTCCTTAGAGGACATTCGAGTCAATAATGAGACTAGTGAAATAACCATGTAGGGATTTGGAGGTGGAAATGAATGAGAAATACAAACCTAAGCTTGTATCCAAACTTCCCATTGAGACCCTAGGTCTGAAAGGGAAGTGGGGAGAACTTTGTAGGGTTAAGGAGAAGTTGGAAAAGGGAACCCGAAGGAACTATGAAACTATGGATAAGAAAGGAATGAAATGAAAATATTTTGGTGTCCTATATAGGATGATTGCCTACTAATCGTAGATTTGGTAGCCTTATCAATCCATTGCACATGGGGTCACCACAATCCTTACAATAACCTAAGGGAGAAAACCATAAGTATAAGGAAAAGGAAAGAAACTCACACAAATGACACTTGGATGAAAGTGAGACAACTATAGTAATACATTCTCCTAATGAGAATTTAGAGTGTGCATCAATACTTCCTTGCAACTCAAAAAATACACTAATATGCACATGAATTTTAATTATACCTCAAAAACATTGCTTAAGTTGTATACTATTGACTATAATATTCAAATCATCTCCATTTAGTCTTGCAAGATAGAAACCATTAGCGCATTTGTAGCTAGATATGACATATGGGTCACTCCATATGGTATCAAATTTTGTATGTCTTCCAACCTTTTCTTTGTCTTCATCCAACTTCAAGACCAAATCTCTTTCCTTGAAGGTTTTGTTAAATTATTTCCTATCAAATGTTCTCTTGACTTGTCACTAATGCTAAAGGGCACCCATGAATTTTCTCCCTATCTCTTCTAACTCAATAAAATAACTAGCCTCACTATTATTAAATCATTATCTAGCCTTTCCAACACTTCACAAGTTCAAGAGTAAGTAACTCTAATGATATACGAAGTATTAATTCTCTCCCTTAGACAAGAATGAAAGGGGATATGACAATCTCTCTCATTGGTGTAATCCTATCAGCCCAAAGATTATTTTTTAGGTTTATGTGCCAAGAATTCATATTATATTCCATTTTTTTCTTGATTATTCTAATAAAGTTCTTCTTAGTGTACACAACCAATCCATTACCTTGGGATTACTAGCTTGATGAATTATTCAAGGGGTAATCCCACAATAGTGGGTTACACTTTTTGGCCAAACTTGACATTGAACTAAATATTTTAAACTAAATCTTCACTTTCGGATGCCTATAGCCACGAAATTGTGAGGAATTTGAAGATGATGCAAAATAGTGATTTGTGACATATTGTCTATAGATTATAAAT
>VDFB02271358.1:334951696-334989186 GCA_007258455.2 Sequoia sempervirens | reverse complement strand
TGATCAAACCATCTTCAATTTTAATGCTTTAAATGAAACTTTTTAAGGTTTAAATAATAATATTTTCCAAAAATATGTGATTTCAGCAAAAATCATAATCTCCCAAAAATTGTAAACCAGCTTTGTGGGATCACCCAATAGGTAAATATGAACTAGATATGTAAATCACCTACTTACACCAACACCCCCTTTAAGTAAAACAAAGGGAGTACTATTATGCAAATGACACAAAGATAGGTCCTAACTATGAGGCCATGTTAGGTACCCATGTACATATACAAATGCAATCTCTCACAAATGAAGAAAAGGGGAAATGCCAGTGGGAAAAAACTCCTCCCCAAAAGAGAGATGAGATACAATAATGATCTCAATGATGCATGAGAAGGAAAAAAACCCATTCAAGGAAAAAGACCCCCCATAAAAGTGACAAAGAAGATACCAATTATCCCCCCTCAATGAGATATAACCTGCTACAAAAAACACTTAAAGCATTATGTCAAGGAAAGAAAGTAAAGATAATTCAAATCCTAGAAAAAATATTAGTCACTCAAGGAGTCAAGTTAGAATTATGATAAAGAAATAGTATATCAATTCCAAGGAACATTGGAACACTCTCAATGTAGAGAAAATCTCGAATCTAAATGAAGCAAAAGGATATAAAACATCATTATAATACTGAAATGAAGTGCAAAGATCAAAATTGCATGCTCCAAACCACCAAAATATCTAACTAATCTCTAAGACATGAATGGGAAAGAACTAAAATAAACATATACTAAGGATATACAAAGGAAAAAGTGCATGGATAGCAAGATAGTGCTCCTCAATACCTTTCCAATGTCACAAGAATTGCAAAAATTGAACATCATGGAAAAAAAATATTATCTTGGGAACTAAATATGAAGATATGACTTCAAATAGAAATAAATGCTTCCAAACAATAGAATTTTAGAAAATAAATTGTACTACTACAAAACTGGCAAAGCTAGATTTCTAGAAATATCTTGTTTGCAAAATACGACCTCTTGGACTACAAGTTATGATGATTTAAAAAGAAAATTAATTTGGGCCTTCGAGGAATGAAATTGGGCACTTGGGGCTAAAACATTTTGGGCCATGGTTATGCAACCATTGCACAAAAAAATTACTTTTTCAAGGTAAGATTTGGTCCCTACCACTAATAGTGGCAGTACCATTGGGGGGAGCCACTTGGGGGGCAACGGACCACTAGTTGTGCCACCCTTGGGTGCTAAGCCCCTCTGGTGGTGACCATTGGTCACGAGCTATAAGTTGTGTGACTAGGGTAGTGTAGACATCGTTGGTGGTTAAACAATAAACCAAACTTTATTTTCAAATATAAAACCCATGGATATAAATCGTTTGTACCAATAATTAAAATATGTATATGTCTAGTATGATGGTGGAGAAAGTATGATTAGATGATATGCCAACCAAGTGCCAAGTACAAAATGATGACCTAGGAAATGATAGGATGAAACAAAACTTAAAATATTATGCCAGCACAGTATGATATAACATGACTAGTCTGTATACCACATCCTTGTAGATGCTAACAATGCCATACAATTTGTACAATACTACCAAGTATGGATCTGTATGATTGTACAAATTTCATCTAAATGGAGAAAAAATTTCCTAATACCCCAATCCAAGATATAAAAATATGATAGATTGATAGTCGATCCTTAGGATCTTGGGCCTTTTGGACACAATGGAGAAGTCTATTTTGACCCAAAGTGAAAAAAATAATGAAAATTGGCAAAAAAAGACAAACCTAACTTTCTCTTATGCCTTGGATTCAATGGTGAGCTCCTTCAAACCCCAAATTATACCTAGAAAATTTTCATGCGAAGATTTTTCCCTTAGATCTGGGAAGAAGTTTGTAGCACTAAAGCTCTGATACCACATGTAAGAGTTTATGGTGAACTACTCAATAGCCTAGGATCACCTACAAGAAAATAATAAATTTCACAAGATAGAAATGGAAAAAATATCATGCTATGAATATGTATGAAAGCTTGCAAAATTTAATATAACAATGTACATATCCATTGATATGAATGTTATATATCAGATGAACCTCCAACTATGCCTTTGAACCTATCTCATAATAGCACAGCGGTGGAAAGAGTACTTAGTTGTGCTTGGACTTCAAGAAGTTTATTTTTAACCATTCTAAAGATTTTCACTTGTTCGTTGGGATTGGTAATAAAATTTCCCAATCAATTACGAAATGCTATAGTTCTTCCATATTTCATATGATGCCAAGTACTTACACCCCATTTTTGTTTTACCAAGTTACTTTTGATTGTTACGTTAAAATGAATTTTGATACTTGATGATGATATTATGTTAGTTAACATTATAATGAAATTATATACAATGAAATGTATTTGAATTCTAATAATTATAAGTTATTGGTATTTTACCTTACTATATAGAATTTTCCTATGTAGGATTTGCTTTATGGCACATAGGAATTACAATAGAGTGCAGGAAGTGCTATAAAATATGTAGGTAACAAGTTAGAAACCTTACATATAACTGAGAAGATGTTTGTGGAATTTCATAAAAAAAAAATCCTAGAAAACTTTTGAATGATAATTGTCAAAATAGTGACCTAGAAGGTCAGTGGCCCAAGGAAAACCTAAAAGTTGATAAATAAATAAATAAAAATAGAGAAATTGTTTTATTTGGTAATGGAAACAAAGGCATTGAACACTATAAATTTTAGGTGACTCTGAAAAGTAAAAATGATGTGATAAAGAGTGGAGGTGATGAAATAGCCCAAGCCTAGAGAACTTGAATCTTGACATGTAAAGAGGGTTAATATAGATTCGAATTAGAACAATGAACACTTAAGTAGGATAGTGATGGAATCACTCTTAAAGTTCTTACGTAAAAAATAAGAAGAAGAGACTAAAAATGATGCAAGATGAGGGGTTTCAGCCCTAGATGAAGGGCATTGTTATGGAGGACAAATGCAACATGACAAGGTAAAGGTGAAATGGGATAATATGAAGGTGATGCATCAATCTATAGTCAAAATATGATGAAAATTTTGTAACAAAAATAACTTGATTTACAAGACAAATGCTAGGAACGATTTAAATTAGTCTAACTATTAGAAACCCTACAAACAAATAAAATATTGAAAAATAATGAAAAAAGGTGAAAAAATAATCGAAGAGTCACTAAATTGATTCCTTCCTATTGATATAGTGGAGGTATTGTTGTACAATGCAGGCGACACAATGTAAAATGCAGGTGAATTGCATAGGGATGAGGTGTTGACTTGTAATTTACAAGATAAATCCTAAAAAACCACTAAAAAATAATGTTAGATCTGGGACAAGGCGTCCCATCGGGCTTGCAAACAAGAAAAAAAGACAAAACAATAAACAAATACGAAGGATTCAAACCCAAAAGAAAAAACTTATAATGCCTTGTTTCCCTTGCACCTTTATTGGAGCTCGAAGAATTTGAGTGCTAAGAACCTCTCAGTGTATATTTGCATGCAATTGTGTTCAAGATGTATGGTTATGAGCTTAAAGATATGCAATTGCTCTCAGTAGCAACAAATTCTTCTTCTAACAACACAACTTTGTATTAAGGGTTGTGTCTCAAAATGATGGATTTGATGTTGAATTTATAAAACAAAATTGGGATGGATAAAGGGCTTAGATTTGATCTTAGATCATTAGTAAACTCATATAGATTATGGAGTGAACGTGAAGAGGTGGTAATCATAAGATGGTTGAGTGGAGATGATTATATAGTCAATTTATTGGATTGGTGAGTTGATAATTGTTTTAATTTTCTATTCAATTTATGACTTTTAGTTAACTAAATTGATGAGTAAGTTAATGAATTAGATTTGCAAGTGAGGAGTTAACTGATTATATGAATACACTAACTAATTGCATAAATTTTAATTAACTATTTTTAATTGATTAGTTAACTAAATGAGATGAAAATTGATATTTTTATTATTTGTAAATAATGTGAAAAATTAAGTATTTGTATAAAGATAATAATAATAATAATAATAATAATAGGTTAAGGATAATAAAACAGTAATGAATTTGAATAACAAAATAAATGATAAAATGTTGGGGGAAGCAGAATTTTTAATATCTACAACTCCAACAGAAACCGATAGCAGAGCGAAGCATGATTGATGCCAGAAATGTCGGCAAAGCTCTTTCAGATTTAAGGCTCCTCAATACATGTCATTCTTTCTTACTTCCAAAGAAAGTAGGTTATTCGATTTTTGTAAACTGACTAGCACTGATTCAAGAGAAGCGGCCAATACAAAGAGAGAGCGTGGATGACCCGCTTAACCAGTGTCAATGACCCGCTACAACTCAACTGTGAAATCTACACTGTCAAACTCACTCCTCGCCACAACGTGGAGAATTCGTTAAATGACCCGCTACAACTGAACAGTGAAATCTACACAGTCAAACTCGTTCCTCGCCACAACGTGGAGAATTCGATTGAACAGTGTTAAATGACCCGCTAGAACTGAACAGTGAATTCTACACAGTCAAACTCATTTAGTGCGCAATGAAACAAACAAAAGGTTCTTTTAGTTTCCGGCTGATTAGTCGACAAAAAAAGAAAACAACCAGTGTCAATGACGCGAAAAAGAAAGCGAAAGATGTGACGAAGCGGCCAATACAAAGAGAGAGCGTGGATGACCCGCTTAACCAGTGCCAATGACCCGCTACAACTCAACTGTTAAATCTACACTGTCAAACTCATTCCTCGCCACAACGTGGAGAATTCGTTAAATGACCCGCTACAACTGAACAGTGAAATCTACACAGTCAAACTCGTTCCTCGCCACAACATGGAGAATTCGATTGAACAGTGTTAAATGACCCGCTACAACTGAACAGTGAATTCTACACAGTCAAACTCATTTAGTGCGCAATGAAACAAACAAAAGGTTCTTTTAGTTTCCGACTGATTAGTCGACAAAAAAAGAAAACAAAGAAAACTCATTTAGTGCACAACGAAACAAAGACAAGGTTCTCTTAATTTTCGACTGATTAGTGGACAAAGAAAGAAAATGAAAGATGTGACCACAATGCTGAGAACTCGATTGAACAGTGTGAAATCTACACAGTCAAACTCATTTGCGAACTGATTAGTGCGCAATGAAACAAAGAGAAGGTTCTCTTAGTTTCCGGCTTATTAGTGGACAGAGAAAGAAAATGAAAGCTGTGGATAAATGACCCGCTACAACTGAACAGTGAAGTCTACACAGTCAAACTTATTCGTCAGCTGATTACTCTTAGTTTCCGGTTGATTAGTGGAAAGAAAATGAAAAATGTGGCTACAACTGAACAGTGAAATCTACACAGTCAAACTCATTCGTCAGCTGATTAGTGCGCAAGCAATGAAACAAAGAAAAGGTTCTCTTTGTTTCCGGCTGATTAGTGGAAACAGAAAGAAAATGAATGATGTGGCCGGATAAATGACCCGCTACAACTGAACAGTGAAATCTATACAGTCAAACTCATTCGTCAGCTGATAAGGTTCTCTTAGTTTCCGGCTTAGTGGACAAAGAAATAAAAATGAAAGATGTGGCCACAACATTGATAACTCTGAACTGTGAAATCTACACAGTCAAATTCGTTTCCTAGTGCGGTGTGAAACGAGAGAATGACATAAAGAGTCTTTAAATTTGAAACTGGCTGCCAAGTTATTCTGAAGCTAAATCCATCTCTGCTACAGAGAACTAATTGGTTTATCCAGAGATCTTACGAGGAGCTCAATGGATCCAATTTGTGGAGTAACAGACTTAGTATCCTCGGCTTTTGAATCTCAAGATGCAATTACTGCTGGTGATTCGAGAGCTGCTCACGATCATTCTATTGTTAGTGAGGCTTCTGAGCAGGGATTTAGCCCACCCGAGATTGAGGTCGATTATTTCTTATTTGCTATTATCCATTCTTTTTACATTAACAGGGCGCATATGAAAGTATTAACAATTTTGAGGGTAATATTTTACAGATGATATATCGCGACAATGCTGGTGGCGAAGGAGACCCTGAACAACAACTGGGTGAGTCGGAGGAGGAAGTGAGAGCAGAGCGCGAGAGGGCCGTTGAAAGACTACATAGATTGGCCGCCATTATCGTGCCAATGACGATCGCTTTCATATTTACCGTGCTGGTTGTTTTGAAGGGTCACAATAAAGACCTAAGGGCTGCCGTTCAGGGTAAAGCCTTTGCTTTCTATATTTTTCTCGTGGGAGACGTTGTGGCTTTCTTTGCTTCGACAATAGTACTTGTGATCCTCGCGATTATGCCGTCCATCCGTACAAATAACCTTGTCTTCTTCAGCAAAGCAGTTTTGTGCATTTCAGTGGGATTGTTCGCATTGAGTTTCCTTGCAGCAGCTTATATGGTGATGCCGACTGAGGAAAAATGGTTTGTAATCAGCGTTGGTTTAGGAACTGTCGCAGTAATAGGTTTTGCTTTTGTTCATATAGTTTCATTGAGCTAACTGCTTGGGTACCCACTGGTTGTTAAAGACGCTCTTCTAATATGCACCTTTAAAGTATAGGATAAGCCCATCTCTGGTTTTTTCTTTATGTATATCATAAATGCACCAGGCACTTTATTGTATAATTTTCGAGTCTTAAATACGGTCTAATTTTCAAACAAACATCTGTAACAACCGTGATTCATTAAGTAAGAAGCAGGAAGTTCGTTCCTACCAAGTTCTAGAATTTAGTTTTAAATAATTTCATTTGATTCATTATGTAAGAAGCAGGAAGCATGTGTTGGTGTGGTGGATAGGATTTCACAAATTATAATTAAGATTTTCATTTTGAAGATGGTAAAAAGATTTTAAGGAAGGTATATAAAATGAGTTAGATGTTTTGAATGGTAAAGTTTCATGTTGTGGATAGGATTTCACAAATTATATTTAAGATTCTCGTTTTAAAGATTTCAAGGAAGGCATAGAAAATGAGTTAGATGCATTGAATGGTAAAGTTTCATGTTGTGGATAGGATTTCACAAATTATATTTAACATTCTCATTTTAAAGATTTCAAGGAAGGCATAGAAAATGAGTTAGATGCTTTGAATGGTAAAGTTTGCAAAGTTGACTAGAAATGGTTGTGTTATATAGATTTTAATTTTCATATTATTTGGATTGTAATAATATCTAGACTTTTTTAATAAATAATGTGATTTTAAAATTTATTATATTTTATTGATTTTTTTTAATTTTAAATATAGAATATAAATATGGTGATCTAAAAGTTATAGATTGCTTTGTGAAGAAAAGTCAGTTGTCAAAGGATCTTAAAATCAATATTTTTCTTTGTATGGAATTAAAAAGAAATATTCATGTTCAAGATATATTAAGAAGAATTAGCTTTCAAGAGTTATCAAAATGTGTTCATTAAAATTTATTCATATCTTTTCATTTTTTTAATTGGTAAACACTTTTGGCTAGAGTTTTGAACCACTAAGGCCACAAACATGGGACCTCATCCCTAGCAAGGATGTCCTACAATAGCCACTCCCACGAGCACGGTAGCCCATTGAGGGCACAAAGCCTGCCAGCCCACCAACCCAGTGAGGGAGTGGACCTCAGGCCCAAGGCCCTGGTCCAAACACCAAGGGTCAAGTCCGAAGACTTTAACCCCAATGTGGCCCCAAACTCCAATGCCACCACACAACACTCCAAACTAGGGAACAAGTCCGGAGACTTGAACCCTAGTAGCCACAACAACAATGCCACCAATCATCCATTGCACTGCGGGCTCAAGCCCAAGTTTTATTCATATCTTGTTCACAAATTTTTTTCCTTAAAAATCACAATTTTAGTGTTCTCAAAAAATCATTTTCATTACATAAAATTTGTATACTTAATTGTATTATGAGATGTGAGGAAAGGAAAAAACACTAGGATAAAAACTTGTAGAAAATGCACCCTTATTAAACTAAAATATTGGAAAGAAAGAAACAAAAAATCTCGAGGACTTTTAACTCTAAAATACTAATTCTAATATTTAATTTTATTTGATGTAAAAAAAATCAATCTCTTAGATAATATAACTAAGATAAAAAAATACATGTATTTAACTAAAATCAATTGTGATAATTATCCTTATAATATTGTGTATCAAGTTAAAAAAATTGGAAAGGAAGAAAAAAAAAATCTTTGCTTTGTGAGCAGTTTTTTTAATATTTAAATACTTCAAATAAATAAATAAAATTATCTTTTTAGGAAAAATTAGGATACAAAGATGTGCTCGATCTAAGTGAATGTTATAACTATAACCTAGAACCCTAAGTTGGAACTTAGAGCAGGGAGCATAAGTGGAAACACATACTTAGAACTTAGGGTTCCAAGTTCTTAGAGGACCTTCAAGTCCATAACAGTTGGAGAGATCACTATTGCATTGGTGATCTTCCTCTAAATTTTAATTGAGGTACAACTCCCTCTTCTGATATAATTTTGACTTTTTGAAAATATATGAAAGCAAGGTATGCTTTTGACTGGAAAGCAGGAAAGGAAAACTAACATCTACTCATAGCCATGTAATAGATGGGGAAGTAAATAGTTTTAGAACTAAAGAGAACTAACTTCAATGATGAAAATGGAATGGAAAACAATTAATATCATATCACACAGACAAGACTATCAAAGCTTGCTAACTCGGCTCAATACAATCTTAACATTTGCTATAAATAAATGAATCACACACCACTGAACAAAAAATCCTCATAGGGAAGGAATATTCAAATGTTCGTCTAAGCTCACAAAATTATTCATAAACATTAGTATCTAACTCACAACTTACTGCACACAACAATATATTAAAACTACAAAATTGATCCTTCTATTATGATCAATTCTCACTCATGCATCACAATGCAAGGGGGATCAAAAATGTCGGACCCTTGTAATATCAAAAGAAGGGACATTTAAAAATTTACATCATAATGGTCAGGTTTCTTGAAAAATGATTCCTAAATATCAACCGTCATCTAGCCGAATAAAGGTTGGCCAGAAACTAACTAATTCCTATCATATTATGACAATACAATCATTAATTGCTATTTTGAAGGGTGGTTATGATTACCTCCCCATTTTTTATCAATATGATGAGAGAATGAATCAACATTTGTTGTAAGTAGACCATGTGGCTTATACCTATGCGAAACATCCACCACCTTTCATTTTCGGTGACTATTGACAAGCCACCTAGGACTGCCTCCATATAATTTCTTTAAATGCAAAGGATTCCATCGATGTCTGAATCTTATTCACTAAATTTCTATCACATTACCTTACTAAGTTCATTGAGTTTGAAGAAATTTGGGTGTACTTTTAGAATTTATTACTTTCAAGCGAACTCAACTAGTTCTCTCTTCCTTTTATAAATCAACTTCACCACTGTTCTCTTTGCACAATGTTAATTTATTCTTCAAGCATGTCAAGCACATCAAGTGATATAGTTGTGGAGAGTGATTTCCTTGTAATTGAAAGTATTGAGTGTAGTGCCATTTGTAGGCTAGTTATAGAATAGCTTAGGGACATCTTCCTTATCTGTAGTGATGTGGAAGAGGATGTAATTCAAAAAATAATAGGTGAGAATTTCATGTCCCAAGTGCACATTCATAATTCCAGTCTACTCAAGTGTTTCCTATACAACATCATGCACACCTCTAAAAGTTTCGAATGGGGGTTCAGGGCTATCGAGCACCTGGTTAGGCCAAGGTATTTTTGTGTAGAAGATGCTCTGAGAGGTCTGTTCATCCGTCTACATGTGGGCTTGGTTCGTGATGCAATATGCACTGCATGTATGCTTCATAATGAGCAAGCTAGTCAAGCTATCACTTTACTACATGTTGGGTTGGAGTGCAATAACATGAAAACCTTCACCCACTTTGTTGAATTCAATGAGAACCTCTTTCAACTTGTGTAGATTAAGCGTGTATAAGAAGTCATTGAGGTCATCAAGATCCTCATTTTCACTCTCTACATCTAGAACCCCTTGTGTTGTTAAATCCGTCTTTTGTGATGATGTAATATGAATGTTTATAATAAATATATAAATATACCTATCCTTTTGGCTTTCAAAATTCTCTATCTTAGGGAAATCTCTTAGAAATCTTATGTTCACTTTTATGTTCATTTCTCTCATGTGAGAAACTTTCTTATTTAATGCTCATGGTAGACGACTTTAGCTCTCAATTGTGTATTTCTCATGAAATTTTATGTCTATAAATATATTTTCTTTCTGTAAACATATCTATGTTACTCAAGCAATATTCGGCCTTGAATATATTGGTTAAATTTTTTTTAGTTGGTTCTTGAAATACTTCAAAGTCTGCCTTAGTTATGAAAAGCTGCTCATATGCTTGTTAACCCTTCCTTCTTGCAAACAACACTTAGAAAAGTAACAACAACTTAATTTGAAAACAATAATATAAATGTGAAAGTGTTGGGAACCCTGTCGAGAACTGAGAAAGGTGTCCAAACTTTGTAATAAACCGTTGAGTGGCTTCATTTCCTTTTTAATCTTTTCCCTTTTTGGTTCACTTTTTCGGCCCTATTGATGTTTTAATAACCACGAGCCAACTAACAACTACTATAAAAACTGACACAAATGTATTTTAAGCTTAATCTTTTCGAGTGGGGAAGAAGCTATGAAACTTCGTCATTATTTGAAATTGGCTTGAAAACTCAAATTAAAATTGACAAAAGCAAACCCTTGATTTAGCTAAGTACTTGTCGGGCTTTTCTTTGTTTCAAAAGGGGTGACTTAAATGATGACAATAATAACTAAGATAAAAAAGGCGCATTTAACTAAAATATATTGTGATAAGTATCCTTATAATATTATTTATCAAATTAAAAAAATTGGAAAGAAAGAAACCCAAAAAAAAATTATTTATTTTCTGAATACTTGTTTTAATATATAAATGAATAAAATTATCTTTTAAGGAAAAAATAAGATACAAAGATGCATTTGATGTAAATGAATGTGATAACCATAACATGGAACCCTAGGTTGGAACTTAGAACATGGAGCATATAACATGAAACAAAAACTTAGAACATAGGTTCCATGTCCTTAGAGGACCTTCAAGTACATAATGAGACTAGTGAAATGACCATGAAGGGATTTGGAGGTGGAAATGAATGAGAAATAAGAACCTAAGCTTGTATCCAAACTTGCCATTGAGACCCTAGGTCTGAAAGGGAAGTGGGGAGAACTTTGTAGGGGTAAAGGAGAGGTTGGAAAAGGGAACCCAAAGGAACTATGAAACTATGGATAATAAAGGAATGAAATGACAATATTTTGGTGTCCTATATAGGATGATTGCCTACTAATCGTAGATCTGATAGCCTTATGAATCCATTGCGCATGGGATAACTACAATCCTTATCATAGGCTAAGGGAGAAAACCCTAAGTATAAGGAAAAGGAAAGAAACTCACACAAATGGTGATCTAAAAGTTATAGATTGCTTTGTGAAGAGAAGTCAGTTGTCAAAGGATCTTAAAATCAATATTTTTCTTTGTATGGAATTAAAAATAAATATTCATGTTCAAGATATATTAAGAAGAATTAGTTTTCAAGAGTTATCAAAATGTGTTCATTAATATTTATTCATATCTTTTCATCTTTTTAATTGGTAAACACTTTTGACTAGAGTTTT
Source organism: Sequoia sempervirens (assembly GCA_007258455.2). NCBI lineage: Eukaryota > Viridiplantae > Streptophyta > Pinopsida > Cupressales > Cupressaceae > Sequoia > Sequoia sempervirens. Next base: position 334,977,462 of record VDFB02271358.1, on the reverse strand, counting down.
GAACCACTAAGGCCACAAACAAGGGACCTCATCCCTAGCAAGGATGTCCTACAATAGCCACTCCCACAAGCATTATAGCCCATTAAGGGTACAAAGCCTGCCAGCCCACCAACCCAGTGAGGGAGTGGACCTCAGGCCCAAGGGCCTGGCCCAATCACCAAGGGTCAAGTCCGAAGACTTTAACCCCAATGTGGCCCCAAACTCCAATGCCACCACACAACACTCCAAACTGGGGAACAAGTCCAGAGACTTGAACCCTAGTAACCACAACAACAATGCCACCAATCATCCATTGCACTGCGGGCTCATGCCCAAGTTTTTTTTTTTGGGTAACCCAAGGTATCCCCGTGACCTAGCCCAGCGACCCCCCGTTATGGATAAGAGGCGAGCTGGGGTGAGACTAGTCCCTGGGGGAGCATGAGGAGCCGGCAACCCATGCGCCAGGTTAGCCCCGGAGCGAGTCGAACCCGAGACCATGAGGAGCCATCCCACAGCCTCAAGCCAACCACGCTACCCATGCCAGCCCAAGTTTTATTCATATCTTCTTCACAAATTTTTTTCCTTAAAAATCACGATTTTAGTGTTCTCAAAAAATCGTTTGCATTACATAAAATTTGTATACTTAATTGTATTATGAGATGCGAGGAAAGGAAAAAACACTAGGATAAAAACTTGTAGAAAATGTGCCCTTATTAAACTAAAATATTGGAAAGAAAGAAACAAAAAATCTCAAGGACGTTTAACTCTAAAATACTAATTCTTATATTTTAATTTTATTTGATGTAAAAAAAATCAATCTCTTAGAAAATATAACTAAGATAAAAAAAAATACATGTATTTAATTAAAATCGATTGTGATAATTAAATCCAAGTATAATATTGTGTATCAAGTTAAAAAAATTGGAAAGGAAGAAACAAAAAAAAAATCTTTGCTTTGTGAGTAGTTTTTTTAATATTTAAATACTTCAAATAAATAAGTAAAATTATCTTTTTAGGAAAAAATAGGATACAAAGATGTGTTTGATCTAAATGAATGTTATAACTAGAACATGGAACTCTAAGGTCCCTAAGTTGGAACTTAGAGCATGGAGCATAAGTGGAAACACATACTTAGAAATTAGGGTTCTAAGTTCTTAGAGGACCTTCAAGTCCATAATGAGACTAGTGAAATGACCATGTAGGGATCTAGAGGTGGAAATGAAATGGAAATAGTTACCTAATCTTGTATCCAAACTTCCCATCGAGACCCTAATTCTTAAAGGGAAGTGGGGAGAACTTTGTAGGGGTTAAGAGGAGGTTGGAAAAGGGAACCTCTAGGAACTAGGGAACTATGGATAAGAAAGGTGTGAAATGATAATATTTTGGTGACCTATATAGGATGATTGCTTACTAGTTATGGATTTGGTAGCCTTATCAATTCATTGGGCATGGGATCACTACAATCCTTACAATAAGCTAAGGGAGAAAACCCGACGCATAAGAAAAAGGAAAGCATGACAACTAGAGTCATACATTCTCCTAATGAGAATGCAAAGTGTGCAATAATACTTATTTGCAACTAAGAAAGTACTCTAATATGCATATGACTTTTAAATTGACCTCAAAAACACAATTTTAGTTGTCTACCATTCACTAGAATAGTCAACTCTTCTCCATTCAATATTGCAAGATAGAAAGAATTAGCCCATTTGCAGCTAGCTATGACATATGGGCCACTCCACATGGCATCAAATTTTGGATGTCTTTCAACCTTTCCTCTTTCTTCATCCAACTTCAAGATCAAATCTCTTTCCTTGAAGGTCCTACTAAATTATTTCCTATCAAATATTCTCTTGACTTGCAACTCATGAGCCTCAAGGGTATCCATGGCTTTGATCCTTCTCCCATCTAACTCAATCAAATAAACTAGCCTCACTATTATTAAATCATTTTCTAGCATCTCCAACTATTATGCAAGTTCGAGAGTAGGTAACTCTAGTGATATAGGAAGTCTTACTTCTCTCCTATAGACAAGAATGAAAGGGGAGATGTCAATGTCTCTCATTGGTGTAATCTTATCAGCGCAAAGACTTTTTTTAAGTTGATATATGCCAAGACATCCTTTTATCCTACATTGTTCTATTGATTATTATAATCAAGTTCTTGTTAGTGGACACAACCAATCCATTACTTTGGGGGTAATAGCTTGATGAATTCTTTAAGTGGATGCCATAATTTACATTCCATATACTAACTAGGTACCAATAAAACTTTTTCATTGTTTGAAATAATGGTAGAAGGAATACCAAATCTTGTCCAATACCTTCTAGAAAGTCTAAAATTGAAGCTTAAATAAATTCCTTCACTGCAGTTGTTTTTTTCTGCCTTGTGAAGTTATCTATTGCTATCAAATCCCATGTGTGTTTAGCATTATAATGTGGGTTGATCATGCTAATGAATTCTAAAACCCATGAAGAAAATGGTTGATCTTGAATAGGATGAGAGGAAGGGTGGATAGTCTTTACTTTCCAATAAAGTAAGAAAATTTCTTGTAATTTCTCACCCATTTATGGGAATCACTAAATGAACTCAAGCAATAATAACTATCTAGATCATAATATTAGTAATAGTAGCTCTTAGAGAGAAATGACCTCTTAATAGGCCATCATAAAACTCTTCAAGAACCTTGTTGATCTATTTTTTTTTAATGCATACTCTACTTATGTATCTTTTGAATAAAAAACCATCAAAAAGAAAAAAAAGGGATGGATTGTAATCTAAAATACCTCTTGTTTGTGGAAACTATTAAAAAGGTTCAGGGTGATGTTGTTGATGCTATCACAACCACTTTTCAAGATTCCACTCAAGGATAACCCTAGAGATCTCAATCCAAAAAAGAAAGAGATCTTGCAAAAGGGGTGTCCTAGGGGCTGAATATGATCTAATGAGGGGTTCACCACCAAGTGTAAACTTGGAAAAGAAAATGAAATACTAAATGAAATGGAAATCCATAATTGTATGCACACTAACACTAAATTACCTAGAAAGGTGAATGAAATGCAATAGAAAATTGTAAAATAAAATGTGTGCACCTGGGAATCTGAAGAAGGCTGAATGGAGATCTAGAACACTGGAAAATTTTCTTTTACTACTGATTGGAACTCATTTTCCAAGCTGGGTGAATCAGTCTAGTTTTTGGAAAAATATGCAGGAACAAGTTTCAGACAAAAGGGTATCTAAATCTACAAAATCCTGAAATCTGACTGTAACTGGGACTCATTCGCCAGAAGTGGCGAATCAGTCTAGTTGGGATTTTCTGCAACTTCAAAATTTGATTCTACTCTTCTTTGTATTCTCTATCCTTCATGTCTAGTTTCTAGATCTAAATCTCAGATTTGCAACCTATAGGTCTTCTCTAAGGTTCTCCAAGGATTGATGAAAACTTTGACAACTTTGGATGATTTGCAACTTTTCTCCAATCTTGCTCCTTAGGAAATATGCAACCTAAACCTATAAATCACACACAAAGGAGAGGGAAAAATGTTGTTGGGTTAGTGGATAGGGGTTTTCCTTGGTCAAACCCCTTGTTGGTAATTAAATCTTGAAATGATTTAAGAAAATATGAATGGAGAATGATGAATGAACAAAAGACAATGTTGCAACTCACCAAACCCTAGCAATAAGGTGTTACAAATACGCTTGAGATGGCTATAATGGATATGGTTCTTGACTCTTGCTTGAATGATGTTGATCTTGAATGAAAAATTTTCTTGAATCATAAACCCTGCATCACAATTATTTTTGAAAGAGGAAAAAATGGGTTTTATAGAGACCCAAAACCATAAAGTTTACAAACTAAAGATAAGAGCATTAAATACACTAAAAGCATAAAGGTTGTAAAAACAACAACAAGAAAAATCCACAGCCACCAAAAAGGACAGCGAAGGCCACAAAACCAAAAAACTAGACAAAACGCTATAGCAACAACTAAATTTGGGTATTTGATAAATCCGCAATCTCAACTTCCAACTCATTCATATCTTGAACCCCCCTCTTTAAAATCTAAACCATTTGGGTAGTAGGAGGAACTTTTCTTTTAAGGTTTGCATGGGTCCTTTTCAAAATACCTTGGTCCTCGTTCTTACTTTTATCCTTGTTCTCTTCCAGATTAATGACTAGCGAACCATGTTGTGTTTTTTTCCAACTTTTCAGACATAGCATTGATGATGATGGTATTGTGCCTAGCCATTTTATGGTTTTGTTCCACAACAGTTTTCATGTTATTTTTAATTTTGACCATTTCAGCTTCTAGAGACTTGTACTTATCCTCAATGTCACCTTCTCACATACCATTGTTGTTCTTTTTCCGTTTTCCTTCTTCGTTGCTAAGAGCGGCCAACTTCAATTCCAGCTCCTCCAACTTGCTATACAGAGCCCTATTTCTTTTATTAAGATCATTAATTTCTTGATAGACCCATTTCAAAACCCTGAAAATGTCACCAATGCCATTTCTTGCAAAGGCAAGAATATCCCCAGACTGAACCCAGCCTAATATGAGATTAACATCATCTAGGTTGGGGGAGCTAGGAATTATGGTACCATCAGCTCTAAAAGAGGTAGGAGGGGAGGGCACAAAATTTCTGCTAGCTTCAGGGTTCTCAGCTTTGTCTTCCAAGGAGTCTGCAAAGTAGGAAACCAACTTATTGGTAGGGGATCCCTTGATAATAGGATTATTAAAGGGGACAGGGCAGTCAGGGTAGGTCTCAAGGTTAGCTTTAGCAAGCTGGGGTTTATTAGGCCGGGTTTTCTTACCAGACATCTCAGAGGAAGGGTGGGTTTCAACAATTCTCTCTTGGTAAGGTTGATTCTCTGAACCCCCACTATCTCTGTCATAGTCCTCAAGCACCATGGAGGCAACATGTTTGGATAAAGCCAACATACTTTGATAGTATTCATATATTAACCTAATAAGACCAGGATGAAGAATAGGGTATCTCTTGGGATTTTTCTTATGGTCCTCAAGGCTATTACTCAATGAACATAACAACTAGTGAGGCAAATAAATTTGTACCTTATGGAAGAAGTGGTTAAGAATGGAAAAATGATGACCATACACTCTGGTGAATCTCCCATCCAGGGTGATAGACTCCATTATAACATGAAGCACCTTTCTCCACAGTGCCTTGATGGTGTCAATTTCAAAATAGTTGTTGGAAATTTTAACCAGTTTCAATTTTTCCTTATCCTTAGGAAATTTGATGTCCGCCTTATCAGAAAACCTTCTGTCACGATAAAACTTCACACCCTCAGTGGAAATTCCAGTAACCTCCCCTATAATTTTCTCATCCAACTTCACCTTTCTCCCAAAGAGAATAATTTTTCCATTTTTCCAGTTCTTCTCAAAGTAGTTTGTGGCCATAGTATCAGGCCCATGAAGATTTCCAAGAAATGGAACCAGCCCACCTTTTACAATCTACTTCCAGACCTTATCATTCCTCATGTGCACATCATAGCTTCTTGGCTCAACTCTTTTTCAATCCCCTCCATTTTCATTTACACCTTACTGTAGACTCTACCAGCATCGAGCACCTGTTGGAGAATTACGCAGCCTTTCCAAAGCACCCACAAAGTGTGCTACTTTTTCTTCACAGCTAAGTAATATGGCACGGCCCCGTCAAATCTCTTTATTTTGATGTACTTAGCCCCTTTCCCTTTAATCATTAAAAGTATTTTCCTCTTTCCCATGCGTAACATCATAATCTAGTAAGGCCATTTGTAGGCTACTTATAGAATAGCTTAGGCACATCTTCCTTATTTGCAGTGATGTGTAAGAGGATGTAATTCAAAAAATCATAGGTGAGCACTTCATGTCTCAAGTGCACATTCATAATTCTAGTCTACTCGAGCGTTTCCTATACAACATCATGCACACCTCTAAAAGTTTTGAATGGGGGTTGAGAGCTATCGAGCGTCTGGTTAGGCCAAGGTATTTTTGTGTAGAAGATACTCTGAGAGGTATCTTCATATTTCTGCATGTGGGCTTGGTTGGTGATGCCATCTACACTACCTCTATTCTTCGTAATGAGAAACCTAGTCAAGCTATCACTTTACTACATGCTGGGTTGGAGTGCAATAACATGGAAACCTTCACCCACTTTGTTGAATTCAATGAGAACCTCTTTCCACTTGCATAGATTAAGCATGTATAAGAAGTCATTGAGGTCATCAAGGTCCTCATTTTCACTCTCTGCATCTAGAACCCCTTGTGTTGTTAAATACCTCTTTTGTGATGATGTAATATGAATGTTTATGATAAATATATAAATATACCTATCCTTTTGGCTTTCTAAATTCTCCGTCTTATGGAAATCTCTTAGAAATATTATGTTTACTTTTATGTTCATTTCTCTCATGTGAGAAACTTTCTTATTTAATGCTCATGGCAGACGGCTTTAGCTCTCATTCATGTGTATTTCTCATGAAATTTTATGTCTATAAATATATTTTCTTTCTGTAAACATATCTATGTTACTGAAGCAATATTCGGCCTTGAATATATTGATTAAATGTTTTTTAGTTGGTTCTTGAAATACTTCAAAGTCTACCTTAGTTATGAAAAGTTGTTGATATGCCACAGTGTTCAATAACCCCTTTTTAGACACCTTAATATGCTCATTAACCCTTCCTTCTTGCAAACAACACTTAGAAAAGTAACCACAACTTTATTTGAAAACAATGATAGAAATCTGAAAGTGGGAACCCTGTCAAGAACTGAAAAAGGTGTCCAAACTTTGTAATAAACCATTGAGTGGCTTCGTTTCTTTTTTAATCTTTTACCTTTTCGGTTCACTTTTTCGGCCCTATTGATGTTTTAATAACCACGATCCAACTAACAACTACTATAAAGACTGACACAAATGGATTTTAAGCTTAATCTTTTCAAGTGGGGAAGAAGTTATGAAACTTCGTCAATATTTGAAATTGGCTTGAAAACTCAATTTAAAACCGACAAAAGCAAACCCTTGATTTAGCTAAGTACTTGTTGGGGTTTTCTTTGTTTCAAAAGGAGTGACTAAAATGATGACAATAATAACTAAGATAAAAAAGGTGTATTTAACTAAAATAGATTGTGATAAGTATCCTTATAATACTATTTATCAAATTAAAAAAATTGGAAACAAAGAAACCCAAAAAAAAATTCTTTACTTTGTGAATATTTTTTTTAATATTTAAATAAATAAAATTATCTTTTAAGGAAAAAATAAGATACAAAGATGCATTTGATGTAAATGAATGTGATAACCATAACATGGAACCCTAGGTTGGAACTTAGAACATGGAGCATATAAGAGGAAACAAAAACTTAGAACATAGGGTTCCATGTCCTTAGAGGACCTTCGAGTCCATAATGAGACTAGTGAAATGACCATGTAGGGATTTGGAGGTGGAAATGAATGAGAAAAAAGAACCTAAGCTTGTATCCAAACTTCCCATTGAGACCCTAGGTCTGAAAGGGAAGTGGGGAGAACTTTGTAGGGGTTAAGGAGAGGTTGGAAAAGGGAACCCAAAGGAACTATGAAACTATGGATAAGAAAGGAATAAAATGACAATATTTTGGTGTCCTATATAGGATGATTTCCTACTAATCATAGATCTAGTAGCCTTATCAATCCATTGTGCATGGGATCACTACAATCCTTACAATAAGCTAAGGGATAAAACCCTAAGTATAAGGAAAAGGAAAGAAACTCACACAAATGACACTTGGGTGAAAGTGAGACAACTATAGTAATACATTCTCTTAATGAGAATTTAGAGTGTGCAACAATACTTCTTTGCAAATAAAAAAATACACTAATATGCACATGACTTTTAATTATACCTCAAAAACATGGCTTGAGTTGTATACTATTGACTATAATATTCAAATCATCTCCATTCAGTCTTGCAAGATAGAAATTATTAGCCCATTTGTAGCTAGATATGACATATGGGCCACTCCAAATGGTATCAAATTGTGTATGTCTTCCAACCTTTGTCTTCGTCCAAATTCAAGACCAAATCTCTTTCCTTGAAGGTGTTGTTAAATTATTTCCTATCAAATGTTCTCTTGACTCGTGACTAATGCTAAAGGGCACCCATGAATTTTCTCCCTATCTCTTTTAACTCAATAAAATAACTAGCCTCCCTATTATTAAATCATTATCTAGCCTTTCCAACACTTACGCAAGTTCAAAAGTAAGTAACTCTAATGATATACGAAGTACTACTTCTCTCCCTTAGACAAGAATGAAAGGGGATATGACAATCTCTCTCATTGGTGTAATCCTATCAGCCCAAAGATATTTTTTTAGGTTTATGTGCCAAGATTTCTTATTATACTCCATTTTTCTCTTCATTATTCTAATAAATTTCTTCTTAGTGGACACAACTAATCCATTACATTGGGATTACTAGCTTGATGAATTATTCAAGGGGTGATCCCACAATAGTGGGTTACACTTTTTGGCCAAACTTGACATTGAACTAAACATTTTGAACTAAATCTTCACTTTCAGGCACCTATAGCTACGAAATCATGAGGAATTTGAAGATGATGCAAAATAGTGATATCTAGTTTTTAACAGTAAACACCATTTTCAAAGAGTGATATGTACTTGCTAACACAACTTTTTTTCTATGAAGGATTTTTTTTTTTTTTAAATTCTAACTACAATAACTAGGGCATGCATTTGGTTTCATAGTATTTTATTTAATTTTTTTTCTTAATTATGTTTTAAATTCAAAACAATTACAATTTAGAAATAGATTTACTTTCAAGTACATTACCTTTTTGGTATGTATCGATTTTTCTTTTGTTGGATCAAAGACATCAATATCAAGGGCATAGATATTTTTTAGAATTTTTTTGATAATATACTATTTTTCCACATGTGCAAAACAAAGAGCTTGATTTTCGGTGAAAAACGTTTAATTAAACTAAAAAAAATAGATAATAAAACAAAAATATATTAAAATTATATTGTTGCAAGGTGTGACCCTTAGTCTCCTCTTCTTGTGGTAGGCGTAGTCTAGCATGGCACTTGCGCTTTCATGACATGGTTTAACCACCTCTTGTGGATCTTGATCTTGTATAAATCTAGTGATTGTATCGGGCATTAATAGGTCAATCTTTTGTTGCAACGACAACCGTCATTGCAACAACTGGTATCTGAACTGAGGTCACAGGTTTGAACCCCTCGCTTGCGCTGGGGGGATTGTTGCAAGGTGTGACCCTTGGTCTCCTCTTCCTATGGTAGGCATAGTCTAGTGCGGCACTTGGGCTTTCATGATATGGTTTAACTGCCTATTGTGGATATTGATCTTGTATAAATCCAGTTCGACTATATCGAGCATTAATAGGTCAATTTTTTGGTGCAATGGGAGCCACCTATGCAACATATACTTAATGGAGATCTCATTTTGAGGACTATAATCATACAGATGGATTTTTCAAGTTGATTCCATTTTCATCCTCAACCTGAGCTTTGAAACCAAATTTTTTTTAGAAAATTGCACATGGAGGGGGAGAAGGGAAAAAAAGGGGTATTCTAGGGAACCCCCCTTTAAATAACATTAGAAAAAGAAAATCCCACTAAAAGCGGGTTCACTAGAACCCCCCTACTAGCAAACCCTTTAAGGGGTTCTAGCGAACCCCCCTAAAGTTTTTTCCCACTCAAAATGCATTTTCCCTTCCTCAAACTAATTGTAACCCACTATTGTGGGATCACCCCAAGTAGCTACCATAATTTACATTCCATACACTAATTTAGGTACCAATAAAAGCTTTTGCATTTTAAAATAATGATAGAAGAAATACTTAATCTTATCACAATACCTTCTAGAAAGTTTGAATTGAAGCTTTAGTAGATTCCTTAACTTTTTAGTTTCTTTTTTCCACCTTGTAAAGTAATAGGTTTCTATCAATTCCATTTTTGTTTATAACTATAATGTGTGTTGATCATGTTAATGAAGTCTTAAACCCATTAGGGAAATGTTTAACTATCTTGAATAGGATGAGAGGGAGGGTGGCTAGCCTTTACTTTCCAATAAAGTAAGTAAATTTCTCATAATTTATCACCCATTTAAAGGATGGGTACTTTATCAACAAAATATTTTCTTGAATACTAGGTTACAAGTTTCCTATAAACACTCTTTGGATGTCAGCGTTAGAAAGACTATAGGATATTTGTGAGTAAAGTATTTGGCATCATCCTAGGTCCTTGTTTACAATGCACTAAGTCTATTAACGTTACTTTATGACCAATTCTTGCTTGAAAATGTTTGAGAAATGCACTAACAAGTTGTGTGAATGAAGTGATTGGGTTGTTTGGCAATGAGAAAAACCATTCCAAGGCCACGTTTTTTAGTGTTCTAAGAAATTTTTTCACCAAGTTTGTAGCTTCAAAAATGAAATAACTATATAACATTGTAAAGGCTAACCCATGATGGTTGTTAAGATCTCCCTTACCATTATATTCCTCAAATCTGGGTATCTCAATGTTTGGAGGTACGAGTGTTTTGTTAATGGAAAATGAGAAATATGGATTTTGTATGAAGTATTGTGGATGTTTACCATTCAAATTTTGGTTTAACGTTGAAATTTTTTGTTGAATTAATGTCACATTTTGTAAAGGTTGGTTTATGATTGGATCATTGGGTGACATGTTTTGAGAGTTCACTGAATACATGGTCAACTAGAGTGATTTTCCAATGGGTTAGCATGTTATATGTTTATGATGGGTGATGAATATGGAGGTGTTATGGGTGAAGTGAAAAAATTATAAGGATTCACACTAGGAAACCCTAAGCTTTGATTGAGGCCATAAATGTATACTATATGATTGATATTATGGTTGGAGGTGTGAATGTGGGAATAGAAGGTATGGTATTGATTGTTATAGAGGAAAAAAATTTCCTCCTTGGTTTTGAGCATTTGTGAATGCTTGAAAACAACTAGTTATTGTAAGGATGTTAGCGTCTATCATGTGAGATAGACTACACAACACTTCTATTCCTTGAGAATCATTCATCATCATCCTAAGGTTGTCCACACTGATAATTATCTCTCCAACTAAAGTTTCAATGCATAGAAAGTCTTGAAGACCTTCTAAATCCTTGTCTAATTATTTTAGTTTATCTTCAGGAACATGGGGAATAGTGGTCTCTAAGTCCATATAAATGTTATGTTGTGAGGAAATCATAGGTCATGTGGGGTGAGGAATGGAATAAAAAATGGATTAGGTAGAGCCAATACCTTTTATGAAAGAGTTATGGGACTCAAGGTCCATAATATATTTCTTTACAATGAGGGATTCCATAAGACTAAAACTATGTCTCATAGGTGTATTAGCAGTAGGACACCAAGTCGTGAAGCTCATATTAATTTCAAAATACTTAGATAATCCTAATATAACGGAAAAGTAGAGGACGATCAAGACAAACCAAATAAAGAGTAGAATTAGAAATAAAAGCCTCACAAAAGACACAAAGGTAAGCCTATGATCCAAATTTGGGTTAAATTTGACTAGTCTAGGGCATACTACACCATAGACTGGAAAGTTATTTTTATTGAATTCAACTTTTGGATGTGTTTGTTGGAAGAACGAAGAAGAATGACTATCTCTACAGTTTTGTGTTGTCGTTGATTTCACCATGTTGTGGCGACAAGTCTAAGTCATTGCCTAATTTGGAATTTTGTTATGGTATTTGAACTAGTATTCGAGCTACACTCTCTAGTATTCCAGTCTACATTCCTCCAAAGTTGACAGTTAATGTTTGATGTTTTGGAAAAAAATTTATGGTTTTTGAAGACATGCACATTCAGAATAGTATGTGCTTTGGTGCTCATACAATGTAGTGGAATTATTTTTTTGGTTGCTTTTTGCATTGAAGTCTATTCCTAGCCGACTTCTTGGGTTAATTGTGATATGGTGGATTAATTTTGCTATGCAGATATATGTGTGACCTATCTTAGGTCTATGTCGACATGATGTAGTGTGTTGGATGTTTGAATTGCTTTTTGGAAATATTTTGTGAATACTTGGAGCCGACACTTAGTATTTTTGGTAAATATGAAGTGCATCTAATTAGGCCGACCTAATTAATGCTTGTGGATAAGATCGAGTATATATATGTGTGTTGAACAAGTTTTTGAATAAAATGTATAGATAGTGAGTAATCAATGAGGCAATAGTAAAATAATGAAGTGTGTTAAGTCAGTGTATTGAGCATCACCAGAACTATATCAACACTTGTTAGGTGCATTATTCTTAGTTCATTTTTCCTGTGAAGCCCAATTTTTTATGTAAATCCTTTTTGTAGGTAGTGAGCCTCCTTGTAGGAAATGAGCCTCCCTGTAAGCAGTGAGCTTTTGTATCTGGATAGTGAGTCCTTTTAGGGCAGTGAGCCCTTGGTAGTGAGCCTTATATATTTAGTTCTAGAAGTACTTTATATTGAGTTAATCCTCACTATGGTTTTTCCCTCCTTGGGTTTTCCACGTAAAATCTGGTGTTCAGTGTGTTATTTTGCTTTTTGTTTTATGTATCTCATGCTCATGCTTAATAATAGAATAGTATGGTTGTGAAATTGATAAGTGTTGAAGTTTTTAAGTTTTGAACTTTGTGACAATTGATTCACCCCCCCTCTCAGTTGTGCATCTTTCAACAATTAGTATTAGAGCTTTGGTTCCTTGGTGAAGAACTTAACCACTTGAGGAGGATCCTGAAGGTTGATTAGATGGATGATAAAGTCGAGCTTCGAACTACTCTTGAGGATCTTGACAAAGTGGAAAGAGAAAATAGAGATCTAAAAGAGAATCTTGATGAAGCAAATGAATGTGTTCAAAAGCTGAAAGAAAAATTACAAAACCCCCTGATGTATGGTGTGTCATATCTTCTTTTTCAATCTTCTTTACCGGATCATTCTTCTCTACCGGAGCGGACTGCTTTCCTTTCTTACTTCTACAAACCTTTGAGATATGTCAAGGTTTATTACAATTATAGCAGACAATAGTTTTCTGATTAGTTTGACCTCCATTACTTCTAGACCTACATTGATTTTCTCTATGTCCAAATTTGTTGCAGGTATAGTAGTAGCCATTAAAGGATTGATTCATTCTGCCTCCATGTAACTTGTTCATCATCACTCGGTTGATCATTCTCACCTGAGATCTGCATTCAGTAGCCTTATGTCCAATCTTCTTGCATGAAAAACATTGTTCAGAGAAAGAGCCAGAAAAATGATTCTGATTCATCCTACTCCTACATTCTATTGCTTTGTGACCATATTTATTACAAGAAAAACAAATACCACTAAAAGAGGGACACCTTTGTGCATTAGGCTCTCTCATAGGCTGTCTTCTTGCAAACTTCCTTTAATTTCTCTTATGCTTCCCTTTGTCCTGAGTCATTTGATTTTCCTTAGAACTTTCACCTGCATCATTTCCCAAACTAGCTTTGTCTTTACTTGATTTTTTTCTAGCAAGCAATTCTCCAAGCTTGTTGGAGCTAGATTTGAAATTGTTCTCAGAAAGAAAAATTACAAAACCCTCCTTAATCTTGAAGGAAGTGATCAAAGCGATTATTGGCTTATGCAGTATTGGGGATCTTCCTAGAAAGAAAAGTATGAAGTACAAAGATGTGGAGGAACTAACTGGCATTAGTAAAGACCCTCGAGCCCTATTGATAAACACTCTTAAGGATTTGGCTATAAGGTATGTTGCATATGGTGTTTCTTACAAAATCTATTTTAGAAATCATGAAGGTTCAACATCAGCTATTGTTGTTTATATTGCACATATGATGGTTAAGGAGAATAAGAAGTTTGATTTGTGTGGCCTAGTGCTTGAGAATATTTCTGAACATGTCTATATGTCAGTGGTTGAGGTTTATCCCTTTCAGTTTGGATCTTTGCTTGTGTGCTTGGTGTTTTACTTTTTGAGTTCCCTACCAGGAAGAGAAAATTTTGTGTGGAAATCTAGTATTCCTATTTGGAAACTAATCTACAAATACCTGGAAGCGTTGGTAGATAATGTAAGTGTATGCAAATCTTATGTATCATCCTTGAAAGAAAATATTTCCTCCGGTATGTCAGCTCCGAGTCATTTTGAAGTGGGTTCATCCTTTGGTAAAAGAGAATTTGAAATTGTTATTGGTGATTCCCCTCTGGAATCAAAGAAAAGAAAAGCTATAATTGAAGAAATCATTTTCTATTCAGAAGAGAAGGAAAAAGAATCTATGCCTGGATCTAAATTCTTTGATCTAGATGACATCTAAACTATGTTGATTAAAGGAAAAATGAAGAAGATTGGCGAGATATGGAATGCAGTCTCTCCTATTGATAGACTGAAAATTGATGACGCTTTGGTAGATTATCTACTTCAAAATGGTATTGATGCATCAAGTGTCTCTACCTCGCTACCAAAAAATTTAGTTGAAATTGTTGAAGAAAGAATGTAACTTCAAGGTCCATAAGGATGTAAGTTTGAAGCCTTGGTTGAAAAGATATGTACTAAAAAGTTGATATTGTCTGAACTTATCATGGAAACAAAGAAATGTATCAAAGAAATATTAGATATTTACAAATATTGTCTTTGGTGGCCTGTTGCGATAAATAATTTCAGAAGTAAAAATGAAGCAATTGAGTCTAAAGTGAATAGTAGTGGAAAGGAATTTGATATCCTTGAAGAAAAAGAAGGGAAACAAAGGCCGAGAGTTGTAGAATTACAAGATGAACTAATTTTTGTTACAAATACAAAGGGATGATGTGGTGAAGACTTCCCGGCTCCTTAAGGAGATTATTGAGGTCTTGTTAGACCATCTTTCTAGAATACTTACTGACGTTGAAGATGTTGAAAGATAGTGTTCATATTGGTCATCTTCTTTTACTCTGTTGGGCTTATTGGAAGGCATTTGCACATGAATGGATTCATCTACATTCAACTGGAAGAAGTTGTGTCTAGTTCACAAAGAAAGGTACAAGAAGGTGTTTCAGGTGAAGAATGTCATTTTTACTTGAATCACGAGTGTTTAATTTATGTAGTTTTGTTTGCTTTGGAGAAGAATTAAAGGAAGAGGAAAAGGAATCTGAACAAAATAAAGTTAATTAAATTTGAAAAATTTTGCATGGTTGGAAGCTTTTGAAAAATTTGAATCTTTTTGTAAATTTTGATGTTACCATGTTTACATCTTGTGGTCACCCTTTGCCATTGATGTCAAAGGGGGAGAGATTGAGTTGGAGAGTTTTTGGAAGTTGAGAGAGATTGGAGGAAGAACATTTTTTTGCACATGTTTCCATCAATGAAAAAGGGGAAGATTGTTGGAAGAATGAAGAAGAATGACTATCTCTATAGTTTTGTGTTGTCATTGATGTCACCATGTTGTGGCTACAAGTCTAAGTCAATGCCTGATCCAATATTTTGTCTGCTATCTAAACCGGTATTTGAGTTGCACTCTCTAGTATTCTAGTCTGCATTCCTCCATAGTTGACAATTACTATTTGCGGTTTTGGAAAAAAATTATGATGGCTGAAGGCATGCATGTTCAGAATAGTATGTGCTCTAGTGCTCATATGACGTAGTGGTGTTATTTTGTTGGTTGATTTTTGTATTAAGTATATTCCTGGGCAATTTCTTGGGTTAATTGTGATATGGTGGATTAATTTTGCTATGTGGATATATGTGTGACCTATCTTAGGTCTATGCCGACATGATGTAGCATGATAGATATTTGAATTGATTTTTGGAAATATTTTATGAATACTTGGAGCCGACACTTAATATTTTTGGTAAATATAAAGTGCATCTAATTAGGTCGACCTAATTGATGCTTGCAGATAAGATTGAGTATGTATATATGTGTGTTGAACAAGTTTTCAAAAAATATGTATAGACAGTGAGTAATCAATGAGGCAGCAGTAAATGCAGAAGTGAGAAACAATTGTTAGAACTAGGTGTTGTACACCTTGCATAATGTTTGTAATATTTTATTTATTTATTATGTGTGTGGTGCACCTAGGGGTTTTCTAGGTGAATGTGCATCACAAGGAGTTATAATGTTGGGGCCACTTTGTTGTATGTAACATTGAGACATAATTGTAAAATGTAATTATTTAATATTGGGGAATAATAAAATAATAAAGTACCCAATATTAAATGTGGGGTCACATGATGTTGTATGGTTTTGGGCACATGGTTTATGTAATACCACTTGGTGGTTTTGTGGGAGCTTGTTTCTATAAAAGCAACCACAGGGTAGTTGTTTAGGGTTGGACAGCTTTTTGTGTGTTAGCAGTTGAGCTTGTGCATGTGTGAGGGTTTGAAGCATGGCATGGGATGTGTGGATTCATGCTTGGTCACATGGAATGCATGGATAGCTTGTGCTTCAGAAGTGTTCATGGAGTCTCTGCAGATGTATTGTAATGGGTTTTCATTGCTGAATAATACATGGAGTGTGGATGCTTTTGGAGGCTGGGTTTTTCCCTCTTGAGGGTTTTCCCAGGGTATATCTTGTGTCATCTTTGATGGGTATGTTGTCTATTCTCTTGCATGTTGATGTTGAGTATTTTACTTGCATGTTTCAGATTTGGGTTATGTGGAAATTGTCATTCTATGGCTGCATAGTTTCCTTACAAGTGGTATCAGAGCTTTGGTTATTGGATTGGATAACCCTAGGTTGCATGAGAGAATGAAAGACAATGGCAAGATATAGGGTTTTGCAGGTGTTTTATTGCAGATCTGAGGGTTTTGGGTTTGCTGTTATGATGGGTTGTTTGCAGATTTGGGGTGAGAAAATTTTGGCAAAATTAGGGTTTCTTGGTCATGCATTTAAATGAGGGTTTTTTGGGGTGAGTTTTCACAGATGACCTCCTAGGACAAAATGGACCTCATGGTTGGATTCAGGTTGGCCGAGAGAGAAATTTTGACATATAACATGCCCTATTTTGGTTACAGAAAAAAAATGCACCCCCTATTCGGCCGTACGGGGTCGACGGTACAGTCGTCGTCAGAAAATAAAAAAATCCGAAAATAAAAATCCCGTCGAAAACTTTTTGTACCTGCAAAACGAAAACAAAAAAAAAATATTAGAAAAAATTGAAAAAAAAAAACAAAAAAAAATTTAAAAGGGTTTGGGGGTCCGCAGACCCCCGCCCCTCTGCCGACACAGTGCGGCTGACAGTCGCACGGACTGTCATTCCGCACGGACTGCAGTCCGTGCACCTGCAGCAGCACGGCGGCCGGTGGCCTGCCTGGCTCCGGCCGGCAGGTGCGTCGGCGGGTCACTGTCCGCCCAGCCCGTAAGGGCTTTAAATTATTTTTTAATAAAATTTAAATTTTATTTAAATTCCGCCATGTTTTTAAAAAATCCGCCATTCAAAACAATTTCGCCGGATTCCAAAGGAAATTAAACCAGTTTTGATATTGCGTCGGGTCCGTACGCAGGGAGGGGGAGAAATTTTTTTTGAAAAATTAAACCGGATTTAATTATGTTTTGGAATCCGCCGCCCACCCACCACCGGCGCGCCACCGGAGAGCCACTAGGAGGGCTTCTTACAGCAGTTTTTTCAAACGCGTATAACTTTTACCCAGGCTATCGGATTTTCGACTTCTTACAGTCGTTGGAAAGCTGGTTCTGAGTACTACGCAGTGGTACAGGTTTTGTTCCATGATTTTGCAGTTTTGTTAGTGTTTTGCTTGGTTGAAGTCAGATGTTTATTTTAAGCTTTGAGAAGGCATATCGGGTGCATACAGAGTCGGATTTTGGATTTCGAATAGTCAACAGAAAGCTTGTTCAGAATACTTTACAGTGGATCAGGTTTAGAGTTATTTTGGCATGGTTTATTTTCTGTTTTCTTTATTTGAGCTGGTTATGGGTCTCTTTGACTATGGTGTTGTTATGAGCTTATGGATTGTTGGATTTGGGATATTTGATGATGGATTCATTGTATGCTCAGTTGTACATCTCAGATTATTATTTTTTGACATGGTTATCAGTATGTATGTTGCATTGTTGTATCTACAAGTTGTGCAATGTTGTAGGCGGTCTATACTTACTTGTTGCACCTATGACTTGGATATGGGTTGTCTTTGCCCATTGATATTTCAGTGTTGATGCATGATCAGTTTTAGTGGCTTAGTTTAGTCACTTGGTTTGTTGATTTGGTTGTCATGTTGAGGAGGTGAGATGGTATTACCAGGTATAGTCATGATATGAGACCTATGTAGTTGACTATGATTATGCAGATATGTGGACACAGTTGGGTTGATTTGTTGGTACATTTGGTGGTGATCATGATGTCATGGATGTTTCTTGTGCATTAGAGACTTTGGCATGTTATGATGGTTTTATGTAGGTGCATTGTTGGTGGTGTTGGATTGGATCTTGATTCAGGTTGTGGCGGTGTATCTTCTTGGTTTGAGGAGATTGGTATCACGATGTCATGGATAGCTTGGTTACACGGTTCAGTGGGAGCTTGTGACAGTGATGGTTTGGCGGTGATGGATATGATGGTTTGGCGGTGTATCTTCTTGCTTTAGAGGATGGTTATCATGTTGTCATTGAGAGCTTGGATTCACAGGTTTTGTGTGAGCTTATGACAGTGTTGGTTTTGTGCATCATGGTGCCATGGGATTGCTCGGTATCACGGTTCAGTGGGAGCATTTGGCAATGATGTGGATCCATTGTTGATTATGGATGGTTGTCTTCAGCAGGTGATCTTTGGTGTCATGGAGGAGCTCTTGGATTCTGTGTGCTACAGTGAGAGTTCTTTGACATCAGGTGTTGGAGATGTTGAGGTATTATTTATGACTTGTTGGTTTTGACAGGTGATCCTTGGTTGTAGGATGGTTGTGTTATTATGTCATGGTATACTCTTGATTACTAGTTTAGAGTTGTGGCATGGTACATGTTATGATGATTTATTCATGTGATCTTCTTTTGAGAGGATGTGAGATCATGGTGTCATGTTTATGTTCCTGATTCTGCAGTTGGAGCTATGATTTTGATCTTGGTTGGTTCTCTTTGTATTGAGTACATTGATCATTTGCTTGGTGTTTAGCATGGATTGATCGGTTACAGGTGCTCATGGATACTTGGAGACATAGGTGAGGCTTGGTGTTCTCTTGTGGTTAGAGACATGTTGTTGATATGGTTACTCTTGATGAGGTTTTAGCAGGAAGTCCGAGGGAGCCTACACCTTGGTTGGACGTGAGTTCAACATGGACCAAGAGGAGAGTGTTCTTGGTTGAGTCATGATGACTTGGATATCCTGGAGGAGCATTCTCATTCCCCACTCTTGGTCTACTCGGCAGTTCACTTGAGAGGTATTGCCCATTATTCTTTCAGGTGCATTATGTTTATGCTTTGTCTTCTCATGGATATGGATCTTGAGCCATGGATATTTGGTTTCTGGAGGGTTCATTTGAGGAGTGTTGGCATGTTTATCTCCTTGTACATGTTGGGTTTAGGAGATGGTTTATTGGGCTGATTTCCTTGGTTTAGGAATGATTACTTTGAGTTTGATCTTCTTGTTTTGAGATGCTTACATCCATGTTAGTTACATATGTTATCTTTGATCTTGGTGATTGGATGGATGGATGTGGTTATGGATTTTGTTATGGGGTATTATGGAGGAGATCATACTTGACACAGTTGGCATTTAGAGGTGTGTGTGTAGGAGGACATGCTACAGGGTTTGGTTTGCAGGTTTTGCTTATCATTGTGGATGTTCCTTGGTACTACATGTTTACTTCTATGAGATGCTGGTAGTAGACTTGGTATGCCTTTGTGATGGTGCCTTTTTTGGGATGTTAACGAAGCGACGCGTTGAATGCGCTCATTCCAGGTTTGCATTCATCTTGACATTTCCCATGCAGTGGGAGCTCTTGGATGTGTATGTCATGCTTTGACAGGTTTGCACATGGAGTTTTTATTGTGGTTTATGGGTGGATATGTTGTTGGCATGAGTTTACTATGATATGTATACCTTGGAGGTATGGATAGTTGGATGTGTTGGCATTTGCTGTGGATGTCATTTCAGCTATGGTGATTTATTCTTGACAGCTACTGGTGCATATTGGATTCAGTGTTTGTGTTTTGAGATATCAGGTTGAGGCAGGTTTATGCTTCTTTGTGACAGTTAGTGTGACATCTCTTTGGATGTGTTCATATCTTAGTGCAGTTGGCATGGTGGAGGATGGGAGCATTCATGGATGAGATGGTGGTCACCTTGGTTCTTGTTACAGGTTTCTTGATGGAGCACATGGAGCACTTGGATTCTAGGATGGTACATGTTGCCTATGGAGTTTATTTGTTACCCCTTATGCAATGTATACAACAAGTGGGAGATTGTTAGAATTAGGTGTTGTACACCTTGCATAATGTTTGTAATATTTTATTTATTTATTATGTGTGTGGTGCACCTAGGGGTTTTCTAGGTGAATGTGCATCACAAGGAGTTATAATGTTGGGGCCACTTTGTTGTATGTAACATTGGGACATAATTGTAAAATGTAATTATTTAATATTGGGGAATAATAAAATAATAAAGTACCCAATATTAAATGTGGGGTCACATGATGTTGTATGGTTTTGGGCACATGGTTTATGTAATACCACTTGGTGGTTTTGTGGGAGCTTGTTTCTATAAAAGCAACCACATGGGTAGTTGTTTAGGGTTGGATCTTTGGTTAGGTTGAGCTTGTGCATGTGTGAGGGTTTGAAGCATGGCATGGGATGTGTGGATTCATGCTTGGTCACATGGAATGCATGGATAGCTTGTGCTTCAGAAGTGTTCATGGAGTCTCTGCAGATGTATTGTAATGGGTTTTTCATTGCTGAATAATACATGGAGTGTGGATGCTTTTGGAGGCTGGGTTTTCCCTCTTGAGGGTTTTCCCAGGGTATATCTTGTGTCATCTTTGATGGGTATGTTGTCTATTCTCTTGCATGTTGATGTTGAGTATTTTACTTGCATGTTTTCAGATTTGGGTTATGTGGAAATTGTCATTACATGGCTGCATAGTTTCATTACAACAATAAATAAGTGTGTTAAGTTAGTGTATTGAGCATCACGAGAACTATATCAACACTTGTTAGGTGCATTATTCTTAGTTCATTTTGGCCGTGAAGCCCAATTTTGTTTTCAAAATCATTTTTGTAGGAAGTGAGCTTCCTTGTAGGTAGTGATCCCCCCTATAAGCAATGAGCCCTTGGCAGTGAGCCTTATATATTTAGTTCTAGAACTACTTTATATTGTGAGTTAATCCACACTATGGTTTTTCCCTCCTTGGGTTTTCCACATAAAATCTAGTGTTCAATGTGTTATTTTACTTTATGTTTTATGTATCGCATGCTCATGCTTAATAATAGAATAGTATGGTTCTGGAATTGATAAGTGTTAAAGTTTTTAAGTTTTGAATTTTGTGACAACTAATTCAGCCCCCCTCTTAGTTGTCCTACATATTTTAACAGTGTTTTATAGTGTTTAAGTATCCTCTAGTCTATATATTTCAAGTTTGATGGTAAATAAATTTTTAAAATTTAGTAGAATTATGATTTTGCAATATGAAAGATAAATATGCAAGAAATTTTAACAAATTTATCCAATGAATGCACTTGGAAATATAATTTTATATTTTAAAGTACATAAATTGACTGATCCTAACTTGAAAAATCTAGAAATTAAAAAAATTCTATGTTTTTGTGATAATAATAATGCACTTTTCCACTTTTCTCTATATGTCAATGCCTAAATGAGTGTTTTGAACACTTTTAGATTTAATTTCAGATTTCATATGTCCTAATGTAGAATTACCAATGCAAACTTTAACTAGATCTACTTTGTAATGACTAAAATTAACCATAAATATCTTTTGGATGTAAAATGTAATGCAAAATTTTACTTTTTAAATCCTTTTAATGACAAATGAAAAATATAAAGGAAAAGCTTTTGGGTCAACATGGAAGAAACATGAATTCCTCAATGCCTTGTGTCATCCCCAAAAGGAAAACACAAGACAAATGAAAAAGATAAATAAAGGCAAAAGTTAAAAGATTTATGACATAGGGAAGAATGAAGGTACAAATAGAGGAATGTCAGAAAGAGAGAGAGAGAGAGAGAGAACATCAAACAAAATGTCATGGGGGATCACAATATGCACTTGCAATCACACAAAAGAAAAAGAAATTATGTGAAGAAACTAGTAAGGCACATGCGAGTCAACCTAAAGTAGGTCATTTGCTTCCCAATCATGTTCATTGTATATCGAAGACAAACAACTGGCCAAAGGGACAATAGAAAGTTCCAAACTAGATCCATCACGAGGTTCAACACTCTTATTAGGATAATTATCATTTAATCTCATGGAAGAGGAAAATAATATGTTCAACTCATTATGCACTTATTCATCAATTTTAACAACTTCCTCATCATCATCTAAATTAATCACAACAAGAGGTTGAATGATAATGTCTAAAGAAGGGTTCATCTCTTGTTGTGTTTGCATTATAGGAACTTTTTGTTTCAGGGAGATGGTAGACTCATCATGCATTGCTTTAGTCATGTTTGGATTTTTATTTTCTTTGTTTATTTATGTGTCATAGAAAAAAGTACCCTTTGCTTGACATGGGATTAATTCATGATAAATTGGACTTAACGATATCTTAATCTAATGTTTTGAGGCCTTTTTATGCATCCACACTAGGTATTGGACCCTTGTAAATTTAAGAACATTCTTTTAACGACGTCTTGTAAAGGTGTTGTAAAATATTCTAAAGGACTTGCACACTTTTCTAGACTTGATGAACTCATTTCTCCCTAATTAAAAATTATAAAATGTGTTTAATAACATTATTACGTCAATCTAGAAGACTTATAACTTAAACTTAACGATAAACTAGTGTTGCAATGTGTATTGCATATTCACATTGATTCTTGTGCCTTCCTAGGCTATGTGGACCTAATTTTAGTGTTGTAAAGTGTATTTAATCACACTTTCAGATTGAATTTTGTGTACCAAGCCCTATTTTGATTTACATCATCACTAATAAGCCCCTTTTACCCATATTGTGCATCCCGAGGCATAATTTGTTCAAATAACTGACATAGTCATCATATAAGCCTAATTTTCTTACTTCTCAACATTCCAACTAGAAAAAATGGCCTTTGTGGGACCATTCACCATTAGTGGCGAATTAGTCCCATCTAGGTGGGACCCATTCACCATTAGTGACGAATGAGTCCCATTTGAGCCATTTTCAGGGTTTTATGTAGGAAAAATTAGGTTTAAATTTAATTTTTCTCCATGTCGGCCTTAGGGATCCAATTAACGGGAAAATAAGGTGAATTTCCTATAAAATCACCTCTCTTAACTCATTTTTACATCCATTAACTCAATTCACATCCATTCTTCATTATTCATCCACCAATCTTTCATCTCAAGTCAAGCAAGCTAGGACTTTCATCAAGTTAGCTTCCTAAGACATCCAAGGGCAGATTATACATGTATTGTTGCAGAATTTCAAGATAAATCATCATGGCAAGGTAAAAATATCCATTGTTTCATGTTTCATTACTTCATTTCATCACTTTGGTTTAATTACCTAAAAGGGGTTTGTCCAAGGCAAACCCCCATGCCCTAACATTCAACATCTCTCTCTCTCTTGTCTTGTATGTTTGTAGATTTAGGTCTCTTGGAGGTTTAGAAATCATTGAAGGTCAAGTTTTAAAGTTTCTAAAGTCTTCATCTCATTCATCAAGTCAAAATATCAACAAAAATCCATTTTTAGACCCGTAAATCAAAGTTTTGGAAGCGAACACCTGTAGGAAGCTAAAGTGCAAATCGGAAGCTTTAGAATCCACCTTTGAAAAATCAAAAATTCAAAAGTGGACTCATTCACCATGGGTGGAAAATGAGTCCAACCACAGGGTCAATTTTGAGTTTTCTGCATTTTTTAGTACCCTTTTGTCAAAAATGAGTTCTGGCATAATTTACCAGAATTGGGACTGATTCGCCAGAATGATGAATGAGTCCCACCAAGCATAAATTTAAGCATCATTAGCATTTCAAAAGAAATTTATAGTCCTCATCAAGATTCCAGGTGCACACTTTCAGTCTGATTCATTTTTGTTGCATTTTTCCATTCATTTGTAGGTAATTTTGCAATACACAATGTGTTTTCAAACAAGTCATATTTCTTAGGTTTTGCATGTTTAATCAATCAATTAGTTCATATAACTACATTTAGATCATATCATTTCTAAATTCATATCTACATCACACACATCCTAATTTGAGTGAATCATAAGCATTTTTGGCACTATCTCTCTCCTTTTAGGTGGAAAACCCTAAGAGTGCAAGAGAAGTCCACAACGTCCCAAATATCTATGTTTCAATTTCTTCATGTAACCTATGAACAATGGAAAGAATTCTATTACACTCTCTATCACCTCTATTTATTTTAGTTCTATTTTCTAGTTGCATTTGTGTAGGAGTGGGTTGATCAACCATAGGTTTCTTTTCTTCCCTAAGGGGAGGAACATAAGGAACCACAAGAGATTGTTCGACCACTTTCTCTTTGAATTTGTGAACTTATTTTATTCTAGGAGGCGTGATTGAATTGTTTTCGTTGTCTCTTGTTCTTTTGTAGGAAGTAGGTTAAGTTTTTGTCTTAGGTTGGTCATGGTCATTTGGAATTTCTTTAGGTTCAATCATGGTTTCGTCAAGGATGGTAGGCTCAGCTGTATGTTAAGGCATGTTTCAAAGGAATAATTTTTCTATTCTCTTTTCCTTGAACTTTTGATAGGATTTGAAAAATAAGTCTTCCCATGGTTTGATAGGTTCTATAGGCTCGGGCCAAAAGAAATCTAAGGAAATGTTTCCACGAGAGGACAAGGGGTTGAAGCCGCTATGGTGGACAATAAAAATTTCATCATCAAATGGAAACTTTAAGAATTTATGTACAATCAAAGGGACTACATTCATGGAG
This sequence comes from Sequoia sempervirens, assembly GCA_007258455.2. NCBI lineage: Eukaryota > Viridiplantae > Streptophyta > Pinopsida > Cupressales > Cupressaceae > Sequoia > Sequoia sempervirens. The sequence goes on along the minus strand of VDFB02271358.1, from coordinate 334,952,458 downwards.
CGAATCCATGGATAGCCTAGCTTCACACAAAATTGGCCCAACTATGGGATGATGGAGAATGATATATCTAATGTTTTCAGTCCTATTTGTAAAGGAAGAGTGATTAATCGCATCGTAGGGAGAAACCATTATGCATCTTTATACATGCTTTTGGTTTATCACATATATCTTGATAGAGCTCATGTAGAAGTGGGAATTCCTTGATGATCATGTTCTCTCCATAGATAACATCTATTAAGATCCCATTAGTGGGCTTGTCATAGATTCAGCCACCTCTGTAAAGAGGACCATCGGGTGCGGGTGATCCCACAATAGTGGTTTACAATATTTGGCCAAACTGGACACTGATTTTTTTTTTTAACTAAAGTCTTTAGAGGCACCTATAAGCGGTTAAACCATGAGAATTTGAAGATGATGCAAACTAGAGTCTTGTCAAATTTTGTGCGTAGATTCTAAAAAAAAAAAAATTCAAAAATTTTTTGGAATTAGATTGCACTTCTTTTTCCATCTCCCATGAAAATTGGTTTTTTTCAAAAAATAGGATTTTTAAAAAGTGACTCACACCGTATAATGCATAACTTTTTTTCCTTGAAAGATAAAATTCTAATTCTTTTGAATTTAGATTTGTAACTCTGATATCTAGTGCTTCCACTTGCTTAGATAGTTTTTATTGAATATTTTTTCTTTAATCAAGTTTTAAAGTCAAATCAATTACAATTCAGACATAACGCGACCGTATAATGCATAACTTTTACTATATGT
>VDFB02271358.1:334865945-334951090 GCA_007258455.2 Sequoia sempervirens | reverse complement strand
AGAGAGGGGGGGATTGGTAGAGAGATAAAGGGTAGGGGGTGTACAAGGGTTTAAGGTTTAAGAGTTAAGGGGAGAGGGGAGCGAGGGAGAGGGGGTACGAGGGAGAAATTTGAGAGAGAGAGGGGGGGAGTGGGAGAGAGATAAAGGTTAGGGTTTAAGGGTTTATGGTAGAGGGGAGAGAGGGAGAGGGGGTCGCAAGGAGAGACTTGAGACAGAGTGGGGGGGAGTGGGAGAGAGATAAAGGGTAGGGGGTGCACAAGGGTTTAGGGTCCTAAGCATAAGAAAAAGGAAAGCATCACAACTAGAGTCATACATTCTCCTAATGAGAATGTAAAGTGTGCAACAATACTTATTTTCAACTAAGAAAGTACTCTAATATGCATATGACTTTTAAATTGACCTCAAAAACACAATTTTAGCTGTCTACCATTCACTAGAATAGTCAACTCTTCTCCATTCAGTATTGCAAGATAGAAAGAATTATCCCATTTGCAGCTAGCTATGACATATGGGCCACTCCACATGGCATCAAATTTTGGATGTCTTCCAACCTTTCCTCTTTCTTCATCCAACTTCAAGATCAAATCTCTTTCCTTGAACGTCCTATTAAATTACTTCTTATCAAATATTCTCTTGACTTGCAACTAATGAGCCTCGAGGGTATCCATGGCTTTGATCCTTCTCCCATCTAACTCCATCAAATAAACTAGCCTCCCTATTATTAAATCATTCTCTAGCCTCTCCAACTATTATGCAAGTTCAAGAGTAGGTAACTCTAGTGATATAGGAAGTCTTACTTCTCTCCTATAGACAAGAATGAGAGGGGAGATGTCAATGTCTCTCATTGGTGTAATCTTATTAGCACAAAGACATTTTTTTAAGTTGATATATGCCAAGACATCTTGTTATCCTCCATTGTTCGATTGATTATTATAATCAAGTTCTTGTTAGTGGACACAACCAATCCATTACTTTGGGGGTAATAGCTTGATGAATTCTTTAAGTGGATGCCATAATTTACATTCCATATACTAACTAGGTACCAATAAAACTTTTTCATTGTTTGAAATAATGGTAGAAGGAATACCAAATCTTGTCCAATACCTTCTAGAAAGTCTAAAATTGAAGCTTAAATAAATTCCTTCACTGCAGTTGTTTTTTTCTGCCTTGTGAAGTTATCTTTGACAACTTTGGATGATTTGCAACTTTTCTCCAATCTTGCTCCTTAGGAAATATGCAACCTAAACCTATAAATAACAAACAGAGGAGAGGGAAAAATGTTGTTGGGTTAGTGGATAGGGGTTTTTCTTGGTCAAACCCCTTGTTGGTAATTAAATCTTGAAATGATTTAAGAAAATATGAATGGAGAATGGTGAATGAACAAAAGACAATGTTGCAACTCACCAAACCCTAGCAATAAGGTCTTACAAATACGCTTGAGATGGCTACAATGGATGTGGTTCTTGAATCTTGCTTGAATGATGTTTATCTTGAATGAAACACTTGCTTGAATCATAAACCCTGCATCAGAATTATTTTTGAAAGAGGAAAAAATGGGTTTTACAGAGACCTAAAACCACAAAGTTTACAAACTAAAGATAAGAGCATTAAATACACTAAAAGAAAAAAGGTTGTAAAAACAACAACAAGAAAATTCCACAGCCACCAAAAAGGACAGCGAAGGCCACAAAACTAAAAAACTAGACAAAACGTTGGAGCAACAACTAAATTTGGGTCTTTAATAAATTCGTAGTCTCAACTTCCAACTTGTTCATATCCTGAACCCCCTCTTTAAAATCTAAACCATTTGGGTAGTAGGAAGCATTTTTCTTTTAAGGTTGGCATGGGTCCTTTTCAAAATACCTTGGTCCTCATTCTTGATTTTATCCTTGTTCTATTCCAAATCAGCGACCAATGAACCATGTGTTTTTTTCCAGCTTTTCAGACATAGCATTGATGATGATGGTATTGTGCCTAGCTATTTTATGGTTTTGTTCCACAACAGTTTTCATGTTATTTTTAATTTTGACCATTTCAGCTTCTAGAGACTTGTACTTATCCTCAATGTCACCTTCTCCCATACCAATGTTGTTCTTTTTCTGTTTTCTTTCTTCATTGCTAAGAGCGGCCAACTTCAATTCTAGCTCCTCCAACTTGCTATACAGAGCCCTATTTCTTTGATTAAGATCATTAATTTCTTGATAGGCCCATTTCAAAACCCTGAAAATGTCACCAATGCCATTTCTTGCAGAGGAAAGAATATCGCCAAACTGAACCTAGTCTAATATGAGATTAAAATCATTCGCATTGGGGGAGCTACAAAATCTAGTACCATCAGCTCTAAAAGGAGCAGGAGGGGAGGGCACAAATTTTTTGCTAGCTTCAAGGTTCTCAACTTTGTCTTCCAAGGAGTCTGCAAAGTAGGAAACCAACTTATTGGTAGGGGAGCCCTTGAGAACATGATTCTTAAAGGGGATAGGGCAGTCGGGGTAGGTCTCAGGGTTAGCTTTAGCAAGCTATGGTTTATTATGCTGGGTTTTCTTACCAGACATCTTAGAGGAAGGGTGGGCTTCAACAATTCTCTCCTGGTAAGGCTGATTCTCCAAACCCCCACTGTCTGTGTCATAGTCCTCAGACACCATGGAGGCAACAGGTTTGGATAAAGTCGAAATACTTTGATAGTGTTCATATATTAACCTAATAAGACCAGGATGAAGAATAGGGTATCTCCTAGGATTTTTCTTATGGTCCTCAAGGCTATTACTCAATGAACATAACAGCCAGTGAGGCAGAGAAATCTATACCTTATGGCAGAAGTGGGTAAGAATGAAAAAATAATGACCATACACTCTGGTGAATCTCCCGTCCAGGGTGATATACTCCATTATAACACGAAGTACCTTTCTCCATAGTGCCTTGATGGTGTCAATTTAGATATAGCTGTTGGAAATTTTAACCATTTTCAATTTCTCCTTATCCTTATGAAATTTGATGACCGCCTCATTAGAAAACCTTTTGTCACGATAAAACTTCACACCCTCAGTGGACATTCCAGTAACCTCCCCTATAATTTGCTCATCCAGCTTCACCTTTCTCCCAAAGAGACTATTTTTTCCATTTTTCCAGTTCTTCTCAAAGTAATTTGTGGCCATAGTATCAATCCCATGATTTTTTTTTTGGAAATAGAACCAGCCCACCTCTTACAATCTGCTTCCAGACCTTATCATTCCTCATGTGCACCTCATAGCTTTTTGGCTCAACTCTTTTCCTATCCCCCCATTTTTTGTTTACACCTTACCGCAAACTCTACCAGCGCCGAGCACCTGTTGGAGAATTACACAGCCTTTCCAAAGCACCCACAAAGTGTGCCACTTTTTCTTCACAGCCAAGTAATATGGCGCGACCCCATCAAATATCTTGATTTCGATGTACTTAGCCCCTTTCCCTTTAATCATTAAAAGTATTTTCCTCTTTCCCACACGTAACATCATAATCTAGTAAGGCCCTGACTTCAGTTCTTAAGTCCCTACAATTCTGCCACATGTTCAATCCTTGCTTCCTAACCCCTTCATTTGCAAAGTAATTTGTCACACTATTAGCTTCCCTGTAGACATGTGAAACTTTTACTTTTTCGAACTTGTCTAGAATAGACTTTGCTTCATCAATCCAATACTTTATCGACCAAGAGGGGGGGTCCTTCCTAAGAGACAATCAATGATATTTTTAGAATCCCCTTCTAGCCATAAATTTTTAATATTCAAATTATAAGCTAACTTTAAAACTTGAAAAGCTCCTATAGCCTCCGCCACATGGTTGGTTTGATGACCTAGGGATATGGCTATAGCCACCATAAAATTACCATTTGAATCCCTTAACACACCTCCACTTTCGGCCATGCCCGGGTTGCCCTTCACGGTGCCATCAAAGTCGGTCTTATACCAACCATTTGGAGGAAAGGTTCAGTACACACCCTCTCTACTTTTCTTGGCTGGCTTGGAAGCTAAAGAAACGTCCAGTTTAATATTCCAATCCTTTGCTATCATTAGATCATAGGGAGTACACACCACTACTTCGAGGTTAAGAGTTTTTTGGGGAATCACATTAAATTTTTCCTTTATAAGCCTAAAAAATTTCTCAAAGACATTATTCTCCAACATCTCCTTATCCCTGAAAAGTCTATTATTACATTCTTTCCACACTCCCCAAACAACAAAAGGGAATATGAAATCCCATAACCTTTGAATGAAGGGATTTTGAGTAGGGGCTTTTCATTGTAAAAAGAAATCTTCAATGGTCTGGGGGAACACCAAAGAGATATTCTAGAGGGTTAATAATTTTCCCCAGATTAAGGAAACAAATGGGCAGTGGAGAAACAAATGGTTGGTTGACTCCACCTCACCCTTGCAGAGGTAACATCTGTTGGGTATTTGAAAACCCCGTTTACAAAGATTGTCCACCGTGAGCACCTTATTCTGAAGAATAATCCAAAAGAATATATTGACTTTAGGAGTCAAGTTTTTAATCCACGCTTTTGACTAGAAGGGAGGGGGAGCTTGAGAAAGGGACAACAAAGAGACAGTCGAAGAGATAGAATAGTTACCTGAAGGGTTTTCCATGGGTTTTCCATCCAAACAAGAATATCATCCTGTTGGTTTTGTCCCAAACTAACAACCTTTAAGGAGGATTGAAGTTGAGCCAACTCCTGACTAATCACACATAAGTTCACCCAATCTCCTTCATGCCAATAATCATTGCCAAGCTCCCCGAAAATAGCTTTACACAGCTCTGCCCATCTATTGAATCTTTCAATTTTGATAAGGGGTTCCTTAAAAATCCATTTATCCTCCCAGAATCTAGCTTGATTGCCACTTCTAATGTGTCATCCTATCCCTGATTCCAGAATTTTTCTACCAGAAATCATATCATTTCAGCAAGCTAAGCCACGAGGGAGGATAGGAGAGTCCAACAAAGCTTTGAGGGACATATAGTCAGCCATATATTTATTTCTTAAAATGTCTTTCCATTCTCCACCAGATGAGAACAATCTCCATATTTGTTTGGCCAGAAGAGTATTATTCATAATTCTAATTTTTCTAAGACCTAAACCCCCTAAGGTTTTCGGTCTACAAACCAAATCCCACCCTATAAGAGGCATTCTCTTTCTTTCCTCCACTCCAGACCAAAGGAATCTTTTTTGGATCTTTTCAATGGCCTCAACATATTTAGCAAGAATTTTGAAAAAGCTTAAAGCATAAACTGGGAGGTTCTGAAGAGAAGCTTTAAGAAGTTGAATTTTTCCAGCTTGGCTCAAAAGAGCTCCTTTCCAACCTACCAACTTCTTTCTAAACCTATCAACCAACGAACACCAAAAGGAATCTAGAGGTTTAAGAAGAAACTAAGCATTCCACTCTGCAACCAAGGATTCTTGCAATCTTGACCTGTCTATGCTCAGGGGTATTGAAGAAAAAAAGGGAACTCTTCTATCTGTTGGCCATCTACATAGTCGCCTTCTCATACATGTCCAAAAAAAAATTCAAAGTCTTAGCCTCATTCACTATAGATCTTCCCATCAGCATAGTGTCATCAACAAACTATTGGTGAGAACAAATCAGATTAGTGGAAGAAGGACTTAGACCTGCAAGAGACCTCTGTTCAATCAATCTTTTAAGATTCCTTCCCAGGCTTTCAACCATTATAGTGAAAATAATAGGTGAGATAGGATCACCCTGTCTTAAACCTCTTGGATTTTGAAAGAATCTAGAAGGAGATCCATTCACAATAATAGATGTGGAAACTGTAGTAACCAACTGATTCACCAACTAAATGACTCTACTACTAAAACCAAACCCCTTTAGAATTTTTAATAAAAATCCCAATCAACATGGTCATAAGCTTTGGATATATCCAAGTTAAGAAGAAACCCTTCAATTTTAGATTCCACAAGTGAATGAATATTCTCATGGACTGTGACTAAAGAATCTAAGATTTTCCTACCAGGTACAAAACCATTCTACTGAGGTGAAATCAACAAAGGAAGGTTAGAAAGGATCCTTGAGGTCAAAACCTTTGAAATGATTTTATAGAGAGAGTTGCAAACACTAATGGGTCTAAACGCCTCAAACTCCATTGCCCCTGGTTTCTTAGGAATAAGGACCACAAAAATAGAATTTAGTTCCTTAAGGAGCCTTCTGGATCCAAAGAATTCCTTAATATTCACGACATCATTTTCAAAAATATACCAAAACCATTGAAAAAAGATCATAGGAAATCCATCATACCTAGGGGCCTTATTTCCTTCAAAAGAAAAGATAGCTTTCATCATTTCCTCCTTAGAGGGGATGGTCGTAAGCTTTTCATTATCTTCCCTCTCAAAAACCTTAGGGATAGCCTCTAATAAAAATTCTTGGTCATTTTGATTGATTTCCCCATTCACCGAAAGAAGGTTGTTATAGAAGAGGACAACTTGCTTTTTGATGTCTTCTTCTTCCTCAAATCTAGTACCATTGACTTCAATGAAAGAGATTCTGTTGGAAGCCCTATGTTTAGAAGCAGATATATGGAAGTACCTTGTATTTCTATCTCCAGCTGAAAGCCACAACACCCTTGATCTCTGCCTCTAGAACTCCTCCTCTTTAGCTATTATGTCATGCAATTTCACCAGCAACTCATTTTCTTTAACCTTATTATTTTCAATGTATCCTTCCTTCTGGATTTTGTCCTGGATCTCCACAAGCTCCATTTGAAGTTCGGATTTAATACCAAAAATGTTTCCAAAGGATTATTTTTTCCATCTTCTTAAATTGCATTTGACTTCTCTCAGTTGTTTAGCAATTCTAAACATAGCAGTACCCAAAACATCAATATTCCACCATTTCTTGATTTCATCAAAAATAAGGGGGTGGGACAGCCACATTCTCTCAAATCTAAAGGGAGAGTTTTTCTTCACCTTTATAGGATCTTGCCACAAAACTTATGGGAAAGTGATTTGAACCTACTCTAGAGAGAGCTTTAAGAGAGTAGAAATAGCTTAAAAGCAACTAATGAGAAATTAGAGTTCTAACCTTAGTTGAATAAGATCCTTACCAATTCTTCTATTCGACCAAGTATACTGAGCCCCTTGCAAGTCCATGTCAATTAGCTCCTTATTGTTGATGAAGTCAAAAAGATCAGATTTACTCTCCTGATTCACCTGAGAGCATCCAAATTTCTCCTCATTCAGAAGGGGGGTATTAAAATTTCCCATTACTACCCAATGGTCATTATCAAAAATCCTATGGAAAGCAGAGAGCTCATTCCATAAAGATTTTCTAGCTCCTTTCCCATTGGGAGCATAGATATTCGACTGAATCCAACTAAAGTTGTCTCTGATATGTGTGAATTTAGTAGCCACATGATTATTGTTCTCCATCAAAGGTTCCCCTTTAATGAGGTTTTGGTTCCAAAAGGTAGCAATTCCTCCTAACGCACCATCTGAACTATTTCCTTGATTCCCACAATTCTGAAACATTTTGATCTTCTCCACCTTTTCTTTAGACATTTTAGTTTCTTGGATGAGGAGAATATCAGGTTTATGATCCCTAACAAAATTGTGCAAAACATCCCTCTTGTGAAGGCTATTAAGCCCTCTTATATTCCAAGACATAATCTTCATACCTTACCAGGGGATTGGAGAATCTCCGGAATGATCTTTTGAACACCATCCGCTATGTCTTGAAAGCTTTCAAGCTCTCTCTGCCATTTGCCCGATCTTCTGCCTTGGCTAAGCTTAGTAGCTTCACAATCTTCCTTTGCTCTAGTTTTGGTAAAAACTCCACTTAGAGTATTCTGATGTTTTCTTTTCTCCTTCTTTTTCTTAGAATGAGAGAGGACTTCTTCCCAATCAGTATCTTCTTGGCTCTCTGCTAGATTCCCATTCCTTATCATACATTCTTCTTTTCTCCCAAGGGAGGGTATCCATCTGGCCATTCCTAAGCTGATTCAAATTATCACTCGAAAGCTCGTTGTTCTGGCTCAGATCCTCAAAGGTGTCCTTGACAAAATACGAAGTTATTTTTTCCCTAATTTTAAGAGGGTCACTCAAAGAGGAGCATTCAACAAAGGTAGTATTCAAGATAGGAATAGCAATATCCAGAGACAGACCCTAGATAGGAATGTGCTCCAACCCAAGATACCCATTTTTTTTTCCTTCTGATAATATCTTAAGAGTGGAGGAAACAAAGTCCTCATCCCTTTTACCTTCTTCTGCACTCTCCAAGTTTTTTTCATCATCTTCCTTAGGACCAACATTATCTTTTGCCCCTTTTTGGTGATTCTTCTGCACATTAGGATCCTTAGGTTTTGTTTCATCATTAACGTCAGAGGTATTCCTCTGAGTTTCATGTTTCGTTCCATCATCCTCATTAAGGGTATTGGTATTCCTTGCTTGTCCTTCCCATCATATTTCTTTCTCCAAACAGTCTTAGGGTTGGACTGGTGGTTTTCTTTTTCTTTACTGGCATTTAATGGACATTTCTTAGCCCAATGCCCCATTTTTCTACATTTAAAGCAAGCAAAGGGAATGGATTCAAACTCTATAGTTTGCGTCCAAGTTACCAACTTAGATTGAATATCTATTAAAGAAGGAAGGTCAGCATTCTGTGAAACTCCCACACAGATTCGAGCAAACACCAACTACTTTCTAGCTACTGTCATAGGGTCAATAGATAGGAGCTCTCCAAAAGAACTAGCAATGCCATTGAAAATGTCCTCATTCCAATATTCTAGAGGGAGACCCGAGAGTCTAGCCCAAACTATAACGTTCTCAAAAATAGAGTCAAAGAGATCCAAACGAAAGGTCCACTTCTTGAGGGCCAAGGAAGATTTTCCAATGACCCAAGGTCCACCACTCCTCACAGCCAAAATATCCTCCTTGTAGGTGAACTCAAAGGAAAAGAAACCTCTAGGAAGAGTAGCCACCATAACCTTCCCATTGGTTCTCCACTTATTTTTGACAAACTCCCTAACCACCTCAACATTTGGTCTAGGGCCCATGAACTTTCCAACTAGGACTTTTTCCATCAAACTAATATTACGATCAATAATAGGATTAGGCACAGAGATGGAAAACTTACCTTTCACTGGGTCCAAAAGATTACTCACTAGAGGGAAAATCGATTTACCATTTGGCTTAACACAAACAACGAAGTCCAAGGTTTGCGCTTTGCTCCTTCCCTATCAACGGTCCCTACCACTTCATTGGAAATTCTTCCTTTTTTTTCCTTTTTTTCCTTTAGGGGACCCCCCTTTGATTTGTCTTTCCTCTCGGGTCCACTTGAATTTTGTTTCTAGTGTCCACATCACATTCATCCTTACCTTTCTCCACACTCGGAACATGCACCAATTATTCTTGGGATTCCTCAAATCTTGCTCCATGGCCTACTCCATTGTTTAGAGATTCAAAATCCTGCTTTTCCCTCCTGTGCTCCATAGTCCTACCCATCTCTCAAACATTATACAAAATTAGACTCTACATCACAATTTTTAGCAAAATAACAAACATGATATATAAAAAATCCTTGACATGATTATTGACACTTGAAGAATGCTCTAAAATGCTTGATAATCTTCCCTTGAATGCTCTTGAATTCTCTTGTGAATGCTTAATAATCTCTTGAATTCTACGTGAGAATATGAGTGAAAGAACCTTCTATTTATACTCAATTATGTAAGAATTCCCAAAATTACCACACTACGAGCCAACATCGGATCTAGGAGAATAAAATCCTTCCAAAAATTTAAATTAAATTTTATTTTGGGCCACATGGGACTCATTCGCTTAAGGTGGCGAATAAGTCCCATCAAACATAATGTATGGGACCGAAAACCAAAAGTGCTTAGAAATGTGTGAAAACCAGTTCAGGACCCAAAAACCCAGGTGGGACCTATTCGCCCAAGGTGGTGAATGAGTCCCAGATCACTAAATCTCAGTCACACAAGCCAAAAACACCTGAATTATGATTGGCTAATGATTGGTGTCAGGATTATCCTCAAAAAGATGCAATAAATGAGGCTTGTGGATGCAAAATAGGGCCAATTACAGCGTAAAAAAGCCCAATTATTAATGAAAAGCCTAAGAAGTGTGAAAGTGTGTTACAACACTTTACAACACTCCAAATATGGAAATATAAAGGTTTATTTTGATTAGAAAGAGGTTTATTATGTTTAGTTATTAGATAAAACCCTAGAAAAGTGTGAAAGTGTGTTACAACACTTCACAACACTTTAGCAAGGTACCATTAAAATTCATTAGTTCACAAGGGCCCAAGACCTAGTGTGGATGTGTTAACCACATTGCAACACTAAATCAAGGAAAAATTAAGTTGAATTCACAAGGAGGGCCCAAACAAGCTTGGAAAAGTAGAAGGGTTAATTTTTCCATGACCCCGGTTTTCCCTATCAAGACCTATAGGGTTATAACTTTTTTGTAAGAAAATAACCATGTCATGAAGCTAGTTGTTTGGAATATTAGGCTTAGCTAAATGGTCTTGATAAATAAAATAGACTACAAAGGAATTAAGCATAGTGAAACAAGTGAAATGACCATGTAGGGATCTAGAGGTGGAAATGAATGGGAAATAAGAACCTAAGCTTGTATCCAAACTTCCCATCGAGGCCCTAGGTCTGAAAGAGAAGTGGGGAGAACTTTGTAGGGGTTAAGGAGAGGTTGGAAAAGGGAACCCAAATGAACTATGAAAATGAATTATGGGAAAGCTAAATATGATTGAAATACACAATTAAATCAAGCATTTAGCCTACTTAACTCATATTCCTAATGAAATCTTTGAAAATATAACTAAGAAGCCATTAAAATTAAATTGAACTTAGCAAACTGATAAAAGGAAACCTAATTACACTTGCAAACCTAATCCCATTGGGGGATTGGTGCTAAATTGATGTGGAATGATCAACCCTTTCCTAATCTCATTGTTGAAGCAAGTTTTGAAGTGATGCTTTAATGGAGAAATGGATGAAATGGATGCAAAGTGGCTAAATGATCTCAAAGATGGATCTAAAAATTGCTATAGTCTATTTTCTCTAAATGCTTCTAGATGAATTGCTCATGAAATGGAGACTATTTATAGGATTTTGAAATGAATCAATGGCTAGGATCAATTTGGTTAATCAAGAGATAGAAATTGATGAGAGGAATTGAAATGGATCAAGGATCAAATCTATGGACATGTAAACATTATCTTATGTTGATCTTCTTTGGCTATCATGATCTGATTGTACCTTAAGAACCCATCCATGAGTGAAATAATTTCATGTCTAGATGTTAGATCTATAATGATGTCAATATTAGGTAAAGGAAAATCATCCAAGGTTAGGACATTCCTTGTTTAAATCTCTAAAGTTTGTGCATATCCTGATGCCCCCAGTGGATTTTGAGACTAGTACGGGGTTTGAAACCCACCCGAGATAATCTATGGGTCTAATGAACCCCACGTCAAGAAGCTTCTATAACTACAATTTGACCAATATTTCTATTTATGGATGCATTTTTCTTAGCTTCTACTTTATCAGTTTATCTTGAGGACGAACTATAAGATGGTGAAAAAATACTTCAAGATCAAGGTCTGGCCTGTCTGCATAAGACCACACAAAATTTATCTTCCAATCTTTCAAGAAAGCTGTCGAGTTCTTCTGATCTTCATCATGGAGTGATTCTACATAAAAGGTGATTTGTGGTGGCTCATTTGTCCCTACATTGACTAGATTATACTTCTCAACAAGTATTGTTGATTTTCTCTTAATGTATCATACTACGGGGTAGATTGAATCCCTCATTGTCAGACACCTTAAAGAGGTTTTCACCATCAGATATATCCTTTATTTTTACTATTTTGCGATCTAAAAGTTCCATAATGTGGTTTTCACTTAGGGATTGAAACATAATTCTCATATTTTCCATTTTTCAACTAAGAGATTCAAGTGTTTCCCCATAGTATGCTTGTGTATCTAGTTCAATGTCAAAATTTGCTTTGTGATCTACAAACGGCATGTGGTTGCGAAGCCCCATGAACTCATAGATAGCCTCATCATTTTTTAATGAATTCAAAATAGGTGGTCCTCATTGGTCCCAGTTTATAATTTGGGGATAGAATATTTTTAATTCAGTTACTTAGCTAGTGGAAGCAAAGGGTGTGGTGGTGATCATGAATATGCAAGTATCCTAAAAAAGGTATGTGATGTCGAGGGGAAAGTTTTCAATGATATCATTACACGATCTAGGTAACTAAGAGGAAGGTTTGACTACTTTAACACAAGCACCCTTACCAAGAAGGCTCACTTTACTCATGGTACATTCTAGACCAAGATTTCTAAGTCATTTCTTAGGAGCAAGAGATTCTATAAAACCATTAGTATTTTGACAAAGCTTTTCATTTTTGTTGTATCCCTAGCCTTTCATTAGTTGTGTTCCTTTGTTGTCATCCTCCATTGAAAGAATAGGATTTTCTCTATTATCTTGATATAGCAATTCTGATGCATTATCCTCCCCAATAACTTCTTTGTTCAAATATCCTCCCTTTGTGAAAGTGGTAGATGCTATCTTGATGGTCTTTGGTACCTTGTCAATAGGTTGAGGCTTCCCATAGGATCTAGGAGAAAGAGGTAATTTTCCAACTACAAAAGAGTCTTTTTTCATGATGCAGTTGTCTTTTATTACTACTTTGATATTAGGGTTGTTCTGCAAGATAGGTGTCTTTGATTTAGAGGTAGAAGATAAGGTAGACAGGTCAATTATAAAAGAAGTGAGTATTAGAACTTCATCATTATTAGGAACTTGTGGGACCCTATAGTACTTCTCCTCTAGGTTCTCACAATAGTAAAAGGGTTCATGATCACCATGGATTATGATTTCTCTATCATCATAGGGAAACTTGATGCATTGATGGCAAGTTGAAGCTACGACTTGCATGGAATGGATCCATAAATGACCAAGAAGGATATTGTATGGTAGGTCAAGGTCAAGAACTTGACAAGTGTTTTGTGCAATTGTGTATCCTACTTGGATAGGTATTTTGATCATTCCTTCAAAACTTCATTCATTATCATCATAGGCTCTTATGGTAACACCTTTTCCTTTCTCAATAACATCCTCTAAATAGCCCAAGTTCTTGATCAACTAAAGGGTACAAATGTTAAGACCAGAACCTCCATCCACAAAGACTCTTTTGAATTTTTTTTTATGGATATAGACCTTAAAATGCAAAGCACGATTGTGTCATGCTCAAAAAATGTGAGAAGATGAGGGATAGTGATGTGTCTGACCATATCTTGAAATTTTTTGGTATCAAGATCATTAGGTATAGATGACAAAGACAACGCTTTCTCTAGGATGTCCTTGTGTGTAGGAGATATTTTCAATCACTCTAATATAGAGATTTGGGCAAGGGTCTTTTTCAATTGGTCTAAGAGGCTATAATCATAGGGATTTGACTTAAGTGGGGCCCTAAGTTGTGATGGTGCTTCTTGGATGGTGACTTTTCCTCTACGTGTGGTGACTCCACACTCTGCACTAAGTCCTTTAATGGTGATGATTGATATCTGATGGCCACAAGTGCCTACGAAATTATTGTAAACATGACCTACATTGTGGTAATCCTTCCCTTTGCCACTATCATTTCCCTTTCTATGGTCTGAAATCAGAGTCTTGTATACCTTAAGGTCTTGATTTCTAGGTTGTTGATCCACACTTGCATCTCTATTATCAATAAGGTCTTGACTAACATTTTTTAGCTTCATGCAATTTGATGTTTTGTGTCCTTTAGTTTTGTGAAATTCAAAACTGTTCTCATCTTTATACCATGGAGGTTTTACTTGAGGATTTTGTAATCAAGGAGTGTGATGATAATTGATTGTATCAAATTTTGCATTACCACTTCAATAGGTTCCCCCAAGGGTCTGTACTTGCATTGTTGAGGATAACTATTTCGAGGTGGCGGTCCTCTTTGAGGGTTGGCATTATTGATCATTTCTTGGTTATTATGTGGTTGTGTGTTTTGTTGTTGTGTATTTGCATGTTGTGGAACATTGACCACAACTTTCACATCAATTATTCCATCATTAGTAATGTTCTTGTTTTTAGCCCATATATAGGGTTTATCATTGGAACTAGATGATGGACGATTGTCTTTGTATGCTTGTCTTGCTCCTTGTGCAATGAGGGCTCTTTCAATGTTAAGGCCCTTCTAGACGAGTTCTTCATATGTTGACACACATTACATTTTCTACTGGAAGGCTATGTCTATTTCTATGTTTGCAACAATGATCTCTATTTTTTGTTTCTTTGGAATTACATTTACACTTACTCACCCTATGTCTCCATTGTTGCCAAAAGTTTGCAAATGATTCCCCCTTTCTCTATTTAAGAGTATAGAGTCCCTCCAAGCTTACGTCCATATCAAGATTGTAGGAAAAATGTGTTGAATGTACAAGACAATTAAGAGGGGGGGTGAATCAATTCTACCTTAAAACTTCAAAATGCTCATTAACATTCATATCCACATTCATTCATTAAACCCTTAGAACTGTTATGATGATTTAGAATGACAAGAAAATAATAAAACTGAAACAACTTAACACCATACGCATGAGAACACCATATTTACGTGGAAAACCCGAGAAGGTAAAAACCATGGTGAGGATTAGCTCGCAATATAAGTAATATCAACACCAAATACAATAGGGCTCACTATCAAAGGGCTCACTGCCCAAAGAAGAAAGACTCACTGCCAAAATAGAAAAGAAGATAGAGAAGGAATGTTACACAAAGAAAAACATCTCAATGCAATAGAGAATCCACCATAATGACATCAACACCTTCACAACATGATTGAAGAGTTCTAGCCACCTTCTACTCATTGCATCCAATAAACTAACACATGAAAGCTCACATCGCATTACTCAATTTTGCACTCTAACACATTGCACTTCACATCATTCACATCTCAAGATTGAATTCACATAACCATAAAACTGGCCTTTGTAGGATTGAACTAGGAGGATGTGAATCCTAAAAATCTAGCAACCATCTAAAAGTATTCTTAAATATCACTAATCTTCATAAAAGAGTGTACCACAATGAATTAAGAAAATCAAGAAGCAAGCCAAATTACTTTTTCATCTAAAGAATAAATTTACATTTTAAGATCAACCCAAATCTATGATTTTGATTTCCCAAAGAGTGTACAAACTATTGTAGATTTTAGCAAGAACATAAACATAGAATCAACATTTCCAATCCTAAGACAAATCAGATTCCCATTAAATCAACATTATTCTTCTGAACATTAAACGATACCTAAGTACATCTATCTCTTCACATTATTTTTTTTTGAAATGACATTTATTATTTTAATTATTACACCAACAACTTTATTTTCTAAATTAATTTATTTGTTTATTACTTACATTTATTAATTAGTTTAGACAACATTTTAAGAAAAGTTTATTTTCCTTTACAACTTTCTTTTTAATCAATAAATATTTATATTAAATATATAAAAATAAAATAAAATATATTATAATAAAATACATAAAGTAGGTAGGGTCCAGGGATAGTCACAGTCTTAAACATCTCATCCAAAGAGAAAAACAAAACTGATAAAACGCTAATAACCCCCGAAAAAATAAGAAAGAAAGAGAAAAGAAAAAGAAAGAAAAGGTCAGAGTCATCTACGTTCCACACAGCCCAGTTATCTTGTTAATCAAAAACAAGCTCTGAACTAGTGAAGGTACCATCATGAATCTAATCGATGTTAATTTACATTTCCTTACAAGATTAAATAACAACTTTCATAAGACAAATAATCAAAGATCAAACGAAAGATTTTGTTACTCACTGTGCATCCAAAAGCTCCTCTAATACAATACTAAAGAGAAGTTGAATGCTGGTGAGATGCCTGTAACCAACCATAAACATTATAACTATGATCTCTACGCTGAAAAGCACAAGAAAATTTGAAGGGTTTGTTCACCAGTAACTACCTAACTACTCATTTCCTTAAAGTCTATCTCTTTGTTCCGCGTTGAATTAATGTGTCCGAGGAAGCGTCTGTATGTCTAGTTTCTCCTTAGTCACCTGCCATACTGTGGATTGGCGTTGCCATTGAAAAACAGACTTAGGTTAACTTTGGGCATCGGATTGTGGAAAGAATAAGGCAATGGAAGGTCCATATACATCTGTTACAGGTATGGACCTTCACTCTTGCATGATATCAAAGTTGAAAGTCATCTAGGAATTCTATCTCAGTGAAAAGGAATAAAATAATCTAAGTACGAGAAATTAAATTACTTTTGAATAGAAGTTGAGACACTAAGGTTATAAATATGTTTTTTTTTTAAAAAAAAAATTGGTAAGAAGGTTTAAATATTAGTTTTGAATATGACAATGGAGTATGTTGTTGTGAATTGTGGTCAGTGATTTAATTTTATATTTTATTATAAGATTTGGAATTGTCAATTTCTAAAAGATTTCAATATGATCTGTTATTTAACTTAGTATATTTCTATAACTATTATATTGATTCTTCTATTTCTTCAAATTTATGCATTTGACTTTTATAACTGAAATTTGTTCACCTTTGAAATGTTAAGATGGTAGTATCTACATATATTATTAGAATTTAGTATTCAAGGAGTTTTATTTAACTCCTTCAATTGATTTAAATGATTTAATTGGGATGCACATGGCTTTTTATCATTTCGTGTTTTTTACCTTAAGAAAATACGTTCACACTATGTCTTGGCTTGGATATTGTTGATCCTTCGGGTTAGATTTTCCTTGTGCATCCAATCCAAAGGGTTGGACTTCATTGTCAATGTTCAAATACATGGTTTCTGCAAAATGTAGAAATTCATTTAAATGTTGAGTGTGCTCTCCATCAAGTTTATACATATTTCAACCTTGATATGAAAAATGTTACAATAGCATCAAGCTCTCTCTTGCTTTTTTAATCATATAATTCTTCTGCATTTCTAATATGTTAAATATTTTATCTTGAATTGTTAGTGTCATTTTTTATCCATTTTTCCAAACTTCAAACAAATTACATTTTTGCATTCTACATTTGATTTTATACACATTCAAAAAAATTGATTAGTTTTCAAAAAAATACCTAGAGTACACCAAACTTTTCATTTTTTAGGATGTGTCCACTTTGAAAATTAATTAAAAAATCATATATTGATTTCAAAATGAGTAAAAAAATGAAGGATAAACTACATGATATTAGATAGTATTTCATTGAAGCAATTTTTGAAATACTTAAAAAAAGTCAACATTTTAGGTAGAGCACACTAGACACTATATTATATTTTTCTAATAAAAATAGGAGCATTTTGTGTGCCCCTCTTATTTGTATATCTTAATATCCACTATTTTTTTTAAATTAGTAGTTTAAAAAGTAGATTCCAAGCACTATATAATTCTTAGTCTTGTCCCATCTTCAAAATTTTAGTGTGGCTATCTTTAATTTTTCATCCAAGATCAATTTTTATTGATTTCAAAAAAAAACAAGTGACCACTTTCAACCCTCTTTTGATCCCCTATTTCAATGCATATACCCCAAATTATGTACTTTTCTTTTTATCATTACATACATAGACATTCTATAAATAGATGCATTACATTCCAACATAAAATTGAAACTATTATAGATAAAGGAAAGATTGCCAAATTGATGAGATCAATCATATCAAAGAAAAAGATATGCATCAAAGGATTGATTACCAAAGAGAACCTACCAAATGTGCAACTAATTACCAATGTGTCTATAAAGGATTATCAACAAGAGACACATGTGATGCAAGAAGAAAATCATGAAGAAGAAATGCAAGAATCAATTAACATTTTGGGATGATGATGATGTCAAATTTGTTTGTTGATTTACAAGCTTCCCTATAGACCATATTCCTATATACCCATATTTCTTGTTTTTGTACTTTGGCCTCTTGCTTATGTCTTATTTCTTATGCCATCACATATCTCAATGAATATACCCAAAACTAAGTACTTGTGTTCTTATCATTGCATACATGGACATTCTATAGATAGATGTATTGCATTCCAACATAAAATTCAAAATCTTATAGATAAAGGAAAGATAACTATTGATGATATTAATCATATCAAAGAAAATGATATACATCAAAGGATTGATCATACTTTCCATTTAACACATCTCATTTTGAGGTTGCAACTAATTACTAATGTGTTTATAAAGGATTATCAACAAGAGATACATGTGATACAAGAAGAAAATCATGAAGAAGAAATGTAAGAATCAATGAACATTATGATGATATATTTTCAAATGAGGAAGAAAATATGATGATGATGTCAAATTTGTTTGTTGATTTACAAGCTTCCCTATAGACCATATACCTATATACCCATATTTCATGTTTTGTACTTTGACCACTTGCTTATGTCTTATTTCTTATACCATCACATATCTTATTTCATACCTTATCTTCCCCAACTTATTTTCCTTCCTATTTCACATATTTACTCTTATCTTTATTTAGGTGTTCATTATTCATTTCTATGTCCTTGCATACCTACATAGCAATTTCTCATTTTCTCTCATTCTTTTCTATTCTTATATGCATCCTTGTATCTATCCTTGCCATAATCTTTGTTTTCTTTTACTCCCCATAATTATTCATCTATGCTTTTATCTTCTATATCTTATAATCATCATTACTTTTGCTCACATATTTTTGCTTTCTCACATTATCTCATACTCGTATCATAAGCATAGCTAACGCTTGCACTCATTTCTTACATCTTATCTTACTAAATTGAGCTTTCATTGCTATGTCACCCTATCACATGTGTAGGCTCCATGCTTTCCCATGCTATATTGTGCATCCATTACCATTTAGGTACAATTTAACTTATGAACGATCGGTTCACCAACAACTATCTACTCATTTCATTAAAGAGTATATCTTTTTTACGAAGAGAAACATTTGTCAGTTAGTCTGTTGAATTAACGTGTCCGAGAAAGCATCTGTATTTCTAGTTTTCTTCTTGCTCACCTGCTCCATAAAATCCCACACCCCTTCCCATATTGTGGGTTGTCCCTGGCATTAAAATACAGACCTAAGTTCACTTTGGGCATTGGATTTTGTTGCGCCATTCCCTTTTCTCCATTTAGATTTCACTGTGCCAAATAGATTGGACCTACAAAGCCATTGACTAAAATAATTCTATCTCTATCCATCAGGATTACATTGGAAACTGTACGAAAGAATGATGCAATGGAAGTTCCATACACATCTGTTCCAGGTATGGACCTTCACTCTTGCATGATCATCAACGTTGAAAATCGTCTAGGAATTCTAGCTCAGTGAAAATGAATAAAATAATCTAAGTAATAACAACTAAATTACTTTTGTATAAAAGTTGAGACACTAAGATTATAAATATGTTTTTATTAAATTGGTAAGTTTAAATACTTAGTTTTGGATGTAGTAATGGAGTGTGTTATTGTAAATTGCGAACAGTAAATCAATTTTATATTTTATGATAAGATTCAAAATTGTTAATTTTTATTAGATCACAAGATGATTTGTTATTTAATTTAGTGTATTTTCGTAGTTATTATATTGATTATTGTATATGTTAATTCGATTCAAATCTATGGATTCAACTTGCACACCTGTGATCTATTAAAACATGTTAACCTTTAAAATGTTAAGATGGTGATATCTACATATATTGTTGGAATATATTATTCAAGGATTTTTACCTAACTCCTTGAATTGATTTCATGATTTAAATGGATGCAAAGACAATCAATCTACCATACAAATATTGATACTATTTGATGTTTTGATGATACAATGCTCTTTAAGTGATAATGCAATGACCACATGATAGATGGACAAATCTTCCTTCTTGATGGGTAAAAGTGAATGAGGGTTTGTCTTTTTATACAACACCCTAGTGTGCAAACCACATATTTTGTGTCCAAGTCAACAAGTAATGGCCAATAGAAAAGGGGTCAACCAAAGCCCATAATAAGATTTGAATTTTGAAAATCTAGTGGTCAAATACACAATTACAGGTATGAAATAGATTCAGTTTATTAATAATGGATTCGACCTAGGTTATGAAATGAAGAATTCACAAACCAAATCTAGATCCTTAGGATGCATTAAATCAATTTCAATCAAGGATTCAATTAGTTACCAAGTGTTACAAAGAAGTGTGTCACTTATAACTTCCAAAACATAAGGGAAAGTGCATAAGGTATTCACATTTTGTGATGTCTCCATCTTAGTCATATGCTCTTCGATGACGGATAGCCTATTTCCAGAAGCCCATAGGCTCGTCAGAGGTAAAATTAGGGTTTCCTATTTTATAAGGGTTCTGAAGCATTTTTGAAGGTTTGCATGTATGAGTTTTTGATGCATGTCTGGTGGGGTTTTCTGGGTTTTTGGAGAGTTTCAAAATGGTGTGGCATGCATCTCCATCAGACAACCTTTTCCAAAACTTGCTATTTTTAGCCAGTACATTGGAGTTTCAAAATTTAGATTGTGAATTCTTTATGGGTTTTTAGAGAGCTTCGTAGTGGTATGACATGCAAAGAGAATTGAAATTTTTTTTAGAATTTACTATTTTTAGTAAGTTCTATTCTTGGTAGTACTCAGATTGGCAACAGTTGAGTGAGCTTTCTTCTTCATGCAAGATAGTTGATTTTTTCTAATTTTGGCTAAGGGGAAGCTTAGCATTTTTGCACCATTCTTCGGGCCTGGAACTATGGTTCCCTAGATGGTTAGATGGGAGTGTGCTTCATTCAGAAGTACATATTATGCATCAACGTTGAAGATTTCGTTAATAAATTCCAATTTGTGTTTGTTGGTTATATCATGGTTGAAGGTGATTTTCAAATACAGCTCTTTGTATGATTTTTTATGCATTTTGGGTATTCAAGCAATGAACCTCTATGGTATGGGCGACCCTTCTTGCAAAAGATGGGAATTTATTTTGAAGTCTTGAGTTTTTTCCAGAGAAGGTTGTACCTCTTGCTAGGTCTGTACCTTCTTCTTCCTTGCATTAGGATTTGAGTTTATTTATTGGTGAGTGTTTTGTGTTGATAAAACCTTGATTCCTAGTCGCCTAATTTTGGAAGAGTTATTCTTGTTATTTGGAGTATTTTGGAATTGTATTGAGGGAGGTGTAATCATTTGGTATGTGCAATGCTTGTTGGTTTGGTTATTCCAGTTTGTTGGTTTGGAAATCAAACCCGATTAATTCACTTTTCAGGCTATATTTCATGACCTCTTTGAACTCGCATCCGTAACCAGAGATATAGTGCATTTATTGCAGCTGTTTGGAGCAAGTTTAGTTTGAGAAATCATTGTAACTAGAATTTGTTCTTGCAAATATTTTTCATTGTAAGGTTGCGAATTAATAGTACTAATCCAGTCAATTATATTTCTGTAATTACTTGTGATTTCTTAAGAAAACACTAAGAATCTTTGGTTGATTTACCACCAGAGAAGGAAAATAAACATTTTGTATCTTTCATATTTCACCCACTATTTAAGTGGTGAATCCCCACTGTTGAGTGGATTCCTACTAATAGCAGATGAATTATATTTCATTGTAATCATCTTTTCCCCCACTGAACAAGTGGTAGCGTGAAATTCTTGATGGTCAGTTCTCTACCTGCTTCATTTCAGTATTGTTCTTCATTCCAGTTTGGTTGCTAACAACCCCTTCCCATATGCTATCACCTCACCTTTCAAAGGATCTTGGTGAACATTCTTGGCGAAGGTTACTTTCAGTTGTTTATGATTTTGGGCTAATCCTTAATGGGTGCTTGTTGTTGGTGAAAATTCAAAGAAAAAATTAAGGGGCATATTTCAGTGGTATGAGAGCAGAAGATCCTGCCATACTGTTGATCAGAGCTTCATTGTTTGGGCAGAATTGAGTTTAGTTTAGAAGTTTTTCAGATTAAGACATGGCTAATGAAGAAGAGATTAAGTTGGCAGAGACACTTTATATGGTTGGAAAGAGTCTTAACAAAGAATTTCATTCAAGGGAGAATGAAGAGAACATTCTTCATTTCTTAGAACAATTTTTGAGACAAGTGAAGCAATCACCTTCTAAGGAAATACAGTTGACATTAGCACCTGTGGTGACTCTTTTGAATCAGCCCTATTGGTTGGGGCATCCAGATGAAGAAACCAAGCTGTTGATTTCTTCTTGCTTCATGGAGATTATAATAATTGTGATTCCCTAGATGCCCTATGATGTTGAAACCATAAAGATCATATTAAATATGATAGTGGAGAGTTTTCAAGATTTGGATGAAACTGGAAGCAGTTTGTTTTCAAGAAGAGTTGTTATTTTAGAGGCATTTTCTGAAGTTAGAGCTTGCATCCTATTGATAGAATTGGGGATGGAAAATCAGATTTATCACTTGTTCTATTATCTCGTCACCTCGACTTAGAGTGAGCAAGAAGAAGGGGTACTTGCAGCTGTGTGGAATGTTCTAATTTCTACCATCAAAGAAGTTGATAATCTTCCAAAAAGTGACAATGTGAAGAGAAGATTTCTCCCACTGCTGATTTGTTAGTCAATGAAATTTTCAGACAATGTGAAGAAAAGTTGAAACCACTCATGAAGAAGACTTTTGAAAACAAAGGGGAGATTTCTAACACTGAAGAGGGGGATGAAAGTTGGAATCCCTTTGAATTCATAGTAAAAGTTTAGGGGGTATCTACGGATTTGCATTTGTCCATGCATTCTACAGAAGAAATCCATATGTCCATAGTAGTTCCTGAAACACATGAAGAAGAATGTAATGTGATAGAAGAAGACTTGAAGTCTAGTGAGGCAATCATGTTTTCTATAGAGGAGAACAATGAGTTGACTTGTGTTAAAGAGTCTCAAGTTGAAGATTCAAGGGAAAAAATTTTGGAAACAAGAGTTGACATGAAGATGCATGAATAGGTCATAAGTGCAGATCCAAATGAAGGAGAAGTTCAGTTAGTAGAAGATATGTGTTCAACTAGCGAATTGATTCTTCACAATTCTAGAGAAAGCTAGTTTGAAAGTCAAGCTAAGGAGGAGAAAGAGAAAGAGGAAGCTGAAGTCTCTTCCCACTACAAAGTTAATTTGACTGACTCCCTAGAATCATGTGTAGAAGACAACATGGAAGGAGAAGTTTCTAGTAGTTATAAGGCAGATTTCTCTTCACCTGAAGTCAAGCTAAGGAAGAGAGCTAAGGAATTGGATGGCACTATGGATGGGATGATGAAGAGTTTCCATCACATGTGTTTCAAATTGAAGAGTACAACTCAAACAATTTTTGAGATCTTTATCCACCAAAGTTGTACTACATCATTTCAACCAGTACATGAAGATTGCAGTTCAAGTTCACAAACTGCTGAAAATGGAATTCAAGTTTTTTCAAAACTTGATAGAATTCATAGGCATGTAGAACATTTGATTTATGATGTTCCAAGGGGAGAAGTGTATGTTTCATTTCCATTGATGATATGAAGTCCATTAAGTTTTCCTTGGAGGAAATTAAATCTAGTCTTTTGCACATCATTCGTGACAAAGACAAAGTGGCCAAAATTGTTGACAAGGCATTGTAGTGGAATGAGCTTACCAAAGCCAAGTTGCAAGAAGTGCATGAGACTCTAATTGAAGCAGAGAATCATATTTCTATCATTCAATATTCATGGGAGCAAGAAAACAAAGGAAGAGCATAGGAGCTTCAAGAAATTCTTGATGAGCTTGATCACATACAAGAAAGATATGATTTGGAACATTGTCCTAAGAAACCAAAGCATTCAAAGTTTCATCAACAAGTTTTTTAGAATTTTGATAATCTCTTGTATGAGGAAGGTGCTAGTAAGGTTTATGTAAATCCTCTTTTTGAAAATGATGAGGGAGTTTCTTTAGGAATCACTGAAGAAGGAAGAAGTATCAATTTGTCTTCTAGTAGTGGAGAGGTGGTGCATGAGTCACATGAAGATGAATCTACTGCTACTTCTAGTGCTTCCATTCAGCAAGGAATGGTAACTCAAGGATCACAAGGAAATGAAGACATTCTTTTTGGTCAACAACAAAGATTTGATTGGCATATTAATGAGGATTTTATTCATTGTTTGATGAGGTTGCTTGTGAGGTTCTTGTCAGACTTTAGTACATCACCATCTTCTCTTAGAGTGATTGATTTTAGAATTGTATTTGATGAAGGATTCATGGAATCTTTCTAACAAATCATGACACAAGATTTTGGATTCAATTTCTTCAACGAACGTAGGTCGGTTGATTATTTCTTGGAGTTTCAAGAAGGATCAATTCAGATCAAACGAACAAACTAGAGGATTCATGTGAGAGAAGTACTTTGTCTAAGAAGTGGTTCTTCATTGTTGTTGGTATGGGGTCCTAGAATTACTTGTAAAGAAGGTAATTCTAAAGGGGATAGACCAGCACATTATTTTTAGAATGTAGTTGTGATCATTTGCTCTTGTGTTGGGAAATGTCTCCAGTTGAAAATTAGTTTTTGGGATTCCAAGTATATTTTTATGAAGAATAGTATGCATAAAAAGAAGGTTGAATGGGGTGATAAGTGCCAAAATTTTAGTTCTATGATTTTTGCTACCTTCTTTTCTTGTCACTGGTTCTTTATTTCTAATCACAAATTGGTGTTTTGGGGAGGAAATATAATTAGAAGTTGGTTTTTGGTGGCATGGGGACCCTTGTTGAAGGTTCCACCAGCCTTTTTCATGAGCAGTTATGCTAATTTTGATGAGAAATCCTTATGTTGTAGCTATTGCTTACCTTCTTGGATGTTGATTTTCCGAAAATCGGATACTAAGATGATTATTTTAGACTTATCAGGTAGTTGGTTTATTCATTTTTAGGTCTTTATGTCTCCTATATGGACTGAATTTCTACCTCAAATGAGCAAGGGAATGATACAGTATGGGAAAAATTTAGGTATGGGTTGTCCTTCGATGATAAACAGTGGAATTCTTGGTAACATCTCATACATTATTGTTTGGGGCAGCAAGCTATTAGCTGATTTGATTCATCAATTTGAAACTCTTGAAGTAAAATATGTGAAGAATTCTTGGAATTTTTTCAGTGCTATCAGTTTGCTTCAAAGGAAGCATTGTACACAGATGGAGTGCAGAGTTTTGTTCTATGATTGGCATTGGTTTGGTAACATGTTTGAAAACATGTATGTTGCTGATCAGATTTATGACAGTGAGGGTTGCAGGTTCTACAGATTGATATGGGACCAAGGCACTGACATGTCTAGTGCATTGTCTTTTATGGACCAAGATATGTTGCTCCACCTTGGGTATGCAAATTTTTTAATCTAAGTAGCGCAGTGGATTAGAGCAATAGTGTTCTTGAGGATGATTTGGAATCCTGTCCAATCACTTGGGTTTGTAATTCAACAGTTAAAGATGATGAAGCCAATGTTGGCCTTCTAGAGTTTACTCCCGTGGTGTTTCAGTTTAGTTTTAATAAAGAGGTTTCTTGTGTTGGCATCCAACAGTGTAGTGCTTACATCAGTTGGTGCTATCGATCTCCTAGGTTGATTTGGGACCCTGGGATCATATTCAGTTTCAGTTTGGTTTAGCATGGTGATTTTGGGGTGGCATTGGAATTGCTTGAGGACAAACAATTTTGGGAAGGGAAGAATGTAATGTCCCCATCTTAGTTGTATGCTCTTTGATGACAAATAGCCTATTTCTAGAAGCTCGTAGGCTCGTCAGAGGTAAAATTAGGGTTTCCTATTTTATAGGGGTTTTCTTCAAGCATTTTTGAAGGTTTGCATGTATGAGTTTCTTATGCATGTCTGGTGGATTTTTTTGGGTTTTTGGAGAGCTTCAGAATGGTGTGACATGCATCTCCATTGGACAACCTTTTTTGGAACTTGCTATTCTTAGCCAGTACATTGGAGTTTCAAAATTTGGATTGTGGATTCTTTCTTAGTTTTTAGAGAGCTTCGCAGTGGTATGACATGCAAAGAGAATTGAGCAACTTTTTAGAATTTACTATTTTTAGTAAGTTCTATTTTTGGAAATACTCAGACTGGCAGCAGTTGAGTGAGCTTTCTTCTTTAGGCAGGATTATTGAGTTTTTCTGAATTTGGCTTTTCTGAGGTGCATTTTTAAAAGAAATGATTTATTTAAATCATTTAATTATTTTAATGTGTTTATGACCCCTTAAACTAGCACAATAACTTTATGTTATTTTAGAAAGGGGGATCTTGAGGGTAGAATCCTCATCAAGATATTTATCTAATATCTCTAAGATTGGTTATTTATGAGTGGGACGCCCTCATGAAGGAATTAAACAAATTAAACAATTAAATGTTTAATATTTTCCAAGGAGATGTGGATGCTTAGAGAGGAAAGGTGAATTTAATGTTTTAAAAATTAAAATATTGCAAAAGAAAAATGGGCGTCCGTTTTGGAGGAAAGATGGAAAGCAAATAGTCACCACAAGTTCTAGATAAAAGCAATCCTTTTCTTACTCATTCATCATCTTTGGTTAATTTTGTATTGAAATGCTACTAAATTGATTTTAGAACTTGGCTAAGGGGAAGCTTAGCATTTTTACACCATTCTTCGGGCCTGAAACTATGGTTCCCTAGATGGTTCGATGGGAGTGTGATTCATTCAAAAGTGCATATTGTGCATCAACGTTGAAGATTTTATTAATAAATTCCAGTTTGTCTTTGCTGGTTATATATATCATGGTTGAAGGAGATTTTCAAATACAGCTCTTTGTATGATTTTTTATGCATTCTAGGTATTGAAGCAATGAACTTCTATGGTATGGGTGACCCTTCTTCCAAAATATGGGAATTTATTTTGAAGTCTTGATTTTTTTCTATAGAAGGTCATACCTCTTTCTAGGGTCGTACCTTCTTCCTTGCATTGGGATTTGAGCTGATTTATTGGTGAGTGTTTTGTGTTGATAAAACCTTGATTCTTAGTCACCTAGTTTTGGAAGAGTTGTTCTTGTTATTTAGAGCATTTTTGCGTTGTATTGAGGGGGGTATAATCATTTGGTATGTGCAATGCCTGTTGGTCTAGTTATTCTAGTTTGTTGGTTTGGAAATCAGACCTAATTAATTCACTTTTCAAGCTATATTTCATGGTCTTTCAACTCACATTCGTAACTAGAGATATAGTGTATTTATTGTAGCTGTTTGGAGCAAGTTTAGTTTGAGAAATCATTGTAACTGAGATTTTTTATTACAAATATTTTGCATTGTAAGGCTACGATTTAGTAGTACTAATCGAGTCAATTATATTTCTACAATTACTTGTGATTTCTTAAGCAAACACTAAGAATCTTTGGTCGGTTTACCACTAGAGAAGGAAAATAAAAAAAATTGTATCTTTCATATTTTACCCATTGTTTAAGTGGTGAATCCCCATTGTTGAGTGGATGCCTACTAATAGAAGATAAATTATATTTCATTGTAATCATCTTTCCCCCCATTGAACAAGTGGTAGCGTGGAATTTTTGATGGTCAGTTCTCCACCTGCTTCATTTCAGTATTGTTCTTCATTCTAGTTTGGTTGCTAACGACCCCTTCCCATATGATATCACCTCGCCTTTCAAAGGATCTTGGTGAACATTCTTGGTGAAGGTTACTTTCAGTTGTTTATGATTTTGGGCTAATCCTTAACAGGTGCTTGTTGTTGGTGAAAATTCAAAGAAAAAATTAAGGGGCATATTTCACATTTCACCATTGCATTTGTCACCACTCTGAATTGCATGTGAAATACTATGAATTATGCATGTCAAAGTAAATACTAGAGACATTATTATGGATATAGTTGGCTATAAATGAAGATTCCATGCATGTTTCTTGTAATGAGCACTCTATCTTGAAATGTAAAATAAAAAATTTATGTGAATAGCATTTGATAAAAAAAAAAATGGGTATAACAACTATTATTTGACAATGTCAGCAAAGAAAAACTAAAACTAAAAGGGAGAGATATGAAGCTAGAAAGAATCTTATATAAAATATTGATAAATGTGCTTGTGAAGGAGTATATGAAAGAATATGGTTGATAAATGTGCTTGTGAAGGAGTATATGAAAGAATATGGTTGATAAAAAAATGTTGGGTTGTAGGAGCTATCATAAGCACAAGATAGACAATGTAATCATAATCATCAAAGAATTCTAGTGACATTATATGCCTCTATAAATTGGTTGCATTTAACAAATTCAAGGAAATGGATGAGAGGAGAAAATATATATGATAACATAAAATCTCAATAATCATGGGATAATTTTCATAAAAAAACATCATGTGATAGTCTTTTAAGATAGTTAATCAATATTTAAGCATGAAAGAACACATAGCAAGGGAAACAAAGATGTCTAATAATTATAGAGAATAGCATTTGAGCATAATGATATAGCTAAGAATGAGCATGAGGGTTTGATCCTGTAGTGCGATGGTTAAGTGGTGGTGTTGTACCCTTGGCCACCCAGATTCATGTCTCCAGACTTGAACCCGTTGTTTTTTACTCTTCCCTTGCTAGGTTGGTGTGCTCGTGAGCATTGTGCCCTCACTGGGCTACCATGCTTGTGGGGGGGGCTTCCATTCCATTGTGTGTCTTTGAAAACAATGCATTCTTGCATTCATGTTGGGGATGAGGTCCCCCATTGATGGCCTCATTGGTTCATAGCTCCAGTCAAAAGCGTGCATTAAAAAATGATAATAGCAAATAATTATAGAGAACTTGTGGGATAAGTATGTGTGACATAACTTAATGTCCTCATGTTTAAGAAAAAGGAATATGAAATATAAAGTGTAAACATTTACTCATAATATAATCATGTATAAGCATAAGATAAGTGTGTAAGCATGATGTGATCATCAAAGAGGATAAGATAAGGTAGAAGAGATGCCCCCAAGTGGGAACAAATAGTATGTTTCATGGAAAAAAAAATATGAATAGAATACAAGTAGTCAAAAGGCACAATTAAATTTCCTATGTGAAATAAAAAATAAAACATATCAAAACATGAGATCAATAATCACATAACAAAATTAAAGATGTGATGGAGGGTCATGACATAGAAACACATGATTTAATCAAAATGGATAAAGTGATAAATACAAAGAAACAAGTTATGTTTTAGTCAATACGATGAGAGTAGTTGTCAATAAGTCCATCTTTTACATCATATCCCATATCTATAAGTAGAACAAAAAATAAAATACATATAAAACATAAGAAATAAGTTGCATGAATTACATAACACATGTTCAAATGTACTTGTGTCAACATGAACCAAAGTCATTTGTCTTTGCATAATCCTCACTCTAAGGTAAGTGCATAACAAATAAGGGGGGAAAGTGGGGACAAAAGTGGCCACTTTTTTCTTGAGATCATCAAAAATTTATCTTCAACAAGTAACTAAATGAATTCATGTTTAAAATTTAAGTTGTATTAAAAATAATATTATCAATACTAGTTTATAAACTATTTTTTTAATGGTGGATATTAAGAGAGTCAAATATGGGGAGCACATAGAGTGGTCTTATTTTTGTTAAAAAAATATGATAGCATTAGGTGTGCTCCTCCAAAAATGTTTTTTATGACATTTTTGCAATAGATATATTATTTTATTATTTTTAAATTGAATACATTGCTACACCCCTAATCATATATGTGCTTAAGGTTATGAGTATTTGGTTTTTGGATACCTTAACTCCTAATTTAATTATAATCATTATTATACTCTTATATAGGTAGGTAGTTCATCCTAGGGGTTATAATTAAGTGTATAGGTCAGCTTGGGTATAATTCATGACATAATTAGGTATGTATAGGAGCTAGTGGTAAGTTTATTATCATCATATATTGTGAATTGTCCTCTCATTGTAGATATTTGAAGGTTTTCCCCCTCAAAGTGGCTTTTTATTCTCTATTATTATCAATTAATTGCACCATATATTATATTGCATTCTATCTTGTGAAAGTTATTCCATTACAAGTGGTATCAGAGCATGATCTGGGTGCTCTGAAGGTAAGGCATTTTAAAAAAAATTGGAGGCTATTTTGGTAAGAAAATGTATTTATGATTTTGGAAGAAAATTTCCTAATTTTTAAATGGACTTTGAAGGTCACATTGATTAAATTCTATGACATAAATTTGAAGAAAAATAGATCAAAATCAAAGGATTTGTTGCAAAATTAGCTTTACATTAGGGTTTTCACCTTGATTTCTCCCAAAGAAGACAATAATTGAGTTTATTTATGATATTTAGAGGGTCCATAAATAATATTTTTCTTAGACTACATTAAAAATGAGTTCGTTTTGAGTAGAAATAAAGCATTTATTGGGAAACTAGGGTTTCCACCAAATCCACCCTTAAAGCTACAAATCAACTAATTTTTGAAATATTTTTATAAGAAGAGGTATCTTCACTCTACTAAGTTAAACTAAAAATTTAGATTATTTGGTTTTTATTTTTGTGGTTTATTGCCAAATTATTTTTTCCATCAAGATAGGGCTTGCAACGAGAGGAAAAAAATGTTTTCACACTTGAAAAATATATAGATAAGGATGATATATAAATTGACTATATTACTTGTATTCATGAAATGGATATCTAGTTAAGGGGAAAAATTGATCAATACAAAAGGAGATGATTGAAGGAATTTTATTATTGAACGAGATTAAGGATATACATCACATGATAGGAAACATATCAAGCATGTAAAGCCTATTAGATAATATAATTTCTTATATACAAAATCAATTAGTCTCGTAAATTAATTCTTCAAACAACCAAGGTGGATCATCTAAGATAGCTAATATAGATCCAAATTTTCTAATACTCATATGGGATCTAGGAACTTGATAACAAAGGTGTACATGCAAAAATTTGGTGGTAAGGATCTACTAATGTAAATAAATAAGATGGATTTTTTTTATGTGCATCAAATCCTAAGTGACGAAAAGGTTACAATGGATTCATTATATCTAGAACTAGAGAAATTTGTATTTAGTATCGAAGGCTATGTCCTCAACAAAGAAAAAAGGGTCTCATTATCTCATGGTCAATTTTTACAAAGGAGCTACAATCACAATATAGCAATATTGCATGGTTGGTACGTACTTTAGCTAGCTAGAAAAACTTCAACAAATAGGAGTAGTCGAGGATCACATTTAGAAATTCTATAACCTATAATTGAGGTTAGATACATTTCTAGAAGAAAACTTAAATTAATTATTTTTGAGTGGTCTCAAGGTTCACATCCAACATAAGATATGAATGTTTAGAAATAATTCTATATATTTTTTATCTTAGCATGTAATGTAGAGGAAAAAATATAATTCCTAGAAGGAAATTGTCAATGGGATAAGAGAGGATTTTCAACACAATCACTTCCTCAGCCTACTAGATTGACTCCACAAAAAATGAGGAGAATAGAGAAAAGAGTTGTGTTTCAACTATGATAGAAAATATAGTTGATGGCATAAATGCATTGAAAAGAAATTATTCTACATCAAACGAATAAGCGGGAAAGAAGAGGAGAAACCAATATTAGAGGGTGACAAGGAATAAAATGAGGACTCACAACATCCCCAACCAATAATTTCTTGTCATGCTCTCTCAAGTTTGAGTGCCTCATAAACTCTCAAGCTAATGGGTTTCTTATAAAAAAAATAGAGTTTGAGACTCAAGATAAACAGAGTCTACAAGGAGCAAATATTCCTTCTTTACCATGAAGTACAAAGCTTAGGTGACAAGGTAGAAAATAAAGAATATTTGAATAACTAGATCAAATGAAATGTTAAGCTATCAAGAAAAAGAATAATAAACTACTAAGAAACATAAAATGATGATAAAGTTGCAAGCTATAGATTATAGAATCAAAAACTAAAGGACTCATAGATTTTAGCCCCAAAAGGGAAAAGCCTCAGCCACAAACAATAGTACGTCATGGGGACATTTGTGCTCCATGTTGTAGTCCCTATCAAAATAAAGAGTAAAAACCTTAAATTTGCAATGTCCATCTCCTCGAATTTGTACATCTACAAACAAGAAAGAAAGGGAAAATTTTGGGGTTGTTTTGGGGCTTGTCTCAATCAAAGCCCTATTTTGGTGTTTCCACCTCTAAGGAAAACCAGGTAGATAAAGATAGACATAATGACATGAAATTAAAAAGACATGTGAGAAACAAACCTTGTTATAGAGGAGAGCCCCTATCACAAATGTAATTTAGATGAGACAAATAGATGATAGTAAATAAACAAGACAAATAGACAATAGAGCATTACCAACAATCCATGTCTCCCCTCTTGGATTGATAGACATGATGTGCTTTCAGCTTGCAAGAGAGCCTTGACTGTTGTTTGAGACAAAATTCTAGTAGAGCTTGGTTATGAAGAGTAAGAGAGAATGTGAAAATATGTAGAAGAGAAGATAGAATGGAAGATAGTGAGAATGAATGCAAGAAGGTAAGAATGAATGAGAATGAGAGTGGAAAGAGGAGTTTTGTGACGTTGCATGGGTGGGAAGACCCATTACAAGTTCATGTTCTTTTTGCAATGACACATTTCATAAGCAAAGGACGCAAGATTCTCTTATTTTAATCTCAAAAATTTCAAGGATGCTAGTGCATCCTATTGACATCCATGCATCGTGCAATCGTCCCACTCAAAAATTCCCAAAAATGACACATCTAGACTGTTAATCCTTCATCGTTGTCCCCTACGAAGTTAAAATCATGAAAAACTGACATGTAGTATTTTTTCATTAATAAGGTGGGTTGTCATAAATGCAGTAGGCTAGATGCGTAAGTGTGAAATTGCCATGGTTGCAATTTTATGACAACATTTTCCCCCACTATAGTGAGTTGTATTTTTGAAGAAAATTTAGCTGCACTAAAGTAGTTAAGAAGACATAAATGCAAATATGAAATTTTAAAGCATTTACAGATTTGCACAAAAAAGGATATTACAGAGGTTGTAGAGGTCGAGTAGGTAGATACTGGAAATTCCCCTAGTGTTCGAGCTCAGTGAGAAACTACAACACCTGACATGAAGTTTCATTATGCAAAACACAAAATTAGGTCAGTTTCAAAAATCGGAAGAAGCCACCATGGTGAGAAGAATTCTTAAGAAAAATTTAGTGAATCGAAAGAAAAATATGATGAAGAGGTGAATATATGCCCCCTCCTTTTCTTGCCCCCAGCTAGGTGGGGTGAAAATAGGAAGGATGGAAGGAACATTTTCATCACAAAAAATGGGAAAAATGGCCTATATATGTCCCAAGTGGACCTGTGGAAGGGTCATTTTCACTATTAACAACGAGGACTTTGTTGAATTTTCAAGAGAGTTGTCAACAAAATTCCTCACAGATGAGACTGTGAAGCTCCTTGGATTAACTAGCTTCACATTGCTATGGCGAGGGGTGACCCACCTAACAAGTTACACAAAAATTTTGACCCAACTTGTCATTTATGTGGATTTTTTAACTTTTTTTATTTTCTTGAGCAGCATAGGCATCTAGCTGATGTGAAGGCATCCAACTGACTCATTGTCATCCTAACGGTGTGTCAACACCCTTCAGTCATCCTGGCATCTATTTGATGCACTATCGTTGAATTTTGTTCGACCTTGGACACCAGCATGTCGCACAGACATTTTTGTGGCATGTTGTAATCTCAGAGGTAAACTTAGAAAAAAAAAAATTATAATGATATAGAGTTGAATATTTTTCATGATGTAGTATGTGTTGACATAAGACTTTATGCTTTTACAAGAGTGGTCTGAGACACACGAGCATGTCAACATCTTGATTCTAACATTGTTTTGCAGCAACAACAATGATTTTTCCCCCAATGACATGGACTTACTATGGCATTTCAGGCTCTAGTGGGTGTATAGCATGCCAAAGATCCGATTTAATACACCCATGCTCATGGCTTCGATGGGGAGGTGGGATGCTGATACATCCACTTTTGATCTCCCAACGGGGGAGTTGATGGTGATCCTAGAGGAAATCTATTGTATCATGGGCCTTCCCATCAATGGGAAGCAGGTGGCCTAGGAGGAGGGCAAGACAACCCAAGACACCTAGGCCACATAGCAATATTACCTCGATCAATTCATCTTGGAGGATGTGGCGTGGCACATCTACATGTGCTCATTAGAGTAGGGTGAAATGGTAATGCCACTTATTCGACGAGTTATGATTGTGACTATCATGTTGCGTGTCACGATGGATGGATGGGGATCACAACTTCATAGGGACCTCATCCATTACATCTGAGCAATAGAAGAGAGAGGGATAGTATACTTTTAGGGTCAAAGCATGCTCAAGCACCTCTACCACAACCTCGGGAATTATTTCTACTATGAGTACCACAACCTCACCACTTGGACACTACTTCAAGTGTGGGAATTTGAGCATATCCACTACATGGGGCTGACTGGTTATCCCTTGGGCCTACATCATGGTACATCACAAGCACACATGTACCCCCTAGTACATGATTGGTGATACGATGATGTAAAGTTTTGGTAGTTATAGGTGGACACATTATGGGCATAGGACATTAGATGGTACCCTTATAGGTAGATGAGGACCCAATCATCTAATAGGACACAACTATGTAGAATTTAGCACAATTAACTTTTGGTTGGATGATCAAATTATATATAGTCTTGTATATTGGCATCGAGTCACTTGGCACTTTAGGTAGGTACATACCACCCCCCCCCCCATGCCTCCCATGTACATACAGTCGCACAGGAGCATAAAATAAGCAAGAGACCAACCTTTTTTTATGATCACCAATGTCACACTCAACGACAATGATGGATCAGATGACAATGACCAACCTGAGGACCTTTGAATTCATGACATCAATATCGCAATTGACTTTTCCGAATGATGGTCGAGAGAAATTCCTACCCTAATTTTCCCATCAAATACCCCCATGGATGATGATGGTGCTTAGGGGTCAAGAGGTGAGGGTCCTAGTAGTGGTGATGGGGGTGACAAGGAAGAGATGGGCAGAGCATGGGAGAGACCGAGGCAACGAAGATAGGTGGCATGACCACCATGCATAGCACCAATCTCATCATTACCACCTACCACCCAGGTGGTTGCACCTCTTTTTGTGGCAGCAATAGGGTCAATTTTGGCTCCACCCCCTGATCCACACTGGCAAGTTGGGGACCCAAGTATGAGTATGAAACATGATATCATTTTAGTTACTTTCATTCTATTTTTCTTCTCATGTGTATACATGTTTGATATGGTACTAATATCGGCTACTATCTCTATGGTTTTAGTGCTCACATAGGAGTGGTGTGTTTTCACTAGGTGATGCATTTCAAAGGCAACCCCAACTATCCAAATATAGGGGTCGATCCTCAACACCTACATGCCTCCCTCAGTAGGGCACCATTCCCACTTATTCAAGCCTATAGTGCATCTAATGACATTGTATGAGGAGACATAGGTGGAGGTAATCCAATGGACCATTGAGTTGACTGCGATGATCGAGAAGTGGGATCAATAGGTGGTAGAGCTCCTTACTACCTTATTCGAGTGAGATCAAGTCATGATGTAGGCTAATATTTCCATGGTAGCATGTGATTCCCTACAGAGCTAGGTCAATGACCTCGATAGGTAGGTACAGGCAATAAAATGTGGTGTTCGTCAACCCTCATGTGTAGCAGCTCTAAGAGGAGCTACAACAAACCCAAGAGTTGGAGGCTTTTCTACAAGAGTGGTTGAATAGCTATAGGAGGATGCAGTTGAGCTTCAAGGAGAGATCAAAGGACTACGAATGTATAACATTTATGTGTCACAATCATATTGATCGCACTCCCATGCATCAATCCAACACCCTCCTCTACCACCACCAGTGCTAGAGGGTTTGGGGAGCCATGCACTTGGGGCTAAGAGCTAGGTTTTGAATACCATATAATTTTTATGTTATATTTTTGATGTAAAAATTCATATACAGATATACAAACACCACATTTTGACATAGTTGTATGATACATGTACATGACATTTTTGATATATATTTATGACATTTTTGATCAACATCATAGTGTTATTTATGTGTACTTCTATTTCATGTATGATTATGTGATAGATTTATGTTTATGTATGTCTGATTATATTAGATGTTATCATGATTTAATAAACACACATTGGATGTGTGTTAATTAAATATAATGGTGATCTAATTCCTAACCAAAAGATGTTAATAAAATACCATGCACGGATACATAGCAGAATAATAAAACACATGTGTATATAATTCCTAATTAAAGAAATTAATTGCATGCACATGTTTACATAATAACAAAAAGAAAGAAAATAATGTGATAATGAAGAAATATCATACCATAATGAACTACAATCCTTGGAGAGGAATGAACCTGTCATGTGCATGCTACATAGACCTTATGCATAGTATCAACGAAGATATATTGCATTGGTTGGTTCTTTTATAGGTGTACCATCCATAGATGATAGTCCATATTCGCCAGAACCATACAGAGAGATGATTATGTAAGGACCTAACCAATTAGGGTTGAACTTCCCCTTTTGATCAGGTGGTGTATTTACATTTCTTTAATTCTCATAGCAAATGAGGTCACCTACCTTGAAAGTATGATAAAGAACACCTTGATTGTAATGTTTTGAGATAGACCTTTGATAATATTGGAGATGTTCAAAGGCATGTAATCGGTGTGCATTGAACAACTCAAGTTGGTTTAGACATTCAACACAATAAGTGTCATCATCAATCAACCCTTTAAGGGAAACTTGTAGAAATGGAATTCCAACTATAAAGGAATGATAGCCTCAACACCATACATGAGGTTATATGGGGTTGTACCAACAGCCATATGAATGCTCATGTGTTAGACCCATAAAGTGTACATCAATTGAGTATGCTAGTCTTTACCATGTTTTTTTACTAATTTAAAGAATTAACTCAAGATTTGTATTAGATGATTTTGTTTGGCCATTAGATTGAGGATAATAAGGTGTAGAAAATAGATGTTGAATATGAAAATTTTCCAAGAATTGCTTCACCTCTTTTTTCTTAAATGAAGTACCATTATCAGAAATAAGGGTGGAAGGCAATCCAAAATGGGCAATGATATTGTTTAGAAGAAAGCTATAGATCACTCTAGTGTTAGTGGATCAAAGTGGAATAGCTTTGACCCACTTTGTAAAGTAATCGATAATGATAATAATGAAGGTATGTCCTTTAGAAGGAGGTGATATTTTTCTCATAATATGTACCACCATTTCATGAATGGCCAAGAAGAGATCTAGTTTTGAAGCTCTTATGTAGGAGCTCGGATGAGATTATTGTGTTGTTGACACTGAGGATACTTCTTGATAAAGGAAAAGGATTCTTTCTTTATTTCTTTTCAATAATATCCCATATGAATAAGTTTACACACTAAGGCTTTACCACCAAAATTTCCACCCCCAAAGCCCGAATGGGCTTCTTTAAAAGGGCAAGGATTATTTCAGACTTAGTGGACACTAAAGAAGAATACCATTATGGTATTTTTGATAAAAAAACATAAGATAAGATATTTATATATCGAGATGAAAGCTTTCATATCTAAGTACGAGCATTTTTAGTCACATATTTGGTGAAATTTCTAGTCTTTAGATAATTATAAATGTCATAATACCATTACCCCGAGTCTACGTGAGCACACACAAGACCATCAGGTTTAGGTTGATCTGAGATAGAAGGAGAGTAGAGAATAAGAACCACAAAGTGGTACTCTTCTATACCATCATTTGAGGGTACAAGGGAGATTGTGCTCACCATTGCATTTTCCTAGTGGTTTTATCTCTTAGGGAAACTGTCTATCGTGAAAGAAGAAAAATGATCAAGCAAGGATAAAGCCAAATCTTGATATTGAGATAGCTTATTTTTCTTAGCTTGATATGTTCTTGTGATTTGGTGTACAATAATTTCATAATCACCATGAATACGAAGATGTTCAATGTCATCATGGCATATAAACTAGCAATAAGGGATTCATACTTAGTGATGTTATTAGTACAATGAAATTCTAATTGAATGGATAGAGGAACTAGCTTCCCTTCAGGTGAGATTAAAACTACACATGCCTTGAAGACAATTTGACATCTCGATCCATCAAAATACATTTAACACATAGATTTATGCTCTAATGCAAATAAATTTTCATCTAGAAATAAATCTAGATTAGCAAAGGAGTGAGATGAGGGAGCTTCCACCAATTGATTAGCAACATCTTGAGCTTTGATTGCTTTCTGAGTTACAAACTTGATATCGAACTCAGAGAAAAACATTACCCATTCCATCAATCTTCTTGATAGATCGGTTCTAGAAAACAAATGTTTAAGAAGATCACATTTTACAATTATGTGGTTTTTGGCATGGAGAAGATAATGTCGTAACTTCTGAATTGTAAAAATGAGACTGAGGCATTGTTTCTCCATGGAAGAATATCAAGTCTCATAATCAACTAGAATATGACTAATGTAGTAGATCGCTCTTTCCTTATCATCATCATTGAAAGGAAATCAAAGTGTGGAAATGCTTCCCTAATGAAAATCAATCAGGAGAGGGGTTGCAAAACTTTGTTTCAAATATTTAACATCCATAGTTTCTCTTAAGAGTGCACATGCAATTAATTAATTTTAAATTCAAAGAATAAAACCACACAACACATAATTTATGTGGGAAATCCCTTTAGGGAAAAAAAAACACACCAAAGCATAAATATATTGTATTTCCAATGAAAAGAAATTATAATACAATATTCAAAGTCTACACTCTTGCAATTTTGATACAAATTATAAAGTGAATATGATAGTATAGTGGTGTCTCAAAAAATTACAATCAAGATCTATAAATAAATGCACTAAGGCTCAATAAATACTTCACATACATGGGTGTTGATTTTTTCCATGTGTCAATCTCTCAGTCTCTACATACATGCAAATTGAAAACTGACAATATCCATGAGTCCCAAGTAGCCTGATTAGCAACCTGTCAAACATGTAACTACATGAACCAACATGCACCAACATTCAGCAACATGCAAATCTCATAGCTCCAAAAATCAAGCAACCTCACTATAGAGGAGTGGGATTAACTGCTCAAGACCCCAGGTCACGAGAGGGTCTAGAATAATAGGCTTCTCTAATATATCTCAAGCTAATGGAATGTTTCAAGAGAGTTCAAAATTTAAAGGCTGAAAGGAAGAGAAACCAGGTTGTTGTCCTTTTACAAACCCAAATGTTTTAGGAAGTTAGGTGAGAAAGTTTTCATAGTCTGAATTGTAACTCAGATAGCTAGCTACCAGGGGACTACATCGTGAGATACAGAGGTCAATGTGGCACACTGGTGTCTCAATGGGCACTAGCATCCATATGGACAAAAAGCATAAGATACAATCAAAAGCTACAAGAAACTAACTGATGGCCTAACTAGAAAAGTTTGATGTAATAAAAGGAACAAAGAATAGTTAAATAGCATAATATCGAGAAGAGAAGTAAGACAAAATCTAATTATAAAATGACAAAGAAGGGTGAGGAAAGCACACCTTCATACCCACGAGTTGATATCTTCAAGATATTCACCTCAAGGAGAACCTACATACAGAAAACATAAAAATGTTGGGGTTGTGTTTAGAGGACTACCTCAATCAATCCCCCACTTTGGTGTTTCGACCTCCATACACAGCCAGATAGCAACAATTGAAGAAATATGATAAAGAAGAGTATGTAGAAATAGAGATACCAAGCAATAAGAAAACACAATATGATATGGTGTCAAATAGGATAATACAAAATGAGTAGGAAACAAAAGGATATCATCTTCTCAACCAAGTGCTCTCAAGGAAAATGAAGGAAGGAGTGAGCATGCAAGCCTTCAAATACCAACACTACCACAAAAATGAAGAGAGTGAACCAACAAAGCACTAACTTGTAGCTTCAATAGTGGTGGTGGAGCTTGAAGGAGTTGAAAGTGAGTATAGAAGTGTGTAGATGGTGAGAATGATCAAGAAGAATGTGAAGAGGATGAGCTGAATGGAGGAGATAGTAATTTAAAAGAAAAATGGAGGTAAAGGAACCATTCAAAGTCAGTCCATAGGGCAAGAGACATTACACTTCATGTCCAATGGAGGAGTGTAACACCTCTACAAATTCCAAAGGTAGGAATCCTATCACCTGGGATGACAATGTGTCATCCAGATGTTCACATGTTGTGCTAGCTTCCCCAACAGAATATCCCCCACCAACATGTAAAATAGTTTCTAATTGCATTACCGAATTTAATTCTCTAACATAGGAGGTAGCGTAACTAGGGAATTTTCCTAGGGTTGTAAATTCATGCCACTACATTTTTCCCCCACTTTAGTGAGTGTAAGTGTTAGCGAATGCATGGTAAAGTAGAGAGAAAGATGAGGATTATATACCATGACCATTGTGTTGTTTCATTGGGTAGACAAAGCTTGAAATGTATGGATATCAAATCCATGAGGTAATGTGGAACCTTTTGTTAATAATTTTTCCAAATATCATTGGGGATCTTGTGCCAAGTATTCATCTACAAAAGAGGAAAATTCTAGGTCTTGAGCAGTAACCTCTAAGTCTTCAACTAAAACTCATCCGTTTTGGTCTCTAGTGAAAAACTTGTCCAATAAGGATTTGTGAGGTCTTGATGTCTCTTGTGAGGGGTTTGCAAACGGATTGATAAAGTCTTGTGGGTTAGCCATATTGTCTCTTTGTTTCCTTTTCGACCTGGTTTCAACCATATAAGATTTGCTCAAAGGGAGAAATGCAAATGATATGGAACTTTTTATGGATGGAAATGAAATGATCTCAATCTATATTTTTGGATTTTTATGAAGAATGAATGCTAATGAAACTATGTTTTTTGTCTTTTTGGAGAATGAGGAATGTTTAAATCTAATGTGCCAATAATGTCTAAAGGGTTTGTTGGATGTCTAATGTAAATTGGAAATGACGCAAAGTGATAATAATGTCTAAGAGGAATGTATAATGCAAAGTGATAAATGATGGTGTCTTAAGATGAGATATTTTTGGTATGTTATGGAAAAGTCTAAGTATTCTATGAGGTATTCTAAATGCAAGGTGTATGAAAGCTCTAAAAGCTAACCAACTTTAGGAGATTTTAGAAGAGGTTACTAACCATCCAAAGTTTAGCCAATGCTTCAATTTGAATTGTCAAAGGACCATTTGTGAGACCAAGTGAAATGACCAAGAGACAAAGTGAGTCCCAAACTAGACTTATGGGCTAGAAAAGACTCACCCAAAATGACAAAGACAACAAGTGTGACAAGTGACTTGGTCCAATGATAGTTTTCTTTGAAGCAAAGGTTTGTACAAAGTATGGAGAGTTGGCCTATTCTGAAATCTACAAAGGTAATGACCTAAGAGAAGGTGATGAGGAATCCTAAAATGCAACTAAATTTTGCAAATGGTATGCCTATTGTTATGACTAAGTGACAACTACAAGGTGCAATGGTGGGAAGTTCAAGAAAATATTTTTGGTTTTTGTACAAAGGTCACAGTAAAAAGGTAGTTGAAGATAGATCTTGAATGTTTGACCTCAGATTGTGACAGTGAATTTTTTTTTTCTGAGTGATAGACAACTGCAACATTTAAGGTCACAATTGCATTGTAGAATACAAATGTGGTGTTTCAGACAGTAATTGTATTGTAGTTTTAACAAATGTGTTATTTATTAGTAGTTGTGTTTCAAATTTGATAGATGTGGTGTTTAACAATCGGTTGTGTTTTACACAGTCTCAGTTGTGGTTCATAGTGAATAAAGTCCAATTTTTTTGTAATTTTTACAAGGCCTTTTTGCAAATTTTGACAAGGTTGTAAATTTGTTCCAGTTTGATTGTGTTTTTCCATATTACAGAGGTGTTTATTTGTTCATTTATT
Source organism: Sequoia sempervirens (assembly GCA_007258455.2). NCBI lineage: Eukaryota > Viridiplantae > Streptophyta > Pinopsida > Cupressales > Cupressaceae > Sequoia > Sequoia sempervirens. The sequence continues at coordinate 334,909,032 of VDFB02271358.1, read as the reverse complement.
TAGCAAACACTTTGTCTTGTCTTGGGTTGTTTGATACAAGCACTTTGAAAATGAGCACAAATCCTCATTGGAAAGGTGTGTATACTTGGTATAGCCAACCGAAATTCCTCGAGATCAATGTGAAACACTTCTCTCTTTCGAGAGAAAATAGCTTAGAAGTTTGGTTGCACTATCTCCCCTCCACGACACTCACTTCTAGGGACACACCAACTTTGAATTCCCCAAAGAGGAATTTTCTATCTCTACTCAAGGGAGTCATTAGTGAGTATCTTCGAGCATGATACTAAACCCTACACTATACCAAGCAACGACTGAAAGGCTAGGCTTCTACAAACAAGAGGTGTCTAGTAAGGGCTTATGATTCAAGGGGTACTATGATAAACTCCCTCAAGAGGCCTCCTAACCCTTAGAACAAGGGCTTTTCACATCATAAAGATACTAGGGGAGGGCTATCACGTACCACTTCTCGTTGATTGCAAACTTTCCTTGCAATCACGAATTTTTATAGCGGTTCAAAAGGACTTGACTTTAGCCTGTTACCGCTTGGGTCGTTCCCTTGGGGTGAGTAATTTTTCCCACCAAGGTAGGACCTCTACTAGGTAAACAAAAGTGAATTGAAAACTTTGTTTTTGGTCATCCAAGATCGCACTAAGGCACGAGGAGAGTGCATACACAAAGCTTTCAATTCACACTCGCAAGATTGTTCATTTTAATGCCCAAATCCAAAATGTGTGGGTGACGAAGCAATAATCCCTAAGTGCCTTTAATTCTCCAGATCGCTATGAGGCACAAGAGAAGTGTATACACACTAAGAAATCACTACCATACCACAAAACATGCCAAATAGTTGTAAATTTTAACCCAGCTTATTATGAAACAATCAAGGTTCTTTTTAGCCCAAAGCCATGAGAATGCAAGTACATTTTAACCTTGATGAGTGTAGATGTAAATTGTATTATTTTTAAGTCTGATGAATGTACATGCAATTCATTTTAAGCCATGATTGTGAAATGCAAGTTGTAGTTGTTGTTTGTTTGTTGCTCAAAAACAAGGTTCTTTTTAACCCAATGCTATGAAAATGTAAGTATGTTTTAACCTCGATGAGTGTAGATACAAATTGTGTTCTTTTTAAAGCCCGTGAATGTACATGTAGTTCATTTTAACCATGATTGCAAGTTGTGGTTGTTGTTTGTTTATTGCTTAAAAGTTAAGGTTATTTTTAAAATGAACAAAAAAACAAGGTTAGCATCCTCCTCCAACTTGTCACATGTTGCCAATAGAATATCAGTAACCAGAAAACCTTAGTCTATTGAACCAAAAAGTTTAAAAACTGAAAATACTTGCAAAAATTTAAAATAAACCCTAAACAGGCGATTGCGGCTCATGGTAGTGGTAAAATGCATCTCAGAAATAGTGAATGCAACTCACAAGATGTCGATTGTGGTTCACCAGAATAGATGTGGCTCAGATTTCTGATAGTTGCAGCAAACTAGAAAGGAAATTGCAGCGAATGACAACTAGTTACGTCGCATGAACTTGAACCAAAAAAATATCTAAAACTCTACCAAACACAAGTGATCTAATGATGCATATAACTTAACCCTAGGGTTAAACTGATAAAACAAAAATAAATAGAAATAAAAAAAAATCTAAATATGTCCTAATGCAAAGCAGTTGTGTCGTTTGGTTGGCCATTGCATCATTTTGGGTTTTGCGATTGCATTGAACCATACCTAAAACCTACAAAATAAAAAATTTGTATGGAGTTTGTAGAACTTTTTCCCTTCACATCAGGTTCACCAAATGTAGCAAGGGAAAAGTTCAGGTTAGCAATATAAAGTATAAACAAACTAAACCCTAGCTAATAATGAAGCACAATGGAACATAAAAGCATAAACAAATGAAAGATCTCACCAAAACCTTCATGCATTCCATGAATCACCTTCATTGCACTTCTCCATTTTTCTGTAATATAATAGTTTCCCTCATATTTTTCTTGAGTATGCAAATTGATAAAGAAAAATATTGAAGATTCTAAATGACTTTGGATGTACTAAGCTTGAAAGAAAGATAGCAAGAGATTCTAAGGTTTCTAAGCTCTCCAAGATTTCTAAGATGTCTAAGATCCTATAGATGATCAAAATAATAAATGATGGTGGTATTTATAGAGAGACAAAAGGAAAATGGATGATCAAGATTGAAAAGACATTAATTTGATCAATGGATAAAATTAGACAAGACGAGACGAGATGAGATTGAAAGTGAAAGCGAAAGAGGAAACAAACTTATTTTTTGAAAAAATCAATTAGTTCGAAGAGGAAAATGAATTTTGAAATAATGGAAACATTATCTCCCTTCAAGAGGAAAAAAGTGAGTTCACTTTTTGATTAAATAGAAATTTAATTCAAACGTGAGAAAAAATGAGTTATTTAATTAAATAGAATTTTAATTTATTTGTGTCACAAAAGCTAAAAGTGAATTAATTAAATAATTTAGATTATTTAATCAATGGAATAATTAATGACCTTAGGTAATAATTAAATAATTAATATTATTTAATTATCAAAAGTGAAAAGAGGGTTTTAATAAATTCACATGCTTAATGATAATTTTTAGGTGTCTACAATATGTAATCAAGATATCTATGACATCGTGATAATAATATCCTCAGTGAAGATCAACCAAAGGCCCTCACACAATCAAAGAACTCAACTACAACACCAAGAGCTTTCAAAATGAAAAGTAAAACCATGATACATCACCACAAACCAAACATGAATCAATCCAACACCACCAAAAATGCACTTGCATAAACAATCATGACATGTCAAATTCATAAAAGCATAAGGAACATCCATGACACTATGATCACCACCAAATATACCAACAATAAACTCCAATCATTTTGCACATGCTTGCATCACATAGTTAACAAGTATAGGTCCCACATAATGAGTGTATCTAGTAATACCATCTCTCTACCTCAACATAACAACCAAACCAGAAAAAAAAAAAAAGTGACTAAACCAAGCCACAAATATGAATCTACAAAAACATTGAAGCATATATCACCATAGACAACCCACATCCAATTCATATATGAAACTTGTAAGTGTAGACAGCCTACAACACTACATAACCTGTAGATCCAAAAATACAACATAAAAAATCAATAATATATAGATAGCCATGTCAAATGGGAGTAATCAGAGATGTACATGTGATTATACAATTATTCAAATGCCAAATAACCAATATCTTCATCTCTCGGGCCTCTTGGATCTAATGATAAGGTCTATTTTGTCCCAAGGGGTCATCTAAAACATTTACCCTACAAAACCCTCATGGTGAACACCAAGAAAAAACCTTTTTTCCAACAAAGATTCATAAACCTAGATATACAAAAATAACCATGGATTTGCAACCTCAAAACTCCAAATCTACAAAAATAACTTATACAAAACCCTCATATCTTGCAATGTCTTCATTCTTTCTCTACAAACCTTGGATTCAACTATGCACCAAACCAACTCCAACAAGGGTTACACAAACCACAACCATGGCTCTTATACTAAATAAAAGAAAATATGCTTCCACGCAAGATAATTTCAACATAATCCAAATAGAGAAATATATGCAACAATTATTCAAAATACATATGCAAAAGAATAGACAACATACCATCAAAGATGACACAAGATATACCTTAGGAAAACCCTCAAGAGGGAAAAACTCAGCCTCCAAAATCATCCATCACTCATCTATTATTCAACAATAAAGTTTACAATACATCTTCAAATTTCTCCATGAATACCCTTGAAACACAAACCCTCACACTCCATGTGAACAAGCAAGTAACCGCACATCCCATGTCAAGCTTCAAACCTCACAAATTGTAACAAGAGATGCTCTCAACCCCTTAGGAAAATTAGCCAAACTACCAACCTTAGACAACTACCTATGTGTTTTCTTTTATAGACATAAGCTCACACAAAACTACCAAATGGTATTACATAAAACCATGTGACTAATACCATTTAAGCCTACAAAACCATAAACCCCCACATTTACTTTTTCGTATTAATTTTTCTCAATATTAAATATTTCCCCAATATTCAACCCCACATTAAATATTTATCACAATATTACATACAACACATAAAGTGCCCCAAGAATGTTAACCCATGTGATGCACACATCCCAAGATCCCCTAGATGCACTGCATAATAATAAAATATTACATTATAACATTATACAAGGTGGACAACACACCTTTTCCTAACATTAGGCATAAAATATTTTCATTGGATGATGTTGATCATAAAATCTTGCGCCTCTCTGAACAGCCTTATGGAAAATTCAGCGAGTGGGGGACCAAATTGCACCTCACTAAATGACCTCCAGGATTTTTAAAGAAAGTTGACTCTTCTTTGTGTTTTTAGGAAAAGGGGAAGAAAAATACAAAGAAAATGAAAAGATGGCAATGCGCCAATACTTTTACAACATTTCAAAGATTAACAATCTCCTACTTCTGATGAAATGGACACATAATGCTACAAACCATTCATTGTTGGAAAAAGAATGAACGAAAAAGACTAAGGAAAGCATAGTGTGGTCATTCAAATCTCCCCATAGGAAGCATCCATTAAGGTCCCACAGAAGAAAGAAACCCAAAATAATAATAAGAAAAATTAGATACCACAGGACCACCCTTGCTCTTACAACATAATGTCTTTCAACATAATCTTTTATAGAAAAGGAAAGAGTATAATAACATGATTCACTTTCTGAAAGATAAATTTTAAACATAGAAGCTAATAACATGTAGAATAATTATCCAAACTATCTATGCAAGACTTGACACAAAGCTTTCAGTATAAATGATATATGAAAAGGAAATTCATGATAAAGGCAATAAAAGATGCACAATTTCAAAAGCTTCTCCTTATTAATATATGTTCTGCAATAAACCAACTAAAAAAAACAAAAGTCAAATGCCAATCCGATTAATAGTATTGACAAATAGTACATGCCATAGAGCATGAACAATGCTTTGTAAAAATATAACTTTTTAAAAAAACCTCTAAAAAAAACTCTTTTAAAACCTCCACTGTAAACCCCCTTTATAGCTAGAAGAAATAGCCACTATTGCAACTAGTATGTCATGTCCCCGGAATCATGCCATTTAGAAGCATAATTGAAATAGTTAGCCATTTGATATTACATAATTACAAGTGTCCAAGACAATATTACAATTATGAATATTATAATAACATCATATTTATATTATTATGATATAATATATATTAAAATATATAAAAAATAAAAAATATAAACATAAAATAATTACGATTATAAATATAATGGATAATATATAATCTTCATAAGAAAATATAAATATTATAATCATTATAATAATATGAAATATGTAGTGGGGGGTTGGGTGGGCTCCCCCTCCCTCCTTTCTTTTTCTCATCTTCCCACTGACGTGCTAGGAGGGCCAGCTAGGAGTTGAGGTGGCAAAAAGGAAGGGGCTAAGGGGGACGCAAAATTTTGTGACTAGGAGGTTGGTCACGTGATGGAGGCGATAATTCTCTTCCCAGAGCTCAAGGATGTCGTAGGAATCATTCCCTAAAGGTATTTTAATGCAGATTAAATGCAGCACGTGTGGAGGGAAGTCATTAGCAAGGATGGCGACGGGTTAGTGCATGGAAATAATCGAACTCTAAAGTTTAAGTGGGCAATTCATCTCCTTAATTCCATTCATTTGTGTTGATTATATCGATTAGTGGCGATTTTAGTGGCATACTTTAGTAGCAGAATATATTTGTTCTGGTGGTGACGTTCATGGTGAAGTGTTCTTGCTTTGTCATCGAAGTCTCTGTGGATGGCGTGGCGAAGTTTGGGGTAGACACACCAATCTCTCTGAAATCTTTGGCTACACAAGCCTCCTTCAGAGAAGTTAAAGACCAATGACTGAAGCGAATTCTCACAAACAAGGACTCATTAGTCTTGGTGGTGACAAAAATGATCCTGGGAGCTGGTCATTTGGCTAACAAGGAGTTCGGCAGGGACAATCTTCACATTTCTTCCTAGTTTTTGGCATCTCTTCTGGACAACGGTGATTCCAAGGCCGTGGAAAAATAATTGTTGGTTAAGATGTTTCGCAAGGATCTGGTGGGAGGGGTAAATGAGGTGTTGAGCTTTGTTGTGGAGGGCAGAGGTGTTCCAAGACCGAGTGACTTTGTAGCTATTCAAGGTTCAGACGAGGCCATAAAGATTTTCTCGTTCCTTCTTGACTTGAGTGGTCCGGTGTTGAGCAGACATAGGATGGTGGCAGCGATGGCCATCGAATTCCTAAAGAAATTCTTCGGCCTGATGGCTATGGGTGATGTCGAGTGGATAAAGTCTTTAAATATTTTATTGTTTTAAATAATTTTCTATGAATACCTTTACATAGATGTTGGTTCTGGAAGTTTTTAGAGTCTATCTATATAGTCCAATGGCGTCTTTCAGTCTCGGGGTTTATAATTTCGGTCTTTTAATGGACAGTTTGGGAATTTTGGGTGACTGGGGACTCGTATGTTCAAGGTCGAGGCCGAATCTTTATGGCCTTTTGGGTTGGTAGTTGGCTTTGATGGCGGGGTGGTGGTTTCTAGGTGGAGGGGTCTCCTGTTTTTGGTTGGTTGCGTCTCGTTTTGGCCGTCTTCGGGGTGGTTTTCTAGTATTGGTGGTAGCGATGGGTTTGCTGGTAATTAATGGCAGACGCTTTTCCTGTGTTTGCAAATGGTTGTACTCTTTTTTATATAATATTTAAATCAAACTTGCGTATCAAAAATAATAATAATAGTAATATGAAATATGTAATTGACAATGATAGAATGTGAAATATTAAATTAGACATTCAAAATAAAATATTAAAAAAAATATAACCTAAAAATTATCATTGTAACATTATAATTAAAAATATTATTAACAATTATTTCCGATTACTAAATAAATGAATGAGTTTTAAGAAGCAACAATGATTCTAAAATAACTAAAAAATGGTGACTATTGAATCAATATAAGGCAGCAAGGTTTCAGTCAACTCTCTCAAAGGCTGCAATTAGGGAAAGACACACACTTAGGAGAGGGTATGTCTTCTCAACCGTAGCAATATTTAAGGTAGGGCATTTTCAAAACAAATGCATCGAATGGAATGGTAATCATGAAATATTATTATAAGAATATATTCTGAACAAAAAGACCTTTGACCGGCTATAAGATGAGAGGGTTACAAGTCCTAAAGGGCATCAATAAAGAAGCATAGAAAAAAATATGGGAAAGCATTGAATGTGATATGCATTCAGAACAATAGCACAATGATGTAATATGTGATTAAAGTGCATTAGAACATAAGGCCATTTAGTATGTGTATATTATTTAATAGGCATGCAGGTATATATATGCATAAATATGGATAAATGTTATAATGAATAAATGATAATAATTGAATGGATTAAGAAGGTAGTAAAGGTTAGTATGTGAGATATAGGTGTAATATATATACCTAAGATAAATATAAGTTAAATATAATATATACACTATATATATAAGTCATATGTTGATAAATATATTTTAATGATTGATAAGTATATATATATATATAATAGGCTTATGTACGGTTATCCAATAATAATGCTTGCAACAATTATTTAGTCCTATGAGTAATAATGACTCTTTTTGTTCCTCCTGATATAATAGAATTCCCACTACGAGATCTTGAAGATGTTTGATGTCTAATGTACTTATGAAATATATTATAGAAGAATTATTCATAGTGAGAGATGGGGAGGAAATGAATAATCCTTTGACAAGAATGTAATATTTATTTCATATCTGAACTTATTAGATGTTATTATGGAAATTTATTGATCCCTAACATGTCTAGTGTCTCTTTGAGAAGCATATTGAATGACATATTTTCGTTTAAGTTCTCCCATTGGAAAGGGGTCATACCAAGATGGAGTCTTGTAGTGAATACACTCACAAGGAAAGTGTTTAAGAGCGGAAATATGACGTAAGTGTCATTAGCCGTTTGGATAACATTGAAGGTTATGTATTCTGAAAATTCGAATTGCTACATACAGTGAAGGATTTACGGTATGATGACTAACCTAAATCTCATTAGATTAAATACTAGTTGGATTCATAAATATTTCATTTTGTGATAACTTGTGAATACAATTTAATATATCTAATGATGAATGAAAGCTTAGAGTGATTTAACAATATGACTATTTGATAGATGTATATGTCAATATAGTGAACTTCATATATGTATAGTATAAGTAACTGACAAATACCACATACAACAATAAATGGATATTATTTATAAATGAACCAATAATGATGGTTACAAAAATTGTTGTATATCATAAGCTACTATGACTTAATACCTTGAAGAATAGTCTTTGGACCCCAATCTCCTTCGTAACGCTTGATGAGGATAGGGAGTGTGTGGAAGGGAAAGGCAGGTAAATCCACCCAATGTTGGATAGAGCCCAAGACAAGTAACCAATCCTTGAGGGTGACCAACTTGAGGTGGTGCACGTGCCCTTGGCATAGTAAATCCACCATCCCATGAGGTTAGGAAGAGGAATGAGGCTAAGATCTATTCCACTTGGGAGTAAGAATTCATTCATGATCATGATAGTTAATACCCTAGATGATAATGCATTTATTTGTCTTATTCTTAAAATGTGCAATCTGAAATGATCTAACTTAATCGTGAACAAGGAACTTTGTGTGCATTTTTATGTCTCTAATAAGAGGAAATTACAAGTGGTATCAGAGCATGTTCTTGCCATCTTGTGTGTGCCTTACATGTATTCCAGTGTGTACTTTAAGACAATGTATGAGTATTCAAAGGATTACTTTGACTTATATGAATACTGCCTAACATATGTTCGTATGAATGCTTGTGTATTTGTGTGTCTACTTCATACTCATGGGTATACCCGATGACCTTGGGAGGGTGGATGGGTCCATGCTATAGTATGGGATACATCAAATCCCCCTTTCTGATTGTTTGACGGTATACTCCATTCAAGTGTATTTTTATTTGATTGAACACCCTATAACTCATTGATTGAATGTGTATTTGAGTGTATACTCGCTGATTGTATTTGTATTCGAGTGTATACTCGTTGATTGTATTTGTATTTGAGTACATACTCTATGACTTGTATTTGAATTCAAGATGTACTTGTATACTCTATGACGTATTTGTATACTTTGTGACTCTCAATTCAAGTGTATACTTCTTGAATACTTCATGCCTTATGTATTCAAGTCTATGTTCCATGTCAATGTATCCTCCATGTAATTATTCATGTTTTGTATGCCATACTTTATTGATTATGTATGTTCAAAAATATGATTTTATTACATACTTGTGTTATGCCTAATGTGATTTAGCATGTTTACTGCATGTGTATATTTTTGTTATTTTGATTGAACATGTACACTTCTTCGAGTATAATTTGAGTGTATTAACATGCCTTACTTGTAATTCCTCGGTGTATCTTGCGAGTGATTATGTGTTTGCTATATATTTGGTGTGCCTTCCGCATGACTATTTCATGAAAGCTTGGTGTATGTCAATTTTCTCCATGTGTGGTATGTATCCAACATGAGTGATGATATGTGTACCTATTGTATACCATTGATTTCTAGATGCCTAATTGCTTCTCACTCTATGTGTATAATTCCTATATGTATGCTTCATGTGTGCTAATATGAATACTTCATGCTTTTTCTACATCTTAATTGACATGTGTTCTCGTGTTTGAATGCCTAGGTGTACTTGTGTTATGATCTACATATCTCATGTGTATTCATGTATAAGATCTTGCCAACATGTATTACAATTCCTCATGTGTATCCCTACATATATTCCTATGACTTATGAGTAATCATCTATTATCATTTCAATGATTCATGCTTATATATATACTTCATGACTCTGTGAAGTTGCACTACTGCTTACAATAGATGTCTTACAAATACTTCATGTGTACATTCCATGTGTATGTTTCATGAGTTTATGATATGCTTCACTTCTTTTGTATATTTAGATGTCTTAAATGTCTTCAACATATCTTCTCCATCAATACTCTTCTCATGTATGTTGGTGTTTGATTCATGTCTCATGTGTATTTGAATGCAATTCAAGACCTCTGTGCATAGATTTTTGTGGCACTTACCTTTTGCATTCAAGTGTATGACCCATGCCTCAAGTGATTGCTTCATGCCTAGTGTATGTTATTAAGTATATTATATGACTATGATTCATACCCTAAGTGTATTCAAGTGTGACTTATGTATTCAAATGCATTCAAGTGTCTATCGCATGATCTATGTGTGTTCAAATATGTCCAAGTGCCTACTATGACTTCTATGTATACTGTGTGGCTTACTTAATGATTTACGTATGACCATTTGTTTACTCTGTGACTGATATTCATGTGTCTTACTTGTATTCATGTGTATGTCTTGTGACTTGTGTGCATTCACACTTTGCAACTTATATGTGTTTTCCGGTATATACCGTGTGTCCTTATGTATGCTTCATTAAGTATCCCCTTGTGTTAGCTTCATTCCTGAAGTGTCTTCAAACAAGGTTCCTCTATGGTGCCCTATGCTTAAAGATTAGTTAAAATTTTGTTTGTCAAACCGTTTCTTGAGTTGGGAGCTATAACTATTGATGTGAAATTATGATTGCTTGGGGGCAAACAATCTTGGGTGGATAGGATTGTCATATCCTCAAAATCATGTCATTTAGAAGCATAATTGAAATAGTTAACCATTTGATATTACATAATTATAAGTGTCCAAGACAATATTACAATTATGAATATTATAATAACATCATAAATATTATTATGATATAATATATATTAAAATATATTAAAAATAAAAAATATAAACATAAAATAATTATGATTATAAATATAATGGATAATATATAATGTTCATAAGAAAATCTAAACATTATAATCATTATAATAATATGAAATATGTAATTGACAATGATAGAATGTGAAATATTAAATTAGACATCCAAAATAAAATAATAAAATAAATATAACCTAAAAATTATCATTGTAACATTATAATTAAAAATATTATTAACAATTATTTCTGATTACTAAATAAATGAATGAATTTTAAGAAGCAAGCAACGATTCTCAAAAAACTAAAAAGCAGTGACTATTGAATCGATTAAAGCCAACAAGGTTTCAATCAACTCTCTCAAAGGCTGTGATCAGGGAAAGACACACACTTAGGAGAGGGTATGTCTTCTCAGCCGTAGCAATATTTAAGGGAGGGAATTTTCAAAACAAAGGCATCGAATGGAATGGTAATCATGAAATATTATTATAAGAATATATTCTGAACAAAAAAGACCTTTGACTGGCTATAAGATGAGAGGGTTACAAGTCCTAAAGGGCATCGATAAAGAAGCATAGAAAATAATATGGGAAAGCATTGAATATGATCTGCATTCAGAACAGCAGCAGAGCGATGCAATCTATGATTGAAGTACATTAGAACGTAAGGCCATTTAGTATGTGTATATTATTTAATAGGCATACAGGTATATATATATGCATAAATATGGATAAATTTTATAATGAATAAATGATAATAATTGAATGGATTAAGAAGGCAGTAAAGGTTAGTATGTGAGATATAGGTGTAATATATATATATACCTAAGATAAATATAAGTTAAATATAATATATACATTATATATATATAAGTCATATGTTGATAAATATATTTTAATAATTGATAAGTATATATTTAGATATATATATATATATATATATATATAATAGGCTTATGTACGGTTATCTAATAATAATGCTTGCAACAATTATTTAGTGCTATGAGTAATAATGACTCTATTTGTTCCTCCTGATATAATAGAATTCCCTCTACAAGATCTTGAAGATGTTTAATGTCTAATGTACTTATGAAATATATTATAGAAGAATTATTCATAGTGAGAGATGGGGAGGAAATGAATAATCCTTTGACAAGAATGTAATATTTATTTCATCTTTGACCTTATTAGATGTTATTATGAAAATTTATTGATCTCTAACATGCCTAGTGTCTCTTTGAGAAGCATTTTGAGTGACATATTTGGGTTTAAGTGCTCCCATTGGAAAGGGGTCATTCCAAGAAGGAGACTCGTAGTGAATACACTTACAGGGAATGTGTTTTAGAGTGGAAATTTGAGGTAAGTGTCATTAGCCGTCTAGATAAGATTGAAGGTTATATATTCTGGAAATTTGAATTGCTACATATAGTGAAGGATTTAAGGTATGATGACTAACCTAAATATCATTAGATTATATACTAGTTGGATTCATAAATATTTCATTATGTGATAACTTGTGAATACAATTTAATATATCTAATGATGAATGAAGGATTAGAGCAATTTAATGACATGATTGTTTCATAGATGTATATGTCAATATAATGAACTTCATAAATGTATAGTATAAGTAATTGACAAATACCACGTACAACAATAAATGGATATTATTTATCAATGACCCAATAATGATGCTTACAACAATTATTGCATATCATAAGCTACTATGACTTATTACCTTGAAGAATAGTCTTCGGACCCCAATCTCCTTCATAACACTTGATGAGGATAGGGAGTGTGTGGAAGGGAAAGGCAGATAAATCCATCGAATGTTGGATAGAGCCCAAGATAGGTAACCAATCCTTGAGGGTGTCCTACTTGAGATGGTGTACATGCCCTTGGCACAGTAAATCTACCATCCCACAAGGTTAGGAAGAGGAATGAGGTGAAGATCTATTTCGCTTGGGAGTAAGAAGTCATTCATGATCTTGATAGTTAATACCCTAGATGATAATGCATTTATTTGTCTTATTCTTAAAATTTGCAATCTCACTACAACCTAGTTGGAAATGATAAATTCATTTTCCTTTCTTGCAGCCGCTCTTCGGTCGGGAATCTCGACACTCTTTAGAGCTTCCTCGGTTACCTTATATAGTTTTGAGATCAACACTCCTAATTCCTCTGGTCGAGGAGTGATTGCGTGCAGAATTTGGTCAACTGTCGGGCTAACCTTTGTGTTTAACTCTTGACCATCTGTTAGAAACCAAAAAACTGGCTTCAGGGCTGCTACCGCAACTATGATACTCTCCCAATGAGTAGATATTAATTTTGTAAGTATTGGGAGGATTTTGGATCCCTATGCTATGATCAATTTCGGCTAGAATTGGGATTCCCTCACTCTCATGTCTCCCTCCAATTGATTCTTCTCTTGGAGAGTATTTGTAAGCTTGGAGTGTAGCTTCCCAATCTTCTCATTGTGAGTCTACAAAATAAACTCGATGTATTACTTTTCTCCTTTCTCCTTTTATGTTTCTTCCTGGGCCTTTTGAAGATCATAGGAGGCTTGAGATCAAATGCTAGCCAATTCCTTCTACATATCCTCCTTTTCCTAATCCATCTCCTATAGAACCTTTTGCAGCTCATTATATATAGCGTCCATTCTAATTATTTCGCCTTACAACTTCTTTTTCCTTTGTCAATTCTTTATGGTTGCTTCACGTTCAATCGTGATCTCACATTTCAATTTTTCTACCTCAGCATGAAGCTGATCCTTCTCACTATGGACTCCTTCAAGCAACTTAGTTGCTTCACCTTGTTGACCCTATAACTTCCTCAAGCAATCCATCTCCAAATCTTTTCTTTTATTTTTTCCTGCAGTCGGTCCACTATGGCCTTTACATTTACCAAATTTTCCTCGCACTTCTTTAACTTATTTTCCAGCTTTTCATAGTCAATGTAGACCACCTTTTGAGTTGCTTTTTCCAAGATGACTTTGTCATGCAAGAGAGTTTCACTTAAATTCAAGACCATAGCTTGGATATCGTAATCCTTGAGCTTCATTTCTCCTTCTAGTTTAGATGTATGTGGCCTCATAGTTGTGATCAACACAACGTTTTACTCTTCATCAAAACAAGTTTCCAACCTCTAGGTAGTTGGATTTACTGCAACCTTTCCCCACAACTTTTTCTTTCATTCTTTTCGAGCTTGCCTTGTTACTTCAATATGAGTCTAAAGACTCTGTGGAGACTCAATACTATATGCAGCAAGTGAAACACCAACGGGGAAACTAAAGAGGCTGACAGAAGGAGAGGCCTCGGCCATCTGAGGTTGCAGAGAGGAAAATGGAAGCGTTGTCATTGAAAAGGGAAAAATGTCATGTATGGACTGAGAAGGAGAGACACCCGTCGGAGTAAAAGGGGAAGTAGGTGGAAAAAGAGGCATTTTTCCTGAAGCAGACGGGGACGATGAAACTTTTAGCATGGTTTTATTAGTGTTTACAATAGGTTCCCTTGAAAAGGCAATTAAAAAGTTAATTACGACTGAGGCGGAAGATGCTTGTTCGGCACGCAAGGTTTCTTCATGGGGTTCATTGTCAAATATGGTCCGGGGTGTAATAAGGACAAGGACATCGAAACTCGTAGATGGAGGAATTCTTTCTATAGATGGGAGGGCATTAGCAACCAAATATGCAATAGAAGGAAGGAGGGTGAGCGCAAGATTTACCTGGATTGTCAAACCTAAAAATCTTGGGAGAGCGGAGTCCACTTCTTCTTCTCCTCTATTTGATATGCCTGGTCTGCCTAAATCTTGGACTCATCTCCTATTTACAGGGGCTACACTAGTCAATTTAGACTCTCTGGTAATCAATCCTGTTGAACCTTGGGTGCTTGGAGCTATGGCAGATCTCTTCAAATACCGTCCGGTCCTCTTACCCTTTGTTAGGGTGTTGGCAAAGGATGTGACTTTCGATTCTTTGTGCTTCAATCCTTTTGCTTTCTCTTTTCCTACATCGGATGCCTGAGTCAAGGGGGAAAAAACTAGTGCTTGCCTTGTTCAATCTCTTGATCTGATTTAGGATTGTTATTATCAGACCCAGCCTGAGCTTCATAGATCTCATCGAGCATTTCATCATTCAGCTTAACCTCTCCATATAGAGCATTGAGGTTTCTGATTTCCTGTCTATACATCTAGAAATCTACCTTCTTCCTTTCCATCCATCCAAAATTCTTGAGTCGTGTTTTGAGGGACTAGCCCATCTTGGTGCTCTACCGAAACTTAGCCACCCTAGGATAGAATTTGAGCCATGGAGGTCATTCAAATGGTATAAAGGCTAGGTCGATGTAGACCTCTACCCTCTCCTTGGTTAGTTTCTTCCTTGACTCAAAGTACTCCCACACTTCGTGTTTGATAGTCGGAAGACACCCAAAAGGATTATATTTCCATGTATCACAAATAAGGACCAGGCCTAGGAAAACCAACTTACTAGTCAGCACCTCCTAATCCTCCCACTTTACAAGCATTATCTAAATTTTGGCGATGGCAAGGGGAAGTGTGTAGAGTGATTTCTTGTGTCTCCCACTGCTATAAATTTTATTAGCAATGGATTTCTGATGACATTCATCTAAGGCAAGGGTCCTGTCTATTACAAATTTAGGAAGCCTAAAAGGTTCCTCATTAAAATTGTGGAATTTGATGAAAGAATTTTTTTCTCTGAAAAAATAATCCACCGGGTTCTTGTGGTTTTTCATCCATTCCAAATCTTTAGGGGAAAACATGCCTAAAGGGCATGGAGACAAATCCAAGAGCATCGGTTGCAAGAAATAATCAACAAATGAATAGTAATCCCATGTTTTGGAAATCACATGGGTCCAGGCTAGAATTGGCTTGAATAACCCCGCTACATCGAACTTATTGAGCGGAAAATAACCCTTAAAGATTTTAGGGTTCTAATGTAAAATCAAGTGTACCAAAAAAGAGAAATACCTAAACTTAAAGGTGGTGTTATAATCTGTTAATTACTTCAGCATTCCCTCGACGATTACTTCGATAAAATTGAAACACTTTTGGCTCCTTTATTTCTTAAGCATGAAGGCCAAACCCATCTAGAACTCGTGGACCTCATCATCACTTCCATGGCCACAAACAAAATCCAACATTGAGAAGACATCCTATGCATCCGACCTAAACTCTCTATGTGCCAAAGGGAATACGAGATGATTTTTACTCAACCCCTTAGTTGTTTCATCCTTATAGAATCTTTATTTTTTGTATCTGGTTCTCTAGAAATCTTCCATTTTTCTACTTTGGAATCTCTTGACTTCCCAATTTGTAGGGATGCACATCATATCCTAGATGGTTGTCGCACTAATGGTAACCCTTAATCTGTTGGCACCACTAATAACCCCTATTTCTTTATTCAATTTTTCTACACATGCATTAACCAGCTCTAGGCATGGATGCATGTAGGGCAGTACGCATTGTGGCAAGACACAATGCCAGAGACGAGTTGTAAAACCTTCAGTTGACCCATGGATGAGAATTATTTACAACACCCCCTCTCTAAGGCTCTTAGGGTTTACATGTAGCTTTGGGTCAAAGATGTCCGCCTCATCCTTGATGAGGTTTCTTGGTTGTATGGTCTTGGTATGCGCAAAGCTTCAGTCCTTTGGTGCTAGGACATTAGCATATGAGATCTCCCCAAAGATGTTGGTTTAGCCCATCCTTTAGAACAAAATTCCAACATCTTGACCAGAAGATGATGCTTCTGCCATTGTTGTGTTCTTGGAAGGATTTGCAGAAAACTCTTTCAGAGCAGTAGTTGCTTTAGAATCAATTCCTTAGTGAACAATTTTACTTTTTCAGGCACATTCAATTCTTGCATGTACATGCAGTAAATGTTTTTTCATTATCAATGGCCCGCTAAGTGTTTCCAATGAGGAAATGAGTAGAGAGGGATCCGTACTCCTGGGTAAGTGCACCAATCTGTGACACAATTTAGGTGTCAAATTGTAAAAATTCACAAAAAATGGCCAAAATTGGCCATTTGAAACCTCATTTTACTTCAACCCGTGGCTTGGCTTGGAGGATTTGAGGTCTACAACTTGCACTCGCCAAATATCATCCCTTATTTGCATCCTTAGCTTGCTATTTTTCACAAGGATTCTGCCAACACATCAAAGACGTCAAAGATTGTGAAGAGATATGTATTTTTATTCTATTTATTTCAAATTTGATTTAGAATGCAAATTGAAATAGGATTTTATAATAAAATTTTGTTCTAATTCTCAAGGAATGAATCTCCACCTCCAAACATTCAGAATTCACAGTCACCCCCTCAAGAAGAGCCTCCTATTCAAGAACAACCTGAAACCCCTCCATCAACTCATAGGAATCCTCAAGGAACACAAGAAAATATTCTAAATCAAATTGAAAACAATAAAAGAGACATTGAACAATTAATTAGAAGATTAACTGAGCATGTCGAAACCCACCCTTATAGGAGAGGGATTGTTGAATCATTGAATTCAATTGTATCTCATGTAGGAGAAATGAGCAAGAAAATAAATTTTTGGTCAAATAAGAGGCATGAGACGAGACAATATTATGCTAGAGGTTTGTCCTATGCAGATGTTAAAAAACAAAAAATTAGCAAAGCTGACTTGTGTGCCCTATTTACAGACCTGAAAACCAACGTACCTTTGTCTCATACATGCAGGAGGTTCCCCATCCATTGGTGCCACCATGAGTTAATTAAAAATAAATTTTGGGAGTAGTGGTGGATGGTATTTGACCAACCTCCATGCAATAACCATGAAGTACCACAATACTTTTTGAGGAAACTGTATTGTGATTTTATCCTCAATAAGATGCCAAATTATTTTTACATCTTAGACTTTCAAAGTAGAGGTGGGGGCTCAAGACATGATAGACTTGTTGCATGACGTAATCCACAATTGGCACCGAGAGCCTTGGCCAGACCCATGGTGGAGCATGTCGTCATTCCTTCCATTGTTAAGGATAGTGTAGAGGTGGACATGTTGGAGTCAATTGGATCACTCACCCAGACCATTTTTATAGTGTGTGAGGCCTCTAGTAGAGCCTGATGTGGAGGAGACATGTAGGCCCCGAGCTCCACCCCACCATTGTGGCGCTTGTGGTGAAATTTGCATGTATGATTATCAGAGTGCTCGGGATGTAGCTACATAGCCTACATCAGCTGCAGAGGTGATGGATTTCATAGATGATTTGTTGAATGATACATTTGGCATTGACACTTGTTGATGCAATTTTTGTGACCACACCAATCAGCAGAACAAAGTAATTTGAAGGCTACTCCATTCTCTCTTGATCAAAGAATTTCGTGCGCTAAGATTGCAAGAAAGATCGCACGTTCAACTCCAAGGTTTTGAAATGCTTTGGAATACCCTCAATAGGTTCGTTGTGATATGTTGTTTACACGAGGGGACTTACAAAATTGTTCATAAGGCTTGCAGTTGACAACAAACGGATAATTAGAAGGGCATTTATGCAATGCAGATGATTTAGCAATAAGATACGTTTCCTAAAAATAACCAGAAAAATATGGAATTGAATGGCTGGAGGGATTAGAAAATATATGTTCTATCTAAAGATGGGACATGGGATCAATTTCGGAAAACTTCAACCAAACTCTGCTCCGCCTCACGTTGGACAGCTTACACAAAGTTGGTGCAATCTTCAAGGGGATGACAAGGAATTTTCAAGTCACAATTTGGCATCAAGACACCGTCATGATGACACATACCAAGATGTGAATTATAACTGAAGTTAGGCTTATAAAATGCTCCAGTTGACCACAAGGCAAACTTGTCGTCAGCAAGCTGCTAGTGGTATGGACTAGAACGAATTTGCCTCGATCAACACCACAAATCCACAGCTAACATCTACTTGCATGAAATAAAAACTATGCTACTTAAAGCTACTTCACGCTACTTGAAGTAGAAGGGATGAAGAAACCTCGCTAGTTATCCATAACAAAGACGAATTTCACCATCAATGAAAGATCTTTTATTATGAAATTTTTTCACAAAAATCTCTTACAAAGTTTTCAAAAGGAAAACTTTCCTTCTTCTTCAAACTATGCTATGCTAATCTACACAATTATACTATCAATCTCTTTGCTATAGTCTCTAGTCTGATGTCTAATCTAATCTAATGAGTAGAAATGACGGGGGATGCCCCTATTATAGATAGCCCAGTCCAATGGATGAATCAGATTACAATCAAATAAATGGCTAAGATTAAGCCACCTCAGCCCTAACCCTAAAAACTGCCAGAATGGGGAGTGGTACAATAAATGAATCAAAGATTCCCACTCACTCCCAAAATAGTAAAGGAAATTAATACCCACAATCATTCTTCCAGAAGGTCATCATCCAAAAGTGCGTTTCCATTCTCCTTTTCCTTGGCTGGAAAATCAATGAACCTGGTAAGTACAGCCTCAACCTCCTGAACCGAGATCGATGGAATATGATCAAGCTGAAATTCCAACACCGTAACTGACTACCCATGTCATGTGCAAGATTTTCTCCAAGCGGTCAAGGAATCCTATGTATTCTGAATCAGGCAAAAGAAATTCAAAATATTTTCAAAGTCATCTTGCACAAAATACTTCACCTCTGAAAAGAAAGGCAGCAGCGCACTCCTCAATCCATCAATAGTCACCTCATCAGGATTCATCCGTCTAGCAAATATTTCCTCCAAGGTGTTTAGGACTCCATCAATAATGTTCGTCATAGCCTTCCTAACTCTAGCTAAATTCGCCTGAGCTGCATCAAAGAATCCACGCCCTGTGACTACTGAAGAGTACCATCCAGCAAAATTGTACCAATCACCCTCCTAAATAACTCCTCCATCAATCAACATCTGCAAGGGGGCATGCATTAATGCCTCCAAACGCTGAATAACTTTGCTTTGATAGACAGAAGCATCACCCCAGGTCTGACCAACTACCTCCACTCGTGTCATAATGTCGAAGGCTTGCTGGTAAGCATGAGCAAGATCCTCCATGAATTTCTCTGTCTCGACACGAACACCTGTAACCCATTTTCCTACCTCCTCTACCATCTTCCTCAAATCTTCTAGGCCATTAACAGATTCTCTAGATAACTCTATTGGGAGCTCAAGTGTCAGAATCTCCTACCCACAAGGATGAGACAAATGTTGCATGTATCCTATCAACGTCTTATGCTCCTTCTTCAATTTATTATGCTTTCCTTCAGTTCTGAGCAATCTATCCTTAACCGCCTGATAGGAGTTATCACACTCCTCAATAATCTATGCACCAGTGGGATGACCTAACTCCATGGTTATGATCACATAATTTTTTGGCACTGCTTCATCTCGATCACAATCAACCCTCGACACAACTACGTGAAGGGTGTGAGATCCATCCTCATCTGTTGAGATCTTCAAAAAAATTCTAGCTCTCTTCTTGGGTGGAGGCACACTGATCCTACTCAAAAACTCCTCCATCTCAACCGCTGGATCAGCCTCTTCACTGGGGATCCTTCTCATTCTATCCCTGAGCCAATCAGGTACAACCTGCTAAATAAAAAATGGCTGCTCCTTTCTAGCCTCCTCCTCACAGACTTGTTCTACTTCAATTTCATTTTGGCGAGGCTCATCGGCCTCTAATGGCTGAGTATCTCTTGAAACTGCATCATCCTCTAGAGTCGTCTCTAACTCGTGCTGGAAGTGTGTGTCAGTAGCAGTTTCCTCATCTTCCTCCTGTTGATCATCTCGAGTGGGTGCATTAACACTTTGGCCAACTGATTCCCTCCGTGGTGGCTGATTTTCTTCATGTACCTCCTGCTCCTGATTCAATGCATTTCTCTTATCAACAAATAGAGAAACCCCCTGTATACTTGGAGAACGTGTCTCTAATGGCCTAGGTGACTCAATTACAACCCTCAAAGGCTCCAGCTAAACTGGCTCTGACCGAACTGGCTCCTTCCTTCGAGATTCTAGACCTCAAGTAATCTATTTCTTCCTACTGTTAGTGGGTGTCCTATGATCTCCCATCAAGTTGTAAGTCAAAGGAATTGACCTACTCTTCAATATGCTTGTATGCCTTTCAACCCATGCTCTGGTGAAAGTCATGACTGGAATACAAAGCGTGTCCAAATCAGCTATCTCTAGCTCCAACCAATCTGGGAGTGGAAGTGGCGTGTCTCTCATTGTCTCATAATCTGGATGGAGGACATTCATGTCCTCATCCACCTAGTCTGGTACTGGAATGATTTCACACTCCCTGATCATACTCAATGGTAGCCTCGAGAACATTCTTTTTTTGACTTTAGCCTCATCTGATGCACCAACCCAGTAATCCTCAATATTTTCCTTATGCTTGAACTCTTCTTACAGTATCCATCTGATATTGTTGTGGGTCATAATGTTGTCTGCTGGTGTGATAAGAAAAATGAAAGAACTGAAGCTCATTTTCAGCTTCTTTGGCTGCCTGAAGTGAAGGACACACCTCGTCTAAATTCCCCATGACAATCAGGAATTCAATTCCTCCCTTATTCTTTCTTTTCTAAATCTTATCATAGGCAACAAGTTTCCTAGATATCTCTAATATCAAGATTATATTGGTTGGGTACTTAGGCAATCTATATGGGTACAAAGAAAAACCTTCCAACCTGATATAAGAAAACTTCAAAAACTGAACAAACCAACACCCATACCTTTCTATCAACTCCTGAGCTTCCCTCGAGATCCTATGATGAGTCCTTTGCTGAAGTGATCTCGTTATATGCATGGTAAAGGCATCATTGACCCGCTTGTAATGGGAGGTGCTTGTCAGGTGCAGTTGTGGACAAGCTTCATGAATTCTGAATAATGAGAGCCGCAACCAATTGGCTCCTTGTATGACATTCCCCTATACTTCTTCATACGAGCCAACATGTAAATAATGTAGGAGCCCATGTAGAATTTCTTCATCCTCCTCAAACTCAGGAGCTGCTCATTCAAGTTGTCACTAATCATCACAGCCCAGTTGATGTGCTCTTTTCCTTCCAACACAAGGTTTGTGTAATAGAAAATCCATGGCTCAAAAATAAATGCCTGAGGGCAGCCTCCAACTCTACTAAGCATCATGATCAAGTCACAATACTCCTGCTTCAAATCATCTAATATAATCTACTTTGGAAACTTTGTACGAGAGGGATTGGGCTTGTTCATCCAGCGAGCGTTGATCATGTCAGTACATCTCTCGAATGTTGAAGCATACATTCGCTCAGCACGCTCTCTTGTCTTGTAAATCATCATCTCATGCATTGGGATTCCAAATGCTTTGTTGGTAGCTGCAGGAGTGAGGTTGGCAAATACTTGACCATCTGGTGAGACAATAGACCTGTGATCAGGATCATAGCAATTAGCACACTCCATCATCAGCTCTGGACACTAAATAGATGGTGGGAAACTAGTAGCTATATATAGTCCACTTCGAACAATGTTGTGCAAAGTGACTGAAGGATGATGACTGCCAACTCCCATCATTCAAATTTTTAAGGCTTCCAAGTTGAAAGAACCCAAATTTGTATCAGCCAGCTTGCTCAACTTTGAAGTGAATTTTGACTCTGGCAGGAAAGGCTTGCTCAGCTTCTTGATAACAGCCTGCCTGGATGCAACATTGCTATCTTTTCCAGTTGCTCTTACTTCGGCCATCCTGCAAAATAATAAATAGCCATCAACAATTAACTTAGAAAAATAATAAAATAACATGGGGCTGCCAGTCGACTTTTAAAATTGAGAAGTTGCAACATCATATTTCATTTGCAAACCTCAACTTCTCCTCTAACAATTTCAAACTTTCAACACTTAGAAAGTTCTCTAAAGCTTCAGCAACTTCACAACTTAAATAAAATCGGCCAACTCTGCTTTTAGCAACTTCAGACTTTAAGTGTGAATTATCTTTGACCTTCAGCACACAACAATTCTTCTTCTTCTTCAAGTCAAACTTCTTCACCAACTTAGCTACTCAATTGCACTGCAACTTCAACTTCAAAGCTAAAATCAAACTTTCCAGCACTTAGACTTTTCAAATTGCAGCCTTATAAGTCTTCTCTACTTCAAATCAAACTTCTTCAACAACTCTTGGCCTATACTGCAATTTTTTATTTCAAAGCTCAAGTCGTATTCTTTAACTGATGGAGAAAAATGAATCAACTTTTAGCTCATATAGGCAAGTCGAATTCTAGAAGGAAGCCAAGTTTAGCTAATTCATTTAATCTCCACTACTTCATAGTAGGAATTTGAATTTCCCTCCCTTTGGCAATTTCAACACTTGTCACATGGCATTTGGAATCTTTACCTTCTAGAATTTCAAAAGATTCATCTTGACTGGTGTACTTAGCATTTAAATTCATTTTAAAAACATTCACTTCAAATTCACTCTTTAAGAAGTTTAATTCACCAGCTGAAGTTCTGACATTTAGTTTTACTCATCCCTGGCTCTGGAAGATTCATCTCATGAAGAATTAGATCAAATTCATCTAGGCAATCCATTTTGAATTCATTGTCTAAGGCATTTTACCTTCGAAAACACATTTTATCCACTTTTCCTTAGAAAAATTTTAAATTTTCCTTAGGAAAATTCATTATTTCAAGTGCCAATCAAATTTTCCATCTCGAAAGCCTTGGAAAAGTGTAGAAGACTTTAAAATCCACTCCTTGTCAAATATCTTCAATACCCAAAAGAAAATTCCCTTCAGAACGTGTTGAATTCATGGATTTACATACGAAGGGGTTCATTTAATTTTTGAATTTTGAACCTTAGAAAAATATTTTTCATCAAATTTAATCCATTTCTTCATCTCTAGGCGTACTTTCTTTCTCTGACTTGAAAAATTTCATCATTCTTGTGAAGTTAGCATCCTCTGACTCATCCATTGCCAATTCATTCATGTCCCAGAAAAATTTCATCACTCCTTCAACTTGGGCGTATTTTCCTAGAAGGTGAAATTTTGTGCCTTAGAAATTTTTTAAATAAAATCACTATTATAGGCGCATTTTAGTGTCAAGGAAGAATATGAATTTTGACTTAGAAAATTTTCACTCATCCTCAGTCATGGCGCATCTTGTCTGTGGTGAGGAATTTTATTAACACATTTTCAATGCCTGGCATATTTCCTCATTAAATTTTACCTTCACCTTGGCACATTTAGCACATTGAGGAGGACATTAGCCACGCCTTAGCCATTTTTATTTTATTTCTCATCTTGTATCTTGGCGCATTTCATATGTTGAGGTGGACATTTTATTTCAACACCTTCCACTTATGTCACCTTGGGCGCATTTTATACCTTGAGGAGGATGGGCGCATTTGGCATAATGAGGTGGATTTAACCTTCAACACCTTCCACCCTTTGACTTCCCTTTAAGCTTGAGCGCATTTTTCATGTGCAAGAGGATTTAAAATTTATCTTTTCCTAGTTGAAGTGAGGGTGCATTTAGCCTATGCAGGAGGATGGGCGCATTTAGGGGGTGGAGGTCTTAGAATCTTTTGTCCTTTTCTATGCTCATATGGGCTCATTTGAGACATGTAGAAGGATGGGTGCATTTAGAGGGTCAAGGTGGATATTTGTCCATGCCTTAGAATCTTTCTTGACTTCTATTACCTTGAGGGTGCATTTCTCATGTGTAGGAGGATGAACTTCATGCATTAGAAACTTTTCTCAGCAACTAGCTTGATGAGGGTGCATTTGAGGTATGGAGGTGGATAAAAACAATGCCTTAGAAAATTTCTTAGCCACCACTTTGAAGAGGGTGCATATGGGACCCCAAGGAGGAATTTAACACTTAGCATATTTTTTATCCACTTAGCACCTTTGATCTTGGGCGCATTTGGGGTAGCCTGTAGGATGAACTTCAACACTTAGCATTTTTTTGTCAACTGCCAACTTGATGAGGATGAGGGCGCATTTTGAGGGTGGTGAAGGATGAACTTCAAACTTAGAATTTTCTTCACACCTGCTTCTGCATGCTTATCTATGCCCTGCTATATATAGTAAGTCCTCTGATTTTCATATCTCTGAAGCTCGGATCGATTTGAAATTTTAACCACAGGATCCTCATGACCTATTTAGCTTGTTCACACTGCCATCCTGAGCTGACCTACTAAAAATAGCACATTTCTGAAGGTGGTTTACTATTTATGGCAACTGCATGTTTCTGAGACCTCCACAACACCGTTTGACTTGAAATTTGAATGTTGTGATCCTCATCGGATGACTCGCCCATTCACACTGGTGCCTGATGCTGATTTACTATTTTTAGCCAGTTTCTGGAATGCCTTACTATAAATAGTAATTGCTCTGATTGCCTTCAAATTTTACCAGTGGATAGCTTGAAAGATGTTGATCGTAGTGGGATACACCGATTTTCAAAAATTCTAACATTTTACCCCTCATTTTGGGTCCCAAACCTAGAAACCCTAATTTGACTTGCATGTATATCAAATGACCTTCGTTTGACCTCATTTCTATTGCACTTCACCCTGTTTGTGGTTCTGATGCATTGGGCAGCTACTGGAGTGGACCTTCTAAAAATAGTAAGTCTTTGAAAGCTGATCATCTTGCCTTGCATGTCACATCACTGCGTAGCTCTTGAAAAACCCATAAAGAATCACCTGACATGCGCTAAAAAGCTCTGCATGCAAACCCTAAAAATAGTCTCGAAAGATGGCTTTTGAAGAAATTTTTGATCCTGGTTTGCATGTTATATCAATGCGAAGCCCTCGAAAAACCCACAAGGAATGTGCAGGCATGCAAAGAAAATCTCAACATGCAAACCCTAAAAAATAGCCTATGAAGGTTGAACTCTGAAAGTGATCATCTCATTCTACATGTTATACCATCGCGAAGGTTTCAGAAAACCCAGAAAGAATCTCCATACATGCATTGAAGAACATTGCATATAAACCCTAATATCTACTCCGGAAGCTTAACTTGCTAAAAATAGACAACTTCTGGCTCAAAGTTTGCAGATGAGTAGCTTGACATGTTCTGGATGTAATGTGACTGTTGAAAGCTCGAAAGTGTTGAGAAAATGCCCTGAATTGCACACTTACTAAAAATAGTAAGTTGTCAGAATTTGATGAAACTTAGCTGGGAGCTTGTTGGAAGCATACTGACAACAACGTTAGTCTCGTATTTCACTTTATTCACTTCATTTCACTTCAGATTGACTACAGAAATACAAACCCTAATTCTACAGACTTGGCCCAAATTTCACGTTTAAGCTCACAGATGGGCACATCCCTGGAAAGTGGACAGTAGAAAGAGAAAGAAAGAGAGAGAGAGAGAGAGACAAAACCAAAGCCAAAAGACCAGAATGGAGAAAAAATTAGGGGGTCCCCATTTTGAATGGGGCGATGTGTGAAAAGGTCACAACAACACTCAGGTAAAATTCAGCAAGTTTATTTAATGTTGTTTATTAAATTATATTTTGAAATTTAAGAATAAGTAAATTAGTTGAATTTTGATATGATGAAATTTCAGGGTCGAAGTGTTCATGAGATGTGCCCCATTCCTACAGACCCTTATTCATTCTCAACATTGAGTCCACAGGTATGCAACTAGTATTAAAGATATTATTATTGCATTTGAACAGTTGAATGTAATATTTGAATGTTTCTCTCATAACATGCTTTGGATTTCAAACAATTTCCTGGTGGACCTTTGACCTCCACACCTTGCAACTCATTTCCTCAAAAAACTTACACTTAGGTAGCCTTTATTCAATAATGGTGTTGTAAAACAATGTTAGCTAGTTTACATAATTTTGCATATACAAATCTAAAAAATTGATGAGAAACACACACATTGCATTTGTATTCCTTGATCGTGTCACATTATCTTCTCCTAATTCACTTTTTGTTCCTTTATTCCTTCCTAATCCCATCCCATTAACATTTAATAGTTCACCCTACCATTTACTCTTTCATTTACCATTTGTAGATGTTGACATCAAACAGCCCTAGTGATGTTGGTGGCATGATGGAGCATAGAGTTGCTACAACAATAGCCAGTTTTGATCCATTGAGAGAGGTATACAATAGATTAGTCAATTTGACATTATATTTTCTCTTTTATTGTCTATTATAGAAAATTTTCACGATACTTTTTTGTAGCTTAATTTCTATCTTGATGGTTGCTACAGGTGGTTGTCACTCCAGATCGTGGATGTGGTATTGATGTAAATGTGAATGATGACTATTTGTATGCGATAAGTGATTATATTTTGTTATATGTCATTCCACAATTCAATTTTTGTGTATTAATATCTTTACATTTTATTGTATCAGTTGAAGGTCCAGAGTGAAGAGAGGAGGCCTAGTGAGCATGTTCAAAAGACCAAAGAACCAATAGTCACTCCATCCAACCAAATTTCAAAGGCAGCATGGGATTTATTTCCTTCCCCTAGAGGGAAATGACTATATTAGGGTTGTTTTTTGTATGCCTATGTGGCATTTTGGAACACATGTTTTGTACTATCGATATATATGTGACATTTTATGTCCATAATATGGCTCCTTTGTACTAAGCATGTATGGCTTTTTTTGATATATTGCATATACTTTTATCAATATATATCATTGTATACCTTACGGCTTTTTGATTAAAAAAATCTAATTTTTCTACTGCCATTCTTGAATGATGTTATCATGCGTATTGTGTAAATCATATAATTGAATGTTGTAGGCATGGATTTTGTTTACATCTAATGCTTAATCAAATACTGTCGATTTCTCAATAACCTCCATCTAAAGCGTATTGAGTAAATAAGCTCCATTCTTGCTGGTTTGTATCCTTTAGAATGCTTCAATTACTTGTGCCTCATTTATTCACATGTATGCTTCACTTATTCACATGTATATTTCACGTATAGTGTGTGTATTTGCATGTATGCTTCATGCTTCCAATGCATAGCAGCAAAAATCTTTTGGGGAAAAATTTGACAAACCAAAAGTATAATAGTTTTTTAAAAAGTCAGGAAAAAATCATATTTAAAAAAAACATAAAAAATTGTAGAACAAGAGAAATTCTATTTATTTTGAAATTGAAAGGTATTTCCATAGCATATAGAGATATAGAGAGCAAATAAAATAAATATTTTAACTAATGAATTGTAAAAAAAAAAAATTGCAGTTTATATTCATATTGTTGATTACATTTTATTGCACATCTTTCAAAGTCAAAGCATTACTTCACACTGCATAACTAGTAACTAGATGCTGATAGATGACAAAATTTCAATTACAATATAGTTCTTACAAAGTCAACCTAAGCAGTTATGCAATTAATTCACATTGCATAACTAATAAGTAGGAGCAGTTGCCAATTGCATTTTCTTATCGTGGCATTCTATGAGGCCAGATTTCTTTGACAAATTTTATCAAATAGTTCACTGCCTTGTCTATGTTACCACATTTTCCATACATGTCTACCAAAGTATTTCATCAAACAGTTCACTTCGTTGTTTCTATGGCTAAAATCATAAAACAAACTGTGCTTTCAAACAAGCTATGGATGCTTGGAAAAAATCTATCAAAAGCATAATAACAAGCAATACTATAGACAAGGCAATGAGCTACTTGAAAAAAATGTTTGAAAAAAATGTGGTCTCATAGTGATGGAATACTATGACATGCAAATTGCTATGGATTTTCATGCCATTCCATCACCATGAGACCATGTTTCTTTGAGGCATTTTTTCAAACAATTAATTTATTTGTCTATGCTACCACATTTTTCGTACATGTTTACCAAAGCATTTTATCAAACAATTCACTACCTTGCTGCTATGGCTAAAATCCTAAAATAGGTGCTTGTAAACAAGCTATGGATGCTTGGAAAAAATATATCAAAGCATAATAAGAAGCAATAGCATAGACAAGGTGGTGAACTATTCAAAAAAATTCCTCAAAGAGATGTGGTCTCAATGTGCTTGTCATGGCATTCCATCACCAAGAGAACACATTTCTTTGAGGATTTTTTTTCAAACAGTTCACTGTCTTGTCTATGCTACCACATTTTTCATACATGCCTACCAAAGCATTTTATCAATCAATTCACTGCCTTGCTACTAAGGCTAAAATTCAAAAATAGGTGCTTTCTAACAAGGTATATGGATGCTTGGAAAAAATCCATCAAAGTGTAATAGTAAGCAATAACATAGACAAGGTAGCGAACTATTTGAAAAAATGCCTCAAAGAAATGTGGTCTCATGGTGATGGAATTCCATGACAAGAAAATTCCCTGGATTGTCATGGCATTCCATCACCATGAGACCACATTTCTTTGAGGCATTTTTTCAAATAGTTTACTACCTTGTCTATGCTTCCACATTTTTCAGACATGTCTACCAAAGCATTTTATCAAACAATTCATTGTCTTTCTACTATGGCTAAGAGCCTACAAAAAGTGCTTTCAAACAAGCGATGGATGCTTGGAAAAAATCTATCAAATCATAATAGTAAGTGAAAGCATAGACAAGGTAGTGAACTGGTAGTATGCGATGGATGCTCCCATGTTTTACAAATGAGAGGTGAGCTCAATTTATAGGCTCCTCAAATACAATTCAATAGTTAAGATTGATTTTGAATGAACGACCGAGATTACAAAATAAAACCCTAATTAGGGTTTTTCACAACTAACTACCTCTCGACCAATGAGAAAATTACATTTGGGGACACTTCCCCTTCTGCTAAATATAAACCAACAATAAAAAATTGTTGCATTATGAAGTGTTAGGTTCATTGAACCTAGACATGCTAGCTTGGAACAATTTGATTGGTTGGAAGATGATGAGGCGCCATCTCAGCGTGTTGGATGCCCCCTTTTATCTTGGCCTAAGGCGGACTTCAAGATATGTTTTCCATCTCCTATTTTCAGCTTGGGGCGGACTTTAAGTTGTCTTTGCCATGTATGCTTTAAGCTGGATTGAATTTACGTTGTCTTTTCCATGTAGGCTTTGAGTTGGGAGGAATTTACCTTTGTCTTGGACAAGCATTATTCAAGCCAAGGGTGGACTTGACAACAGTTTGGACATAGGTTTTCTTTCCCAAGCAGACTTTGCATCATCTTGGACATTTTCCTTGACCATGGGCATGGCAGACTTTGCTTGTGCCTTAGTAAGATTGGGCGGACTTTCTCTTGACTTAGACATGCTTATTTTCCTTCCAAGTGAAAACCAAGAGAGGCTATTGTAGAAGGGCACAACAAAATCTCATAGGTTTAGACAATAAGTTTCTAAGCATCATGGTGTCTGAGTAACATCGTGTTGAAGTTTGTAGCCATTTTGCACTTTGGACTGTTAAGGGATTCAACTCATTGAATGTAGCTTAGAGTGATTCAGCGCATTTGGATGTGAAAGAGGACCATTCCTAGCATAAACGTACCCACTTAGACATGTTGGAATAGTTAGTTTGGTCACATGAGTTGAAGAACAAAAATTGTACCACTTTGTAACTTTGCACTACTTGTATTTGACAACTTTTTTCCCAAGAAAAATATCACTGCCACAGGAAAACACCTCTGAGATAGTGAAAACGGAGAGAGGTTATTGTAGAGGAGCACAATACAATCTCATAGGCTTAGACAAAAAATTTCTAAGAATCACGGTTTCTAAGTAACGTCATGTTGAAGTTTGCAGCCATTTTGCACTTTAGACTCTTAAGGGATTTAGTCGATCAAACATAGCTCAGAACGATTCGGCGCGTTTGGGTGAAAAATAGGAATATTCCTAGCATAAACGTACCCACTTGGATGCGTTGGAATAGTTAATTTGGTCACACGAGTTGCAGAACAAAAGTTGCACTGCTTTGCAGCTTTGCACTACTTGCATTTGACAACTTTTTTCCCAAGCGAAATCTCGCTGCCACAGGAAAATGCCTCTGAGATAAAAAAAAATTGAGAGAGGTTAATGTAGAGGGGAACAACACAATACCATAGGCTCAGATGATAAGTTTCTAAGACTCATGGTGTCCGAGTAACGTCATGTTGAAGTTTGCAATAATTTTGCACTTCAAACTCTTAAGGGATTCAGTTGGTTCAACGTAGCTCGAAGCGATTCAGCATGTTTGGGTACAAAAAAATACAATGACTAGCGTAAATGTACCCAATAGGATGTTTTGGAATAGTTAGTTTGGTCACACGAGTTATAGAACGAAAGTTATACCACTTTGCAACTTTGCACTACTTGCATTTGACAACTTTTTCCCCAAGCAAAATCTTGCCACCACATGAAAATGCCTCCGAGATAGAAAAAACTGAGAAAGGTTATTGTAGAGAGGCTCAACATGATCCCATAGAATCAGATGAGAATTTTCTAAGCATCACGGTGTCTGAGTAACATCATGCTGAACTTTTCAACCATTTTTCACTTCAAACTCTTAAGGAATTCAGCCGCTTGAACATAGCTCAGAGTGATTCGGCATGTTTGGGTGTGAAAGAGGACCATGCCTAGAATAAACATACCCACTTGGATGTATTGGAATAGTTAGTTTGGTCACACGAGTTGCAGAATGAAAGTTGCACCACTTTGAAACTTTGCACTACTTGCATTTGACAACTTTTTCCCCAAGAGAAATCTCACCGCCACAGGAAAATTCCTCTAAGATAGTGAAAACAGAGAGCGATTATTGTAGAGGGGATAAAAAATCCTATAGGATCATATGAGAAGTTTCTAAGCATCACGATGTTTGAGTAACGTTATGTTGAAGTTTGCAGTCATTTTGCACTTCAGACTCTTAAGGGATTCAGCAGGTTGAACGTAGGTCAGAGCGATTCGGTGCATTTAGGTGTGAAAGAGGACCATTCATAGCATAAAAATACCCACTAAAATGCATTGGAATAGTTAGTTTTTTCACTTGAGTTGTAGAACAAAAGTTGCACCACTTTGCAACTTTGCACTACTTGCATTTGACAACTTTTTCTCTAAGCATAATCTCGCCGCCATAGGAAAACGCCTCCGAGATAGTGACAACCAAAAGAGGTTATTGTAGAGGATCACAACATGATCCCATAGGCTTAGACAATAATTTTTTAAGCGTCACGGTGTTCGAGTAATGCCATGCTAAAGTTTGCAACCATTTTGTACTTCGAACTCTTAAGGGATTTAGTCGAGTGAATGTAGCTCGAAGCGATTCAGCATGTTTGGGTACGAAAGAGGACTATGCCTAGCATAAACGTACCCACTCAAATGCGTTGGAATAGTTACTTTGGTCACATGATTTGCATAATGAAAGTTACACCACTTTGAGACTTTGCACTACTTGCATTTAACAACTTTTTTCCCAAACAAAATCTCGCTGTCACAGGAAAATTCCTCCAAGATAGAAAAAATTGAGAGAGGTTATTGTAGAGGGGCTCAACATGATCCTATAGGATTAGATGATAATTTTTTAAGTATCATGATGTCTGAGTAACATCATGCTGAAGTTTTTCAGCCATTTTCACTTCAAACTCTTAAGGGATTCAGCTAGTTGAACATAGCTCGGAGCGATTCAACGCATTTGGGTGCAACAGAGGACCATTCATAGCGTAAACATACCCACTTGGATGTGTTGGAATAGTTAGTTTGGTCACATAGGTTGGAGAACGAAAGTTGCACCACTTTGCAACTTTGTACTACTTGCATTTAACAACTTTTTTCTCAAGCAAAATCTCGCTTCCATAGGAAAACGCCTCCGAGATAGCGAAAACAAAAAGAGGTTATTGTAGAGGGGCTCAACATGATCCCATAGGCTTAGACAAGAATTTTGTAAGGATCACGGTGTCTGAGTAACGTCATGCTGAAGTATGCATCAATTTTGCACTTCGAACTCTTAAAAGATTCAATCAGTTGAACATAGCTTGAAGTGATTTGGAGTGTTTGGGTGTGAAAGAGGACCATTCCTAGTATAAGCGTACCCACTCAAGCATGTTGAAGCAGTTATTTTGGTCACACGAGTTGCAGAACAAAAGTTGCACCACTTTGCAACTTTGCACTACTTGCATTTGACCACTTTTTTTGTAAGAGAAATATCGCCGCCATAGGAAAACACCTTCAAGGTAGTGAAAACAAAGAGAGGTTATTGTAGAGGTGCTCAACATGATCCCATAGGCTCAGACAATAAGTTTCTAAGCATCATGGTGTCTAAGTAACATCATGTTGAAGTTTGCAGCCATTTAACACTTTAGACTCTCAATAGATTCTGTCGGTTGAACATAGCTCAAAGCAATTCGGCACGTTTGGGTGCAAAATAGGAACATTCCAAGTGTATATGTACCCACTTGTATGTTTTGGAATAGTTATTTTGGTCATATGAATTGTGGAATGAAAGTTGCACCACTTTGCGACTTTGCAATACTTGCATTTGACAACTTTTTCTCCAAGCGAAATATTGCCACCACAAGAAAATGCTTCTGAGATAGTAAAAACCAAGAGAGGTTATTGTAGAGGGGTACAA
Organism: Sequoia sempervirens; assembly: GCA_007258455.2. NCBI lineage: Eukaryota > Viridiplantae > Streptophyta > Pinopsida > Cupressales > Cupressaceae > Sequoia > Sequoia sempervirens. The sequence goes on along the minus strand of VDFB02271358.1, from coordinate 334,875,603 downwards.
CATGATCCCATAGGATTAGATGAGAAGTTTCTAAGCGTTACAATGTCTGAGTAACATCATGTTGAAGTTTTCAACCATTTTGCACTTCAGACTCTTAAAGGATTCAGCTGGTTGAATGTAGCTTGGAATGATTTGATGCATTTGGGTGCGAAAGAGAACCATGCCTAAACATGAGTTAAAAACTTCCAACTGCTTTCCCCATGAACTACAACAAGATGACTCTTGAACTTCCACCATTTAACAATAAATTGCAATTTTGACAACTTTTACACAATTTTGCAATATTTGCAATATTTTGCAACTTAGACCTTCCAACCACCTAAATACCTATAAAAGGATTCTTTACATCATAAAATGGTCTAAATTACCTTATTTTTTGAACAAAAAGACTCAAATACCCCTAAACAACCAAAAGACCTCAATTGTCAACATTTGCATAAAATGCTCTTGGTGCCCCTACACTAGTTAGTGCTTAGGGTGTCTTAATGTTTTTTGTCATGAATAAGGTCCTTTGTGATACAATGAAAGGGAGTTCCACAACTATCCAAAATCAATCACATGTACTTAATCTGAAACGATACCATCAAATTGAACTTGAACACTCGAAAAGGGGCTCCAATTAGCCCACTTTAACAAAGGAACTCTCCTTCAATCTTTCTACCCACTCAAAATACCATTAGACAGTCCTCAAACTACCTCCAAAACCACAAATTTTTCAACCACTGAGTCAAAACTCGCTTGCTAAGACCCTCTTTCATGAAACCCTCATTTTTCACCAAATAAGCAGGTGTTTATTGAAAAACCCATCTCCAGACCTCATTCAACCTCAAAATATTTTCAAACACTCTTATTTCATCCTGCACAAACTTAATTCACCTTTAAATTATGCTACCCCCAAACTTCTCACACATTTCCTTCTTAAAACTTCTCAATTTCACCCATTTTCACTCTTTGTTCAACTAGGGCTTCAAGCCCAAACATCTAAATGACCTACCATTCCTTTGCAAACCTTCTATCACATAAAACTCCACCTGATAACACTAAAACAACTAGGTTCTAACCTTCTTCCAAACTATTTCTTTAATCTACTACTTCAAGCTATGCCTCCTAGGCCTAAATTCATGTTTTTTCCATAGGGGCGGCGTGGAAATTTCCACCAAATGTATATTTCACCCATTGTATTCTACTGTAACTTAGTGGAATGGCATAATTAGGTGTAGGGGGCATGTGTGCATGATTTTAGGAGCAAAGTTGGCCATTTGGGGGTTTGGGCATGATGCCTAGTTGTCAAGAATGTGTGTTTTGAGTGAAATTTGGAGGGTAAGAGTAGGTAGTGATGGAAAACACTTGGGGCAGCACTTTGTAAGAGTTAATTAAGCAAGGGAAAACATATTTGAAGGTGTTGGAGGCATTTAAATAGTGAGGAGAGGTTTGGAGGTGAGGTTTTCAATAAACCCCCTTAGAAACTTGTCAAAAGTGAGGGTTTTGAGTTTTGGAGTGTTGGTGAGTGTTTCATTGGAAGATGATTGTTGATTTAGTGCTTATGTACCCTGGTCATGACTATCTAATGGTGTTTTGTGTCTGGAAGGAAGATTAAATGGAAGTTGGTTTGTTGAGAGTTGTCCACCCTACTTTGCATCACTTTGGCATGTTTATCAACATAAAACTATGATATTTTTTGAATTTCAATATGTAATGATAATGCAATATGAAATATGTAGTGTGAGACAATTAAATTTTTGTATTTAAACTTTAAAGTTAAAATGTTAAACTTTACCATTTTTCTTATCTTCAAAGTTGTTTAAACCATATAATTTAACCATAATATAACTAAGCAATATATGATATAATTTAACCATTATTCATTATTTTTTATTGTCAACTATATAATATAACCATTATTTTTTATGCTATTGTACATTGATATTTAACCATTACTCAAAATTAAATTTTTGAATAGTTTAAACATGCACATGACAAACAAATTATTTCAATTCTCAACTTCTATATATCAAATTATCCAATAATCAAGTGTATGTCCATATACAAAAATGGCATCAATGCCAACTAAACAAAGTTTTACAAAGTGTGGCATATGCCATCTCGATATCTATTCAAAACATACATGCCAAAATGTCTATCTCATCCTAAACTACTGGTGGATCATCAAAATGGAGCCTCTTTGAAGCACTCTTTGGCTCTGAAGCTAACTGCACAAGAAAAATTCAAACCAAAATTTAGATTAGTTATATTATATAATTTAAAATTGAATAATTAACATCAAAATCAATATACATTGAATTAAAATTGAACTCTAAAATTGAAATCTTGATTACCTCATATATACTTCTCTTCAAATCATCATGAGTCCTACAATATGCCCCTCTCAAAGAACCAATCATACGAACTTTTGCAATTTCAATCTATATATGTGAACAAAAATATCGAATTGATACAAGTTAGCATACAATTGTTGGTAATAATAACATATTTACCAAACACAATAAAAAAAACACATAACTCTTTAGGCATCTCTTTTCCTTTCCTTCAGGTGTTTCGACACCTCCTCCCTGAGGTATTTCAACACCTACTCATTCAAGTGTTCCAACACCTACTCCTACAAGAGGAAAATAAGATAAACATATAAGTTAATATATAATTTCGTTAATGACAAGCAAGCATATAATGCATGAATTCAGGCCTAAAAGGCATTGGTTGAAGTAGCAGATTAAAGAATTGGTTTTGAAGAATGCTAGAACCAGTTGGTTTTAGTGAGATCTAGTGGGGTTTGATGTGTTTGAAGGTTTGCAAGGACTAGGGAGGTCATGTGTATGTTTGGCCATGAAGCCCTAGTTGAGAGAAGTGCATTTTTTAATGGAAAATTAAGGTTTTAGAGACTAAAAGTGGGTGAAGTTTGGGGGAAGCATAATATTAAGGATTATTAAGCATGTGTAGGCTTAAACAAGGGTGTTTGAAGTGGTCATAAGGTCACAGGGGCCTGGAGATGGTTTTTTCAATGTATTCTCCAAAATCCCACTGTACTGTAGGGGCAACTAAGCCAATTAGGCTTCTTTTCCAAAGAGACACCTTCCCAAACACCTGCAATCAATTCAATTACCATGTAAATTCATTAAATAGGTTACCAACCTTAATATTTCACAATTTTTAGAGCTCCAACCGCTCACCAAGCTACCAATCCACTAAACCCTCACTCTCAAGCCACCAAACCTAGGTTTTCCAAGGAGCCTTATTTAAAATCACTCTTCCAACAATTAAATCACACCCCAAACATACCATATGATGTCTTTACATGCTCAAAATACTCTCACAAATGACTTCCCCAAAGGATTTCATCCATTCACACTCTAAAACCACTCAAAATCACACATTTTCACACCCAAGGCTACATGCCATCACTCCAAAATGATCTCCCCTACTCCAAGAATAATCTTATAACATATTCCCCACCTAATGGACTCATTCCACAAAGCTACAATATATACATTAGGTGGAATGAGCCATTAAATCACTTGATGACCTCAACACTTGAAATTTAGACTTCTAGGCCCGCCTACAGTAAAATCCACCCTAAGAGCTCAAAACAAGATGGATTTCAATGCCACAAAAAAAACATGGCTAACACATCCTTCTACCCAAATAAAAAACACTTCTATTCAATTCCATTTAGTATGGGCTCATGCAATTGACTACTACAACACTGAAAAAGAGAAAAACAAACTTAGATTTACAAAGAAAATAAAGCTTTATTGATCAATGCTTGTACAAAATATTCCACTCTTCTCCACACACTCCTTCATTCAAGATTCACATACATATATTCAGCTACCTTAATCAAGAATTGATTGAAAACCAATGCCACAAGTGACCTTTGGCCTTCCCTGACCGTTCAACTTCCCCACTATGCATTTCTTGCATTTCAAAATTTGAAAAATGACACTTTGCACTAATTTGGAAAATTTGCAACTAAAACCTTCTAACTCACTAATAACCACTAAAATACACTTAATACATCAATAAATGGTCTATATGACCTTATCCAAGCCAAAACAAGACTTCATCACCCTAATGACAACCACCGAAGCTTGGTGCCCCTACACCAAATAGAGAGCAACATATAACCATCATTTTGCATATCTATTAATGCAATTTTGCAAACCCTTATACAATCAAACTTAAATGCTTGAAATAAAGCATTGATCAATAACATGGATTTACAAATTCAATGTGCATACTTACCAATCAATCTAGGGAACCATCCGGGTCTGCTCTACTCTTTATTTTGTCAAGTATTGCCTCGTGGTCAGACTCACGCACTTTCCACAAGTTCTTGTTCGTAGGTCTGCCCTTATATTTGATCAAATGAACGTTGATGGTGATGAAAAGGTTTGATTAGTGAAGAATACTTTGATGCATGTCAAATTCCTCAAACAACCAAACTGCAACATTCTTAACTAGGTACCTTCTAAGCCACATGTTCCAGTAACAACCACCAAACCTATAGGATGTTTTATGTTTTCTCCATCTATAACTAGGGCCTCCTATTTATTTTTGGCCTAAATACAATGACACGGGTAATAATTTGTACCCTCTTCATTTTCTTCATCTGCAATCACCACATATATGTGCCTTGCATTGACATGTTCATCTTGTTAGATGTATTTAATAAACATCAAAATAAAACCTAAAAGTAAGATATATTACCTAGTTCTACAAGGTCTGATACATGATCAAAGTCAACTGATGATTGCATCTTTGTGATTTTTAGAGTCATTGAGAGCTGATAAGTGTCAAGTGGAGTTAAACTTCTTACAAACCATTCATCAACCCACTTTGTTGACTCACAATCATTCCATGCTTGAAGTGTACATGCAGAACAAAAGCATGCCATCTTTCACATATGGATAGTCCATGTACCTGCATTGGAGCTTATAAAAGAGTGTAGCTCACTCGATCTTGTTAGTGTACAACAATCCTAATATTTTTCAATGTTAGTATCATCTACTAAATAAAAATATATATGAACTAAATAATTACCTTGACTACTTGGACCCATTGCATGATTACACCACTTGACAATTGATCTTGCATCTATCAACTTTACACTGTCTTTGTACTTTAACTCTTTTCATGCAAGGGCTCTTTTGATACATGCACCTACTCCATCATGCTCCCCCTTTCCATGCCCAGCCTCTGAGAAGTTTCACATATGTTGAACACCACTGATCCTATGCATCCTACTCAACCAATAAAACATTTTGGCATTCTTGAATTGCAATGTACAATTATTTGACCATATGATATGTTGACTGAATGATATGCTCCTGCTAGCTAGATCAGAATAGAACATCTAAAAGCAACCTTGCACAAAATCGGTAGAATATGTGTGATCATCACTGATGTAAAAGTGATACTCCCTCAATACTTACCGGTTATCCTTTTTACTATCATGAATGAATGTTATATGCACAAATATAGCAACCTGTGTGGAGTTGTAGTACTATGATTGCACCTCATTCTATGGTTGTAGTGTGTAGTTCTTCACGAAGTCGACAACTGAAACGATGCTATGAAGTGGAAATGTGTACTTGCATAACTTGAACTATGAGTCCAACCATTGAGCTCTATGTGTATTCCTTGCATACTCATAGAACACCTAATCATGGAAAATTCCCATAAACTAATATACTAGAATCTTATCACTAACCAATTCAAACTTCTTTGCTTCTTTCCCATCTTTTAGATTGTAGGCCACTGTCTTGTATTTTCCAAATTTGACAATTTTGTCTCCAATTGTGTGTGTACTAACCATGTGTTGGAAAATTAGAAAATGTTGCATGCCACCACAATGATGACATGTGCCATCCAAACAGGACTTGTTGAAAAAAATTGACCATCCTCTCTTTCACATAAAATGGAAGATAAGAATTCCCTTGAGGATTTGGGTGGAGGCCTTATGTTTCATTCTTGCAAAACATTGTCAATATGCATATCTACACATATACGTCGACCGATAAACATCATAATAGTTAGAAAACTAAATATGTACTCTACAACAACAAGTAGTGCATGTGTGGTTTATTTTGACATAAAAAGGATTTAGCATTTCAAAATACCTTTGACATATTTTAATTTCAAGAAACTTTTGTACAAAATCAGCAAAAAATTGGGTTTGAGTGGTATCCAAATAATGCTTTGGATGTGGCTCACGGATTTTACTACCAATTCTCCTTCTTACAACATCTCTTTTATTAGGATAGGTCCTTGTGTTATCCTTCCAATAATCTACTATTAAAGATCTCAAGCCTTGAGCAATTCTTTTATCTTTTTGTGGTACTCTACCTGAGAATTCCCATAACTCATTGCTATTTGGTTCCTCCAATCTTTCACGCCTTCCTTTGGCTCTCATTAGAGATGATCTACTTATTTTCAAAGACTTACTTTTCTTTGTAAGGTTCACCTTGTTCCTTGTTTGACTACTTAACAGTGTTTTTGTCATCACACGTCTTGTGGCACAACTATCCTTCGTGTGTGAGGTAGAACCCACGCTCTCATATGCACTCATCAAGTTTTTTACAATGGAATTTTCACTTGAGTTACTCGAAACTCTCAACCCAAGAGCCTTCATGGTGGACCTAAATTTGAGTTGCCTCATCATTTCAACAAATAGTTGGCATCTTCCACCCTCACTTAGCTTCTCAAAAAAAAAACTCCATATCCTTTGTGCAACTCTTTGACATGTACGTTTTGACATCTTATCAAGCTCCATTTCAAAACATTGGAATCAATATCAATAAAAAATATAGGTTTTCTATGCAAAACTCTAGGAGTTCTCAAATGTAAATTTGTGTCAACATTAGGAATGTCAACAACATTGGGGATAGATCGCATACCTTCAATCGGAGGTGCAATTGATGACATACCTTGAGATTGACATGTAAACAATGTTGTACCTCCAACTTGAGATATCGTTTGTGGAGTGACTTCAAATAGATGTGTGTTTGCTAATGTACTTTCGAAATGAAATGTTGTTGATGGTGTGTCTTCAACTGTAGATGTGATTTTCGATGTACTTGGAAGACCACATGTTGCTGGTGTATCTTCAATTGGACATGTGCATTGAACTTCACCTATGGTTGATGATGTGCCTCCAACTTGGGGATCCATTTGTGTCCTTCCATGAACTTTTTCCATTCGTTCCCTTTTTTTTTCCAATTGTACATCTCTCTTAGATTGCATGGGAATTTCTGGTTGTATGAGCTTCAATTCTTTTGCTTCACGTGCTGCAATTTTTTATTCTCTTCTCTTTGCAATTTTTATTGCACGTTCTTCTGGTGGTAGAGGCTTTGGTCATTTCCTCAACAAGACGTTGAATGTTCCATATTCATAATCACACATAGAACAAAAGTAAGTAATGCATTTTATGAAACATATTGATAATGTTGATTACATTGGATGAAAGAAGGCAATGAGTTGTTTGGAATTATCAAACATGTCTATATGCTACAACAGTTTTCATACATAAATCTACCTCCATACCACAAGAAAAGAACTTGTAATGCATTTTTAAAACATATCCATATCGTTGATTACATTGCATTTTGTGGTTATTTGAGTCATTTTGGGAAACAAATGTAAAATTTGCAAATCATGTCAAAAAGTTGTCAATTTAGAAAAAATTTGTCAAGGAGAGGTTGGCATGTAATTTTGAGAAGAGAAGAAATTCAAACACCCCCTGTTTTTGTGTATTTTCCAAAAAAAATGAAGTTTCTTTGATCTATACAATTACGTACCAAAAAATTTTGATCTTTCATAGAGTGAATCTTGTGGGAAGCAGGCCTAACACCATTTTAGACTTGGTTTGGATTGATTTCAATTGTTTTTGTGGATTTTTGTGTTGTTGTCCCGAAGGTTTTTGTGCAAATTTTGCTTGAAAATGGAGGTTTTGAACTAGGGTTTGGTGAAATATTGATGATAGAGGTTGGTGAATGAAATTATAAGCATATGCAGACATAATTAAGGGAGTTTGAAGTGGTGGTTGGGCTAGACAAGGTCTAGGATACAGTTTTTCAATAAACCTGCATGTTAATTGCCTACAATGAGGGTTTCTTGTTTAGATGTCTTCAGAAGTGTGTCACTGCAAATAAATGGTGAAATTTGAGGTTTTGTTGGATGGTTGTTGCTGCCCCATTGAGTTTTGGGATTGAGGAGGAGTTTCCAATAGGGCCCCTTTGTAAAAGTGACCTAATTTGTGTTCTACGATAGCGTACAGGTGCTTTGTTTTGTCAAAGTTGTTCCAAAGAAACCTAATGGTGTTTTGAGGTCAACAAACCTCTATTGAAAACCTACAAGGAAGAATGGTAAATGGTATGAATGAATGGAAACTTGTATTAAACCAACTATGTCTTGAGTCACTTGAAATTATCTAAGCACATGATGAAGGTGAATTCTTTATGGCACAAAAAAATTAATAGAAACTTGCACATTAACATTTATGAAAGCTCTTAGGTTTTCCAAATTAGTTGAAAATAAAAATTTTCCCACAACCATTAGTAATAATGAATTTAATTTCCAATTCTATGTGTAACAATGAAGGTTAATAAAATCATCAAATGAATGGTCTATAAATTGTCAAAACAAAACAAAAAACCTTGTGTTAAGTTGAATTTGTTTATCTAAGCATGTTGGAAATGGACTACTATAAGCAATGAAAATAGAATTCATAAGAAAATTTGTGTTAATTTGGTGTCGTTTATATAATTTTAAACATAAATTCATCTAAATTATGACATGGTTTTCATTTTTTTCTTCAAAGTCATAAAAATTAAACTTTTTTATGCAACTCCCATCTAATTCAATGTTGAATTCTATGTCCAATTGTTATGATTAATAAAGTCATTAACGGAATTTATATTATTGTCAAAAATAAACAAACATACTAAATATAAACATTTCAATATTACCAAAATGAATATATTACCTGAGATAATGTAAAATGATGTAGAAACTTCAAAATGTCCTCATCTACATTGTCTGGCATGCAAATTGGTGGAAAAAAGGTAATGGGTCAAGCATAGATTGGTACAATAGGGAGTCAACTACATAAAAAATGTGTTTCTCCATTGGATTAAGCGTTGAACTAGACAAAAGCAAAAGCATGTGGGCCAGAATCATGGGTTCAACCCCTATTTTACCATTTCAAGGTAAAAAACACATTTGGCGCTCGCCAAATTTTGTGCTTTCAAATGCTTTCACAATATCAATAGGAAGGGAGTGAGACTTGAGATAGAGGGAGAGGGGATATGAGTGAGAGAGATTATTCCTAGTAGTTTGATAGGGATTGAGACCTGAGACTGATAGAGACTTCAGAGGGAAAGAGAGTTATCCAGTGAGGGTGGGGGCAAAGACCTCACAATGAGAGAGGGGTTGGAGTGAAATAGATTTGTCTACCCTCTACCCTTAAACTGTAAACCGTAAACCCTTAAACCCTCAACCTAAAACCCTCAACCCCCTCTCTCTCTCAACCCTCTACCCTCTACTCTCTACACTTAACCCTAAAACCCTTAAACCCTAAACCTTAAACCCTCTACCCTCAACCCTTAAACCATAAACTATAAACCCTAAAACCATCAACCCCCTG